>CM068479.1:13872500-15085625 GCA_034769265.1 Remorina albescens
CTGTCCAAGATGGCGGCCGGCAGTACAGAGCAAAGCCTGCATTAGTATGCAGGACTGTCCCTTGGAGAGGTGGTCAGTAGTGATGGGCGATCACTAGTGGTCAGCTCGTTCAGGAGCCCATGAAAAGCTGACACTGCTGGCTCGCAAATATCTCACCACTACAGGTAACACTGTACATAAGAAGCGGTCAGCTCTCCTCTCCGATGAACAAGTAAACAAGTGAGTCTGTCTCCGCTTTCAGCTGGCTAAAAGATGACTAAGAGGGATATTGGATATTTATTTGTTTATAAAAAAAAAGGAAGAAAGAAAGAAAAAGAGTGGTTTCTAAATATGATGCGGTTTGTATTTCTATTTTATATTTTATTTATATATTGCAATCTGGATACTACATCTGCTCTTTAGTTTAAGTAAACACATGTTGAGTATTTATATATTGCCTGGCCAAAAAAAGGAAACACAATTAATGAATGAATATTAATCGAGATTAACCTAAATTAATCCATAGCCACTATGATATTAATCTGATTTTATATATATATATATATATATATAGAGAGAGAGAGAGAGAGAGAGAGATAGATAGATAGATATATATATAGGGGAAAGCTAGTGTTCATAGTAATTATGACAAGAGTTGAGGGAAGAGTGTGGTAAAATACCAAATTGATTGACAAAGTCCACATATGGAGGAGGTCAGGGTGGATGGGGGATATAGTAATATATATATATACTGTATAACGTTGAAGTACTTTTAAGCCAAACTAAAATTTGCTTCACTTTTATTTCACTTCACCAAGTGGTGAAGCTAACCAAGCAGCAAAGGTAGACTGCTGTATGTCATCACCATGACAACCAAGGTCTGGTGCAGCTCTTCAAATTAGGGCGCTAATTCAGGAGAAACTCCCCTGAGACATAAAGGTTTTTGAACTCTACCTATGGGGTTGTTCTTGTTGAAGCGCTTGTTGAATAATGTGTAAACACTGGAATCACAACATGACTTTCTGTTGAATTTCTGAGACAATGAGTCTTGACCTTCTGCAATCATCCAACATCTTGTCTAAAATTCCTGAGCTCAGAAATATCTTGATTAAAGCTGTTCAAGCATCATCCCTTCTTGCTTCAACTCTCCTAGTTCGCAGCTTTCCTCTTTTTTATTGCCATTGATTGTCTTCTCACATGGTTTGCCAAGTGTTAATCAGGAACAGATTACAAGCAGAGAATGGAAAAGATGGGACTGTAATTAATTTGCCCCATCTGAAGACTGAAAAAAGTCAATTAAAGAGAAATGCTACACATTTTAATAATTTACGTATGTTGTTGCCTCAGGACAAAATTACAAGTCAGAGACAGAAGCCTTGAACAGCCTCAAGGAGCACTGTTCAAATCCTCATGCTCCACATCTCACGTTACTGATATAAGGGTTAGTTCTTCAGTTTAGAATCTCTAGCTTTAAAGAAGATATGTCTAAGTTGAAAGGTACTGACCAATTTGGATTCTTTAGATGGGCGGCATTCAACACATGCAAAGATTCAGCCACATAAATCATGCCAGGGGAAATAAAGTACAGCTTGTCAGACATGAGTATAGTGTGTCTGCAGTCAAAGAAATGCCCTTGACAAACCTTCACTTTAGTTCAAATTGGTTTTCAATTGAGAGAATGTAATCTGGCCATATGGAGGAAGGATAAAATGAAAGTATTATCAGGAAAGCAGCCTTTGCCAAAAAGTGCGGGCACCTTTAAAGGGACAGCAAAACCCCAATTACAAAATACAGCAACCACTGTATGATCAGATCACATGGATTTGAGATGACTGGAACTTGACTTTTAAAATCAAACATTTCATTTAACCTGGATTTGGAATTATCCTGCAGCACAAAGCTGTCAGCATCACTGTAACAAGGTCCAAACTTCAAGGCAGCAATTTAAGCTATAAATCAATAATGTTAAATCCTCCTCTCTCTTTTTTTTTTTTTTTTTTTTAGAAATCACTGAAAGTCATTGTAAGAAATGAAGCAGAGCATATTTCGTGCAGTCTGGCATTTTATGGTGGAATATTTCTGTTCAGAGGAAATCCATGGGGAATATGATCACAGATCTCTCCGTTTTTTATGTCTTTGCTTACATTACTGTATCTCAGACTCTCTCTCCTTCCTACCTTTATGACAGGTAATGGATATCCACTATTTGAAGGGAGAACGTAAATTTGAGGCATTTCCCCCTCCCACCCCTTCCCCATCATTTCCTCTGTTCAAAAGTCGTTCTTTCTCCTGGGCTGTCACAGATGGAAAGCTTCCTTTCTATGTTTACTACTCATTCAGAGTCCAGTGGTCATACAACTGCTGCCCATTTGTCCCACACTGCATTTGATTTTATGTATTCTGCCCTTCATCATCTCCTGGCTCACCTGCCCCCTTTTCCCATTTAATTTTCCCCCCTGCATTCACTCTCTTCCCCACCTCCATCTCTCCTCACTTTTTTCAAATCTGTATCTCCCATCTTGCCTCTCTTCTCTCCATATTAAGTTTCCTTATATCCCTGTCATATAAATAATTTATGGCCCATCTTCGACTCTTCTGGTGTAGTTAAAGGGCAACTGAAGTCCCGAGGACAACATCAATACTGAGCAAAATGCACAGCCATGGCTTATGCACACTCTGCTTGTGCAGTTTTATAGGAGTGGCTCTTTGCTGATGACCTTATATTTGAATAAGAAGTATTTTCTCTCTTTTACTCCCCCATATTTTTTTTTGCACAACCAAAGGGATCTCATAGCTTTATGTCCTCCATTTGCTGGATCCTTCATTCACTTTGGGGACAGCTTGCATGCTTACTCTTGATGCCTTGTAGCAGCTTATGACAGCAGTCTTGGTCTGATCAACAGTTCTTTTCTTGTTACGAGAAGTTACATTCAGTGCCATTTGACTTTCCATTGGGAATTGTCTTTGATACTAGCCTCCTAGAGAGATCCAAGGTATGGGCTGTGTCCGAAACTACCCCCTAATCACTATATAGTGCATTATATAGTGAGCTCGTCGTTTTGTAGTGGTGTCCGAATGTTTTGCGACAAAATGTAATGCACTCAAAGTATCCCACAATGCATTGTGAAAAGTAGTGAATAGCCGATGGTCACTAACCCGTCACTAACCAAGCAAAATATCCCATGATGCATTGCGCATCATATCATCAGATATCATGTCATCAGATGACAGATGAGAGGCACGAGCCACATTCATGAGTTGTAGCAGCAAAATACAGAAAATAATGGCGAGGCAAGTTTATTCCATAGTTTATTTTATAGCACATTTAAAAAATAAGGCAATTAATTAAGGTACTGTTTACATGAATGTAAAGAGCATTAACATCGTGCAAAACACAGTATAATCAGACATTTAAGTAACGTTAGATCACAATTAAAAACTGTTACCTAATAGCCAAGAGAATAGAAAATAAAAATATAATAAAAGAAGACCAAATACAAGAATAAAAATTACAGTGCAGTGCAAGATTATCAAAAGCCTTTAACAAAATGCAGTGATAATCAGAAAAGTTTTTTTTTTTTCTGTCTTTAGTCATGAGTTGGGTACGTTTTAATTGCGTGACAGCGATGACGCAATTAATGGCGCCAAAAGTAGTGTCCGAAAGCGATTGTTCATTTTGTGAATGAGTTCACTATATAGTCCACTACATTCATCTCCCTATATAGGGAGTAGGGAGTGAGGGGGTGGTTTCGGAAACAACCATGGTTTTCTCTTTTTCTATATCTACAGTGAGATGAGATACTAAAATGGAAGCAATATCTCTTCTGACATCAAGGGGCAGTTGTTCAGTCTCATTAACGATCAGATATAACCAGGTTGCATTCAGATTATGTTAGCTATCAGGTGCTACATCTGTGATTTCAGTAATTTTTTGCATTGAAAAAGCTAAATAAAGGAGATCAGAAAAGTGAAAATGTCCATGCAGATTTCAGTAAGATGGAGGAGAGACAGCCAACTCAGTAAAGACAGGCAGAAGAACATCATAAACAGGACAGGCCTTGAATTTAATAGAGACTGGCTACTGCTACAGTCGGGAAAATGTATGATTCACTGTGGCCCAGCAAAACCCAGGAGGACTAAACTCAGAAAAGCATTCAAAATTGCACTTGAAATGTTGCTTTGCTGTTGGAAATTGGTACTGTGTGTGTGTGTATACAGCAGGTGAAATAAGTGTTGAGCATTTAACCATTTTTCTCAGTAAATACATTTGTAAAGGTGCTATTCACATGAAATTTTCACCAGATTTCACTAAAAACTTATGAAATCCACATATACAAAGAAACCAAACCATAGATTTTTTCAGAAATAGGTATAATAGGTAGGTATAATATTGAGAAGTGACAGAGGAAAAAAGTACTGAACAATTTTAGAAAGGGAGGTGCAAAAAGGCACAGAAAGCCAAGACCCCAGCTGAAATCTGTCAGTAATTAGAAAGTAATCCCACCTTGGTGCAAATTAATATCCGTTGGCTCAGTCCAAATTGATGGGCTATAAAAATGTGTCTCATCACCAAGGTGACAAACAAGAGACATCTCATAATGGCTAAGAACAAAGAATTCTCTCAAGACCATCACAAGCTTATCGTTGCAAAACATACTGATGTCTTTGGTTAAAGAAGGATTTCTGCCCTTCTGAGCACTGATGGGGCCATAACAATTCGGAAGTGGAAAGAACATCATTCCAACATAAACCAGCCACAACCAAGGGCTCATCACAAGATTTCTGACAGAGGAGTGAAAACAATTATGAGAAGAGTTGCCTTAGAGCCATGGACCACATATAAAGAGCTTCAGAAAGACCTGGAATAAGCAGCTACAATCATTTAAAAAAAAATTGTTAGTAATGCACTCAGCCGCCGTGGCCTGTATGCACGCTGTATGTGCTGGACATGGGTACTTGGCTCTCTGGGGGTAAAATGTTAAACTGAAAAGTGACTTTACTTTTGCAAGATAGTTCACTTCTCAGACAAGAAAGCTTTGGAAGGTAGTTTGAGCATTGAGAATAAATATATGCTGAAAAAACATGATTCAGTGTGTTCAACCACCACCAAAAAAGGATGTAATAGTACAGGTAAAAAAAAAAACAAACAATACACTAAAGTGAACAGTTTGCTTGTTGGTCAGTGTGGTATGCAACTATCATGTTTTTCATGGAGTTATCACGCCCCCTCAAAATTGACTTACTGTGTAAAATTGTTTTATTGTGCAGATTTTCAAAGTGCTATTGCTTTGAGTGAATCTATGAAACTGTCACCATGGTTTGCTGCATTAAGTGTGTTTTGTTGTGAAAACACATTCATAAAAGATACAAACGCAGAAATAGCCTGTTTGACATGAGACAAGGGGGACAGCCTGGCATCAAGTCTGCATGTGTTTCTGTCACAACCTTTTCATGTTAAATCAGACCTTTTTGCTATCATTTTCTCTATTGTCTATTCACATTCCAATAATTGATTAGCTGTCTATCTTAAGAGTCCCCTTTTTGTTACACCAGTCTAGAATAGTCATATCAGTTCCTCTGATACATGCCTGTGCAAATTTAAGTGCTGAATGTACTTACAGTGAATAGCATTTTTCCTCATAGTGTAACAACACAGGGTGTGTCAACTTTTTATGAGATTGATGCATTTATAGTCTTGCAGCTAAATATTTATTATATTATATTATAATATAATATTATTATATTATTATATTATTATTTCAGTGTGTGTGTGTGTGTGTGTGTGTGACCATCACCAGCCCTGCCTGGAAGCTAGTTTGTTGATCTTTATTGAGTGAAATGATATTTGTGTGACAGGGAGGAGAGTGCAACACCTCTGTGAATATAGGGGGGGAGCAAGGGAGAGACAGAAGGATAAACAGGGGAAGGAAAGCAGGTGGTGCTGGTAGGAATTAGTGGAGTGAAGGATGCTGTGCTTTTCCTGTCACCTCACTCAGGATTATGAGAGTCCAGAGGGTTTCTGTGTAAATCTCTGGAGAGACGGGAGTCCAGATAGGTGAAGATGTCCCAACAGAGGAGCCGAGTCAAAGATGGGGTACATAGTGATGGAATGAAAGAGCAGCTCAGCCGATTGTTGGCAGGATTCATCAATTCTTCAGGAAGTGATCCAACACGAGCTGGCAAGTGAAACCACACATGCATGTGGGCATTCCCTAAATATGAGTGAGACCATCACCAGGGCCCAGAGTCGGGTCAGGGGCCCAGGCTCCCCAGGTCCACCACCCTGTGTGTGGGAGCACAAGAGGCACCAAACCCAGACAGCCACTGCAGCCACCCAGAATGCCGCAGCCCCCAGTGTTCCAGGTGGGCAACAGCGAACACCACTGAACCGCCCAAGCAAGCGCATGTCGAAGCAGGACAGGAGGGCCACCTACCCCCCAACATTGATGCATTACATTCATTATCTTCACTTTCCTAATCTTTCCTGGTGTACTGCACTGTTTTGGCAAGTTGTCACATCCAACTGTCTATTAGTGGAATATTGTGTAACATTTGGCTGGAACATGCATTACATTGCTGTCTTTGTGCAAGTGTACGGCAGTCAAAACAAACAGTACAAATCATATAAACATTGTTCCATAGCGCTAAGGTGGCCAGAAACCTAACTTCATCCAGGTACTATTTTGGTGGGTATTTAAGGAAAAATCTGATGTTACCCCAATATCCACTTTGTTTCTGCAATACAAATGGGAAGCAAAAACCAATAACAGTCCTGTGAGTGGTGTGTTATATCATAGTAATCACCCATTTTAGAGCTCAGCAACTGCGACTTCAATGACAGATATCAAAATTTGCAGGGAGGCTTCTTCGAGGTAACAACAACCCGTATTCATCCTCAAAATACATTAAATAATGTCAGGAATCACAAAGCTAAATGTATGTAGAAGGACATTTTCACATATAATGTGCATGGAGAGTATATGAAGTTAGAGATTTTTCTTGGCGCCTGCAGCACTGCTCAGGCTCAAAGGCTGCAATATAGGGGAGCGCAAGTTCAGTGGGGATCTATGTGATTGATATCTGATAATAACAACTATCTGAATGTGTAAACAAGGATGACTGGCTGGTGTGTGCTTAGAGTTTTGGTCACTGTTTGTATATAGCAGCCATGCTCTCCAATGGTGTTCATTTTAAATTACTCTATGTTAGATTCATTTACTGCAAGAGCTTTGATGTATTAAGCCTGTTTATCTCTCTGCCTGTGTTGACAGCTACAGTTAGCTTTCTTTAACTCAGAGCTTACTGGGAAAGCGGATTTTGGTAAATTTTTTATCTTGTTTGTTTAGGTTCAGTCTGAACCAGAGCATCTAAACTAAGCCCACATGGATTTGCATGTTTATTGAATAGCATCTCAGTTACCTGCCATTCTACAGAACATTGGGTCAGTTAAATCAAAATCACTCCTTTGAAGTTCAGCAAAGTGGATTGTTTGAACTGTTGACCTCAATTCATTAGGATTAAAAATACGCAAGTACCCTTAACAAAATATGGGCCAAGGTTGAGTATCAGTAGAGACTTCAGTCTCTTTCAACTCATTTAGATGCTGCTGCAGCCAGGCTTTCTTCTCTCTCTCATTTTCTAGCACTTATCCATCATGGTTGCAGGTCTTTCTTCTGTTTATTAACTAAATTCTATTTGTGTTTACAATGTCTTGGTGCACAGATGGTTCACCATGTGACCATCAAAATCAACTGTCAACTAATGATCCAATTGGAAACCATGTAAACTGGTGGTCTGCCATTACAAGTAGTGTGCTAATTTGCAGCTACATATAATAAAGAAGTGCATTTTGTTCACAAAAAAAAACAAAGCTCATAATCATGACATCACATTTTAAAATTACAAAAAAAACCATCTTCTAATAATTATAATAAATGTTCTGAATTTCCAATTTAATCAAAATTAAGGGTAGTAGAGCATTTAAAATTTTAACCGAGGTTAACCAGGTTTTGAAATATTTTTCTGTATCAAAGTAATGAAGTGGGCAGCACGGCAGCATAGTAGTTAGTGTTGGTGCATGACAATACAAAGGTCGCGGGTTCTGTTCCCGGCCTGGGGCCTTTCTGTTTGGAGTTTACATTTTCTCCCCGTGCCTGCAGGGGTTTCCTCCCACCGTCCAAAAACATCATGTTTGGGTTAACTGATGACTCTAGGTTGTCCGTAGGTCTGAGTGTGAGTGCGAGTTGTTGTTGGTCTCTGTCTGTCTCTGTGTTGGCCCTGTGATGGACTGGTGATCTGTCCAGGGTGTACCCTGCCCTCACCCAATGTGAGCTGGGATTGGCTCCAACAGCCCCGCAACCCGAAAAAAGATAACCGATAGAAGATGAATGAATAAAAGTTACTACAGCATACATAATTTCCCGAATATAAGAGAAAATTAAAAGAGTTCTAGCTGTACCCCACAGTTTGACTCACAAAATCCATTTTGAAATTACACATACTGTTTCCTGGAAAGGTTTCCTAACACTTTGTTGAAAATAATTAATCATCAATTCGATATATAAGAAAACAAACATAAAGACCCTCTACTGCTGATGGTACCCTCCACCTAACATTGTCTCCCGCTGTCACAAAAACATAGATACGGCAAATGATGTCAAACCGAACCATAGCCCACCAGTCCTTTCAAATAACAGTAATAGATTACCAACTTAATGTTTTTTCATCCTTATGGGATAAAGAGCTCCATTACTTTTCTTTGGTGAACACGGTATATTTCTTTAATAAGCAAACTTTAACAATATTACTTTAGATACATTTTTGCTTTATACAAGTGTGTAAAACAAAAACATGCCTAAGGATAGATCTAGTTGTACCTCATCTTCCTGAGGCCAGGTAACACATTTTCAAATAAATAAATAAATAATAATATTGTCCTGGCTGACGGTGAGTAGAGATTTTCTGCCCACTACGCCAAGCAGATGGACATTTCATGTGATAAAATGTGAGACTCCAAACGTTATCTTACCTGCTTTTCTCATATCTCATTTTTCCTGTGCTATTTCCTCAGATTGATCACTACGCCCAGAGAGATCTGAAGAAAGGCCTCCAGCTCTTTGGCACGGAGGGAAACGTGGGTTTGACCAACGCCTGGATGATAGTACAAACTGACGTAAGATAACAGACCACAGTTGGGGGTGGGGTGTTCACGGGGTTATCTAAAACAAGTTGGAAGATATTCTCTCTCTGTGTATTCAGTTTGTAATCATGATGCTCTAAAAAACTTTAACAGACTGTTCATTCAATATTAACTTCAATGCCACCTAGCAAGTCAAGTTCATGCAAAATGGCTTGTCACGAGCTGAGATACATGACATTTTAACTGCATTATTCATTGTAACAGTGCTTACTTCTGCTATTGGCAAGGTTTCATCATTTTTTGCACTGTGATCACAGTAAATTAAAAGAGGAGTAGTCAAATCTTTTAAGGCTCATTTGATTTTACATTTTTGCACTTTGTGTGAAATTTGAATAAAACAGCACCATATTTTTTACAGTTAATGACATCTGGACATTTACAATCCAGCTGATAAAAATTCTACAGGCAATCCAAAAAATGGCTTCAGAAAAAAATGTCCACAAATTCCCGAATGACAAACATACAAAGCTTTCCTAGTTTAAACACAGTGGTAAAGTGCTGTCAGAGAGATTAATGCATACACCATAGACTCTCAGAGATAATCTTTTTCAAGCTATCACTTTGATTTTATTTCTTCTTTGTATTATTTATATACTGTATTATTTTTTGAATTCCGTTGCAAAAGAAACAAAATGTGAGAAAGAGATTTGGAATTGCAGCGGAAGGAGACTGCTGCTGGT
Source organism: Remorina albescens (assembly GCA_034769265.1). Taxonomy (NCBI): domain Eukaryota; kingdom Metazoa; phylum Chordata; class Actinopteri; order Carangiformes; family Echeneidae; genus Remorina; species Remorina albescens. The sequence goes on from CM068479.1 coordinate 13,882,359, forward strand.
AAATGCCTTTGGGAGACATCAAATGATAGATTGGAGACTTCAGGGCTCTCTGGACCTTTATAGAATCACAGACGCAGTGTTATGCCTGATAGTTTTGTTCCATTAGCAAATGAACGATGCATGCTGAATGTTTTGCTACTGGGCGTGGGTGTTTAATGTGCAGAGTTGTTTTGGGGTTTCCTTTTCTTATTTCATTGTACCATGGGGGGAAACCACCTGGATGTAACACTGTATTAGGTCTCCACTGTTGTGAGTGTGGACTTCTCTCCTTGTCAGATCAGCAGTGCAGTGTGAATGTATGGGGCTCCATAAAGTCTGAGTCTGGCTGAGATGAAGACCATTAAATGCAGCACTCATTCTGTCACAGTTCTGCCTTCCAAGCCTCTTTCATAAATGCTGAGTCACTAAATAGATAATACAGCAGATGTCCCTGTAGCAAAGGTCACCCCTAAACAATATGAATGGCCTCACGATATAATAGTCGGGGCTCTACATACATGAGAAGACATTCTAAAAACATTCAGCAAGGCACCAAATGGCAGCACAATATATCAGTAAGGGTCACACACCAGACTGGTTGTTTAGTTGTGAGGTGATTATATTTGAATTTTTCTGACTAAGCATTTTTTCATCTTTGATTTGTTCTCAAATCTAAAAACAATAAGCTACTTCGGGTGCTTGCTGGTAATGTAATTTTTTTTTTTTTTTTACGTGATAAATTGCATATTTGAGCCACTGTTTAAGTGTTGAGCAAGTTTTAAATTAATGCCCGATCCCTGATTCTAGACACGGAGTGGTGCTGGGAGGGCAGTATTGTTCCTGTGTGGAATTAAAGTCCACTGAATGAACAAAACATCAGGGGCACTTTATCTTTCCATGAAGTACAACTGATGAACTGAATTGTGGAGAAAGCCACGATTCCTTATCAAAAATCTATACCAATCACAAAGGGAGAAGATGTAGATAAAAGGAAGCAGGAGAGTTACAAAATGATTTTAGACCTGTGATACAAATGAGGGGTGGATTTTAGCTCACAAAAAAGGGACTGTAGCTCAATATCAGCAAGATGAATGATTTCTTTACTCGGGACATATAGATTATATTGGTCGGAAAATGGTTTCCATAAAGGAGATTGTTTTTTTGTTATCATACATTAGGATTTCAGCGAGATAACAATAACAATAATAAAAGCCCAGACTCCCTCGATGATTTTTTTTTTTTTCCTTTGATGCAGTTTCGTTGTTGTGGAGTAACCAACCACACAGACTGGTTTGAAGTTTACAACGCTACCCGTGTGCCAGACTCCTGTTGCCTGGAGTACAGCGACAACTGTGGACTGGACAACCCAGGAACATGGTGGACAGCGGTAAGTTCCATCCATCTTCTACAGCTTTTTCCGTTTCCAGGTCACGGGGGGGCTGCAGCCAATCCCAGCTCACTCTTGGCGAGGACGGGGTACATCCTGGACAGAGATGCACAACCACGCACACTGACACTCAGACCTACGGGAGATTAAGAGTCACCAGTTAACCTAGACATGCATGTCTTTGGACGGTGGGAGGAAACCCATGCAGGCACAGGCAGAACATGCAAACTCCACACAGAACGGTCCCAGGCCGGGACCGAACCTGCGATCTTCTTATTGTGGGGCAAGAGTTCTAACCACTATGCCGCCGTGCTGCCCCAGTGGTAAGTTCTGGCAGTAAAATCAAAGTACTCCACCAATAAGTGCTTCTCATGTTCTTCCCATGCTTTTTTTCTCTTTTTTATACAGGATTGTACATTCAGTTTTACATGAATCCAAACAGTACTTGTCAAATGACACCTTAAAACCCTATCAGCAGGCTTTCTGTGTGGAGTTTGCAAGTTCTCCCCGTGCCTGTGTGGGTTTCCTCCCACCATCCAAAGACATCATGTTTAGGTTAACTGGTGAATCTAAACTGTCCATAGGTCTGAGTGGTTGTTCGTCCCGGTCTGTCTCTGTGTGTTGGCCCTGTGATGGACTGGTGACCTGTCCAGGGTGTACCCCGCCCTCGCCCAATATGAGCTGGGATTGGCTCCAGCACCCCCCGCAGCCCAGAAACGGATAAGCAGTAGAAGTTGAATGAATAAATGAATGATTCTCTGTTGCGGATAAGGTCTGTTAATATCATCTCAGGTACCGATGTACTATTGCAGGAAAACAAAAGAAGCAGTGAAAATATGACTGAGGGGTATGGAGTCAGAACAGTCTCATAATGAATGAACTCTCGCGGGGCTTTTCACGAATGCACATGCTTTGTTTCACAGTCGTATTTCGGAGTTCACAAATGTAATTTTGAGGCACACTTGTAATATAAATTCACAGAGCATACGAATTGCTGAATGTGCATTTACGAAATCTGTACGTTGAATTTTGAGACTGATCTGATGTCGCAGGTCAACCAACGTCACCATTTGCTGATAAAACTGTCAATCAAATGTATGTTTCTGATTGACAGATTCATTAGCCAATCAGATGTGTCTTCTTTCAGCCAATCATATGGCTTCTTACATTTCTCCACACTTAAACCGTTGGCGACCGTCGTCGTCATGTGAACTATAAACGACACGTTTCGTAATGGTGGCATGTCGCATACGGTTACATAGTTTGTTCATTCAAACATTTAACTTTGCTAAGCAGGACGCTTCAACTAATTCAATGACATTGCACGAGGGGATAGTCAGATAAATGTTACTGACAGTTTGAGGTTGATTAAGTCTCTCCATGCGATTGGCATGGACATGCACATACACATGTAATGAGTGTGTTGATTATAATATGTCAGGTCAATGGTATTAATTACACACTCATTTAGAGCTATAATTAATCAACCTACTTGTGACCACATCATCACACTGGCAATGCTCTTTCCCTCACCATCAGTGCCCTTTCTCAACTGAAGAAAATTGTGTCATACATGAACACACCCGCCTGTCTTCTTGACATTCAGCAGCACATTATTACATTTCCATTAACACAATTTGCCCAAAATTATTTTGGTCATTAAGTGCAGCTGGAACTGGGAACCTGGCAACCAGCCCTTTACTTTAAAACACAATAGTTCAGCCTCTGCTTTTGTGATCGCTGAAAAAGCAAATCACAGTTCTAAACAACCTTTGACTTATCTTAGAACTTCCCTTTCAACCTAGTGACCTTGAGAAAAAGTTTTGTATTGCACTGCTGCCTTTTTAGCTTCAGGACACCATCTTTGAAAATTTTAGTCTGGTTTCAGAGGCTTGGCTCGCTCTGACAGGATCAGCTGTCTTAACTAATGATTTCCTCTTGACAGCTGATGCATCAAATTGTGCCTTCTTCCAGCTTTTCAATCAGCTTTACAGTAGCTCACACTGCTCTCATGCTGAAATGTAGAAGAGGTGTTTCTAAGTCAGTCTTTCAGACAGACGCCTACTTTCATGGGTAGGTACATCATATTTATCATTAGTTTTATCTGAATTTTTTCTTTCAGCGCTGGAAATTCATTCTAATCTACAATCCACAGTTTGCTGTGAGAGCCCTCTAGGCTCGATTTTATAGCCTGTATTCTTTCATTTTCGGTCAAGGCTGAAGTATTTCATGTCTTGAGGACATTAAATGCTACATAAAATTCAGTTTAACACCTCTTACTTGAGTATGATGGCTGCACCACCCAGAGACTTATATTTTACAACACATGGGGTGAATTCAGTACTAACTTTCATAACAGTTGACACTGAATCGATTATTTTTAAAAAATAGCAACCATCATGTAATTTCATGGATTCTCAAAAATAATTTCAATCAATGCAATATAAAGTTTATTTCTGTTGACATTACTTGATTTGAACAAAATTTCTACATGTAGAGAAGGTGACAAAGTGAAAAATTTCCCCTTGGATCACTGTAAGGACGTGTTAGAGATGTCATTTGTTTGTTTAATATTTGAATTCTCCTATATCTCAGCAGATTTGCAGCTGTTGTTCAGCTAGGCCAACTGCAAAAGCTGATAATTGCCATATTAGTTGGACACACAACCATCAAAGATAAAAAATAAAATGTGATGGCAGGAATGGCAAAATGAAATATAAGTTTTGAGGTTGACACATTCTTATCATAAAGGACTAACAAATGTTTGGGCCTAACACAGTGAGTACCTCAGTCATCAAGCAGTGCCAAAGCAGTCATAATGGGTGAAACTGATTAACTAAAATGACGGCTTCTGTGCAGCCGCCCTTTAGAAACAGTCACAGTTCATAAAGCTTTAGGATGAAGTGTGTCATTAATCTCTCCCCTACCTTGTTGAATGACTTCAACTTGGTCTTAAAAATTATATGAAGGTTTAGTTATTTTTTTTTTAATCAGTCTCAACACATTTGTGCCTAATCTGATTCTTCAGTTTAGTAAATAAGGTAAATCTTTAGCAAAAACTTTCTGTCCATTTCCAGAGGGCAGATTTTAAATATTATACCTTTGGGGGCAGTTTATCTATGAGTACCAAACAATCCTCTTACTCCCATTGTTTGTGTCCATTCAGCAGTGAAAGAACCAAGCTGTGATCAAACTAAAGCCATTTTCAACTTTTTCAATTTTGGAAATGGAAGACATAACTTTTTAAAATGTTCTTTCATTATTTTTCCTTAAATAAGGTGTCACAAAAACAACAAACTTCACATTTTCAAAGATATTTGTCTCACAGATCAAGGATTTAGTGGCTGTAGTCCACACTGAAGCACAACAGTTCTCCCTTTCAATAATTCCTTCATTTAAAATATCAACTCTGTACTTGATTTCAATAGGAGTGTGACTCTCCAGGTAGCTCACGATTCGATAAACCTTCCACAAGCTGTGATTCAATGATAAAATGATTGATGACAGGTTTGTGTTGTTCATAGCTGTTTGCAAGGTTTTAAAGGTACGAAGGAAAAAGAAAAAATTTTTACTGAAAGTTCTAGGGGGGCAGCACGGCGGCATAGTGGTTAGCACTGTTACCCCACAATTAGAAGGTTGCGGGCTCGGTTCCCAGGCCTGAGGTCGTTCTGTGTGGAGTTTGCATGTTCTCCCCGTGTCTGCGTGGATTTCCTCCGGGTACTCCTGTTTCCTCCCACCATCCAAAGATACCATGTTTACGATAACTGGTGACTCTAAATTTTCCGTAGGTCTGAGTGAGAGTGATAGTGGTTGTTGGTCTCTGTGATGGACTGGTGACCTGTCCAGGGTGTACCCCGTCCTCGCCTAATGTGAGCTGGGATTGGCTCCAGCACCCCCCACAACCCGGAAATGGATAAGCGGTTGAAGATTAATGAATGAATGAAAGTGCTAGGCGAGTTCAAGGGCATGCTCTCTGAAAAAGACTGATTTCCCTGATCTGCAAGTGCGCATTTTAACATTTAGATGTTAAGAGGGAAAAAAATTGTTAAAAAAAAAGATTCAGAATCATGTCAGTGAAAATTATAGAACAGTATCTCCAATATTATATGTAGTACTGTGCAATATTACGATATACATCGTAGTGCGACATAAAAATGTCTACTGCACAATATATACCTCTATTGTTTATATCCTAATTTTAAGGTGTGGGCTACTGGGTTAGCTCAGCTAATGTAACTACAGCAACGCTACTGCTTTGCAGTAGTATTTTTACCTCACCCGCAAAGACTCGTCTATGGCACTGCAAGGGGAGCATGGATGTAGACAACATGGCAGAGGCAGAGAGCACAGTGGAAACAGAACCAACAGAACCCAAAGAGGAACTGGTGCCGAAAAGGGGGAACCAGAACTCCATTATGTTACTGTTACTGTATTTATTTTATTTCTTTGGACTTTATTGCAATACTTGAAAACTGATTGCACTACCAGATACTTTGAATGGTATTTGTCCATTTGATATTTGTTTTATTTTTTATTGTGTTTTAATTGTGTTGTCCTTATATTTAAAATATGTGTTTTATAAATTAAAGAAGAAAAAAAAAATAAATATATATATATATATATATATAAAATTTTGAGAAAAAAAATATGTATCGTTATCGGGATATAAATTTTTGTCCATATTGCACAGCACTAATTATGTAAATATACCCAAAATGTTTTATGCATGAATATATTTATACAATAAACATATCATGACACTATAATTGTCCAAGACTCGTGTTGTTATAGTCTATAGCTTCTGCTGTAACTACCCAAGAATATCTCTGTATTAAGTAGGCCCACATTGCAGTAAAAATTAGATATATTATTTAAAATTAAACAAAAATATGCAACTAAATGTAATCTTAAAACAAGGAAAATGCTCTCATATTAAACAGCCTCATAAGAAACACGTGCCATTAAGATATTGTGTTTCATTTTGCTTGGGTTTTTTTTATTTTCTGTGTACCTCTCTCTTCATCTCTGATCTCCATCATCCTCTCCCTCTCTTTTTGTGCTTCTCCTCATCTTGTAATGTGTGGCTTCTCTTCCCAAAGCTGAACTTTGATTGATGTCTCCTCATTTTCATCTGTCACAGAAGAAGTTAACACAGGGTCAAAAGATATTAACATGCAAATGTTTACAGCCTGCAGGATAATCTTGCAATGAAAATAAAAACATAGAGGGGAGCCTCATTTTAACATGCCGTTAGATGCCTCACACAAAGAGAATAAGAAGAAAATGAAGAATCACGGAAGGTTTCTCAGTCTGACATTTGAAGGACCTATTGGTTACATAATGTCTCATGCTTTGTGACTAGGCTGTAAAATTATCTATTCACCTGTATGAGGCTTTGAAGTAAATAAAAAAATAATAATGACACCAACACAAACATAGAAAAAATTGCATTTCTTCACTTAGCCACTTGAGATTTTCCTGAAAAATGAGAGAAAAATTAATCCCATAGTCTTCTGTGGTAAAATGCCCCAGCTTCAGAGCAGAAATAAAAAATTTTTATAATCTGGTACAAAAAAACTGTAGCTTTCCTGCTCATCCATTTCTGGATTAGAGTCAGGCATTGCTGGCCGAGCACCCCACTCCGGAATCTGCAAAATTGCTCCTCAGAAACCTACTGGTGAAGTCTCTGTGACTTCACCAGTGGGACCCAGTCGGTCCACCAACACACAAATAATGACGCAGGGCAATAAAATGGGCGCTTTGCGGTCATCACAACTTTTATCTTTTACACATCCAGACCTCAGTGATCTGAGTCAGGGGTATAGTAGTGATGTCGCTGTGTCTACTGGTAAATATGAAAAAAGTTGTAGTTACAAATCTTAAATATGCTTGCCAGTTTCATCAAACAGTTTTTTAGAATAAAGCATCATCCATTTGCTTTTGCCTCAGGTTCTTGTGGTGCTTATCACTGGCAGCTGAAGAATTCTTGGAATGATTTCTCCAAATTAAAAAATAAATAAATTAAACTCTCATTGCTTCAATGATACCAAACAGAAACAAAATGACTGATGATGATTGATGAAGCCTGTGACTGTTCAAAGGCCATTGCTTCTGTATGTGTCTACTTAATGACATGTTTCCTCTGTACTTGATAATAACTGAGTAGCCTGTAGATGGAAACAAAGAGACCATCATCATTCAAACAGCTACTGTTTGCTGTATCTCTGCCTGCTGTGAATTCTGCACCATAAGGGCACTGAGAGTGAACCAGAGCAGTAAAGTTGCATCTGAACAATGGTGTTAATATGAAAATATCAATTATAGCCACTTAAAATTTTAAATTTTCTGTTAAACAGAGTTTAACAATTACACTGCACCTGTGCTAGAAATGGCCGAGCAGTTTTTCTCCCCTTGCTCTGCAGTGGACATCAAACAAGAAAAATCTGAATTTATACATTTTCAGATGCAGCTCTGTGGGCCAAGATGATTGCCTTTGGGCAGCAGTTTGATGAATGACTCCAGAGCTGTCCTAAATTCAGTTTATGCCATGACTTTCTATATTGATCCAACTTGGAATTATTTCACCTTGTGCTAAGGAAATATATTTTTTGGGGTTTCCTGACATTGCAAGCTGCAGTGAAATACAGAATCAAGTGTGTTTGGTTTCCTTGGGCTTTTTTATGTAAGGCAATTTTAAAAAATAGCACAATTGGGAAGGCAAGTCTGCATCAATGAATAATTTAATTACAGCAGCACTGTAGCCTAATATGATAGCACCTTTCCCTGTACTACAGCATGTCAGTCTCTTTACCAGTATAACTAACACAAACACAGTTTGGCACACACATATTTCAAATGCAAGAAGACTTTAAATGTCAGCTCTCAACAGTTATTTGAAAGCTACTTTATTTGCTTTCAGGATTCATTTCCTTTTCATGATTGGCTTACACCCTGGTCCCAAAAGGACAACTCTCCTTTCCCTCCATTAATGATAACTATTTCTCTTATTTTTGTGTCTGCTCGGCACTATTCAGCTCATGAGGCATTATCCAGCATTTCAAAAGTGATTTTGAAGTGCAATGTAGGTAGTGAAAATGTGCCTGTGACAAAAATTGGGGAGAAAGTAAGCAGGTGGAGATTTTTTTTTTTTTTGAGTTGTCTACAGAATGCATTCAAACAATGTCAGACATGAAAAATTGATGTATAAATGATGCCACCGGTACATGTGTTGCTCTCATATTCACATTTCTCCTGTTTGTACAGCTGAAGAGAAACAAGGACAGCTGGGATTTGCTTGAATTTGTTAAGTTTTCCCAAATAATATTAGGTCAGAGGAGGAGGACGAGAGGGAGATAAGGTTGTTGCAACAAGGGACATTTTGTACGACTCTGTGTAAATGGTAAACCATTGTAGTGCATGAGGCACTAGAAATCACAGCAGTAAGTTTACATTTGGTGGCTAATGTTTGCTTATTCTGTGTGTGTCTGTGTGTGTTTGTGTGTGTGTGTGTATCCCCACAGCCGTGCTACGAGCGGGTAAAGGACTGGCTTAACGAGAACCTGGTGGCACTTTGGATCTTCGCTCTATGTACAGCACTTACTCAGGTAATTACAACTTCAGAGTTATGTGAATTATATTTATTCAGTAGCCATTAACTCAGTTCTTGATATCCACAGTCTCAGACAGAGCCTCTTCCTTGGTGATAAATAAACCTAATACTTCCACTATCCTTTGCATTTAACACTTGAGCGTAGAATTTCTGTGGACATCTTGTGTTTCCACTGAAGACCACATAGAAGGATTTTACTGTCCATAAAAATCTTTTATGTCCTCTCCAGCCAAGTGGTGCATGAGGTGCGTCAACAATCCTAGAGGAGAAATATACTGTTCTTGAAAACATTAACCACACAAAGCTCCTTGCTGCTCCAGATTCTGCAGGCTCCTTTTTTGTCACCAGTCAAAGATCTCAAGGCCCCTTTAGAAAATCCTTTTGGTAGCAACATGAAAACCAGACAAAAGATGTAATCACAGCCATATCTCAAATCTCTGTGATGTTTGGCACCTTGTTTGGTTGAGGCAAGGAAGGCAAAGCATGTTTATAAAAATAACAGATTCTTCCTTACGCAAATGAAAAGTTGAATCAATAATTAGCTAACTACATTAAACCTGTGGTTTCCATCACAATCGTTGCTTCAATTTTGACTTCTCAGCAACTAAGTATTATTTTCAAAAATATGAAAAAAAATATTGTTTCACTTTACATTCACACAAAAGCAGAAGACAATGTAATATGTAAAAAAAAACTGCTTTAGAAGTTTCAAATTTGACAAATAATTACACCTCCTAGAGGTGAGCCAAGCATAAAATGTTACAAGGGTTATCCATCTTTCAATTATTGTGGAAGAAACTGTGGTACCACAAAAAGCTAAATCTTCCCATGTATGTTTTTTGTGCACAAAAATTATGTTTTAGAGTGAGCAGTTCAGAGACTGTGAGATGTTTTTCATCACAACTTCACACAAAAACCATCTCTGGTCCTCGGGGGAATAATACTGCAGGATCTACAAGAAGGAACTAAAAAATGTATTGCAAATTCTATTAACAACAGCCATTAAGTGTAATGGACTGAAGTGGTTTGGACATAACTGATGATGATAATTAATTTTAGCAGAGCTCATTTTCTTTGGCTTCAATAATCAAAGGGAAGTTTGAGCCATGTTTTGATCTCATTAATACAGTTAGTGAATTCACTCATTTATTCACGCACACGCCTACCTTCAAATAAAAAATTTAATTATTCAGCTAGTCATTCTTAGAAAGAGTGCCCAACGGTCGACTGACCAAAATATAAAATGGCGTTTGTCAATGTGGTTAGATTTTGAATTCAATTCAATTCAAATGAGTGTGTAGCTAATTTTCACTGTCATTGGATGTTAACTTTGCCACCAGCATGACAGACCTGCATAAATCCCTTGATCACAATCCAATTTCATCCCAAGGAAGGTGTTGGAAATCCAGTTGAGCCAACAACACAACACAACCACCAACCAGTTAGCATAACTCACAGCTAGGCTAACAGTTCACCAGCAGGCCATAACAATACCTGCTGAGTAACACACATTAATAAGATGACTGACAGTAAGTTAGCAAAAGTTATGAATTTACTCACCCATGGAGGAGACTTTAGCTTTTGCTTTATTGTAGTTGTGGAGAGCTGGGAGAGAATCAGGAGGGGTTCATACACGGAGCAAAGCAAGCCCAAAAAACCCGCAACCCGCGACTGACGATATTTGCAAGCGACTTTACAGAACAAGCCCCAAGTCGCTTATAATAAGCAGACCTGGCAACGCCGTGTCGTTTCTGTGACTCTCATTTCTTTTCTCGTGGTTGTCTGACTGGAGTTAAAATGTTTGTTAGGTTGTTGTCGTGTGTTGTGGTTTTCACCCAGTTTCCGGCCAGGTCAAGACTCGGGCTGGTTTTTATTGAATTTGGCGGCTTGTCAGGCTTAGTTGGCAACACTGCAGGGGAGCCGGTCCCCTGGACTGACTGAGTGGGTAAAAACCCATTCAGACACCTGAATGTTTGAACCTTAGTCTCCATGTCCTGCACGGAGCCCCGTCTTCGTGGAAGACGCTTCAGACGTTACTTCCGCCATTAGCAAACTGCAGACGGTCCGGCGCACCTGGATGCTGCAACCTGCATCCCGCAACCGTGGGCGTGGCCGGTGAGCTGACGTCAGATGGCCAACAGGAAGAACAGACTTGCACTCGCACTAAGCCGTCTGTGCAGACAGACCACAGACCAGATACCACACAGTATCTGCTCCAAACACCTTTTCTATACTTTATGTTTACTCGGGAAACTCTGATGTTTAAAATCTATTTTTTGACAGAATTGCATCATAAGCAATGGAAAAAAGATAACAGACACTGTGATTAAATCTGGTTGAACACTGAATGAAGCAATTTTATGATAAAACTCACTTTTCCTTCTCCGGCACACACAGGATCTGAAAGAGAGGCTGCAAACTGAGCCAGCTGTCAAAATTTGATCTACATGTTTCTCCGATAATTTGTGGTGCAGACATAAATTGATTACAATTCTTAATCTTTTTAAAATATAATGTTAGAAATGATCAAATTTAGAGACGGATAGCACTATTTCTGATAGTTACTGCAATAATGTGGTATATTCTGAATTCACAACTCAAAAAGCTATATAGCACAGATCCAATCGTTTGAACGTGGATTCATATTGAATGTGTATTCTGATAACAAAAAATGTGAAGAAATAAACATGAAATATGAGCAACAGAATTCCATAAAACATGATTATTATTTATTCAAGTTAACTTTTTCACCAGAGTCCTCATAAGAATTGAGGCATTGAATCAAATGTTGATAATTCAATATTTATACTTGTAAGGACATGGTTGAAACTGGTAAAAATAAAAAACAAGGATACAATGTAACGGGGGGAGAACCTCAACACTCTCCAATCTGTGTAATATTTAACAAATGAATATTACATACTCGAGTTTGCAGATGCCTCTCATAATTAACCAAGAAATAAATGTAATGAAATCTGAACTCCACACCATAAGAAAGCTAATCTCTTTTTCTGTATATTGAGCTGAACAGACAGCAGAATTCTTTTGTATTTCACTGTGGCTTTACATGCGGGCATTTAAAGGCATCAACACCTGATTTGTTTCTTGTGTCTGTGCAGATCCTGGGTCTGGTCTTCTCCATGACAATGTTCTGTCAGGCAGTGAAAGTTGAAACCTTCTACGCCTAGCAGTCAAACTCTCTGCCATTCAGAACACTGGGATTGTTTCACATCAGAGAGGGACCGATATAGTCCCCCCCACCTCCACCTCTTCCTCCTCCTCCTCCCTGGACAGACTCTTTTCTCTAATGCTTGTCCTCTGTGTGACATTCGCTCTCGGATTTCACTGGTTCACAGTTTATCCGCTAACTATCAACAAGCACAGCGTCATTGGTTTCTATGGTTTGTTCTGTGTCACAAGCTAATTTCTGTGATATATTTTATGAAGCAGTATTATGAACATGTAGAAATAACTGTGTAACCCTTTTTAACATGATATGTGTTTTGTGTTTGTTTTAAATTATTTTATGGTTTGTATGTGTTTGGAAAATCAGAGCTACAGTTGGGAAAGTGCACTGTGTAAAGTGCTGCAAGTGCATGTCTCTTGCGCTGGTGTGTAATAAATGTTTTGGCTCGACTAAACCGCACATGTCATTTTGTTATTCCTCAGTGGGAGATGCCTAATAGTTTTGTGTGTAATCTTGCTGCTGACACCATGGACGACACAGATGAGGAACGGTGGAAATTTGCCAGGAACTTGAGTGTAGTCCTTCTGCTGAGACATACCAGAGTCATCAAAATATTTAGTTGTATAATTAGATGTATGTGTTGAAATTAACAACTTTTTGGCTTCATGCACTTCTGAAAATGTAGCCGTTTTACTGGACGGGTATACACGGGAATTGCGCTGACTACAATAAGACAATTTTGTCAGAGGAATAAAAATGAGTTGGAGCTGGATCCTCCAGACTGGCGTAGGGCAATTTCCCTCCAAGCACCAAACAGAGCTCCAGTGAGAAAGATTCTTTTGCAGATTGTGAAGCCTCCTCTGGCCCTTTTTTGACTCCTTAAGTCCCTATTTTTTCCCTTTATACCTTGGGCCATCAAGTATAATCCAGGCTATAAGTACACCAGAGGCACTCTTTGATTAAATGCCCCATAGGGATAATGCTTTAAGAGATGTTTTAGATGCAGTTTGAGGTCCGAGCACTGCAAGTGCTGCAACTCTTCATGCAGTTGTCAAAAAAAGAAGTTACACACGTCAGCCAATAGGTGAAATAGGCTGCACTATTTATTTTATTTTATTTTATTTATTTTACGGAATATTCCTGGATCACAACTTCAACCACACACATATGTCTTATTCTACCTTTCCCCACGTGTGTCAAAAATGCTGTCGTCTGTTGTATATTTAAAAAGAAACCATTATAAAATACAAAATAAGAAAAGGCAATAACTGATCCTGGCTTTGAGACACTGAATATGGAGGTAAACCATAAATATACATTTTGATTTTTTTATTTATTTGTTGGGGTTTTTTTTGATGATCATTGGGAGTTCACATATCTCAGGCAGATTTACTGGAACTGTTTTTAGGCTTTTTCTGTCAATCACCTCTATAAAACTTTGTGTAACTGAGCAACGGAGGATAGTCGTGGTCCATAGACGCTGCCAGTCATAACAGATGCCAAACAGAGATCCACTGTCTCACATTCTGAGGCTGTTAACCCCTTAATGCCTGAATTTATATATAAGTATATTTAAAAAACTAATTATTTGTGTTTTTGCTTTCAAGGACATGCTAAATTAAGTGGCGATTGTTCATCTGACTATAGCACATAAAATAGATAAAAATTTGGGTATTTTGCAAAATTGCGACAACAGGCCATAATGTTCAGTAGTAATGAAAAAGCAATAAAACAGATTTTCCCGTCTCAGGAGACGGAGATAGTTGTATTGATGCCGCAAAATAATTTTCAGTGTCCTGACCATAACACCAACTATTTTAACTGTTTTATAATCTGATTTTAAACTTTTCATTCATTCAGAACTTAAAATTAATGAATTATAACATTGGCAGGAAATAAACCGGTACATATCGCATATGCACAAACCATCATTGGGGGAATACAAACACTATCTCTGCTGTTTCCCTAGTTGAAACAGTTTGTCACAAATTTGCGACAGTCGGTGTTACGGAGTTAAGACCTGAACTCTGAGTCAGGCGTGAGTCAGGCCTTCAAAGTAAGGAAAGAATACCAGAGGGAAAAAAAACTTCCAAGTTGAAACACTGAATCTTGAAACTGAACTGACAATATTGAATCATCAGAGTCACCAAAACAGCAGCTTTTAGCCGCAGCACTCCCATCAAACAATGATTGAAAGTAACATTGTCAGCTAAGCTCAGTGATGGGCAAAAAAAGCCACAGAAACAATCACAATGTCACAACTGATCTGCAAGTACGTGGCTGCTGGGCTTGAACCTTATAAAAAGTCTCAGCTCATGACTCCATTATCATAACACTTGAGTCACACAAAGCTAAGCATCTGTTTTTTTCCAGCCATTAACACTTCAACACTTCTGCTGTTTTGAAGATATTTCCACAACCCTCAAAGACTCCTCCAACCATCTGTAAAAAAAAAAAAAAAAACTTTACTGCTCAAGTCTTTAAAGATTCCAGGATTATCATCAGGAACAGGTTGTCAAGGATCACCAAGAATTTATCTATTTTATTATTAACTATGAATTTTTGGGGAACATTCAATTTGAACTAAATTGCAAACAGATTTTATTCTACAACATCTGATGATAGAAAGATAATTCATATGATGATGATCATTTTACAGTATTAACAATAACATGCGCCTCAGGATTGTGTCCATTATGTCATATTGAGTATACCTAGCATGAGAAAAAGCCATTAGGGGCAGTATGTGTCAATTCCTGCAATTCCTCCAGTCCAGCACTGAATGTAAGGGTTTTCCATTATGACGCATAATGCCTCCATCCAGACAACTTTGTAACACTCATTTTTTCAGCAGTAGGGTGCTGGATGTTATCCCAGCATGCTATGGATGAGAGGCAAGGTGTACTATAGACAGGGGTCTCACATTGCCCACATATAGACAGATACAACACATACACTCACATTCACGTTTTGTTGTTTGTTTGTTTGTTTGTCTATTCAGACATCATGTTCCTGTTAAATTGAATCATTGTCCAACAGATTTCCACCACAGAATATCTGAAGGAATGCCTCCATCTCCCCAGAACGGTTTAACTCTGGTTAAACTTAATTAGCCAACCAAGGCAGAGCAAAGGCAGAACAAAGGCAGAACACCACAGATGTTCACGTCTTACACTGTACAAAGAGTTTAATCAAGTGAAGCTCCAAATGATATCGGATCACAGTTGGTTTAACATGGAGCTTTTCAGAAATAGTAATATCATAGATGCCAGTTTGACTGATGGGCCTTGATCCTGATCTGCTACAGTAACAGCTTGCACCTTTCTACTTTGCTTTTCTCTTGTTTAACAGATGCCCACAATAAATCCACTATGCAGAGACTTAGTCTGAAAAAGCCAAGGCTGCTTAACTGTTACCTCTGCCTGCTGATACCAAACCTACCACCATACAAAAAGTGGCTTGGATTGCTTTGGTTAGATATAAAATACGGACCTTTACACCATTGTTCTCATGCAGCACTTCAGGTGGTTATTAAGAAATAAGTCATGTTTATGTGCACAGCCTTTGAACACAGTTAGAGTCTCAAAAGGCTTCATAGTGTCAGCATTATGAAATAATAAATGAACAAACAAATCAGCACAATACATGAAAATCTTCAACTCCAGGCTCTCAGTGAGTGCAGAAACCAACTCATGCACAAACCTCATGCAACATATATGTCTCATAGTTAGATTTTTTTTTTTTTGTCTTCAAATAAAGTCTCACACCAAAGATGCGTGCATAAGTGTTTCACAGGATGGAAGCACATTCAGTACGTGTGCCTCCCTCTAATGACTCACTCACAGTTATGCTTGCACAAAAGCTTTGAAATAGTAAATAAGCTATTTTACTGGCGAATAAGCCCTGGTAATACTACTGTTTGATGTGGACTAGGAAACACATAAAAGTATTTACGTAGAATATGGTGATGTTTAAAAATACATGTCCCAGATAACAGTTCTGAAACACTGTGGTTTACTTTTCAGGATTTGCCTGAAAAATGCCAGTGAAAGATAAACTGAACAACAAGAAAGAAACTGAAAATGACCACAAAGTAATGCAAAACCCAAAAAACACCAAAAACAACAGAGAGACTCAAAATAACCCCAAAGAGACTTCATAGGCCAATAAAGGATACAATATGACCACAAAGAGACACAAAACAACATCAAAGAGACATAAAGAAACCACAACGGAGGGATTGAAGAAACAACCACAATACAACTCAAAATTATTAAAAGGCACAAAATGGCAAAACACAGACAAAGAATTTAATAGCTATTTGTATGCTGTTCGCCGTCTGTTTGTACTCTCTGTACCTTGGGCCCCATCCCTGGTCAGAGTGGAACAATTGGGTAGAAAAGAAATGTGTCACAATACGAGTCACAAAATGATTGACTTACAATGCTCTTAGCCACACGCAGAAGACTCGGAACCCCTCACAGGTGTGTCCGCTAATTTTAACTCAACAAAACACACTCCGTAGACTCCGTTAGCTGTGAAATGTCATTGCTTACAACACGGCAGGCCAAATCAAACCCAGGCATGGCTCCTCATCTGTCCATCAGCTCTTGAATTCACCTCATCACTTCAACAGATCTCTGTAGCCTTTTCTCCCCCTTGTCTAATGCATTATTCATTCTCATGTTCATGGACTTTCTCCCATCTTGTGCTTGATCAATAAAACATACCTGTGGGTTGCTCCCTCACCTCTCCGTTCGCTCATCTTGTTCCTAAGGCCAAACTGTGAGCCCATGTTGAGCTGAAAAAAACAGTGTAGATGGATGGCCTTTTCAAACTGTGAGAAAATGACTACAATTCAGGGCATCTTTTGCCTGCGTGAGCTGTGGTTCTAATTTGGGTTGTGAAGGTGTGTCACTGCATCTGTCACCAAATTTGGAAAAGATGTCCTTTCAAAAATCACTTTCAAGAGATCTTTTTTCATTATGTCCTACTCTCTATAGAATAACTTTCAGAACTTTGAGCTAACTGGATTTTATTGTACAATAACAGATTGTTCCCCTCTAAGGAGCAACAGCGCCTAAATGAGAGAGATACAAAATGACTAGAAATGATGCAAGTCTTTGTCTCTTTATGGCCAACAGGAAAGCAGAAGAAGAACAGTTTACAGTTACTTTGAAGAGCCTCGCCCATTGGCCCCTGAACACTTGAGTTCTTTCCCACACCCAGTCAGCCCTGTCAGTAATCCCTCCATGCCCTCTGCACCAATCATAGTCAAATTTTAATTACTGCTATAAATGCCTCCTTGAAGATGGAATAGAGCTAACAAGCCTGCTAATGGTCAGTTAGGTCTTTAGCAGAAGCTGATTAGCGTTGGCTCTGTCACTAATGGGACAATAAGTTTAGAAGATGTATTCGACTCCTGTCTCATAAACTGTGGTGAAACAATTTTTACTCCAATATAAGACATAGCAACAAAATAAATGGTAAAATGCAAAGTAGCAACCACCATTTTGGTGTCTCCTTCTCTTCCTAAAGGTCAACACTGTCAGGACGGTGTGTTTACAGCCCCAAATCCTCCAGAGTCGAACAGTATACAAATTAATTTCACAGCCTCAAGTGGATACTCTGACCGTAGCAATTCCACTGGAATTTTCACCGCAAATTTTGACATTTTAAATCCGTTTGTATTCAGGCCATTAGCCCAAACTGACTGGAGGCCACTTGTCATAAAAGTAATTCCCCAGTGTTCATAAAGGCTTTGAAATCTGGAGCCCTAAATATCTCTCACATGAAGCAGCCTGTCTGTGGAAAAACTGCAGTGTGTCTAAGCTGAGTTTACACTGAGCAAAATGTTTGGGTTTACTTTCTTGGTTTGACTTTGCACTTGCCGTGTATACCTGAAGGTTGGGCTCGGCTGCCTCTCCTGCATGTGGCCATCCATCAACGACCAGCTGAGTTTGTTTAAATCTCCACCAATCAACTGACACAACAAATTACAACACAATTCATAAGCAGTAGAGTAGAAAATCACTTCTGCTTGAATAAATTCTTACATTTTTCTGCATGAGAGGCTCCTGGTCATTTTAACAGTCCTCTGATTGTTTTTACATCTTGAGAAAAACCTTGAAGTGTCAGGGGAGCTTCTCTTTGTTTACTTTCACTGAGGCCGAATTATTGCACATTAGAATTTAATTGAAAAAGTTAGTTAGATGTTAGAAGTTTTAGTCAACAAGGGAGGAGAAGAAGTTCTTTAATCTTTTTAACTTCTGTAATGACACATCCCATTGGCAGGTCTTACATACATCTTCCTCCAGACAGGAAATGTGGCTTTCTGTTTAGCCACATTCATGCCCATGATCAACTAAACTGCACTCCCTGGAGAAGTCGGAAATCTTCATGTGAAAGAAATAGAGATTATAATTAAAGCCTTCATATTAATTAGCTGTCCTTATTATTTTTATAGTAGCCAAGAAGACTTAGGTTTTATTTGCCAGGGATGAGAAAGGTAAGGCAATTTTTCACAAAAGATCATTTTATATTGTCAAAAGCAGTTACCTGGCTTCCAGGCTGAAATACTGCACGCCATCATTTTTTTCATAAATGAACACAGTACCTAATAAAAATATGGCACTGACCCAAATAACGATTTATGGACAACAGGAAGGATCAGATGAAATCTTACAACAAGTGGTGTTCGTGCTGTGATATTGTCATTATTGGAATAATGCCCATCTGAACTCAAGGACAAGCTGATAGCAGTTTGGTGAGAAAAGGTCAAAGGTCAAGGTCAGTATGCCCTCACATGCTTTAACGCAGGAAGTGGAAATAGTGACTGTATTTCCTACAACTTGGCTGGTTGGTGGAGGCACACGATCATTTGTTTCTTTTGAGCTTAAGAGGTTCATGTCGTCTCCGTTCTGTTGCTCTTTATTTGTCTTGAAATATGTCCTCTGGCTCAGAGACCTTTTATCTAAAATATAGCAAGTTCAACTAATCATTATGTCTCTGCGCTGAATTATGCGCTTAATTAACAGTCAAACTACCCGCCAGGCCCCGGCAGGACAGTGATTCACCTTCAGGTTCATGTCAGGCTGCTGAGCTCATGTCTGATATTAATGTTTAAAAGAAAGTCTGTGTTGGGGTCTGTAGGCCAGATGACTGGCTGACAAGAGCAGATTTGAAATATTTACACCCTCTCGTGTGTGAAGGTGTCTCGGATTTTGTTACAGCAATTTCATTATAAACATTAAAATCAATGACTTTCCTTCATTTCCTCTTGACATTCAGAGCCAGAGTCTGGACTTTAGTGATGGGGGCGGAGGGGCTGTGGTACCATCCTTACAATCACAGCTGTCAATCATGACGTCACATGACCTTATGGCACAGCTACCACTTGGCAGACAGAAATCTCCTCACGTAGCAAACTGCTTAACATTCAGTACAGAGAGTGTACGGTCAGATCCATCCTCGCTCCTCCTCAGCTCCACCACCTCTACTAATACGGTTTACTCATTTCAAAAAACGAAAAACAAAACAACAAAACAATATGGTGACAGACATCAGCAGAGATTACAAACTTGAGGCTGCCACTTGGTTGACCACTTTGGTCCAAACTTAAATATCCCAAAAACTACTGGATGGGTTAGGGGGAAATAAAGGATGAATCCTAATGAAATTGATATATGTTAGTTTTTGCTGAAATTGACACCAGAATTGCCACATTTGGTTGACAACGAAGTTCAAATAAGAGAAAAGGTCACAGGTTTAACGCATGCTTACCACAGGAGCGAATATTATAAAGATTGCTGTTTTTCTTATTTTTTCTGTTGGGCTGTAGCGCTTTAAGGTTGCTTTAAATGTAAAATGTAAAATGTACACTACAAATAAAAGAAATTATTTTAATTATCAGTAATAGTCTATACCTAGTAAACACATAAATCAACAAATAAATAAAGCAACATGTCACAGTCGTCTATGTGAGCGCTTTAGCTTAGCATTTGGTTCAAAGCAATACTGTGCCTAAGCAGAGCGTCACTAAGCTGCTGACACGGCTTCGATACATTTTTATACATTTTAGAAGACAAAACTCTTTCAGAGGATTGTTTGATTAGAATCATTATTCCAAAGCCTGAGGATAGAGCACAGGCAGCACAGCTGTTTCCTCAGCTCTGACAGGAAAACCTAAGATTGGTCTTCTATTTCTTTGTTGTTGGTGGGTACATTTTAAGCGATGCCAGAAAATGTTTGGTTCTGCCTCGGCAGCAATAATTATATGTTTGGACAGCCAGATTAGCATCTAAAGATGGCTATCAGAGAAAGGCTGTTATCAGACACTTGCCTACAAAAACAAAAAATCCCTCCCTAATGTAGGGCGCCTCCATTTGAATATTTCATGCAGTACGCCCCAGCATCACAACCAATCCCATGTTATGTCTATGCTAACATGATTAGAGGCACTACATTATTAACACGATTCAGCGGAAATAATTCCAGAGTGTAATTTTGAGAACAGTTTCCCTTCAGTTTATATCGTAGCAGTGATATGTGATTTCACTGAGTAAGATCTGGTCATTTCTGTCTTTAATTTTAAAGGCAGATAGCTGCTGGTCTTATCACCACTGTTCAGATGGAGCCCACAGCTTCCTTTTTAGTCCAACATGCATGAGTCTCATGCATTTGACTGACAGCCTGACAATTCCACACTATTGTGTCAGCACTCACAGACATCTTCTGCCTATGTTATTAAGGACAATTGTGGGACTGGGAAGCAGAGATGGTTTCTACCAAAAGCAGAACCGCAATCTAACAGTTATCCGATTTCACAATACGCCTGTGGTAAATTGGAGACTAAATATATTACTGAAGATGTTTTTTTTTATTTTTTTTCCCAGAGTGAGAAATGTTGTAAACATTTCTACACCCACATTCTCTCAATGAGAAAGAATTTATTTCATAGGACATACAATTGTGTAAACTAGTGACAGTGTATTAGTGGCACTACTCATAATAAAATAAATAAAGAAAAAAAAGGCACTTAGAAAAAACACAAGACAAGAACAAACCAAAACTCTGTAACAATAAAAAAAAAAAAAAACAACAACCATACAGATTTAATCCAGTTGGATCAAAGGCTTAAAGATACATAAAATGGTCCATTTCTTTCCTGCAGTTCATCCAGGGACAACAAGGAGTTCATCCATTTCAAACAAAGAGCTCAGTTTTTGTTTTTGTTTTTTTGTTTTTTTGGAAGAGACAAATGCGTCCAATGAAACACTCAAACACACTTTGACTAGGTGCTGCTGCTCTGAAATGGGAATCAGCAGCAGACAGTCAGTGTAAGCAATCAAATGAAAACTTAAAGAAATGGTGGTTTTAGAGTCTTGACCTTGTTTTAGTTTAGTGCAGCGGTTCCCCCGCTGATGTTTCAGATCACAGCAGGGGTCTCAAGATACAGGTGAGGGTTTGTACAATGATTAACAAGATCAGAAACGTATCTTTTGCCTTTAATCTGATGGTATTATTACGTTTGATCATTTCACCTGTTCCAGACTACAGGACCAGTTTACCCATCATGGTTATTCAGAAGGGATTTAGTTTAATGGTCTGGGGCAGCAATGTCAAAGACTCTATCACTTCCGGTGTGGTGAGCATCCAGGAGGACCCTCTGGCTCCCACTCAGAGAGATTAAAAGATGTGAGATGTAGCCAAGAGACAGATCAGCCAAAGGTACAAAAGGCTTCTTTGTTAAAAAAATAAAAGCCAAAACAGAGCTCCGCTGACTCAGTAGATAACCAGACATAAAACAAACTGATATCACATTATTTGCGTCATTCTGCCAGCTGCTCAGAGTAATTAACACGAGACTGAAGTATTTCCAGAGGTTGTTCAACGTGGTTGACTTTCCTTTCCACCTTTGAAGTAAAATCTGCACAGAGACGGAGGTGATATCAGCCACTTTTCATGTTCAGTGAATTGAAGGAGTTATTTTACAGAGTGTATTTGTTTTCTACAATGGGGCCAGAGTCCAGAGAAAAAAACAGAAATTTGACACAACTGGTAATTTAACGTTGAATTAAATGTTGCTGCTATGTTTCCTTGAAGCAACAGAGTTCTCTTTGTGTCAACATAAATAAAATGTGCTGTTGTGAATGTTTGTATCCAGATCCGTCTCTGTGTCCTTGGTGGTGCAACATTGCTGTCTGCAGCATAATTATATGCCACATAAATCCTGAAACATGACTTGCAAGTTCAGAATATCTTAAATTTAATGTTAGGTCAATATAAAAAGAAGGAAAAAAAAAAGAAAAAAAAAGGTTTCATAATATTTTATAATATTTGAGGAAAACCAATTAGTCTCGTATTCATTTACTATCAATAACATCACATTTGCTGTGTACATCATTTCCATGGAACTTCCTTTTGGTCTTTATTTGGACATTGAATCATATAATATTGCTTTAGTGCACAAAGACCACTTTTTCCTTTTTCTTTTTTTAATTTTATAACATTTAGTAGTTTGTAAATTGGATTAAATTGACCTGGGTGTCCTTTTTTTTTCTTAACAGAAAAGAGCCAAAATAAAGAAAAACGTAACATGAACCTCGACATATAGGGAGTGTTTTCATTTTGCTATTTTATGCTTATAAGTCTACACATACACATAACATTCTATCCCAAGTCTGCAAAATTAAAGTCTGGCCTGCTCGGTGTTACATAATTAATCCATTTCTTCCAACCTGACATAAACAAGTCCATTTTGTAGTTTACACATGCCGTTATTCTTTATATCTTATAAATGTCCATCGTAATGTCCATCCACGTGTTCACAGTTGGGCTCTCTGGTGAGAGCCTTTTTGCTTGCCACCAACAGGATGCTTAACAGATATTTGTCTCTTTTTGGCCACTCTTTAGGCATGAGACCAAAAAAATAAGATTTTACTTTCCAAAGGCAATTCACATCTAAAGATCTCCTGTATTGCATTATGTATTCCCTTTCAATAATTTTTAATAACTTGACAGTCCCAAAAAATATGACAGTGATTTGCGTTCATATTCCCACAATTTCTCCAACATACTGGGGGGTTATTGTTGTAGTGAAATTTTTGTGCAGGTGTGATAAAACATCTTATCAAGCTTTTCCATCCTATGTCCACATTGATGTCCATTCTTCCTCTGATATGTTCATTCCTCCCTCCTTTTCCCATTTTGTTTTAATATATAGGGTCGTCTGTGTTTTCATGTTAATAAGTCCTTTATATATTTTTGAGATGATGCCTCTATCTTTGTTTGAATCATATGCCCTTTTGAACACATCTAACAGCAGCCTACTCGATTCTGGTAAACCTTTTACCTTGTCATTAACAAAGTGTCTCATTTGCAAGTAGTGATAGAAGTCCCTTGTTTCTAGTGAATATTTCTCCTTATGCTTCTCAAAACTAATTAGAGGACCTTCTTTCATTATTTTACAAAGAGCTGTTCCTTTATGTGTCCACTCTTTGAATCTAGTGTCTAGTTTATTTGGGGCAAAATGTGTCATATGCACACCACTTAAGAAATGTTACATCTTCTTCTAATTTGTATTGTTATTATTGATTTCCATGTTTCAAGAGTCAACTTAATCCATGGATTTTCAATAGTTTTTATCAAGTGTCGTAAACTGCTATCAGCTATGATTGGAAAGGGGGTTGTTTTCTCCTCATTATTTTTCCACTGAGCCTCATATGAAGGGTTACACCAGCACATCATTGGTCTTATTTGTGCTGCCCAGTAGTATTCCCTGAGAGAGGGAAGGCCCCATCCCCCTTTTTCTTTTGCTAATTGTAATGTTTTAAATCTGATTAGTGGTCTTTTACCCTGCCATATATATCTAGATAAAATTTTGTCCCATTCGCCAAATTGTTTCTGACTTATTTCTAATGGTAGGGTTGTAAATAGATATAATAATTTGGGCAGTATATTCATTTTAATCGAGTCTATCCTTGAATTAAAATTTAGGTGTGGGATTAGGTTCCATCTTGCTATGTCCTCTTTAGGTTTTCTTTGTATTGGTGAATAATTGCGTTCGAATAGCTCAGTGAGGTCCTTTGGTATTGTAACTCCCAGATAATTCAGATGCTCCGTGTGCCATATTAAGTTCTATTTACTTTTGGTTTCTTCTGGTGGGTTGCAGTTGTAGCTGAGCAGATGTGTTTTGCTTATATTTATTTTGTATCCTGATAATTTACCAAAATCAAACACCACTTTTTCAATTCATGAAAGGGATTTAAATATGAAAAGGGATGAGGATACAAACAATCTGCCGTGAATGGGGAACCGAGCGAAGACACCACCAGAGCAAAACAAAGGCCTGTTTGCCTGAGGATAGTGACAAGAGGATGAAAATAACCCAGGAGAACTGGCAGAAGACTTCTGCCAGTCACTGACCAGTTTGCACCAAATTCCAGGAGCAGAGAATTATTACTGAAGCTAGTTTGCACTGTCACCCTGCCAGTACTTCAGCCTGTGAGACCTTTGATATCGTCTACTGAAAAAGCTTGTGTTCCAATTTGTCACTGCCTACAGAAGAAAAGAAATATGCACACAACAGACATTAATAAGACTCTCCAGAAAACAATTCACAGCAATATTCAGCATTTTCAGCAGGCCTGACCAAGACAAAAGAAGGAAGCCCCCCCCCACGTTTGCTATGCACACAAACTGATTGACTGACATTAAGAGATTTAGATGTTTTTCTCCTCCCTGTTTCTCATCTTGATGACCAAGATTCATTATAGTGGGCCGCAGATAGCAAAATATTTGGTTAATCTAAGAAAAGCCCATAAATAAATGCATGAATGAGCAGGTACCATGTTAACCATCTTGGTTTTACGTGCTAACGTTTGTTTTTTAGCACTAAATACAAATTTCATCAGCAGAATATCTGTCAAAAGTATTGGATGCTTTCACATGGTAACTGAAAATTCTACCTGCTGGTGACATTTCAGGCAAAGTCAGAAGATCAATAAACTACAGAATTTACCCTCAAGGGATCCTGAATATCTGCAGGAAACCTTCACTGGAATTCATCCATATTTGCAGAAGAGTCTGATGTTGAGAATGATAATGGTCAGAATAAAGACAAACTGAGACGATGGAGTTAACAGTACTAAAGCAAAGTTTATTAGAATAAACAAAGAAAACTTCACAAGACAAAATAGCTATAAATCTATCACTTTCCTCATTTTGTTTCTCATACAACGTGTTCTTCAACAATAAAGTTGAAAAGTGTAAATTCATTAGATTTAATCTGTGGTGCGCCAAGGATCTCGTCACCTTCATCCTCTGCCATTAACTGTTGGAAAGAAGGATATCTGGGTTTTTCCTATTTATAGTCACATTATTCCACAGAGATGCAATCACACATGCGCACCAAGCTCAAACACACTCAGACCATCAACTTAACTTTGGTCTTTTACAAACAGGATGCTACGCACTTCACCTAGAGACTCGTGTGTAAATGAGTGTTGCACTTTTCGTCCAGCACCTTCAAGGTCTCCATAGTTGACAAATTACTGAAGTCTGAAGGATGAACATGCACAGACTGTTTATTTATAATTATTTACAAATCTGAAAAACCCAAACCGCTCCCTTCCTCGTCGCTCTTGCCCGTCCTTCCTGTTGGGGACACTGCTGTTACTCAGTCGGGGTCCAGCTGGCAAATAGACTAGTGGATCCTCGTCAGCTCCTCCACAATCTTAATGACCTCGTCTACTGTGGCTTCACGCTTCATACCGCTGCCATCATCAATCTGAAACACAGCAGACACCACGACTGACACAAACTCTGTACCACTTCAGCCGCATTAGATGGACAAATAATGTATGGAGACAAAGCCACTCTGTTATTTTCACACTTTTTGTGTTTTGGTTCAAGCTATCATAAATTCATAAATTGATGGGAATACTTTATATTGAGGTACACACATTCCCCATTAACAGGTTGTTTATTAGCATGTATTATAACAGTACATTAAATTCATTTCAGTCTTATTCTGCTTAATGATCTCAGAGTTAATTTTACATGAGCTATCATAATAGACACGACCCAATGTGGACCTTATCAGATGATAGTACCAAAAGAATAAATATAGTCTGTTCTCTCTCTCATTTTCTATCACTTATCTGTCAGGTTTGCGGGGGGTGCTAAAGCCAATGAGTGCATTCATTGCAGGTGAAAGTGGGGTCACCCTGGACAGGTCTATGGCAGGGCCGTCACATAGAGACAAACAACCACTCACACTCACGCCTACGGGCTATTTAGAGTCAACAATCGACCAAGACGTGCATATCCTTGGACTGTGGGAGGAAACTGGGAATCGAACCCATAAACTGTTTGCTGCAAGGCAAAAGCACTAATACAAGCAAAATTAGTATCCACCTAAATGTAAATGAGGTCTCTTTCCCAACTAATTCACCAGCAGTTTGACACTTACTAACCCACACAGGTTCCCCATTATAAAGCTGCCTCCTCTTCTTCACACTCAGTGAATCCATTAACGCACTCAACACCCTATACTTTACTGTTGGGCTACAACTTGAGAAATATGTATCTATCTAAAAGTCTATTGCGATTCAAAGGTGCTGTTGACCTTCAGTTGGAATAAGCAGAAATATCTACTTTATTGATGCGGCACTTCAGAGAATATTAAACTTACCTATTTAGAGATTTTTTTTAGTTTCTTCAAGGCTAGGAATGTCAGAGGAGGGTGTGGTTACTGTAGTAGTGCTATTACGAATTTTATAAGTTTGAAGAATAAACAAATACAGACTTGAGCTGGCTTGCCTGTTTTAAATGGCACAATTTTTGTTTTATATTCTGTATCTTAATTTGATATTAATGAATGAAGCAATGGCCTCATTAATTGCCCCCATGACATTTTCCAATAAGGTTTAAGTTGGTGCTTTTAAGTGAAGCTGCAAAGATCCATTAATTAATTAAATAACTGACTATTTGACTGGTTTGATATATCTAGAAGTTCATCGATAAATAATTAGGAACTCTTTAAGCCACTTACATGCAGATTTCAAACATTGGGTGGTTCAGTGATCTCAAATGTGAAATTCCAATGCTTCATTGCCATCACTTATTTAATTTTCAAAGCACAACTTCACTATAGTCTTGGATGTTATTTGTCATCCGTCTCTGAAAGCAAAAGGTAAGATGAACTCAAAGTGTTTATAGTGCTAAGAGAGACACAAAGCAGAATGTCTATTTGTTTATCTTCCAAAAGTGGATTTGCCACCTGTTCTGCAATGGAAGTTGTCCCTGGTTCCCACTCATGAAAAATTGTCTAAAGGGTCTTTGAAAGTTCAATGTTGTATAAATCAAAAACAGAAATGATAATGCGGTTGTTTCTTCACCAGATGTTTCCATTGGACCCCTACTCTAACAACAGGCTTGTGTGTCCCTGTTAATGTGGATGAACATAAGCTCCTACCTGTAAGGTGCTGACAACCTCCTGCATCTTGGCCCGGCCGAGATCCAGGAAGCTCTCGATCAGATCCCCGTCTATGAATCCTGTGGCCTGCTCTGTCTTGCGCTCAGTGTGGAAGGACCTCCAGGTGCAGTGGAGTCAAGGATAATTAATACAAAGCCCCTGCAGTCACTTTTCACGTACAATATCAGATATATTTTTGCCTCAGGCACAGCTGAACAAATATTCAATGCAACATGAAGTCTCTTAACGAAAACAGGAACAGCCAAAGGGAAAGACAGCAGGAAGAGTAAGTAAATTATAAGACAGCATTGGTACTACTGAGGCCATGGAGACCTGCAGCTTCCCTACATATGATTGCACAACTCAAATATTATACTTCTAATAGATCTTCCAACAGTGCATACAATCCATGAAGCCGATCCGAGTTGCATGTATGATCACATCTTCTAAAAAATTCTCAAAGGTCTTCAAGGTTACCGTTTTCTCTGACCAGGGGTCTGAAAAGAGAGAGAAGCTGGAATCATGAGCATTTTCTTCTTTAAAATTCAACTTAATGGATTACTGAAATATCCACTAATTCTCAACAAACTAAGCAATCAATTTGCTAATATTTTTAGCTCCCTTTCTCACTAGGTCATCTCATAAATAACCTCTAATGCCAATTATATTGACTATCGACTATCAACTGCCCCTTTCCTGCCTGGGGTAGCTACTGACTCGAGAACACCACTGCGGTTGCTGTGAGGCATCTCTGTCGCCATGCCGACAGATGGGAAGAGTATCTGTGAATATGAGAAGGATATAAGCTGTGCTCGATCTTTCCCACGCTCTTGATGACCTTGTTGAGGCGGTTCTGCAGGTCCAGAAGGAGGCTGTACCAGCCCTCTGACAGGGAGGTCACCAGACCTAACACACGCACGCACACACACACACACACGTTAATCAAACCCTTTTTGAAGGTGTAATATTCAAATAGATTGGCACCTCACTGCAGCAGATTGTAAACTCTTGTGGTTCCTCATTAGCAAGAATGAAAGGAAGACATTTCAGAACTGTATTGATAATAAAACTCAAAAGCTTAATAAATCAAAGCTCATTAGCATTGTCTCTGTTCTCTTTTTCTATCCACTCCTGAGCCTCAGTCCATTAGCTTTATCAATAAACCAATACCATTGTCAAAAAACACAGATGGTGACAGGAAAAGTATTGTTGTGTGTGCTATGGACCATTGTGTCCTTAATAAAGTTAATACATATATAGTATGCCAGACTCCTTCTTCGCAGACTGTTTCAGCACAACAAGGCACCAGGAACATTCATACTACCTGCCTTAGCATGACTGTGATCATCCCAATATATTCTGTGCTTGTATGTTTGTAACATTATGTAAGTGAAGGAAGGATTTCATTACTTCAATAATCTCAAACAGTTTTATTTTATTGAGGGACTTCCTGGTGGATCTTGGTGTCACAGAGCTTTAAGAGAGCAGCATGCTTACCTTACCACTAAATATTCTAGTTATGCAGTGAGCGCATGATGTTGATGCTCTGGGGAAATAATCTGCACTGGAGTTGACAGCACAAAGAGACTGATCTGTAATGCTGAGCTTGTTTTTTTTTTTTCTCCTCATGAAGCCAGTGAAGGATCAGGAGTATGGGAACAAACTGCCACTGGTGATGGTCACATACACACACTGAAATAATAAAATATTTAGCTGCAAGACTATCCATCCATCCATTCATCTTCTACCGCTTTTCTGTTTCCGGGTCGCGGAATCCCAGCCAACGTTCTGGGCGGCAGCAGGGTACACCCTGGACAGGTCGCCAGTCCATCACAGGGCTAACACACAGAGACAGACAACAGCTCACGCTCGCATTCAGACCTACAGACAATTTAGAGTCACCAGTTAACCTAAACATGATGTCTTTGGATGGTGGGAGGAAACCGGAGTACCAGGAGGAAACCCACACAAACACGGGCACATGCAAACTCCACACAGAAAGGGCCCAGGCTGGGAACCAAACCCACGACACTCTTATTGTGGGGTGACAGCACTAACCACTATGCCACCGCGCTGCGCTGCAGCGCTGTGGTTTTAAACTGAGGACAAGTGCAGACAAAAAAAAAAAGAAACTGGCAATCGTCTATCTTAACGAGGAGAGGAGTGATGGATGTTACTCTGTGTGCAGGAGCAAACCACCAAAGAGCAAGTGATTTTGTCCTCGCTCTCTCTTTTGATATATTGAGGGATTGTGGCAGGACAGATTAAATATAATAATACAACTGAAGACACCAATGAATTAGTGAGATCATTAAATAAAAAAATGTATGTTAATAAAGATTTGACTGATCACTCCTTTTGTTCATTTATATGTGAAGTGAGTGCCATCAGGTACAACCCTCTTTAAATGTTGATGTTCTATTATGGACTAAAATCTATATACCAGTTTTTTTCTCAATTTATTTGCTTTTGTATTTGTTATACTCTTGTTGAAGTACTCAAGGCAATTGAGTCATATTGCAACAAGCGTCTTTCATTCATGTTTTGCAATGGAAACAATCAGTGGAGTGCGTTCATGTTATTTTCTGTATGTTTGTGGCTTTTTTGGTTTGTTTTTTAATGAGTATGAGTATGTAGAAAGGATTAAGTGAAGGTAACATGGAATGCAGTTGGTCAAAAGAGCAAATGTTCAGTGGAATAGTTTATGGGTTCTTAATGTTTTGGTTGATGTAGGAATCATTTAAAATGAAATGCACCAAAGTGCAAAGACTACACTTTGACATTTTGCAGTAGTCGTCATTTACGTCATATTCCCATAATTTATTGTTTCTGTACATCTCAGTGTGTCTTCTTCTAAGATGTTTTAACAGCATTTGAATGGAGGCAGTGTTTACCTGGATGCACATACTTCTAATGTTCACAGCCATGGACAGAAACACACATGAACTTGCATTATCTTTGGCTGATTTTCTGAAAATTCTGTGTGTGGAAGTTTGAGAAAGGACTCCATGATTTGCATAGTGGTATATTCTGCCTAGCTGGCATGTCAAAACCCCAGAGATGATGAATTCAAATGTACTCAAAAAGTGATGCATAACTCAGAAAAAAATCCTTCAAAGCGTCAGATTTGAGAAACTGGAATCATAATACGTTCATCGATTTTGCCTTAAAATTAATTTTACTGACTCATGAAAATTGTAAATTTCAGATACATTAACATTATAACAAGACTTTAGGTTTTCACACACACA
This sequence comes from Remorina albescens, assembly GCA_034769265.1. Classification (NCBI taxonomy): domain Eukaryota; kingdom Metazoa; phylum Chordata; class Actinopteri; order Carangiformes; family Echeneidae; genus Remorina; species Remorina albescens. The sequence continues at coordinate 13,913,250 of CM068479.1, forward strand.
CACAAAAAAAGCCATTTTTGTCTCCTTGTCAACTCCATTCCTCTTTGTTTCACTGTCCTGCCTCAGAAGTAGCTACTATACTCCGGGGTTGTCAATGGACAATGACCTCTGATCAACGATCATCAGATTGATCATCATAGTTTCTTTGCCAATGACAGGACGACATTTGTCTTGCTCAGTTTTTAATGCAATAACTTTTTCTTATTTGTTTTAGGTTTAGATTTACCCCAGTATAGCACTGACACTCTGAGCAGATGTCACTGAAGAGCCGCTGGTGGAGTGTAGGTGCCACGCTGAGGTTAAAGGCAGACTAGGCTTAATTTCTTAGCTGCTGCTTTTCAAGGCTAGAAATCCAACTTTTTGGGACAATTTTAATGCCTTTATTTCATAGGGATAGTGGACAGAGACAAGAAATGGGGTACTGACATGCAGCAGATGGTCCATCCAGTTGGGAATCAACCCGGTGACCTCCTGTTCAAGGCTCAGTGTGCCAATATGGTATGTGCTCTAATCATTCTTCAACCGGGCCACCACATAAATAAAACTTTTCATCAGTGAGAGGGAGAGAGGGTGGGAAAGAAAGATCAGCTAACCACCATAAGCAATTTGACAGGGTAATTACAGGGCAATCAGCCTATGAACCATGAACGACCCGACTGCACTGTATGCTGCAAAGAAACAGGTGAATCAGTTGCCTGTATAAAGATGAATAAAATAGTTTGAATTTTCACTCAAAAATTTCACCAGGACCGACGTGAGCAAGATCTACTACCATATCAGATATTTTAAAGGGCTTACAGTTTGGACAAAATCATTTGACGTTAGACATCGTGTGCTCATCTACTTCACCTCCAATATGAGTGTGATTTTCTTTTCATCACACAATGTCAAGGTGAAATTACTTCGATTACAATTACAAGTTCATTCAAACTTTGTCCACTTCCTTCTGGGTAGAAATACGCAACAGAAACATCTAATAGATCATAGCACACAAAGTGATGAGACTAACAGAGCTATTTCTCTTCATTACACTCTGCAGCCCATTTTGGTTTATGGGAAGTTTTTACTGGAATGTACAATAGTTATTCTCATTTCCTGTTAAACTTTCCTCAGAGACATTTAAAGAATCACAGTGGGCATTGAGGTGATGTAATGTGCTGTGTGTTGGTGCTGAGGGAGTGCTTGTTGCAAATTACTCCTGTGTCCGAATGATGTGCACTCCCTGTTTTCATCTCAGCCATCATTAAAGCCAGGCTGAAAGTTACTGATTTAAATCTGAGTAATGAGGTGTAAAACTGATTTCTCGCCCTTTCTTTCCCCTTTCTGAAATGGAAAGAGTTTCGAATAAATGGTTTTGACAGGAGTTTGAGGTCCCATTACTGCAGTCTGATGATTATTGGAAATGCTTGAAATGAGAAGGGCGTGTAGTCTTAAACTGACAGATAGTAGTGAACTTTCATTCATTCATTTTCTACCGCTTATCCGTTTACGGGTCGCGGGGGTGCTGGGTGAGGGGGGTACACCCTGGACAGGTCACCAGTCCATCACAGGGCCAACATACAGAGACAGACAGAGACCAGTAACCACTCACACTCACACTCAGACCTATAGACAATTTAGAGTCACCAAATAACCCAAACATGATGTCTTTAGACGGTGGGAGGAAAGGAAGGACATGCTGGGAATGCATGCTTGGTCACTTTTTTTTTTTATGATTAGATGAAAAAAATGTCTCCAAAAGACTGAAACAGTCCACCTATTGATGTTAACCTGGACAAGTGGCATCAAATTAAACCCTTTAAAAATTCAATTGAACCTGATACAAATGCTATTGGGATGATATTTAATACAATAAGAGTTTGCTACGGCAATAGTTTTGTGCTGGGTGTGTGTATGTGTGCCTGTGAAAGAAGCACACATGTCATTAGCCTTTTAAAGTGGGAAATTATACGTGCACCTACCAATCATGCCATTAACTGTCCCGAACAGCACCGAGCCCTGGGTGGGCGTAGAGCTCTCACCCAGGTTTTGCAGCACCAGCGAGCCGTGGCAGAAGACATTGACAAATTCCCCAAGGTGGAAGACCCCCACCTCCTGCAGGTGCTGCCGCTCCTCATCTGTGGTGGCCGCACTGGCCGCAAGAAGGACAGCAGGAAAGAGACACAAAGGGAGATATTACAGACAGGTAGTTGGCAGAGGGGCAACAGAAGACAGGAGGGAGCAAATGAAAGAGTAAAAACAAAAAGAGACAAATGTCCAAGGCGAAGTAAAAAATGGTAGGGGGCAAGAGTGATCGGTTAAGGGAAAGAAAAGCAAGAGGGCCAGATATTAAAGAGGGTGGAAAAGGTCAGAGAATGATGGAAAGGTAATGGATGAAAGGGTGAGGAACAGAAAAGAGAGCAACGGGAAAGAGATGTGATACAAAAATAAAGGTCAAAAGCATTGAGAGGTCCAACCTGATATATTAGGTGTAAAATAAGTGGTGACATTATTGTAACACACTCAATTTCAGAGCACATCTTTCAGCCTTTTCCCTGATCTCAGCACTTGTCTAATAATAAAGTGAATAAAGTGAAAATGCAGCTGAGCAGCTAAAATCTCAGTGGTGAAATGACTCATAATTCCCAAAACAAATTCAAGGACAATAGTGTGCACCACATTCATATGAATGATGCAGCTCTAAAAGGCATCATGGGACTCAGTTCAACCTCCTAATGACATGCTGATTGTAGAGGATAGATATTGAAAACAATTTAGACACTTGCTGGTTTCTCAGGACTACAACGATCAAAGAAAAGGCAGAAATTCAAAAACAAAACAAAACCCCAAAAAACAAAAACAAAACTCACTGCAAAGCAATTATACACAATAGTGCATTCCCCACCTGTCTTTCTGGCAGACAAACAGGTTGAAGGCGTTCTCTGCCCCCAGGAAGTTGTCATCATCCAAGATTTCCACTGCGCTCATCCAGTTAGGATTGAAGTCACGAGCGATCTGACCAAACGATCACAAGATGTGTCAGATAAAACTGTGAACATCACGGGGGTGTTGTGCCAAAACCAGGGTGGTTCTTGTCTCCAAGTAAACACTGCATTATCTATGAGCAAACACGCTGAAATCTGAGCACACAGTCTATATGCTCCTGTACAAGTACGAGGACGATGGACAATTATAATGTCTTTGAAGACATGTTGTGTGTCCATGCAGGTTAACCGCTGTGTGTACTAGAGCTTTTTATAACAACAAATTTTCTTGTTGATTAAATGGAAATTGGCTTGCCGAGTGTTCTTGCAGGTTAAGATCCACATGCCTGTGGTGCATGTGCTCCAGTCAAATAGTTACATGCCAGAGCCTACACTCAACCTTATTTACATTTTCAGGATCAAAAATATTGCCAAACCATGCTGGTTTTACAAGATACCATTTCTGCCACTTTCCAGCTTGCATTCATCCATCCAAACATTTACTCACATCTCAGAAAAGCTTAAAGCTCAAGTGTGAGTTAAGGAGCATCCGTTACCTTCAAGCCAAATGAGTTCACACATTTACCGAGGTAAAGCTCTCAGAATTTCTCAGGGAGAATGTAAGTAAAAAACTCACTCACCTTACATTATTTTTGTCTTTAACTGACTCCAGAGGGAGATATCTGACTCTTTAGCATCTAAATGCTCCATTATGTTCACCAGTCAGTCTCTTACTATGTTTCTGCCGTTTGGTGCTGGTCAGTTAGCAAAACACTGAGTGTGACCCAAAACCTTTTAACCTGGAGGCTGCGAAACCAAAACACTGGGCTGAAAGACTCTTCAAACCTCCTCAGAGCAGAGGGACACTGGACATTGTTAATATAAAAATATTGATTGGCCCTGCTTCAAGTAACAAAGATATATAATCTATGACCTTGGGATTATGAGTGCTTAAAAATTTTTTCTTTCAATCTTATATTTCAAGGCACTTTAAAAAATGTTCTGACTATAAATAGAGCCTTTTTGGTCTCCCAGAAGGCATTATTACAGCTCCACAGCATGCATTCACCAGCATGTGTGACTTGTCATCATATCACTTCATCCCCTACAAAAAATCTATTTGAACAGACTGCTCATCAAAAAGCCAGGAGGTGCTGTACAAGTTTTTTTCTTTCTTAAATTCTTCTTCACATCCCACCTCTTCAAAGTTGCCCTCCATAGGTTTGTAGGCCAGCAGCAGAACGGACCTCATCAAGTCTCCAACTAGGATGAAATCTCCTTTGGTCTTCAGGTAAAGGGCCATGATATTGTTGTAGTGGTTACACTCTGTTCTCAGCTCCTTCTCAGCAGTCCACTCATACAAACGGACCTGAAACAACCAGGGTGAGTAGGGATGCTCAATTTTATTGGCACGTTATACGTTATCGGCCTAGATTTGCTTAAAAGTGAACTATTGGACACCGCCCATCACTCAAAAATCCACAGATTTTAAAACCCTATAAAATAAAAGAGCACAGCTTCATGGAAAAATGCCTGACCATGCCATGTTGAAAATTGAAAATTGCTATTTTTTCCCTCTTTGGGGGTATTGCTAGGGTTAGGTTAAGAAGAACTCCATCCAAGTTTGTTTTAAGCAGGATAGGATGTACATATCTTACTTCTTTAATTTTGCATAATTAATGCTTATTGCATAATTTTAAGTTTTGTGTTTTACGCCAGTGTTGGCCACTTGGCCAACACCAGGAAAAATATCAGTATCTGTATTGGCCAAATTGGCCAAGGTACTAAAATTTCACATTGCTATTGCTCTGGAAATGAAGTGTTAATGAGTGTGATACTCAATAATCTGATTTACACTGAATCATGATCGTGATAAAGTTACAGTTGATAGTAAGAATTAAAACTTACCTATGAATGGACAGTTTGCTATCTTATTTTGGAGGAAATCCAAAGTAAAAGCATCTTTATGTGACTGTTGATTCAATGTCATGTGACCTTCTTATTTCATATTTTCTTCATATTCATTTTACTGTTTCCAAAATCACCACCCACTTTGACACTTTTTTCTTTGTTCTCATATTCTGTTTAACTTTGTTTCTTCATTTAATCCTTTTATGTGAAGCACTGTAATGTGAATCTTACAAAACATAAGTTTTGGAGTTTATTTAAACTTAAAAGGAAAAAAAGTCATTATCTTTTATCTAGTCACTGACATCTTATTTATTTCTTCTTATTATTTTACTCCATTGGTTGGTCAATGGCAAACTTATTCCTACTCACAAAATGTAGCGACTGGCAAAGAAAGGCAGCACCTTCTGATCACTTATTGTTTCAGATACATAACAGAATTAAATGTGCTTGGTCATGACGATGAAATAGGTGTATTCATTTGTTAGTTTACAAAAGAGGAAGATAAAGCTTGCATTTTTTTGGGAAGTGTGTGCGTGTGTTTTTACACATACACACACACACGATCACAAATTTTAAGTATGTAGTCTTTTGTCACTGTACAATCACATTAAATTTTCACTAAATAATAATAAATAATAATTGTCATAAATTATCCTGTTTCCCAGTGCCATACAGTTTCTTTAGTACAGCAATGCCTAAAGGTATAATTTTTTTGACAGTCAAAATTATATTATTAATGAAATATTAAATTCCATTAGACTAAAATGAATACAGAACTCAAACATTGGGAATCAGGTCAAGATAAATCCTGGTACATGGTGCTCTGGTTGCTACTGCAGCTTGAAAAAGTCAAAAAATTTTAACAGACTCGAAATGTCTAATGAATTCCTGCTGTATCTACTGGAAATTAAATTTCTTTGTGGCTTTTTCAACATTTCCAAACAAAAACATTTCAACACCATTAGATTAAGAGGTTCTCATATAAATTTTGAATTTGAAGAATTGACAATGATAAAGTTAACCATTTAACCAGAAGAAAGAGAATAATGTATCAGTGCTGTGTCCAGTCTATGAAAAGAAGGCATTTCACAGGCAGCTAATGTCAGAGCTTGTATGTATGTTATATTATGGTGTACTGAGGCAGCTGTCAAAGGGGAAAAATGTTATCAAGTCCATGATGGATTAGTCCTTCATGACTGTTTTATTTTGCTGTGTAATTCTGACTTTAGGGGCAAAAATTGGCTTCTTGGTTCCAAAAAAAAACTACCTCAAAAGAAAAAGTTTGTGACTGATGTTTTCTCTGACATTGTGCGGCTATTTTAATACTTCTGAGTTAAATTATTTATACCAATTCAAGAAAGTAAATGTTAGCAAAGGGAGGTGGTAGGAAGGAAATCACTGTTCTGTGTGATGGGTTTCTGATATCAACAATTCACGACTATTTAATTTTAAATATTTTAAGACAACGCTGCCTTTTCAAACGTTTAATCCATTAAATCTATCTATAGCTCAGTGGGGATGAGCAGAGTGTTATAGGACAGTAGGGGGGAAGCAATTTCTTTCAAACTGTATGTCAAGTGATTTCACAGAGCAATCCGTACAGGATAAATCTCCTTAGATATTGGACTTCAAAATGACTGAAGGGGCAATTTTTTTCCTGAACAGATCACATGCCTCTTAAGCAATCAAAGAGAAGAAAATTAGAGCACCCAAGTCATTCAGAGGTTGACTTGCTGGTGAGAAAAATTTTTCAAACTCACAAAAGCAAAGTACTAAACTCAGTAAAGGTCATCTGGACCAGACTATTTTTACATCTAAAAAAAAAAAAAAAGAGAGAAATAAACACAGAGAAAAAATAAAAGAGGAAATTGTCTGGATTCTGGGGAAAATTCAAGTTGAAAATCAAATAAAAGCTGATGTTTTATTATTGTTATTATGTTTTATTATTTTGCAGCTACTTTAATACCTCTGAGTTAAATTATTTATACCAATTCCAGAAAGTAAATCTCCTTCCTACAACCAAAAGGAGGAGGTAGGAAGGAGATCCCTTTTCTGTGCGATGCATTTCTGATATCAGCAACTCACGACTATTTCATTTTAAATATCTTTAAATATCTAAAAACAAACTTCAGGTTGATTACATAGTCTTGTGTAAACAAGATGTTTACAGTCCATGATGGATAAAAGTGCTTCAGCTATGATAAAAATATGAGAAGCACTCCAAAGTTGTCACAGAAAACAGAAAAAAGAGTGAGAAACAATAAAACACGTGGGGTGGTGGTAATGTTGTTTTAGGGGCAGGCTGGTTTAAACTACTATGGTGCTTCATCATCATCATCTCATACATGAACATCTGTACATGTACACTACCAGGCAAATGTTTGGACACACTTTCTCATTCAAATGAATAGGAAAGTGTGTCCAACTTGAAGCAAGTTTAAGTTAAAATTGAAGTGCTCTGTATGTGTTCCTCAAAACACCAACAATATCAAGCACCACTTACTGTGCTATTGATGCTTGCAAGCAGTTTTCCATTGAACTCCACCATAGAATAGACAGCTCCTTTTACCTCCTTCTCTGCCACAGTTTGCAGCTTACCTGCAGGAAAGAGCACAGCCTTACTCAGCATATAGTTAATATTTGGGGCAACTCTCAATACTAAGCTAAACTAGCAGCCATGAGATCTGAACGGTATAGTGTGTCACTACACAAATGTGAAAGAGCTGTGGAGAAATTTGAGGCATCCAAACAAAGGATGAGGGAAGAATTTAAAGGTGCAGGCAGATAAATGAAAGGCAAAAAATGCACCTTAAGAGGGACAGTACATGAAAGAAAATGAGCAATCTTGGTAGGGCTGAGGAGGAGGAAATCTGATAAATTTTGATAAGAAAATGATTGAGTGAGGAGAGAAACAAGAGCACCATAGGACAAAGTGTCCGTGAGTGAAGAAACAGGATGGAGGCTGGGGAGTAGAATGAAACAGGGTGAAGGATGAAAAGTGCAAAGTAAAGTGAGCTGGATGAAAGAAGAAAAAACAGGATGAGGTAGAGGAACCTGTACATTGGAGTTTGTATTTGTGTTTGCCAAGAACAGAAAGGGCCGAAGAAAAAGCCAAGCTACTGACCATCAGTGTAGTGGAAGACAATTATGCGTCCCTGCTTGGGCTCAGCCTCCTCTGGGTACACCATGGCAGTGCCAACGATAAAATACACCGACGGGTCCTTTCCCAGACGACATGACACCATGCTGAGGGCATACTCACTGGGGAGGAACTGATGGGCATGAAGAACTGATAGAGATACAAAACACAAATCCCTTAGTAAATTGGATGCAAATGCAGCAAAATGCACCACTGTGTTAGGAAGGTTTTCGTTAGTTTTTTTTCCCCATGATATCTGACATCAATTTTAAGAGCAGTTTTTTGGTTTATTACAACTGTAATTTGGGAACACTGCAGCAAAACCGTACAGGGCAAACACAGCAGAAAACAAGGAACACAAGTGGCCAAGGTTCACAGAGGAAAATTTGTCTTACTGTCTAAACTATTTTATTTGGAGTTGAAACCACAGTCAGCACACCTGAAGATTCCATAACAATTCGTCGTTGCTCAAGAACACTGTGTGCGAAAACAGCTCCGTGGAGAATGGTATGAGAACATGAATTTTGTCTGTTTTATCTTACAGATATCATATGGTCATGAAGGTTTGTTTACAGTGTGTATGAGTGCCTGACTGTGTAAACAATGTTGGCCAAGTATTTTGAGACTTTGTAGCAACACACTGGAGTTATCCATATTCAACATCCTTTATGTATAGACACAGGTGTTTCGGTGTATTCACTGTATCTGGCATGAATAGATTTGCACAGAGTTATTATTTACTATCTCCTTCCCTCTCCTGTTAGTTTTACTGCACCTGTCCAGAAAGGACACCTTCCATTTTAATCACTAGTTTGGCACTTTTTTTAAAATATAAATATATATCCCAGGCAGTTAGGGCTTAACCGGGGCATAAAACACAGCATTAACTGATAAAATTAAGATGCAAAGGTACCCGGTGAGAGGCACAATAATAGATGACATGTTCCATCACATTTTTTTTTTTTTTTTTGCATCCATCAACATTTTTTTGACACAGTTGATATTGATCATACAGCAGCTGAAGACAGCAAAGCATTTAAATTGTGTATGGCTGAACAACACACCACATTTTTGAGAAACCCTCTCGGGGATAACTGCTGTCATGGAGCAATCACTGAATAATACACTATGAATGAGACTGGTTTCAAATGTTAAGATGTCAATAATGTGTTTAATTAAAAAAAAAAAGAAAGAAAAAGAAACAACAAAAAACAGCCAGTGACTATGGACATAAATCAAGACTCGGACTGAATACATCAGAATATCTACACATCTGACAACACGAAAATGAAGAGTTATCTGATTGCACATTGATGAACTCAGCAGTGGACACTAAGTGCTGAACCAGGCCCCTTACTTACATATTATCAACATATTATGACACACCATAATTTATTTAGGTTTGGTAAGTCCGGTATTTTGTGAAGGAAGGCTTGGTGCGGCAAAATCTGCAGAAGGGGGCAAATACCTGAACACTGAGTGGTGTTCACTTAGGAAATGGTCTTCACGACGCCTGAGGTGTCAAATCATTCACTTATTTCAATGATAGCCCGTGTACATTTTAGACACTAACTAAGCATAACCAAAATATTTTAGGGAGCACCTCTGTAAACCTCAAGCACTAAAAATTTTAAGACCCATATTCAAATGAGGCCTGAGATTAGACTGCAGATTTAAACAGATAAATACAGGTAAAACAACTGTGCACCTTTTTTAAGATCAGATGAACGAGCATGAGGACCAGCCTGAGGAAACTGTTTTCAGCACTGACCTAGTTACACTCCAGGCTAAGCATATGATTTTACCATCATAAGGATTGTGTCTTTCAGATGAAATGGAAATGTACATCTGGCTCTCTTACCTTCAAATGTGTGCTGATCCACCACTAGCAGACTGTGAACCTCCACTTCTTCACCAAAGGAGGTCTCATGGGGGGAGGTGCTGCTGGGGAAGAGCTTGCTGGAGCTCACGCTGCTGGAAAGTGCCTGGAAAAATGTGGATTTATGAGAGGCATCAGGAGGAGGAGTACAGGCATAATTAATCCTAATAAAAGGTACAAAGCTGAACTAAAATCTTTATTTCTATGTGAGCTTCATGGCACAGCTGAAACCTTCTGGAGCAGCAGATGCACAGCATTTAAAAATCAGGTAAACATTTTTCTGGTCAGCACATGTAAGAAGCTTTCATCTTAACAAAGCAGAGCCCTGAAGCAGCAGATACAAACAGAAATAGAGTGCATAGCTGTCCCACTGAGGGAAGCTATAGGGCCAAGTTGACAACACATGGTGTCAGTGTAAATCTGGCTGAAATTACTTTTTGATCAGCTCTTCAAATGAGATTCTCTTTTAAATGTTGGCCCTACTTTTCTTTCCTGTCAGAGGAATCCCTGCTGTCTCTATTCCTTGACAGCTAATCAAACAAAAAGTGAGATTTTTCTAACGTCATTTGAATTTGATTTAAACATGATTAACAACTAAATTTTTTGCCACAGTTGGTACAACAGTAAAAATGCCCTTCTGTCTTCATTTATTGCACTCTCTTACCATCTACCTGTGTCTGGATACAAGAAAAGAAAATATTCAATTTAGTACTGTATTGAAATTTTCTTACAAAAACACTTTGTGTAAAAAAAATTGTCTTTAGGACAATTAATAAGCTAAAATAGAAAAACCTAATGGCAACACGTTCAGGTATACTAAGATTAAATTTCTCTGAAACAAGAGGACTAGCATGACTGTTAAAATCCCTGTCTAGGAACTCTAGCTCCAGTGGACCTCCTAGGTGTCTAACAGGACAAGACATTTGTATTCCTGACAAGCAGCTAGCCTCATGTTATAAGTAATGCTCTGAGCCAGCATGTCTGGTTAGATAAGAGCACAAAACAAATAAGCCCTTGGGTGTTTATTATCTGAGCACAACATGGAGCTACAGTACCTGTGTGCTGGCACTGGGACGTACAGCAGATGTGGTGCCGCTCACATCCTGAATCTCCACCCTGCTGGACAGAACCCCAAAACACTGGGAAACCTCCTGGTAACAGATCCGCCTGGTGGGGTGTGAAAGTGAGAACAAGTAAAGGAAAGATGCTGCAATATGTGAACAGAGCAAACAAGGGGAATTTGAGAGCCTGGATGACATCATTCCCTATTCTTTTACATTCAATTTAAGGACTTCATTAAGGTTGTCTTGGGCTAAAATCCCTCACATTATCCTGTGGCAGCCTCAAAGGGAGGTGAATGTTGTTTCAATAAACTGCTCCTGAGACCTTTTCTGTAAACCGACTTACCCCTCCTTTCTGTATTTAATGATAGAAGATAATAATTGTGGTGGTAACATATATTTTCTTGTCCACAGAGCCCATATATTTCATGGAATAGTGGTGTGGTCGGTCTATATAAAGAATCAAAGTACTTAATTTTAAGTACTCATATTACTTCTGTTTCAAAGCATGCTGGGAGTTTTTTGTAATTTTTTTTTTTTTTAAACATATTTTGAACTGAAATGCCTTGAGAGAACAGAGGCATTTTGACTAAAGCCTTGGCTCTGTGCAAGTATGCCTAAAGTAGGCCTGGTTGCATCTCTTTATTTTCAACTCACCATTTTAATATCAAGAACACCTTGCATTCATCTGAAGATCTACAATGGCACAACTGAAAGCACTTGATATCTTTTTGTATTTTCTCAGAAACATGTTCCCTTCAAAATCAAGGACTCAACAGGATGAGACATGGATCAAGGTTAATTACTGGTACAACACAGTTTTATAATGTGGATCAGCTGCCTGCTTTACAGAAGCTCACAGACATCAGCTACAATAAGAGACTTGAACATGTGAATGCTTCTCAACTGTGATATGTTACAGCAATGGCCAACAGACACACTCAGCCCATCCAATACTTATGTGAAGTGTTAGAAAAGAAACTTGCACAGAATATATATTTACTTACTTTTATTTTCTAAATCTTTCAAGTCCATTTTTTTCCTTTTTTAAATTTGCAAGCTTTCAAGGATATCCACGACCTGTGGGGACCATGTATTTAAAAATGCGAGCCACGGGTGTGACTCTGTAACTCACTGTTAGAGCAGGGGACTGACCTGGGAGACTCGTAGAGGGGAACTGTACGGATGTGGAGCTTCTGGATCTCGTCTATGGTACCAATGGTCAAAGTACTGTTGTTGGCCAGAGCCAGACTGTTCAACAACAACAAAAAAAAATACAACCAAACAAACAAAAAAACCAACATTCATTACTGAATGGGAAAAAAGATAGAATACACCCACTCCCAACAAGTCAAAACAAGGTTTAATTGTCTGCCCCTTGTAATCAACAGTGTACACTTCTGAGCGACTGTGTTTGAGGATGGAAACAAATTTAAGAAAAGCTTCCATTGTTATGAAATCCACAAAACAGAAGGTTAGTGCATCTTCATAGGTTTTAGTGGAGGTATTAGACTGATTAAAGGCACAAACAGGAAAAGGTTGGCTGCTGACCTGTCAGGGTAGCCTTCAGAGTTCAGGGGACACATATAGTTGACCTCCTTGAGGTTGACGTTGGAGAAGACCAGCTTGTGGTTGGATGAATAAATGACAGTGGGTCGGTCGGAGCAGGCGAAGACGTTGGAAGTGGACAGAGATCTGAAGGTCCTCAGTACAGTTGGCTGGGTGCCAAGGGTGACCTTCTTGCGCTCACTGAGGGCACCTGGGAAGAAAATGAGACAGTGGCAAAAGTTTAACCCCAATTTTAAAGGCCAGAGTACCAATCAATGTTCAGATCCTATGAACAACTTGACAAGTGCTCTTCAACAATATTAGTCATCGTGTGGAGTCATCCTTTTTAATGTTAATCAAACCATTCAGTAAGCCTTTGAGCCCTGACTGGAAACATCTGCCTTTGCGGTTTTTTTTTTTTTTTTGCTTGTGCTGAGGTTTCCTTAAACTGCACATTAGAGGTGAGATGATTTGATGATTAACCACCATTGAGAGAAAATTCATCCACAACTATATGTATAATCACAAAAGTATGTGGTGCAATAAGGTTGGCTAAACAAGAAGGTACATGTCCATGTAAAAAAATTACAGCTTTAGTTAGAGCAGGCAGCCATCTGGAGTTTTCTGGCAATTCTAAATTGAAGTAAATTTAAAATTGGTAAGTAAAATTACTCAAGGCAGTACTACACAGCTGGAGAAAACAGCTTTATAATGTTTTTGGTTTTCATTCACCACGAGTGTATCTCAATTGGATGATGAATGAGTCTACACATTTTATTTAGAAAAGCTTTTGTCAACAACTTCAAACATTCAAGCATTCAGCAAGTGCAAAGCAGAATGTTTCTTGAGGTTGATATATACAATACTACCAAGGGTAAAAATAAATAAATCAGGATTTATTAGCGTCTGTTGCTTCCATTTCTGCTTTGTATAATGGTCAAATGTATTTTTTCTGGTGACAACTTGATGCAGCATCTTCAAATAATGGGATATCAGCAGTTCCCCTATATACTTTTTGCAGCAGCAGCATGGCTTTTGATTTCAAACTGGAGACACGTGGATGCAGAGAAAGACGAGAAAAAGAGAGGAAAGGTAGATGCATCCAGCTAATAGTGATTCAGATATAGTTTCCATGCAGATAATCTCTGTGAATGCTGGAGGACTACACCCTACATAGACAGACTGGGCAATGACAATACCTGGGACAATCCTAGCGGGACACTGTGGCCATTTGAAGAAAATCCATTAAGGTTTAATTGACCTAGTCAGTGTCTTTACTGGCCTATGTGCGTTTCTTTAATGGGTGTGCTGCGGGCCTGTTGAAGCTTAATCCCACCCTTGTGGTGGCACACAGCAGGTTAAACACCACCACAACCAAAATCCAGCAATGAGGTTGGTGTTTACCACCGCTTGCTTGCTTGAGGTAAATAGTTTTAAGTATTTAATTCTGTAACATGCTGATAAGATGAGGTGTTTGGAGCAACCCTTTCTTCATGCTATAAAGTTTTTTCACCATTATATCCTGGCATAGTGCTCACAGGTATGCAATTCTCTGTGAAATAATATTGTAAAAAGGAAATGCTTTCATACAGCTGTCCATCGCCCTGCCTGGGGCCCCTTATCTACTTATCCTTCTGAAAAGCTTTGATCTAGTCAGTGTTGTGGTGAAGGCATTAAGGACCTACCAGTCTGCAGGTCCAGACCGAAGTAGAAGAGAGCTCCATCCCCCAGGGCACATAACAGGTAGTAGCTGCCTTCAAAGGTGGTCATTAGGATTGAGCGAGGGATGATCTCTGAGGACACAAACAATCAAGTAATTTATATATCAGTCACAGGTTCATGGATGAACACCAAAGTGATAAATGTCTGCAAAAATGTTTCTGTCAGATTAATCGATAAGGGCATTGGGACAAATGGGCCGGTAACAGTTTGAAGAAAAAAGGAAGAAAAAGAAAGAAAATATACATGCTGCAGGGTAAAAATGAAGTATTCTGTTTTTCCCGTTTCCCAAACAGTTTCTCTGACCTCAGGCCAATTACATCAAAACGCAGTCTGGATTTGATTAAGTGTTTGTTGGCTAACTGTTCAACCGTAAAAGTTGCACATTTCCACTCAAATGTAGATCAGTTATTTGAAGTAAGTGGGTCAAACTGTGGAAACACAAAAGGGCTGAGTTGTGTCCAAAATGTACATACAGAATAAAAAATATGTTAACACAACGAACAAAACTTAACTGCAATGGTGCATTGTCAAAATTTTCTACTTCTACTGTCTGAGATAAAAATGTCAACAGAGAAAAGCACACTGGCTTTTAATTTGAAGATTGAGATTTTCTGATCATAACTTATAAAAATTTAAGTTTGTAGTCAGACTTGTCTTGTTAGGGAAGCAAGCAAAGAGGTTTGAAGAGTGAGCACTGAGCAGCTGTCAATCAAACACTTAAAGTAAAGTATGACACTGTGGGAAAAGGTGTGGAGATATTCTGAGTGGATCAACTCTGCCTCTGCCACTTCACCATCTTATTAAACTTTGTCTCCAGTGACAGTTTACTTTTTCATAAGTTGAACCAGAAAAGTGCTCTCTTACATATTTAAACCTCGTAAGTTTAGATAGTTTTCAAGTAGCAGCGCAAATGATGCTCATCAAGTGCACAGTAAAAAATGAAGAATTTCACAGGCAATGTAATTGACATTTATTAACTGAAATCTGTGAAACTGGCAACATAATCTATTTCAGTTACTACTACACAATCCTTGAACTTAGTTATTGTATAATTTAAAAGAATTGTTCCACATTTAGTCCAAAGGCCTAGTTCAGACCAGGTATGATTGTTGTGTCTGATTGGCTAAAAACAACAATGCATACCTATCTCATTACATATTAAGTGAAGAAGTGAGATCTGATCACAAATGGTCACTGAGACACATTCTAAAACAGGTGTGAATAGATGTACTCAGGTTGATGCCTGCGATCCAATCACTGAAGATGCAAGTTGTTGCCTGGCCTGAACAGGGACTTGGATTGGGGAAAAAAAAAAAAAAAAAAAAATTCTACCAAAACCCTGGAGCTCTCTAGACATACTGCATCTCCTTCATTTGGACTATTATCTGGACTATTTCCCAACTGTGAGCAGTTGTAAATAAACAGCATTGACTCCAAGAACCTGCTACGCCCAAGAAGAAAACAAGACATAATGAGATTATAATTGGGATTAACACGTGCCAGTAGGTATTTTCTTTAACTTTTGAGAAGAAGCCAGGTGAGCTGTTCCCTCTGTGGTATAGTAAACCGACTGCCTGCTGGCTCAAACCTCATGTTTTCTGAGTGTGGTATCGATCTTCTCATTTAACTTCCCACATCTGAGCGAAATGTTGAAAGATTCTAATAATACATCAACTACATTTGTAATAGACCAGCCCCACTGCTGTGTGGTCTTATTACGCCATTATTCTATTTGGTATTTCTACTGTTACAGAGATCTATTTATTTTTTAGTGATTACCTTACTGCCCAATTTAGCCCTGAGTGGAGAGGAGAAGGCATATCTATTTACAATCTCCTCCTCCTGCTTCTACTACCACTATTTAGTTCATTGGTTTCTTCAAAGAAAGTCGAACTGAGGTTATCTTTTTGGCATTTACAACACTGATTTATACTTTTTACTTATTGCTTCACAAGAAAGGACTCATTGATGTGCAATGAATGAGAATTTTTTTTGTCTTCTGATAGAGGTTGGGGATCCTTTTTTAAATGGTTCTGTAAAGCCCATTGTGATAAAGTATGTGCAATTGGGCTACAGAAATAAAATACACAACACTTGAGTTGGCAGCATCTCTGCCCACCTATCTCTGTCCACAAGTCAGCTTTGCTTTCTTGTGTCAATGCCTTCCACCGTTCTTTCCACTCACCTCCACCCAGCATTTCCTTGTGCAGGGCTGTGAAGCAGGGCAGTTTGAGCACACGGGCTGAGATGTCAGTCCAGAGTCCCACAGCACAGAGCGGTGACTCAGCACCAGCCTCCCCCAGAGGTGTGATGTCCAGACAAGCCACCTCGTGCTCCATCTCTGTGGTACTGAAAAGAGAGGAGGGTGTGAGAAAAACATGCATGTTGTGTGAATGGGTAGTGTGTATGACAGCGTTCAACACAAAGTGTGAGAAAATGCCTAATGATTCAAATGTGCTAGTGACACAGAGCAAACACTCTTACTAATTTTTTTCCCCCCTGATGATGAGATGTAAATTCAGAAAGACTGGCCTGTGAGTTCATACTGCTTGAAATTACCAGACAACACTTCCTATAAAACTGAGGAAAACTTCAACATTTTCATCTTAAAGATCAAATGACCATTGCTGGATTTTTGGGTCATTACACATTTCCTCTCCCTTATTTAAGCTCTTTTAACTTATTTACTATCAACACCTCCACTTGATAAATTCTACAACTATAAGCAGCCTATTTGTTATTTCTACACTGACTGCACTGCATTAATATGCTTCTAGGTAAAAATTTGAGGACAAAAAGCTTCATCCATCAATTCTGTTTGGGTGTTCTGTGAAAATTTGATCAGAACATATTTTGAATATTCAGTCGAATAGTAGTCTTAGCTCAAAGTGACAAGAACAGGCAGTAAAGTTAAGTCGACTCGATGCCAAGTCAAATCTATCTCAGGGATGTGTTATTTCATTAATTTAACTTTCAACAGATATACTGGTAAAAAAAAAAAAAAAAGTTAAAATGTTGATTGAACAGTAACTCATGATCATGTCCCTCGCTACAACAAAGGGAATAAATGAAATATACAATGTAGGCGTGGCAAGACTGTGTGAATGTATTTGTGCATCTAACCTTATCTGTTTGAGCTCTCCAGCCAATATCTGCAGGTAGTAGAGAGCCCGTCCCACAGCAAGGACCACCTGGGTGTGGTTGCAAGCAGCTACACTGATGTTCCTGCCCTGTGGCTCTTTCCATTCACTCACTAATGCCTTGCTGTCCTGGAGCACCAGGCGCACAGAGCCTGATGTAATCTGGAGGCACACACAGTTTTTCCTTTAAAGATTGTTTTTGCATTAAATTTTTGGGAAGTGGCAGAAAGGTTGATGTGGAGACTTGGAGCAAAAATATGAGGCAGTTTCAAGGCTAATCTGATGTATGTTTTTATACATGGCTCTCTTCAGAATTGTTCACTTATTTCAATGCCTATATATATATATATATATATATACACACACACAAAAAGTATATTCTGTTTCTAAGGTTGACGGAACACTGCAATTTACTTTCTATTCATCTGTAACCACTTAACATATTTACATGATGCATACACCAGTGTCCTAAATAAAAATAATGAAGACACCTCTAGACACCTCTAGACCACCTGGTGAAGTTTTAAAGGAAATGCAAATGAAGAATTTGAGTCAAACACGAAGATCAGAAGACAAAGATTAAGATTATAATAGCATTTTTCTGACTAGAAGTTTTCAATAAATGTATTAATTACACAAATGTTTAACATTAACACAAATGTCAAGATGGCAAACAAACTGTTGTTTTTTCAATACGCAAGTTAATTTGATTGCACTTTTGTTGAATGCACTGAGGAGGAACACCTGTTAAAGGCCCACAGGTTAATAAAAAATATAAACTGAATATTAGAAAAATTTTATAATATGATGGGGTGAGCCACACAGGACTGAAAGAGAAGGTCTCATTAACAGTCTGGCTGGTATAGTTGAGACAATGTGTAAACATAGGTTTCTATTACGGTGGAGTAATGAGACACTACAGAAAAAATTATAGACAGGATCGTTAGCAGAGTCCTTGAAAGTCCTTATTGAGTAAAATGTATAATCTATTCTGCTGTAAGTCACTGATATGGTTTCATTTGTTCGACTCTATGTAATTGTGTAAGTTGTGCATGTGAGGTTGCTCCTCTTCACTGGAGCTTGTTGGGCTGCAGTTTTCCTGCACAAAACTGGTAGTAGAGTTTTAGATCCCACTATATATGTAGGATTTTGGCATAGCCACTTCATGAGTTTGTTTTGCATGGTAAAATAATTTTTTATAAAAAGATATATGGCAAAAAAACTAGGGGATGTTATTTTGTCCAATCAGATGAAGAGTCCACAGTCCCATAAAGATGCCACCAT
The DNA here is from genome assembly GCA_034769265.1 of Remorina albescens. Lineage (NCBI taxonomy): Eukaryota > Metazoa > Chordata > Actinopteri > Carangiformes > Echeneidae > Remorina > Remorina albescens. The sequence continues at coordinate 13,931,897 of CM068479.1, forward strand.
TCTCACAATGAAAATGTTAAGGTGCTGTTTAACATATATGATTACCACATGGTTTAGTAGCATTCATTGTTACTGCATAGCTAGTTAAATTCAACCTGCATACACACATTTGGTGATACCCACTAAAAATAAAATACACTTACTCACAAAATTTGAGTTATTATTAACAAATTGATCGTTTGTCCAATAGTTGCAAAGACATTACACTAGAAACCAAAACTATCACTTTTATAGTGGTGCTGAAGGGAAACTATGAGGATTACCAAAATAACTACAGTGAATCTCCTGAGGACCATAAACTGACCAACACACCCTTGTGTCCACTTGGTAGTGCAAATATAGCCATGAGTGTGGAGTTCAATATTTAGCACTGGCGTATTCCAATTTCTCTTTGGAAGAATATCAGGCTCTTTGTGGATGCTCATCATCATTTACCACGTTTTTAACCAGCTGCTTCAGAAGATTTCTTCTAATACATAAAAGGGTCGGGGAGAACACAGTTGAGCTTGTGTGCTGCCTACAGTTATTTATTGTGAGGTTCTCTGTGAAAGCTAAATCTAGGACAACTTTGTTTTAGATTTAGCCAGAACTTAAGAAGCCACCTGGATGAGAGGTGAAACATCTACAAAATCTACTATCAGGACTAGGTGTCCTAGATTCTACTTTTGCAGGCAACTCAGATCTGGATCAGCACCACAGCTGATGTGTGGGATGGAGAAATAAAAAAAATTACTGAATTTAAATCTAGGTCCTTTAATTCTCATGTCTCTGACTGCCACAATGTCTATTGCAATGCAACCACTCAAAGCTGCGAGTCTACAGCTCTTAGGTTCAATACCAGTTTAATAAATACAACTATGACCTTGTATTAATTTACAGTGGCTTTACCTTGGGTCATTAAGAGGTGGGCTATCATATCACATGAGCAACAATGTAGTCAGTTTACATATGCCAACTCTGACAGGAGTAATATTGTGTTTAAAGGCTGATTGCCATAATAAGTGAAGTTTTGAGGTTGAGTGTCTGACAGTTTGCATAATCCCAGCAGGTTTCATCCTTATTTTTAAAAAGGCAGGCTGAAACTTGAATTTAAATTAAGTGCAATATTCATCTTAACCAAGTGTAAAATACAAGAAGTCCCTTTTCAGGCTTGATATTCTCAACTGCCCCTTTTAATAATGTATGATTCTGCTCTAGCAAAGTGCATCTTATTAAATAGAAAAAGGTCGCAGTTGAATAATTAATTTTTATAATTAATTTTAAAATTGTTGAAATTGGCTGATAGTTCTGTTTTGAACTATTACATACAAATACTGCAAGTCAGCTAATTATAAGAGAGGAGGTTCAGATTTCTAATAATTGAATGTAAAAGTGCCCCTCCAGATATATTTTAAAATATTTAAAAATACTCTTTAAATACTCATTAAAACTTATTTCAAATGACATGGTTTTCAGAACTAAAGGGAGCTGAGCACATCTTCGCTTCCTTCACTTCCTTATTGAAAAATTATGCACTTGTGGCCCTATGCCCTTTTCATTACTCCTGCCTGTGCTCCATTGCCAAGTGAGAGAGCAATGCACATCAAAATGGTAAGATGAGGAGACAGACAGACTCATGACTCAGACTCAGGACTGAGGATTTGTTGCTTAGGTCTGAGTACAAAACCCTGGTGCTCTTTATCCAGTTTTTTTTGACTGTCAATGGCATAGTGTAGTTCCAAGGAGCTTCCAAGGTGTTCCCTTCATTATATATTTTTCATTGCATAGTATACAAGTGTACTGCACCACAACGCAACTGAAGAGTGTGTATGTATACAAACTTGAACAAGTTGCTGGTGTGCGACGTTGCCACAGTAAAATGTCTGCTGGTTGTCCACAAAACCTGGAAGTTCAGTCTCTTCTACCTCCTCGCCACTCAGCATCAACACTCTGGGGAGAAAATACTCTTAAGATAACACTCAGAATTGACTCCACACTTATCTGGCATGCTGCACAGCAAACAACACCCACCGTGTTTGACCCACAAAGGATAGCACCAGCATGTCATCAGTCTCTCTGCCTGCCTCCGAGCGGAGTGGCCACAAGCCTTGAAGGGAAATTGGGGATGGGGGTGGGGGGGGTGCATTAGAAAGGCAACATTAAAGAAATACAATTCTTTATCAGTGTTCAAGTTTTAACTATTCAATGTGTCAGATGTTAACAACTTGGAAGATGTACAGGTTACTGATCTCTCTGAAAGAGCCATTGACCAGCTAAGTGAGTAATTGCCTCTCATCAAGAGGCTAGGAGAGGGGGCAGCAGCAGAGACGTTTAGAGCAGAGCTGGTCAATAAACAGCTGAAGCCTTACAAGCACAAGAACTCAACTGGCTTGTGTGTGGCATTTTAACATCAAAATGGTCTAGGGAGAGGAGACCAATATTATAAGATGAAGAGCTATCAGCCATTAAAAAGTGATGGAATTCCAGTACTCTTTGGGTTTACTAAATGAAAACAAATGTTTCCAAACTTAACTTTGGCAATTGTCCTATTCCTCTAAAAGTCCCAAGTCGAGATCTACAACACTGGGCCATCTGCCTATGATCACATGCTCATGCTGGATTTGGACGAGCAACAACTGGCTTGTTGGCCAGGCGACCAAAACAGATATTCAGGTTTAAATAGTTCTGCTCTCAAGTCATTTACAGATTAAAGTCCAGATATAGTCGAGACTTGAGAAGGAGGTGGAAGAAAAGACACACAGTGAACACACCAACCTTTGATTCCGGGTAGGTCAATGCTGGCATGTTCATGAATCCCAATGCCGTTGCGGATAATTCGAAGAGAGCCCTCCTTGAATGCACCTGAGCATGTCACCAGCTTGAAGTAAAAAAGACAAAGACAGATATGAAGGTGTGTTTTTTTTTCCCTTCTTTTTTTCAGGGTGTCATGGGGTATATCCTTTTTTATCTTCAACATTTTATTTTATTCTTATAACACCTTCTTAGCATTGCTTGTTGCTACTGTTTTCAAAGGGTAAGTCTAGTTTTATATCAACTTATTTTGTATTTTAATTAACCATTTAACACCATAATAACACATTGTACATTCTACACACACTATGGACTGTTGTGATATGAACTCTGCAACGCAGCTAAAAAGTAAGGCATTAAAGTGACTATTTGTAAGTTCTGCCACTATGTGTATTTTCTTGTCAGCAGATGGTGGTGGTAATTGTACGCAACCTGAGGAGCAGAAGTCTTCAGGGAAGACTTAAAATCTGACACCCTGAGGGTAAATTATTTTGGTGTCTGTACAGTCTGGCTGAAGAGCAACAGAATGCGTTTTATTCAACCAGTCATGGTACACTAACAGGATTTATACCAGAGCCCATAATAGCCTAAGCCCCTACAACCTGCCAACCAGCACCTTCACTCGCTCATATTCTACCGCTTATCCATTTCCAGGTCGTGGGTGTGCTGGAGCCAATCCCAGCTCACCCTGGACAGATCATCAGTCCATCACAGGGCCAACATACAGAGACGGACAGAGACCAACAACCACTCACACTCAGACCTACGGACAATTTAGAGTCACCAATTAACCCAAACATGATGTCTTTGGACAGTTAGAGGAAACCGGAGTACCCGGAGGAAACCCACGCAGACACAGAGAGAACATGCAAACTCCACACAGAAGGGCCCCAGGCACTGGAACCAAACCCATGACCTTCTAGTTTTGGGGCAACAGCGCTAACCACTATGCCACTGTACTGCCCACCAGCACCTTCACCCCAATGGAAATATCCACTGCAAACCTGGCAACCACTTAATTCCCCCAATGTTCTCAAATGCCCTCACACTCTCCTATGGTTAGGAGAGTTAGGACTGACTGAGTCCTGATAATCTGCACATATTATGTATTTGTTAATGATGGAGTGATAAACTCCAGCATGACTGCAGTTTCACAATTGTGAACAGAATAATTTCCCATCAACTTCGCTTTTTCTGCGATTTATATTTTCTCCTGTAGCCTGTGCATTAGTCATTTACTGTCTTAACTGTCTTGGAACACATCTGCATCAGTCAACCAGGTCAAATGCTCAGTGAATTTCTCAGCAAATGGCAAATTAAAAAATTGTGACTGGATTTACAGAATATAGACAGTGGGTGACTGTGATCTGGTCAGCACTCAGAGTCTGGCTCAGTGCTCCAGCTGACTGCCGACTCTGGAAACAAATCAAGTACCCTGAGGCCTGGTCTCAAACCCTTCCAACAAAACCTTGTGTACTGCATCTCTCCATACTTTACTGTTTCGGCTCCCCCTGCTTCAGTGATTCCTCACAAACGAGGACAAATATTTTCATCAAAAAATTATTTCAGTCAAACTAAGATGATTCTGCAACCTTATGCGCAAAAATGAGCTGGAAAGAGCCAGACTTGGTAAGCCGTTGGTTGCAGTTTTTTTATATAATATTTTAATATTATAAGGAAAAACTCCTGACTACTGGATAACATGAAATCATGTTCCTCTATTGCATTTTAATATTCAATACAGGTTAGATAACATTATCATCAGAAAACAAACAGTATGACAGTTACTTAATATAAACAATATATCTTAAGCACACAGTGCTAAAGATGATGGGTTGTTAGGGTACAAGCAGACAACAATGGAGAAGAGGTCTTCACTGTCACTTTAAATCGGTGTAAATATTATTAAAGGCAATGGCATGCGCTGCAATCTGCCTCTTTGTAATGGAACACAAAAGACAATTTAAGTCTGTGTACCAGAGATGCATTTTAATATCAGGTATAATTGCAGGCCAGCTAAATCATATCTGGACACAAATGGGCTACTTGGTGCAGGTTAATCCGCAGGTGAACAGTTTAAAAATAATTATAATAGACAAAAGAAGAACATCCAGACTGTGTTAAAAAAAAAAAAAAAAGGCACAGGAAGCTGCATAATTTATGTCAGCAAGAATCTCCTGAATATGTTGTCCCCAGCTATTGAAGCCAGCGGCAGGTTTGTGTCGTAGCATGTTGTATGCTTAATTTTGCTGACAAAAACTGAGTTACCATGACTAAAGAATCTAGTTGTAATGCTGGTATAAGCCAGGGTATCCTGAAGACTTTGACAAAGAGGATGATAAAGAGGAAAACAGATGGAGACTCACCATCAGCTACTATGGGAATCCAGCAACTGTTAAGACCTTTTTCGGTAATCACTGTGTTATGACTACATCTGCTTCTGAATGCCCCAAGAAAGCTTGAATCATATCTGAATGATTCACTCTGAGAATGCAACGATGATATTGAGTTGTAGTTTCATAGACATATAGGATTCAATAGCTTTTTTTTTTACCTGACCCTGGCCTTGTCTTTCCAGGTCTACTACACACATATCCACAATAGGCCCCAGATTAGTGAACGTCTCCATCACGGCCACATACGATCCCTGGTCGTTGCTGTCCACGTTGAGCTGCCGAGGAAATAAGGAGAACCAAAATGACAAATCAATGAGAACAGGCGTCAGTACAATCGCACACATCATTATATTTTTCGGACTTTTAATTAAGTTAAAGATTAAAAAGCGTAGGATGTCAAAAATCTAATTTTAGTGTTACCACCTATAAATGAAGGAATAATCTAGAAAAGCCCAAAGGTTAATACTTCTTCAAATTTAATTTCTGAACATGTTAAAGAAAAAAAAAAGTTTCAAACAAAATGTAAAAAAGAATATTAGATAAGCTGTGAAAGTCTTCATCAATCAACACCTCATTAGTTTTCTATATCTACCAAAGTCTGAGAAATTTTGCCTACATAAATTCAAAGCTGGTCCCACTTCTTGGACTTCAATAACTGCAAAAATATGTTCTCTTACTGCTTACCTTCACTAACTGTGAGTCACCCAGCCTGGAGCCAACAAAAACCACTCCGTTGTCCAAGTATGTCAAACACTCAGCAATAGATGTCTGTCAGTGGAGACAGACAGAGAAATTTAGTGTCACGCCATGTCCAACAGTACAGCTGCAACTGCAAAAAAGGCATCAAAATTCTACAGAGCCCAAGGAAACACCTTCAAATAGCTATTTTTGTCCAATTGACAGTAGAAAGCACATTGATATAAGCAGCAATTAACCACATTGGAGAAGCAGGAACCAGAAAACAAATATCAAATATACTGTTCGAATACTAATAATTTGTCCCAAAAAAATATTAATGCAAAGATGCATTTTTTTGGTCCACTCTGACATCCCATTCCCATTAAATCAGAATTTACAAAACAAACTTTGAGTCCTGCCAGAGTCTCTGTAAATACTAACAGTGAAAGTCAGTGTAGCTGATTTGAATGACAATTAGCAACAATTAGCACCAAAAGAATTGATCATCAATTCATTAATTCATCCATCTTCTACTGCTTATTTGTTTCCAGGTCATGGGGGGTGCTGGAGCCAGTCCCAGCTCACATTAGGTGAGGGCTGGGTACACATCAGTCCATCACAGGGCAAACACACAGAGACCAGAGCCCATAATAGTCTAAGCCCCTACAACCTGCCAACCAGCACCTTCACTCGCTCATATTCTACCGCTTATCCGCTTCCAGGTCGTGGGTGTGCTGGAGCCAATCCCAGCTCACATTTGGTGAAGGTGGGGTACACCCTGGACAGGTCATCAGTCCATCACAGGGCCAACATACAGAGACGGACAGAGACCAACAACCACTCACACTCAGACCTACGGACAATTTAGAGTCACCAGTTAACCTAAACATGATGTCTTTGGACGGTGGGAGGAAACCGGAGTACCCGGAGGAAACCCACGCAAGCACAGGGAGAACATGCAAACTCTGCACAGAAAGGCCCCAGGCCGGGAACCGAACCTGCAACCTTCTTGTTGTGGGGCAAAAGTGCTAAAACTATATTGCTGTGCTGCCAAGAATTGATCAATAATCAATTTTAATAGCGATTATCCTTTTAAACAATATACATTAAAAACTAGCAGTTTTCATGTTAGTTTTGTTTTAAAATTTTTTACCAAACTAATTTTGCAATTATGTGCCATCATTTCAAGCTCTGGTCATTTTATAGGGGAACTGTTTTATTTTTGACCTTTAACACAACAAAATATTAACTAAAAACAACATTACTTGATAAGATACATAATTTTTATTTGAAGCCCAACTTGGGCAACTGACAGCAACAACAGAAAGGGCAATCAGAACAACTCTGTGCTGCTATATTGAAGCATAAATGAAGTCATCATAATAATGATATTAATGTTGGGGACTAATATGGGGGCAGACAACTGACAAAAAAAACATTTACTTTGCTATAGTTTAGGTGATGTGAAAACAGACATGACTCTATTCGACACAAAAGAATGATCCTCATCACTATCAGCATGATCTCAATCTAAGTATCATTTACACAAGATTTTGCTGTGAAACATTTTAATGCAGAGTTTTTGTTGACTGAGACAGACATCCTAACAATAAAATCTGAAGTGCCTTGAAAAGCAATCCGCCTCTGGGTTTACAGAGCTACTCTGCTTGATTGTCTCTTGCCTCAGCATCACTCTGCTAACTAAGAAAGCATTTTACCTTTCTAAACTCATTGGCAAATCATTAGAGAGAAAGTGCCACAAGCCCAAAGCTATCTGCCTTTAATGTGAGAATTTGCTTCAAGCACAGAACTGATGCACTGTCATTGTCTAAATCAACTTGAAGGTGATAAGTGACACCCTGGCAAGCAGGCAACAGAAAGGTGGGATAAGATTTTTCTTATCCTCTGCACAAGTACACACTTATCAATTAGTTTCTGTCAGTTCTATGAACCATTAAAAAGTCAGTGGGAACAAAATGGGTGTTCAGGGTAAAAGGCAACAGGAGGCAGGAGGAAAATCAACGAGCAACATAAAAGGTGGTCGAGCCTGGCAGAGAGCAACTGAAGAAATGGAAGAAGACAGGCGAATGGATAAACAGAGTGAAGACAGACAGAGATAAAATGAAGTAGGCTCTCCCCAAAGATATGAACCAGCTTTACAATATTGCAGGGACCACAGTCCAGCCCTGTCTCTATTTCAAAGTCTGAGTCTGAGATAACTTCTACTGTGATATGCTGCTATATGACATTTTAATGCCACTATTCCATCACATACACTGATCTTAACCATTACATTTTTTTTGCCTAATTATAAAGATGGATGGAATTATTGTGATTAGAAGGATTAGTCTTGTATTGGACGTGGTATAACGAAACATGTAAAGACAGCCATCAAACCAGCAATCAAACTCAGTCCCTACGGGCAATTTTAGAGTCACCAATTAACACAGGCCCAGGCAGAACACACAAACTCCACACAGGAAGTGAACTGAACCATGTCCCTTCTTGTTGTGAGATGACAATGCAAAGTAATGGCTGTTAGGATGCCTCAAACAGTAAAATTGCACTATGAATCTGAGGAAAAGCTACATCAGTTTCCTCATTTCACATAGGCCTAATACTTTGACATAAATGCCTGATTTTAGTATGTGCATGGAGATGGCTTTTCTGTTAAAAGTGCAAAATAAATAAAGGTAATTCCTTCATTTGTTTCATTAAACCCATGAATGTTTTAGGACTTCTTAAAGTAGCCTACCTAATGAGGATGACCTGTCGACTGAATCGGTGCAGTGCTTTGTGTATTTACCTATCTAATCTGCTCTCATCATACTTGCATTGTGGCAGTGGTTGTAAAATATATATGCCTAGTGAATTGCCATTTATAATGAGAACTGTTATAGTGTATAGCTGAACTTCAGTGAGTAATGGGCTTTTTGGCCAGTAGCCAATGTTTACAGAAAGCTCTGTGCAAAAAAAGAATGAGATAAATAAAGGACCTCTCCAAGCAGCTCAACATGTAGGTCTTTGAGCGCCACTGTGCCATCCATGAGCTCCTCCTTCTCCAAGAGCAGCATGAACAGACGTCCCTCCATGTCCCCCAGCAGGTAGCGCGAGCCATTGGGGTCCACCCGGTTGTGACATACAATGGTACTTTGCTGCAATTGAGAGAGGAACATATACAAATAAACAAAAGCCAGCAATTTATACTTGTACCAAAAAAGTCTACGTACGGACTGAAAAAAAGAGCTGTCTCCAGTATGTCAGCTTTATTATCTTTCATTATGGAAATACATCCTGAGAAGTTCTTCCCTTGGTACAACTTCAAACTACACTCTTCAAATATTGCCTGACAAGAGACACTTGAATTAATGAAGTCAGTATGCCAACCTGTCAGAAAGAGGTGTGCTCTACAAAATGAAGCTGAACACAGAATGAAAAAGGATCCCACAAACATGTTGAATGTAATGGTTAAAGCCTGTAGATTTCAGAAGCTGATAATTATTTTTTCTTAAAATTCGATACACTGGCAGACACTGGCTTTTTTTTTTCTTTTTTTTTTTTTTACATACTAAAAATAACTCCATAACAGGGATCCATTAAATCTGCTAATTTAATATTATGGACCAATATATATGTAGAATTAAATGCAATAGCAACATGGTTTTTAAATTACATACCTGACATATCTATTATGTGACTTGTTCCATTTTATAGCTGAGAAATGCAGTGATGCTGATATACCATTGATATGGCAATATTTCCAAATAATACTGACTTGGCCACTTTATATCAGCTGTACTTGCAAATTCTATGATGTCAGTCTTTTATGGTGTTATCATTCACCACTGTAATTTAACACAAATACTGTATCTCATGGCAAGGTGCTTTAAAGCACATTTTTTTTATACTTTCCCCCTGTACTAAAAGTCCCATTGGATGTTGTCAGGCTCACTCAGCTTTCACTCCTGGTTGGCACTTGGGCTTTAGGCAAAGAAGACTGCACCAAAACATGTTGGAAGCCAAAGTCTCCCCTCTTCACTGTCAGTAATAGATAAGCCCCCCAACTTGTTAGAAAGGTAGTCATGATTGGAATTGGCATTAAAAAAAAAATTAAAATCACATAGTGTGACTGAGCCTGTTCTATTTTTCTTCAAAGGAAGATATTGTTATTGTCATTGTCTACTGTACAAGCTGAGTCAATTTCTCACTTGATTGAACCTATATAAAACAAATTTTCACAATCCTCCTGCCTGTCGTGTTGCTTACATTTTTTGTCAAACTGTGGATCCGCTTTTTACTTTCACAGCGTCACAAAATTCTTGTAATCCTTTCAACTGGATGTTCAGTAATTAGCTTCCTCTCGTCTACAAGTGAAACCAGTCTGCTGACCCGCCACAGACCGGTTTACAAAAATGTATTACACAAGCTCAGATACATTCCACACTGGCAGAACCTTTGGCATTTCATATATATGTTTCATTTCCGTGCTTGAGAGTGACAATTAATTAATAAGCTGACAAAAATGTTGTTATACATCAAAGCACATGCATCTGTGTTTTCTTGACATTGCTGAAAGGAGTGTGTGTTTCAGTTGAATACTAATGTAACATTCGGTGTGATAGAAAGTCCAAAGTAAACTTTTCAGCTTCATTTATAGAGGATGGTTTCATTAGTCACGTAACAGAGGCCCCACTACCTTTTCCCTCTGACATCTGTTGAGCAGTGTTGGCAAGCACTCTTACGGAAACACAGTTGTAACAGAGACATAACAGCTTGGAAGACAATTGCTGGTTTAGCAAGCATGCAGACTGTTTGGAGTTTTTAAAGACAGAGGACATCAATATGAGCAGAAGCCCATGAGGAGATAAAAGAAGGTTTAGCAGTGTTTGAGGCTTCACATTTGTTACATTCATAATAATCAGAAACACAATATCAGATAGACGTCAGGTCCTTGGTGAGGACAACGTCATCGTGTAGCTAAAATGGATTTCAGCTAATCTGAAAATTTTATTTCATTGTAGAGCGGTCCAACCCCCACAACCTCCATGGCCTTGTTTTTCCAGTGTTTTTCTGAGCCTGTCATTCAGGGTGTGTAACTCCCCTATCTGCAGGTCCCAGAAATGGGCTCACTGACTAATTTGATATCAATATTCATCAAGCATAATCAATATTTTAAACCAAAGCACATTTCCCCCATACACTGTTTGATTGGTGTTGGCCAGCTATTATATAAACATACCTTGATATATTTATCTTCTAGCGCACCATTTATTGATGCACTGTGACTGTCCTGAAGGCAGAGTTGCACAGTGTACAAATACACACCAGGTTACACACCAAGATAACTGGAATAAATAATAACTTTAGGCCAATAACCACTTCATTAAATCACCCACTCAATATGCTCTTAGAGAAAACATTTTTTTATATTTTGCCCACTGTCTACACAACAACCTTGTGCTAGTTCTGCTGACATGGCATCGTTAGTAAAGGTTCAAATTTGAGAAACTGAGCATTTTTTTTGTTTGTTTGTTTTTTAAGTGGAGAAATTTTTTTTTTGTAATGATAAAGAACATGTAAGTGTGAGCTGGATCCCTAAGGTACATGGAGTCCTTGTGTAGGTCTTTTATAGTGTAAATGGAAACTCCAAGCCCTTTCGAATGTGAGCTACATTCATACAGCTCTAACATTTACCATTCACAAGCACATATACGCTGACTGAGATGCCATCACAGGCCATTTTGAGTTCACTATCTTGCCCCAGGACGCCCATGATCAAACTTATATTATGATTTTTTTCACAGTTTGATCAGTCACAAGCACGTGAAAGTTTATTTCATTTATAAATGATATTTAGTCATTAATAGGGGAAGCTTTTTAATATTTTTTTTGTCTATAGCGGTTAAATACTCTGCCTTAGAATTTACATTGAATGTGTTTGAGAAGAGGTTTCTAAATACATTGTTGTTGAAATTCATTAACTTTGCAATTAAATAATTGTAATGGGACCCCGTAAATACTCATAAAAAAGTTTGAATCCTTACATTGCTATCGACTGCAGGGGGACTAATGAACCCCTTTGTGTAAGCTGCTAACTTATAAGTGTTTGTTAATATCAATGTGAATTCCTTACACACTTTGAATATATTCCAAAACATCCTGGTTAGGAAAAAACACATATGTTGAATGTACTTAATAAAAGAACACAGATCCATCACTCCTCTCTCAGACTGACAAAAGTCTTTTTTTTTTTTGTTTGGTTGTTTATTGAGTACCTGTTTGTTTTTGTTTTTTGTTTTCGTTCAGACAAAACAAAGCAGTGTAGATTTAAATAACATCTGAACAATTTGATTTGTTCCTTCCAAACTGTATGAGGCCATGGTACAAAAGAGCAAGGAGACAATGAGAGAATATCTGCTAATTATAGCAGCAGAATGTAAATGAAGAACTCCTTTGGGCCTTGAGCTTTGTTAAATCTGCACAGCAGTAAAGACTGCAACTTACTCTTGATAACACTAAAAGCAGAGGATTCATTGAGAGTTATTATCATGGCAGTTACAAATGTGCCTTTAAAACCAATTCCAACATCAGTCAGATAATAAATAAAAAAGGAGTAAATAAACAAACACCTACACTTCAGAGTCCCTTAAATCATTATCATGTTCACATAATACAGATTCTGATGTTAGCTTAACTGCCATCACTGTTATTTTTGTTCATTATATATCAAAGACTGATTTGTAAAGCTCACAAAACCTCATATTAAAGCTCAGACAGTTTTGCTAGAGCCTCTCTTACCCAACAGTTAAATCCTAGTGATTATTGTGATGAATCTCTGAAAACTGACATCATAGATATAAATAGAATAAGCCAATTTTGCTGGTGAATTTACATCACAATCTCACGTTATTTTCAGTGACCTGTGTACTGAAGTGTTCATATCTGCTATGGTGTGATGGTACTAAGAACAAGCTTTCTGATATACACCCTTTGGAAAAGATCTGCTCTCGTGTTAAACAGCTATACTCTATATTATGTATGTAAAGACACGGTTAAATAGCCTCCCTTTCAACTGCTGACTAACATTTAAAGGGTTTTATAAAGAATATACTTTGTATTTAGACACAAAGAGAGCACCACCAATACCCATTATTTGATGTCTTTACCTTTATTGTGGGAGGAGCAATGGCCAAGTATTTGTCTCCGTTGTGATAGGTTATGGACTCTTGTCCTATGATTATAGCTCCACCAAATGGCTCTGGCACTAAAATACAAGCACATAAGCACGAGGGGTCACTGTCACATCTACATAATTTCTGACCCAAACTATTTCTACATTCCAAACAGGTACACACCACATTTAACTACAGCTGTAACTAATAATATTTTGTATTAGTCAGCTTAACCATTACTTCGATGCTTTCCATTACATCATTATTTGCCTCCACTCAGGCCCCCACACCATGGACCCTTTTGTCTGTTGAATACTTCAACGATAGAGAGAATTCAGAGATGAAAATCAAGTATCAAATGTGCAATTATGATTTCTATTGTAACTGACAAACACAATAAAAAAACTTGCTACTTAAATCCAGGTAACATTGAAAAAAAAAAATTCATTGGTTGTGTTTTATTCTATTGATTATTTTGATAGAGTAAAAACTCTTATTACCTGGGATTACCATTGAAGCCTCAGCCTCCACATTCTCCTGTTTCCAGGGGCCCTTGTTGAACTCCTTCTCCCTAAGAGAGACCTCATAGGTCTTCACATGGCGTCCTTGGGGATCCTAGAGTGCAAAGAAAGTGAATCACTGTCATCATCATTATCCACCCTTAGATTGCTGTCAGATAAAACTAATAATACTCCCAGAGTACCTGGTAGATGAAGCACACAGTTGGGGCCTGGCAGCCATAAAGGAAGTGAACGTCAATGACTTGCAGCTCCTCCAGTCTGATGTTGAAGGCCTTGAGCTCACGGTTATCCCGGTCCAATGGGATCACTTTGAACAACCCGTCATACAGCCGCAGGCCAATCATGCGGCATTCTGGGTCTACTATTCCAATTATACCCGTCTCTGATGGACGTCCAATACGATCCTGAAAAAAAAACAACCCAAAAAAAAAACACCAACCAGTTGGTTAGGAAATGTTAAAGGCCGACCTGTGGTAAACTGAACTTCAGACAAAAATCACATTTGGTGGGTTCTCAGACTACTGTTTCAAACTGTACATCTTATATACCTTTTTAGCTTTTGAAATGAGACCTAATAAGCCCACTGATATAATCTATCATTAAAGAGCATGCAAGTTATTTTCAATTAAAAGGACAGATGTATCATAAGTTTATAATGGGAAGTCCAATAGTGAACTGTTAATTAAGGTTAATGAAAGATATTCCAGGAAATTACAATTTTTTGTTTTGTTGTGTCACCCACCTGGACATTGCCGTGAGCACGGGTGATGATATCAATGCTCTCCCCATTCTGTTTGTATTCTAGGATGCAGGCATTGTACTTAGACGTGAGAATGAACAGCAAGTCTTTGCTCTCACCCTGAGCAAATGAGAAGAGACCAAAGTCATCAAATGCAATGCATGTAGAGACCTAATTTTAATTTCATTAACATGGTTCAGTACAACAGGTTGTAGCAGCAGGGCTGATTAGACACCTGATGAACCGCCAGCTTCCTAAGAAGTAGAGACAGTGTGTGAATCCACTAGGCAGCCTAAAGCCAACTACAGTATAGGATCATTATCACATATAATCGTGAACATCTGGGATGTTACCATTTTCACTCTTTTTTTTTTTTATGCACAAAATTAAGGCAAACTTAGAATTTGCGAGGCCTGGGATGCAACTATCATTTCTATTATTGATTATCATTTTAAATAAATTAATCATTCATTCATTCATTCATCTTCTACCGCTTATCCGTTTCCGGGTTGCGGGGGGTGCTAGAGCCAATCCCAGCTCACTTTGGGCGAGGGCAGGGTACATCCTGGACAGGTTGCCAGTCCATCACAGGGCCAACACACAGAGACAGACAGAGACCAACAACCACTCACACGCACATTCAGACCTACGGACAATTTGGACATCAATCAACCTAAACATGATGTCTTTGGACGGTGGGAGGATACCGGAGTACCCGGAGGAAACCCACATAAGCACAGGGAGAACTTGCAAACCCCACACAGAAAGATCCCAGGCCCAGGGAACCCAAACCCTCTCAAAATATCACAGAGGTACTTTTGATTGGCCAAAAGTCAGCATGACATAGAATAGATGAAATCAATTTCAAACATGGTACGAAATATTTTTCTGTCAAACAATAAATAAATAAAATCAATTGTTTCAGGTCAATGTCACACCATCTTTGACATAACCTACTTATTTTCATCCATCCATCCATCCATCTTCTACCGCTTTTTCCATTTCCAGGTGGCGGGGGTTACTTATTTTCAAATATATAAAATTTCCTTTATGCAAACCACACTTCAATATGACAAAGAAAAAAAAACTGACCATAAATCTGTGTGTGAATTTTATTTTATTTTGAATTTTTAGCTAATATCCTCGCCAAATACCCCTCCCCCAAAAAATAAATGGGCAGATGAAAAGAAAAAAAACTACCTTCAGCCGAGAGTTCCAACAACTAGCCCATTTTCAAAACATTAATTTGTTATCAGCTGTACTCTCAAACAGTGCCTACCTTGGGCCGAAAGAGTTCCATGACCGCTATCTTCCCATACATGCCAACTTCTTTAACGGGCCTCAGCCCCTCTGCTGTGACCACATAGATCTCCAAGCGTGTGTTTTTGGCTATAAGTAGATTGAGGTCTTCCGCGGAGGTGAAATGACCTGTTGACACATGGAAAGTTCCATTATTATTGATGTTCACCTGGGAGCAGCGTGAAAATATGACAGCAATATTCACAAATCATGTTTTTTCTTAACAGATATTTTTTCATTAACAGTGTTGTAGTACTGTGAAACCCTCATTGGTGCTATTAAAGGATACTGTTACTATTGCAACAACATTTACCATTGTACAAGACCTCAATTTACTCCAGTCAAATACAACCCAAGTCCAAACAGTGATGCATGTAATATTCAATGTAATTATAAAAATATGAAACAAACACATCCATGTTTAAAAAAATAAAGGTAAATATAATTTTGGGATAAATAAGTGAAATATTTCAACATGGCAAAACAGGTTCAATTCCAATACCACAACTAATAAGTTCAGAAAATTGTTATCACACTAAAAACAACAAGTAGATTAATCAAGACATCAATTTCAAGGCATCTATCTACTTGAAACATTTACTTAAGGAAACAAACAACAGGTTAATAAACAGTGAGATTCAGATCATAGTGAATGTGCATATTCTCTGTTTAAATTCTACATCACGAAAGCTTTCCAATAAATTTTCTGTTAACAGATTAAATCAATACACTAATAACTGCAGCATCTACTATATTACTAAAATATAAAGAATCCATTTTATAAGTCCTTCTTTCATCTTCTTTTAAAGGCTTCCTTTTGTAAAAGGGCTTATGCAAGATCTTGATTTATAACGTAATAGTAACCTAAACTGTATGAAAACGTTGTGAAGTAAACGTTACAAGAGTTATCTCTAAAATGTAATTAAAGTATAAAGTGCCATAAAAGTTCCTCAACATTGTATATGACCACAGTACTATGTTAAATACACTAATACTAATCCTCTTAATTTCATTTTTGCTTGATTTTACATGCTGATTGGCCAAATCAAGTAACTGTGCTGTGAGGTTTCAGTATCAGCTTTAACCTTGCTGTGTTTAGCGGGGCATTATACTTGGGATAAAACGACGACACGAGTTTTCTCATCAATACATTTGTCAGAAAGACAAAAACTGCCCGATCTGTCCTGTCTGGATGGATCACACAGTCTGGATCGAGTGAGTGGTGTCCGATCATTGTGGTCAACAAGAAGAAATTATGTGCGATGGCCAAATTAAAGACGACAACATCCAGCGTTATATCCAAGAGATGTGCCGGCCACATGATGTTTATGTTTACACATAAACAGATGAGATTCTTGTGTGTGCGGCCACTTAAGTGCAGAAAAACCAGCAGCTAATATAGCAAATAAACATTTGACTGGACAAAACAAAAGCTAGCATCAGCTACAGGCCCGTGTGGGGAACTTTGGCCGTAGCGCGGGAGCTCAGCTAGCACGCAGGTGTGCAAATGTTTCATCCGTGCACAGCAGCAAAACAAAAAAACAACACATTTACCGGTGATACAGGCGTTCACTGCCGTCGGCTTCTGGGCTGTTACCACGTAGTTGTACGACATCTTCCACAACAACAAAAGACAAACACCAGAGCAGTGTTTTAATCGTACACAAGTCGCAAAATCATTGATAATATAAACTCCCGGAACTGGTTAGCAGCGCCGTTTAGCTGGCTAACGTTAATGGAGGAGCCTGTGAGCGGAGCAGGCGCGCCCCCTGCGTCCAGGAGGACACATCACACCTCACCACTTTACTCAGCGGTCTGTAACACCAACTACACTCAGCTGTAAGTGTTACAGGACCGTAGTACTGTATAAGTATTTGCTTTGCAACTAATCTAATACTACTTCTACTTCAATTGAGAGGAAAATATTGTGCTTTCTCCACTACATTCACCAGAAAACTTTTTTTGCATGAAAATATACTAAATATTCATAGCACGTGATATTTTCTAATGATTTTGAATATTCAACGATTAAAGAAGTAGAACTCCAACGATTACTGATTAAGAATTTACTTAATCATCTATGTAATATTTCAGGCAAAATGCCAAACAATTAGGATTTGTTGAGTTGTTTTATTACTTTATTTAGCATTTATTTACCAAACGTCTTACGTACGTTGTCTTGTGAGTCCAGAATGTGATATTTCAGATTGTACTTGAACAGGGCGCTGTGTTTGGCACCGTTGTTATGGTAATCGCAAATAGCTAACAGCTAACCTGAGCACCTTTATCGTTTGTCGGCACAATGGAGACGCCAGAAAACACAACAAGCACAACAGAAAGAGACTTCAATATTATAATTGCTGTAACCCGAGGAAATAAACTGGTAGGTCCGGTCAACGTCAGCTTAAGTGATAAACTACATAAACTAATTTAACCCCCCTGAAATAATCCAGTGGCTAAAGCAGCAAACAATGTAAGCTATGTTGTCACTTAGAGTTTAGAAATGTGCGTTAAACCTTTTAGGCTGCATACTTTCTGCTGTTCTAATCAAGCCGTGATTAGAAGTAGTAAATGTATATTAAGACTTAGTTAGCAGTATCGGTTGTTTGATGAATGCTTTTAACCAGCAGTATCATGGTGGTTCAGTTTTTAGCCGATAATTCAGAGAGAAGACTGCATGCCACTGTTTTAAACTGTTGTTATGTAGGAGCCAGGTTAGGTTTTTAAATGAATTCCGTCCTCATTGTGGACTAATGTGACTAATGTTACTCAGGTACTGCACTTACAGTAACTACTAATTTACTTTATCACTGCTTTCTCAGGTCTGCCTCATGTTGTTGTTCTTCTTCACCAAAGTTTAGAGGGAGTGTTACAGCCTTTACTGCAAGTACCATTATTTATCAGCTGTAGTTAGGGTCAGGGTTACCTAGTTACCGGACAAATGAGGTTTTTGGCATACAACTTGTATGAAAAGCTTATAAAATTTGATGCATTATCAGACATTAAACTAGAACGATAAATGTAAGTACAGCTGGAACAGACAGTTAATTAAGTGATAGGTCCATTCATATTAACAACTTCTCAAAATTTAGGATTATGCCACTATTTGTTTTAAGCATTTTAACAGCTTGAATTTAGTTTTGATAAATTTGACTGGCTGTTGGCTGAACAAGAACATTCTGTTCACGTAGTCATCAAACAGTTTAATGAGGAATCAGCACATTAATATGTACTGAATCCTGCTTTTACTTTAATGCATAAGTGATAATCTGATGATATGATATCAGGGTAAATTGTCATCTAATATTCAGTGCCATCATCTCTGATCCTTTATTTGCATCTCTGCCAAATGAGAAAACTTAAAAAGAGCTGATGTGTATTTGCCTGGTTCAGATTGCTTGATGCATTTAAAAAAAAAAATCTATATTTTCTAAATGAGCCTTGAGGAGTATTTGCATTCATTTTTGCTTCTCACTGCCATTTCGCTTTTCCGAGACATCAAGCCTGATGAAAGATCAATCATCATAAGGATTTGGCAGAATACCAATGGGCTGAGGCTGATGGGATATGGGTTTTGACACTATGTCAAGTACATACTATTTGACTTGAATTGGTTTTGCAAAAATTTTATGCAGTTAACGGATTACGTGTCACACTGGATAAGAACTGGTAATTAACTTGCTCGTTTCAGGCCCAGGGGCAAATCAAAAACACTGAAGACAAGTTTGTGGATGACACTATCCACCTAATGTCTCATATTTTGCTTCTGCTCTTTTTAGCAAGGTAAAAAAGCAGACAACTTCTTGAGTTTTCTAAAGGTTGAAGTGGATGGAATGGTGCTGGGAGAGTCAGACAAGAAGCAGTTCAACCCCGTGGAGCAGTGTGTTGATTACAACTTTACTTGCAGCTTCCAATTCCCCAGTGACATCCAGGCTCTCAGCAACGTGGCCAATAAACCAGTAATATGTGCGTTAAGTCCAAAAATATTTTTCTCTTGATAGGTCACACACAACTGACTATTGAACTAAGCAGTTTCTTGTACAGAGTTTTCCAAACATTTAATTTCACTCTGTCTCTTCTCTAAATGTAAATCAATCAGTGTCTCCTTATCAGCCATGCTTAGTTTGATACATGATATATTAACAGGAAATAGCACGCATCCTAAAAGAGTGGAAGAATACTGTCATCAAAGAGTTGTGTCGTAATTTCACACTAGTTTAACCACACATACTGGAATTTCCAGAGAGTTTAGTTTAGTATTAACATTCATACTAACAGTACATGTAACACTTATAGAGCTAACCAACTGGCCAAGCAACTAAGTAGCAAGAAAATCACAATATGTTACCTTAATTTCGGTTATTGTTACACTGGTTTACTGCTTTTTTAACTGTTTCTGATACATCTCCAATTTTGAAAAACAAACTGTGGAAAAGTATAAATGATTACAGCGATATTGATGTTACCAAATAAGTGAGAAGCCTATCAGCCATCTGCAGATACCCTGAAGAATTGAGGATATTAGGAAGTCTACTACAACTTTCACTGAAATAATTATCCTTAATCATGTTAATAACACTGTCTTTATTTTTCTGACTGCTGAACAAAAACATAAGAAAGCCTTCACAGCACTATTTGTTTTTTGGTTTGATTGGTTTGGTTTTTGTCAGTGACAATCACAGAGATTCTGCCCGAGGAGAAGAAAATTGAGGCCAGAACAGCAATGCTGGGCCAAGCTGTGGTCGACCTGCTGCCACTGCTGCAAGGTACAAATTCATGTTACAAATCATATTTTATATTGTAATGTGACAAAGTGGTATATGTCCCCAAATGTCAGCCCGTTCCTGTGGAGGTCAGAACAGCACAATTTTACTCTAAAGAGCTTTTCATACAGGACAGGGGTTTCTATGTTGGAATGATTTTCTCATCTGTCTTCAGGTCAGTGCAGCTTCTCCTCCACTGTCCCTGTGGCCAGCCCCCCACCCACAAAATCCTCTCAGGTAGGTTTATTACCTCTACATTGATATTTCTCAGTTATTGTCAGGAGCAGGTACATGGCTCCAATAAATAACGGAGAGACCGCATCACACTTCTATATTTTTTATAGTTTCAAAAAAAGTACAATCGTACTTTGCAATTTATAACAAAAAGTTGCTCGTAGTCTACCACTTGCCACTTTCATCTATGACAAGAGATCATTGATGCATTTAAATTGCTCACTAATGAGGATTCAGGACTGAATAGTTGTTGAATGGTCTTTTTATATAACCATTTTATGAAAGGATATAATCACATTTTGAAACACTTACATCAATCAAAGTTAAATCCCATCACAGTTTTTTATGTTGTGCTGCTGTCATAAGTAAGGCAGCAGTAGATCAGTCATGTCAGACAAGGGAACTTGAGAAATATGCCACATTGGAAACAAAGTAGGGTTAGAGTTACATCTTTTACTTCATAATGACATTTTTAGACAACATAATTAAATAGTTTATTAAAAAATGTGAACGTGCTTCATCATTTTATTCCCTTCAGCGGGCAACCCTGGATGTGACTGTCAGTGTGTTGGCTCCAGTTCTGTCTGAGGCTGAACTCTCAGCCTCCAACCTGCTTAAGGTAACCATAGAGGCAGCGTACTCCATCCCTGAGACATGGATGCTGGTGTCTGGCCAAGCCCCCACTCCCTCCACATGCACTGCTGCCCTTGAAGTCCCACTTACTGCAGAGGTGAGTGTTATACTATGCTTTTCACTTTTAAGCCATTATACTGAACACAAAATGTAACAGAAAAACTACAATGTCCAACTTCGACCAACTTTAATTACAAATCTTTTAAGGATGAAGGCTTGGAAGACGATTGCTGTACTATTCCTTCTGTCTCTCAGAAAGATAAGGTGCTGGTGTTCTGTGAAGGGCAGCTGAAGGCTGGAGGGGAGAGGGAGTTAAACAGCAGGCTGAGAAAGAGGCCTCATCAGGCCCTGCTGCTACCAGGAAACCACTTCATCCCAGAAGCCATCATACAGACTGAGTCCATTGAACAGGAGCATGGGGAGCTGACTGGCTTTGAGGTAACTGCACATGTCTATAACTGTCACTGTGTGAAAGCACAGAATGTTGTTCAATTTCACTTGACAGACGTGACCGGACAGATGCTTAGTTCATGACTTGTGAAAGGTAAGTTAACCTTCAGTGGCATTTCACTTACTGTAGACAGTGTCCTGTGTACAGGACTGAAAGTCTTAATGCTTCCACAGGACCGGGAGTTTCGTAAAGAGGCAGAGACCACTAAGAACAGGGTGTGCTGGGACACAGAGATGTGCTGCTTCCTGGATGGAGGAGGAACTGCCAGGTCAGCTACACTGACAATTCACCATCTGTTCATCATCTTACCTTTACCTGTATAACTTTGTTCCCTTGTTTGATGCATTTATGGCAAAACAGGAAGAAATTCACCCTTTTTATTGATTTTAGTTAGAATAAGAGGAAACTGGGCAAATAGTGGCCTAGTAAATATTCATCGGTTTCATTCATTCATTCATCTTCTACTGCTTTTCATTATCGGGTCATGGGGGTTGCTGGAGTCCCAGCTCACATTGGGTGAGGGCGGGGTACACCCTGGACAGGTCGCCAGTCCATCACAGGGCAAACACACAGAGACAGACAGAGACCAACAACCACTCACACTCACACTCAGACCTACAGACAATTTAGAGTCACCAATTAACCCAAACATGATGTCTTTGGACGGTGGGAGGAAACCCACACAGACACGGGGAAAACATGCAGACTCCACACAGAAAGGCCCCAGGCCAAGGAACCGAACCCGTAACCTTCTTGTTGTGGGGCAACAGCACTAGTTGTTAGTAGAAAATAGAGACAGAGAAAAAGACCTGAATATATCATGTAACAGTGTTGACTGTACTTGCAGGCTATGGCGGAGGATTACTGAGAGCAGACTGTGGCCAGTGGAGATCACAAAGTTGTCAGCTCCATTTGGAAAGGAAATAGAAACTAAGCAGGTGAAAGTACTTTGTTAGAAAAGGAAAGGTTTGGAAATATTTGCAAGTCTCTTATCCATAATGTAATGATTCTCCAGTGTTAACTTTCTAGCCATAAGTAAATTACAGGAATTGGAGACTGCATATCAGTGTCAGACTGTCAGTGGTAGAAAGTGCTGATGTATACTGAAAGATTGTGTGTGTGTGTGTGTGTGTGTGTGTGTGCGTGCGTGTGTTTATGTGTGGGTGGTGTATGTGTGTGTGTGTAGCCAGGAGAGGAGAACCCAGAGATCCCATTTCATGGTGTGGCATTTGTGGATATGGCACAACTGCTGTATCCCGGAATCAGCCGCATCCGAGGAGCATACAGCATCCATCCTTTCTCTGAGACTGAGCTTCTGAACAAGGTCACATGAATTCACACATGGGAATATACTCTATAGTATATACTCTATAGGATGAGTACTAAACAGCCCTGCCATCTCATTTGTGTTACATAAAAATTCTTTAACCAAAATAGCCTACTGAATAAATCCATAGTCTGTGTAGTGTCAAATCTCTTCTAAAATGCATTTTTCATTTATCTTCTGCTTAAAGTCCAAGCGAAGTGTCAGTGTGTTAAAGGAGTATGCCAAGGCTGCAGCTAACCAGATCAAAGCTCGTGCCAGCTCGGCTGCAAGCTCTTACAAGGGCAAGGGTGGGAAGAACGTTGATGGAGGTAACAAAGGAGCCAAGGACTCAAAGGAACCAGCCAAAAAGGTTAGAAACATCCTATTCGTAAGGACTTGGACAAGAATAACATTTTATTTTAAAGTTTAATAATTATAATTCCAAGGTGCTTGGAACACATTAACAGTGCTAAAAATTTTTAAAGTTACATTACTTTTTTTTGGTTCACCTACAATAAGTTTTACATTTAGGTTGTTTTTGTGAAGATTGGACCCTAACATAATATGTTTTCATCATGTCAGCAACCTGCCAATTATAGTATGACAGCTGCAGCCGAAAGCAGTCCTGACGGCCTGACTGAAAATGAGCCGCACATCAATACAGAGGGAAATGTGAGTTTTCACTGAACACTAATGCAACTCTGTGCAGTATTAGAGTAGATATTATTGACTGGGAGCTTTGGTTGTTGTTATAGTTTAATATAAAGGCAATAAAAACTAGGAGCAATACCAATATAAGCTTGAACTTACATCTGCAATGTTTTAAAGGTTTCATGATACAAACACGTTACGTGCCTTCTATTGTGCAAAATTTTTGAAAGATTTTAGAATAGTAACATCTCATTCCTGCTGATGGCAGATGTATTTGGAAGCCAGAACTTACATTATCATTGAGATAGTGTTGGCGAAACCACTGGTACCCAAAACATCTTCAGAGGAACTGGCGAGAAGGTACGTTGTTATACATACCCTGTGGGCACTCAGTCTGGTTATGTTGCTTTCACTGTTTCTTGATTTTTGCCCTGAGTTATCTATTGCTCTGAGCTTTCATACTATGTACACTTCTGAAGCCAACCAGTCATTTTGAAATCACTTTGAAATGGGTCTGTTCCAATGGTTGACTCACGCCCAATTTTGCTCCAGTGTATTGTATGTGGTCATTGCCCTTTACATTTCTGACTGACCGTAGTGTAAGAGGATGCTGTCTCTGTTCTCCTGAAGGGTGAAAGCATTGATTCCTCCAAGACCCTCACCTCCAGCGGGTCCTAGCAGAGCAGAACGAGTAAAACACAGTCACATTCATATCATCATGCAGTCACACGGACACACACCAACAGATAAACACACATCAGAGGAGAGTTGTTTATTTGGTGAATTCAGTTTACTGGTGTCTTCTCCTGCAGGCAGTGCTAGACTTCCACACGCAAGTAGGCAATGTGGTGTCCCATGTTTCAAGCCAGTATATGGAATTATTTGGGGCAACAAACAAACCATTGGAAGACTGCCAGGAGCAAATGAAAGTTCAGCTGATGGGAGCACTAAATGTTTCAGGAAGGTACTTTGCCTTCAAGGAACAGATGAAGGTCAGAACAATTGCACACATCTTAGGTGCACTGTAGAAACCTGAAGGAAATCAAACTAATCTTTTGGAATATACATGTTTCTGTGGAAGTACCTCTGATGTTGTTTGACTACATAAATGTGTATGTGCATGTCTGTGTGCATTTTGTGTGTGTGTAGCACGCAGTGGTGAGGCTTATACGTGACAAGATGCAGAGGACAGAGCCAATTACTGACCCTCAGGTTCTAAAGGCTTTTGTCAGCAAGCTCTATGTCTACCTGGTGGATGAAATGCATATAGCTCTAAACAAGGTAACACAGATGACCATACACACACACACACATAAACACATACACACACAGTAAATTTTGTACTCTTTTCCTTACCAGATTTTTTTAGATGGCGTAGATGATGACTCCTCAGATGTGATCCTTTTGAGTTCTTCTCAGCTCAGATATTTTGCCAGAGAGGCTAAGCTTACAGGGGATTACCAGCAGGCTGCTCAGTACTATCAAGAGGTACAATAACATGACTCACCCTTCCTAATACATGTGCCCTTCAGTCAAAATGAATTAGGAAAGGATTCGTAGTTTATCATATATAGTCATAAACATAGTAATATAATTGAGTGGCTGCTTGGGATTTTGCATTAATTTTCCTGCAGCTGGTGGTGAGGCACCCCAGGGAGCCTTCCCATAAATTTGAGTGGGGGAGCCTATATATGCTGACTGGAGACTACATGAAAGCTAGAGAGTGTTTTCATGATGCCGTGTCCCTCCAGCAGGCGCACCAACCCAGGTTTGACTTGCTCAAAAATATCTACAAGCTCAACACTGCAATCCAGAGCATCCTCTCTGGATTGTGTAAGAGGGCACAATAAATATAGTTCCAGTTCCCTGATTTTTTGCACTTAATGGGTATATCTAAGTAACAACATTAATGCTAAAATGCTTATTAACTTCTTGTCATAATGTTCTTCACCCGCACCATCATATATTGTCCATGGTGTGGGTGTGACATTTTGTGTATTTGAGACAATGTGACACTGTCACTTGGCATTGCAACCAAAATGAAGAGAAATAAGATAGGAAAGCCACTTTTTACTAGCTTCATGATTATATTTATATAGGCAACCAAATACAAATGGGACTTTTAAATCAAGACTTGTTTGGCTGTATTCTCTAATTTCTCCAGTTTAATGATGTGTGGGGTCTTGGCAACAACTTTTGAGCGTTATGAGGAGGCCAAAACCTTCCTGGAACAAGCCACCAACATTGACCCACCCAGTGTGGTGGCCTGGACGCTGCTAGGTGAGGTGGAAGTCTGCATTCTGACTCTTTACCCTGTGAAGCTGTAGCTAACAGAGAAAATATATGGATCAGTAGTTAGTCACTATTGTTTATTCCCAAATATGAGGGACGCTATTGTGAAGGTTGTGAAACAGAAGACACTTAAAATTATATGGTCAATGGTCAATTTTCATTATATATGAATTGTCTGAAAAATTTTGCGTTTATTATCCATTTGAAGACAACACAAAGGAGGCATTCCTGAGTTTTATTGCCTTACGTTGGTGAAAAAAATCTGTCTTTATAAACTTTCATTATTCAGGTTCCACTGCAAAATTTTAGGTGGTAAAATGCTGATTCTGAATAATTTTTAAAATTCAAAATAACTTTAAAGGTTACAGGTAATAAATACATGCTTTCTTCTAGCATTTATGATAACCCCGACAGACTCATGTCTAAGCCTTGATAACCCTGAGTAGTAAAGCGGAAAAGGTGAATGCAGACAATTTCTTTTTTCTAATAATCTTATCTTATTTTTTGTTTATTTGTCTGTTGTTCAGGTTTACTCCATGAGAGCAGGAATGAATCCATCCTGGCTGAGAGGGCTTTTTTGGAGGCCAAAAGGCAGCTGAAGGCAGACAGAGCAAAGAAGCAAATACAGAGGGTGGAGGAGAGGGAAGACAGACACGAACAAAAAAATGAGAACAAAACCAAACCACTGAAGGAAGTGCAGACAGCCAGTCCTGCATTTCAGTCTTCTACTATTTATCTAGGTGAGTTGCAGCAGGAGGGAAGGAGCCCAGAAAAGAAGAGTACATTGGCTCTTCTTTCAAATGTAATGGGTGTCTCAGTTAGGTCAGCAGCAAGCAGAAATGCAGGAATGCAAATGGACTCTTTGGCATTAAATTGTGCCAGCGAGTGGGAGAGACTACCTAAGACCGGAACAAGTGTTTCTGGTCTTAGTCCTGATCTGTTCTAATGGCTCCATAATGCTGAAACATTTTTAGCACTACAAGTAAGCAATGAAATACGCTGACATCCATTTACACATAAAACATTCATATGGAAAAAACATTGTTTGCATTATTGACATTTACTATAAATTCACAAATAACAGAAAATTGTGTATTTTCAGCATTTTGGTTTGAGTTACGCAGAGATGTATTTAATCTGAAAGGACATAAAAACTAAAACGTTGATGTATGACGTATGTATTATGTTCATTGTTAAAGTATATTCTGTTGCCAAAAACATCACAAAATAGGGCTTGTCTGGTATACACTTATTGAGACTCTCTGCACTTTATTCTGAATTCATTTTTTATCAGAACAAAAGTTTGTTGACCGAAAGTCAGGGAAGCACAAAGAGTCTTCAGAACACAGTGTCAGCTCCGGATCTGCCCCGAATTTTTCATCCACTATTTACACAGAAGCTGTCCAGTTCCTGCTGGAGAACAGTGCCCTGCAGGTAACAACACACTTAACAGCTGGTGGTTTGCCAAACCAAGTGGACTCACACTGGTCAAATATGAATAAAAACATCCTGCAATCTCCAGTTGTGGTGTTTATGGCAAAAGTGACAAATTTTATATTATGTAAATCCATTTTCACAATTTCAAACACATAAAGTATGAACAAACATAGATGTAGCGAAGATACATTATGTAAATTGGATTTCCTGTTCTTCCTGTGGTCAAAGCTGACCCTAACCCAGTGCATTTTCTTAAAACACTGGACTGAAGTGACACCAGTGATCACCTGAAACTAGCCTTCTCAGCTCTGGTTGAAGTTCAAACAAAAGTAGTGTATGAAAAGTTAGTTATCAGCTGACAATGTTTTTTTGTTGTTAGATGGCAGAGCTCGCTCTCTCCCAGGAGCTTTTGTGTTCAGAGGGCGGTCGCAGTGTGGCCTACCTGCTTCATCTGGCCCAGCTGCAGCTGCTCAAAGCTGACTACTGCAGTGCAGCTACAAGCCTCAAGGAGGCACTGTCTCAAAGCGATCAGGTACTCAAACACTGTCTCCAATTCATTGAGAAAAATACTTTTATTAATGTTTGCTGTTTATTGCACATCTAGTCTGACCTCTTAAAGTCCAAAGGCTCACAGATGCACATATATTGCTGGATTTACAAATTTATTTCAACTCTTTATTGTTGATCTGCAGCGAGATTATAGTTGACTGATTACTTGATTTTGAATGTATTACCTATTTACTGAAATATGATTTTAATCAGTATGGGCACCATCAGAAGTTGGTGGAAACTGACACTCCATTATACACCATACATATGAATTCAATTTTGTGGTTATGCACAAGAGGGTTAGTTTGAAGCTGGTAAATAATAAAAAGCTGGGAGCAGGCACATGAGGTATAACAACAACCATTTGGTCAGGGCCGAAGGAAATAAAATAACACAGATATGAGGTTTGCTGACAAAGAACAGCAGGGCCAGGTAAGCTACATGGGAACAGATGTCAATGGTCAAGGGGCAGGAGACACATATGGACATGAAATGACATAAGAGGTGAGTATTTCAAAGTAAAACAGGAAAAAAGAAATTTAATGGATTTACTGGGATATGATGCAGTGGAAAAGTAAGGCACAATAAATTTGACCAAACCCCTGGACACTGTCCACTCTATGAGCAGGATGCGGACGTGTGGGCTCTCAATGGTCACTGTCACTATCTGCAAGGGGAATTCAGTGATGCCCAATGGAGCTATGAGCGGAGCCTGGACTTATCGCAACAGCCATCAGACTCTCACCTTGTCCTCCTCCGCCTGGGATCCATCTACCTCCAGCAGAGGAAGGTCAAATACTGAGAGAAACTTTTCTGATTAGTCATTTTATACATGTGCACTGCATCTGCTGATGAGTCAGGGAAAACAATTGGTGTATTTCTTGAAAGGCTACAGATTTCACCTGTCATTCTTAGAATTTAGCAACCACCATAGGGACTCCCATACCTCTGCATAAACCTGAGGATAACTAAAAACTTGGATATGTTGTAACAAAGCATTTTAGTCAAAGCAAGTTTATCTGAAATAGCAAAGTAGCCAAAGAGGTGCAACAGTACAACAGGGTTGTCCTGGACAAGTGTTTTGTTTTTGTTTGTCTGTTGTTTTTATTAATTTTTGAAAAATTGATATTTTATTTCAACATACTGTATGTATAAGAGTGTTGAGAAACACTGTAGGAACCAGGCAAATAGTTTATCTCAATTCATTTAAAGCTCATTATTATCCTTATAAACCTAACTTATGCAGTGTCACCAAATCTGTTATTTTTATGTTCCTAACTTTCAGTTTGAGCAAGCCAAAGAGAACTACCTGCAGGCTTGTGAGCAGTCACCTTCCTGCCTGACCTGGCTGGGCCTGGGCTCTGCGTATTACCGGGTAACATTGCCCTTGAAGAACAATGATGAATGAAACCTTGATTAAGCTGCAAAGAAGTTGTGTATATTGTCGTTTAGCAATAAAAACTACAACAGAGGTAATTTCCAGCCACAGTGATGACAACATCAGAAAAGCCTAGTTCTTAGACAGGTGTTGCAATTCTTTGGTGCAATCGTAATTCCACTGAGGACAAAGCCCTGTTCAGCAATTATGGTGGCAGCCATAATTTTCTCCTTTACGTTCAGCTTCAGTTGTGTCTGTTTATTTTTTATTTTTTGTGTGTGTGTGTGTGTGTGTGTGTCTGCCTGTGTAGCTGGAGGAGCTTAACATAGCTGAGGAAGCTTTGACTGAGGCAAATCATTTGAACAACCAGAATGCAGAGGTGTGGGTTTACCTGTCTCTAATTTGTCTGAGGGTGAGTGATGACAACCTTTTGAAAAGACACTAGTTGTGTCTCAGTTCAACTATTTTAAAGTCTATATTTCATGACATAATATGACACAACGCACCAACGCTTTCCCCTTATAAAGAAAAATGTAACCAAGAAATGTAGTGTTTTTTTAACCAAACAGAGGACTGCACAATCAGATCCTAGTTTGTTTGGACCTTCAAGTCCAGTTTGTCCTTAGTCTCTCCATATAACATCTGACCACACTGAGAGGCACTTATATGCTGATTCTTTTCCATTTTGTATATCTGGATGTTTCCAGGGGCCACAAAGATGTATTCTAATCATGTGTGAACCTTTTGATTTCAGACTGGCAGACAGGAGGAGGCTGAGCAGTTTTATAAATATGCGATAAGGGTGAGTTAGTCTGGTGTCTGATGATTTTATTACTCAATGATGGTGATTTCAAAGTGCTTGACTGTTGATTTTATTGTCAATGATTGGTAATGCTTTGAAATTCATATAAAAAAATTTGTTTTCTAGTGAATAAATAAATATACAACTGTTTCATTTATTTTTGTATTAAACATCATGTTTGATATCATCTTGAGTCAGTGTAACAACAACCATAGCCACCATTTAATCACCCTTCATATGAATAGTAAATAGTTTCGTGGTGATTTTTTTTCTTCGTTTCATTCTCAAACAAAAAATTTGGAGCTGTGTATTTATTATAAATTAATATTTTGTTATAATCTATTCAGTTTGTCGCAGCTCTCTGCTTTTTGGGGATTACATGAAAACTTTTTCCTTTCTTTACAGTTCAACTTTCAAGAGAAGCTGCTCCTCAAAGAGTTCCACGAGCTGAAGAATCAGCTCCGCTTCACTCATTTGGTTTCATGCTTTGCAACAAGCACTGAAGCAAGGCTTTAAATCAGGTTACAAACATTTTAAAATACATTTTATTGTATAAGTATCAATAGGTTTTTGTTACATTATACAGACATTGGAAATCAACAACTGGCCAAGTCATCAATTACAAAGTTAGACCCTGTTCAATATTAACTGAACAAACACACCCAAAGCATCACAAATAGTCAAATGTATATAAAAAAAATCCATATAACACTTCAAAAATGTACAGCATTAACAAAACAAAAGAAAAAGGGCATGTGGTGACTGATATCAACTAGATACTTAAATACTAATCTTCACTACCTAAACAACAAGCCTTATGAGCCGCTGTGGCCTTGCTGTTTTAATAAATCTTACCAGATTTTGGCACAGTCCTCCCTGCATCAGCATGAAATCTTGTGTGAAATATATTGTTTGGCCTTATGAAAACACTATTAACATTAATTGTGGCCAATTTTACCACTGAACATATTTTATAATGCAGACTTTGCATTATTTAAAACACTTGCTCTCCATATCACAATTTATTTTTATTTACACTGGTTTTTGGCCTCTGTGGCTTCATGTTCTCTGCTGCACCAAGATCACTGTCGGACTTGAGCAAAGACTTCTCGCAGCCACGGTGAATCCTCGTAAAGACGAGGGTCACCCAAATACTCCGAGGTCCTCTTGTAGAAGTAGTAGTACAGCACAGAAGCTGTGAACAGGAAAATAAGTGAGGGAGTTTGGCGTAAATAATAGATTTCAAATGGCTCTGGCTGTGATTGTCATTTTCCTTTAATGAAAAAGTGGGTGACAAAAAGTTCTAACACATAGAGGTCAGTGGTATGATAGGTTGTCTGCAGCTCAATACAAAATCCAAAACCCAGGTCGTGGGAGGTGCTGGAGCCAATCCCAGCTCACACTGGGCCAGGGTGGGGTACACCCTGGACAGGTCACCAGTCCATCACAGGGCCAACACACAGAGACAGACAGAGACCAACAACCACTCATGCTCACACTCAGAGCTACAGACAATTTAGAGTCACCAATTAACCCAAAAATGATGTCTTTGGACGGTGGGAGGAAACCCACGCAGGCACAGGGAGAACATGCAAACTCCACACAGAAAGTCCCCAGGCCGGGAACTGAACCCACAACCTTCTTATTGTGGGACGACAGCTAACCACTATGCTGCCTTGCTGATCACATCCAAAGCAACAAATTAAAAAACAAAGCTAGTACATCCTTCCTGTTGGCACTTTAATTAGATTGTTTAACTAATGTTTTGAGCCTTATTACTGATGAAATAAAGGCAAAGTCTGGCTTGTTTTGTTTATGTTTTTCTTGTCATAATTTACTCTTTTGAGTGACACTGAGAGAGACTCATACTTCATGTTTATAATTACTAACTTCTGTGTGTATTGCTGAATTCCTATCTTCATTTTGACCCCTTTCTCCTCCCTTGTCTCCTGTCCAAAGTGCCAAAAATGAATTACTGCAACTGATGGAATCACTTTCAATTATGCCATGAACATAAACTTGCAAGAAGTAAAATTACTTGTTCGGCAATTTCTCACAATGAATCATGCCAGTTATTATTGAGTGGTAATGTGCTGCACCCTTTTTTATCACCAATGTCCATTACCAGGGAAATTATCATTTAACATTTAAATGATAAATGCATAACAACATGATAAATCTTATCAGTGTGATTAATTGTATTATTGCTCCTTTTTCATTAGCTGTGCCAAATTGAGTGCACAACGGTCAGCATTACTTGAGGAATAGCAATATTGACGTTAACATTTCCTAAACAGAAAAATCCCAACCAGCATTAATGACTATCTGCATGAAAGTACAACCGAGGCCAGAATTTAGTAGGTTCATAATCAAAGAGATTTTGTGAGCTGATGATGCAACACTGAATCACACACTGAGTAAGCATCTAAGTGTGTCTTAAGTTGCACACGAAACAAGGAGAGAAATAAATTATGGCGACAGCAGAGAACAAGACAATAAATCCCTCTATCCAATTATCAGCTTACACACATATGAAAATCAGATCCACATGGCCATGTGACAGCACTGCCTGAATCCTCTTGGTAGAGATGACAGACTACTCAGAAAAACAACTAGAGAAAAACTAGGTGCGTTAGTTTGCCTCATCATACCACTCTACTGTATTTAATTTCCTGTAAACTGAGCATGTCTCCAATCCAAGATATAATGTAGATAAACTGTATGGCCATCACTGCTAGTGTCGGTATAAAATCTAAAGCAAAACATTCAAAGTGAAACAATTTTTTCATCATTTCACCTTACCAGTTCTTTGGAAGACAAACAGCACCTGAAGGCCATCTGTCCAAATAAATCTGTTGGTACTCAGCCAGCGCAGATTCTGGTGAGATTACAGAGAAAACAGGAAAGGTCACTTTACTTCTAATTAAAGATAAAAAGGGTGAAAACCCTATCCTTGACACAGTACACAAATTAAAGGCAGGAAAATTTTGTACAAGGCTTTATTAAGATACTAATTTGGCATTTGGAAGCTTGTAAATTTTCCTGGTCTCATATTGTTTGTCTTTGTCACATTCAATCCTGGTTTGATCAAATTCATGAGAGTTCTTCATTCTTTGTCAAAATCCTTTTTTTCCACAGCGATACTTGGTCAACATTTGTGCTTCTACGTACCATGAGCCAGGAATGGAGAATGATACTGAAGGTCAGGTAGAGAGCAGAGAGCATTAGCAGAGTTCTAAATCTCTCTAGCAATATGGCGACCAGGCCAACCTGAAACACGAATGTGTTAAACAGCATCAGCAGAATGATGATCAGGTTAAACAGGATGGCAATGTCCTGGATGCTGTCAAACAAGATGAGAAAAGAAAAAAATGTGAGATTGGCCTGAACAAAGACAATAAAGCTATTTCATGTCATTCCAGCATCCCTGAGGACTCAGTACAAACAAGTAAACCTGGTTATTTTTAGCTGAGAATTCTTTTCCCCACAGACACAGATAATGTTTGGCTGTTTCAACAGTGAGTAGCTCTTGCTTACATAAAAAGTACCAGCTGAACAGTCGGCTCAGCCCTCAGCAGCTCGCTGAAGGAGTTGACAAACAGGTCGAAGGAGAGCAGGCTGAGCTGAATCAGCAGCACCAGAGAGTAGTTGCTTGTTTGGAGCGTCTCCGGCCCGAAGGCTGGGCGCCCGGGCGGACTATGGTTCCACGAGGGATCCAAGGCTGCAATGCACTTGCACACACACTACATAGAAACATCAATCCCCATGCAACAGTCTTGAGGGTTTGGTTGTCTTTGTAGGGTGGTCAAATGGCTCCACTCCGATTTCCAAAATGCAGGTGAAGTGAATGAGAAAACATCAGGGCTCCATTTTCTCTCGTCAGAACTGGTCCTGTTCACTTGGGAAGAAGAGAAATCCTTTCACGTCGTGAAATGCAGCCTGACTTTGGAATGAACTGCCCAGAAAACAGAGATGTCAACATGTTCTAACTGTTGATTTTCACAGGTATGGTAGCTCAGTAGAGTCTACACTGCAGTGAAAACCAGTCAGACTTTAGTATCCATAAGTCTAGCAGAGAATCTGTGGAAGGAAGCAGGAGACATATAGCATCCTGCTATAAAACAGTTTTTGCTGCAGTGTTTTTCTTGTGTGTTACTGCTTCACATGCACTTATCAGAGAGACTTGAGCCAAACTTGTTCACACATTAAACAAGTTGCCACATGGACTGAATCTAATTAGATGCCGAATGTTGACACTACTTAAAGAGGCATTGGCCTTATTTCCTCAGAGTAAACATACAAT
This sequence comes from Remorina albescens, assembly GCA_034769265.1. Classification (NCBI taxonomy): domain Eukaryota; kingdom Metazoa; phylum Chordata; class Actinopteri; order Carangiformes; family Echeneidae; genus Remorina; species Remorina albescens. The sequence goes on from CM068479.1 coordinate 13,966,291, forward strand.
CTTTTTCACTGTTGGCATCAAATATGGGGTGACCTGACAAAAGACTGGGAGGTAGACCGCGAACTGAAACACCACCACCTAACTTTTAAGCCCTGGAGGGAGGGACTTTTGGTTGGAACTAGTTCAATAGTGACTAAGGAATGAGTAACCTGCAACCACCCTAAACCAGTCACAGTTGTCTGGTGTTGGATGACGATTGGTAATAACCGCATACATAAAGAGAAAGGGAGAGGCTGAAAGATCAATAAGGGCCTAGGATGAATTCATCTGAACAAAAATTAATACATACCCTCCCTTTCTTAGTTTTATCTATCCTTTTAGATATTTTATATTTTACATGTAGCTGCCTCTTTGTCTCTCTGTCATTAGTTTTCACAAGTCCTTTTCTGTGCCTGAACCTGATTTCATTTCATCCACCTCCATGATTTTACTGACGTGGGTCTTAGCCTCTCAAAACCTGGATAAACACAACCAAAGCAATCTATGGCAAGTGAGGAAAAGTCATTTGGAATGTGAACAAACCAAACCTTAAATTATGCCAAAAACTATTAACTTTGATTTAAAAATGCTTCTAGGATTTTACAAATATCACATTTAAAGCTGGCAAAACAAGCCCCAACCCAGATAAAATAATAACAGGATACTAAAACATGAAAACACAAGTTACCATTGAAAAGAAAGCTTAAGCCTCTCACCCAAAAGAGCTTCCTTTTGCAATAATATTTCACAATATTCCTGAAATACAGAAAAAGACAAAGTCATCCACAGGTGTTCCTTCTCAGCCACACATCAACTGAGACAATTTCTTCACTTGTTTGTTGTAGGGAAAAGAGGAGAAAACAGATTCCTTTCACTACCATTGCCCCTACTGAGAGTACTTGTTAAGTAGCTACTGCAAATCTTTGCCTTGGCTCCTCTGGCATCTTGTGAGCCAGGATCACTATCCAACTGGCTCCTTCACACTGAAACCAGGTGGATCCTCTTATGACCCTGTATTTATAGCCTGGCACCGCTGTGGCAGGTGTGAGGAAGATTAGAGTAACTTCTAAACACTGGGGCATCAACCAGGAGAAAAACTGTCCCACTGAGATTCTGGGTTAGCAGTTCTGCTGGCTCCTTTGCAAAACCCAGACAAGTGTGTCTAAGCAAGATGAAAATCATACCAGACAACAGTGTTGAAGGTCAGACATCTTTTGGATGGTTTTTTAGTGCTACAGATACAAATCATAGATAAAGAGTCATACATTTCCGCTTTCAACTCTGTAACATTTTATCCTAAATATATCACACATTTAGTTTTCCTATTCCTAAACATAGTGGTGTAATTTAAAAAAAAGCCTTTGTTGTTGTTGATGTGGCCCCAGCTTGTAGTTCTTAGTACTGTTCCACTTAATCTTCTTAGGAAGCTCCCTGGCAGCTTGTTGATTTAAACAGAAATCATTTATCTCCCTCTGACTATTTCAGAATCTGTAACACCCCATCAAACTGTTGCCAAAACATAAATGTGTGTGTGTACCTGTAAGTGAATGTTGATTCCAGAGGATTGTATTGTGTGCATCCCTCCTAATGATGTATGTGGCATCAGACAGTGCAGTGTGTCACAGACTGACAGCTTGACAGCTTGTGTCTGTCCTAATTACAAGTTTGAATCCCACGTCACCTCTCTAATAGACAGGCACAGGATATTTTGTCATGGCATACTCTCAATTTAGGTTGTGTGTTGGTTTACATTTAAAACTAAAAGCTGCTGCTATGACTAAACAAAGATTTTTTAAAAATAATGTTTTCAGCTTCAAACTACAATGAATGGTTGGATGAAATTTGAACATGATGCTTTCTCCTGGGACAGTTTTTGGTCTACTAATTTTCCATTTATTTAACTTATCCATATACTCCGTTGCATATTGGTGTCTACTCCCTGACATACATGTGCCAACCACTTCTCATAAACCAGTGAAATAAAGATAGATAATAATGAGGAAAAATCCTAAGTTCTCTGCCACTGTGGATTCCTTACAAAGCACAACAGGTTGAGGTTGTATGAATAAATGATGGCTGGTTCTGAGTGAGTGCTGTCAGAGCTCTTGCAGTCTCATTTCCACTCATTACGGTAATAGTCCTCAGAGGGATATCTGGAGTCATGCCAGATGAAACACACTGCCATCTAGTGGTCAATGTGAATTACTACATGCACACACACACACACACACACACACACACACACACAAACAACACTGCACTACAGGGACCAGCAGCGTCCTTTGGTTCTCTGGTGACTGCATTATAACTAATTTATATTTGGGAACCCCTATTATATATGGCACTATCTGCTGACATTGCATGAATGATTTAACATTGCTTTATATATCACTTATAAGCCATTAATGATTGTGGAAACTCCTCTATAACAGTGCATTAAGCTGATGATCATCAGCTTATTTAAAACTACAGACCAGAGGGAGATTTTTCAAAGCCTGGCAGAGAAAAAGTAGTTCGTAACAACCGATCAATGAGGCATCAGTGAATGATTTATCAACCATGTATTGATGGAGCCATTGACTTAAGCCTACAAACCCATACATGCATCATCAGGACAAATATAAAGTGTGATTGCAGTATTGAGTACCTCAATGGCTCTTCATCTTACTACTTGACAGTCTGTAAAGGATCCATAATATGGATGAGCAGGTTAACCACAATTCTTATACTATTAAACTTTACATAATTAATTATATCACACAGTATTTCCCACCTTATTCACTTACTTAGTCAAAGGAACTATTATTTTTGGACAAATTGACACAATATAAAGCACTTTTCCAAATACATGAATACTGTACTTACATCCATTGTTTCAACTTTGAACTTTTAGAGTTTCGGCACAAGTTAACCAACGTTTTCCTCATCTTCCTTTAAATAATAATATTCATTATTATTATTCCTTTGTTTTTTGTTTTTTTTAAACCTCTGGTATTTTTCATAGCAGAGATGTCAGTGTTTTCACAGTGGTGATTTAGCTCTCCTCTTTTCTGAGCTAAATCTGAATAAATCGAACACGTGTATCACCTGAAGTATGTTAATAATGAGAGTAAAACCCCGAACAGGCAGTTCCGTATAAAGCAGACTGAGTCAGCCTGCAGCAGACACAGAAAACATCACCCCGGGACTGTCAGAGAAACACGCCCAGGAAGATTTAAGGTGGCCCGGGGAGGAGTCAGAAGCAATCTGTAACCTCTGCGCTTTGATTTTCCTTCCCTCTTGCTCCACTCGGCTGTCGGACAGACCTTTTTCCGAGGAAAGTGGAATGAAAAGAGGCCAAATTTAGGATCTCTTCCGGCCACATTTCACCTCTCAGTGAACAGCTACAGAGGAGCGGCCCGGGCGGCAGGTAAGAACCGGAAGTGCCGGCTGTTAGCCCGGCTCGCGCTGCCGCATCGGCGCTATTGTATCTGGAGACACAGCGCACTTTGCAGTTTTTTACGGGCACCTACTGAACGGATAAGGTTTTAAATCGAACTGCTGTGGTTTTAAAAAGCAGTTTATTTTGTCCAAAAGTGTCCGTTTTCCCGACAGTTGGAGCGACTGAGCGGCAACTTTAGCGTTAGCTTAACGGCCAAGATGCGCTGGACGTTAGTTTAAAAAAAATCACCGAGAAAACACAACACAAAAACAGATTTTTTTTAATGGTCGGATTAGCCCTGAAACCAAAACCTAAAGAGCTTAACAAAAAAACCCAAACCAAGTCTGTTTATGTTTTTCGTGAGTCTAAACCCACTCAGGCGTTTCTGCCCAGCGGTTTGTTCACCGAGGAGTCCGATTAAATCTGTAATGGTAACAGTTAGCTAACTTTATCATGTAGCCAGTTAAAATACCGATCGATAATCAGTCATCTCTTAGCTGTCTCTCCAATTGCACAAGTCGATTGATGGAGAAAATGAAATAATCAACGAATCCATTAAGCGAAAATGAGTTCACTCCGTTTAAAGCAGTGCACTGGCTGTTTCTGATTGTTCTTCAGACAAAGTAAACACAAGGTGTCATGTTGGACACCCGCAGGATCATTTAAGTGTTCATTCATTCATTCATTCATCTTCCACCGCTTTTTTCCATTTCCGGGTCATTAAAGTGTTATCAGGACTAATTATTGCTACAGGAAACAATGGAGAGATAGAAAACCTCATTAAAACCACATCAGTCAGCCAGCTGTTTCCATGGCCCTGCTGCAGGTGTGTCAGGAATACTTTAAACCGTGACTTTACATGAATCAGAGAGGATGTGTTCACACTAGCAGCACAAAGTTGCCACAACCACATCCAGTCCAGCTCAGTGTTGGTTCAGAGGCTGGGTTTACAAAAAAGTACAGCACCCCACACAACAAAAGTCAGGTCATTTTTATTTGAATCCACAGAAGATGAATGTGTAGGTTTTTCAATGAGTCAGTGATACGCTTAAATGGCCAAAGCAAGAAATATAATTGTATTGTTACAGTTTTTTAAATGAGAAGATTTTTTATTAAATCACTGTAGACTGAAGATGAATAAAATATATTAAGGATGTCACTCAAGGTGCTGTAATGACTATTCTTTTACTTAGTATTATTTTTTCGGAATTGACTAGACAATTTTAAAAAGCATCAGACTTGATGATCAAAAAAGATAATAAGTTGCAACCTATTTCAATTTAAATCAAACTTACCAAAGAAGTGAGTTTGACTTTGATCAAAAGACTGTGAAATCTTTAAGTCACGTCATGACTCAGTGCTGGAATACACAATTCTAATCTAACAACAGGTGTGTTTTGAATTTCACTTCAGATCAGTAACATTTAGTGTAATCTCATTTATTCCATAGGATGTGACATTGTGCTAATAATTGAATAATGGGTTTTCTCCACCATGGATATTATTTTACATAATTCAGCTCCTCTTTTACTTAATGTTGACATCCCATTTGTACAAACAGCTCAGCAAACTTTCCTTAAGGAGAAAATAAATTGTGTTGATAAACTATTCACTATCTGAGTTTATTCGGCATTGCAAACTGATGCAAAAGATTATTTTTTGATGGTGAAACGATGTGGCTGGAGGGCAAGGTTAGCCCCGCATATTAGTCAAAATCCCATTATTCTTTTGACTAAAACACAACTTCCAGCGGGAAAATACAAAATGTGAAAATGCTGCAAAAATTCATCACAGCTGGCTAATTGTAAAAAAGTGTGGAACATGTCCTGCGGCTCCAAGAAACGTGTGGATTGTAAATTCAGTTTAACATTAAAATTTCTGTCTTTGCTTTTGTTGTAATTTTAGTCAGTAGTCTGGCTGACAGCAAAAACCTAAATAATGATAAAGCTTTTTTCTCTCCACCAGGCCTGAAATTATCTCATCACTCTCCGCTAACCAACAGCGTCTGTAATGCATAATTATACTTGTGGTCCTATGCAGATGATAAAATCTTTTCTGAACCCAGTCCAAGTATTCCACCAATACTTTAATTCACTAAATGTGATTTATGGTGGGTGTGTCAGATGGGTGGTATGAGCTTTATTTATCAGGCGATAGTTTTATTTAATGTGCCCATGAGTAAAGAAATCACATCCTGAAATAAGCTAAAACTAAAAAGATGTATAATTATGTAAATAAATTGTTAATCACAGAAGGGATTGGCTGTGAGAATTGTTTTTTTTTACTTTCTTTCTTTCCTTTTTAAAAGAAAACTTGTTAACACTCAGAACAGGAAGCTTCCTTTCTTGACTCAGCTGCCTCTGAAACATAAAAGAAAGTGTAGTCCATTAAGTCAAGTCAGAATTGAATTAACAGGAGCACGTTAAGAGGAACCACCACAACAGACGGTCAACAGACAGAGCCCAGACATACTCACTCACTCATGCAATGTATTCCTCTTCATTAACAGGACTGCAAACTGGGGTGGGAGAGCTAGCGGGGGATTTGGGAGGGGAAGATAAGAGGCAGTCATAGGAGGGCAAGTCTGGGCTAGATCGGCAAGTCAGCCAAGAAAATTGTGGGGTAAAAGGAAAAGAAGGATGTGAGACTCAGGGAAGGAAGATTACATGAAGGAAGCAAGAAGTGAGTTTTGTATAACTGGATCTCTAAATCTTTAAGACACAAGATTCATGTCTGACATTGTGGTGTCAAATTGTATTACCGTGCCAAACACTGGTTTAAATACAGAGAATGTGAGGATATTTTGTAACCATTCAAGTGTCATGTGTTTGACCTATGAAACACACTGTTGAAACTAAGAATTTGCTCTCAACAGGAGACTGTTTTTGTTTCCTGAATTGTTGGAAGGACCAGTATGTATGAACGGTTGGAAGTTGGTACCAGGCTGTAATTTCCAGCCTTTGGCCATCGCTCAGATCCTACTCAGTGCTTAGTGTTGGATCTCTCTGCATACACATAGAATAACTCAGCTCCCTGATTCCCCTGACACTGCTGATCTGATACTCCCCCACAGGCTGCATTAGCCCTGGAACATCTCATTTGTTAAAAGCAGCAGGAAGGCTACAATTTTATTACTTAATTCTGCATATACCATGTAACCTACCAGCCTTTACTGCACCTAAACTTAGCTTATTTATGTTAGTGCTGTTTCTTATGACTAGGGAATCATTATGGTATCATTTAGTCTGGAGCTGCAACAAATAGCTGATGAACAGAAAATCTGCAGACATTTCTTTAGATTAATTAATTGTTTCCATTATTTTTAAATGAAACATCTTAAAAATATCTTGTTCCAGCTTCTAAGATATGACAATTTGCTGCTTTTCTTTGTCTTCTAGGACACTTAGTAAATAATTTTGTCGACCCAAATTGATGATAAAATGTTAAACGCATTACTTCTATTAGAGACAAATGATTAGTGGATAAAATAATCTGCAGATTTGCTTATAAAAATGGCTTGTGCAGATCCATTTTATTTCAGTATCTTTGATCTAAAAAAAAAAATAATAAAAGATTCAACGGACAACTAACATTTCTTTTAATCATAATGTGTTATTTCTTAAATTTTACCTGTATTTGTATCCGAACACTGATAGGAATTTTTATTTTTATTATCGGAATTTTGTTGAGGCTGATTTACCAAATTTTTGTATTCAGGCAACATTTTGTACAAATACTTATATATCATTTTGTCTTCTTGTGTTAAAAAGCAAGGATATTTTGAAAACAGAGATGATTTCATATTTCTTCAGTTTCAGCATCAGCAATGTTTACAAATACATTTCAATACATATTTAATGCTGGCAGAGGGAGACCTTAATTTATATAAAGAACCACTCACAAGAAGAGTCCGTGTTCATCAGACTTGATGACTCCTGCTCAATGATATAGCCACAACTGACCTAAAACCTGTTTTTTGTTGTTTTTGTTTTTGTTTTGTTTTTTTCAGCATGGGTGTCTATGAAGAGAAAAAGGAAACATGTGGAACCATCTGCCTGAAATACCTCCTGTTTACCTTCAACTTTCTCTTCTGGGTAAGTTTCCTCAGAGGGAGAGTGGAGCCTTCACTTTGTTGCAAGTGTTGATCCAAAGTGCCCCTTCAGCACCTGCATGAGTTAATCCAAAATGGGAACAATTATGATCTGTCACTTTTTTTTTAACTCAACAACTGAATTGCTGAGAAACTAAACTAAAAATAATTCAGAGAATACATCAAACCTTATAAAAATGGAAAATCTCAAGTTTTGACAAACCAAAGCTATAAAAATGTTTTCTTTCTCAACAAAGGGATAGTAATACACATGCATATAGTAGGAGCATACACATAATTAATTAGCCCATTAAGAGTTATAACAAAAGAAGAGGATTCAAAGCTTAGCTGCATTCTTGTACAGAGGATACAGAAGATGGATTCACAGATGAATTCCTCAAATTTTCCAGTGCGTAGGAGCCAAGTACCACAAATAACCGAGTCCATAATTTGGATGTTCCATGTAGAGTGAAGAGTCAGACATTAGTGCGGCAGTTTTACTGTCAGGAAAAGGATCAGTGTCTGTTTCTCACTTACCCTGAGAGTGAAAGCGCACTCACAGCTTTAACTATGTGTGGTAATCATCTGTCTGCCAAACAATCAGTTCCTACTCAGATTGGCAGTCGTAAACATAACTGGGCTTTGTCAGTGCCAAATGCCAGAGTTACAACCATATTTATTTTCAGGAACAAATAAGATATTTTAACCTTTGCCTTGCAGTTATATTCATTGTCTCTTGTGATTATTAGATAATTATTTTTCTCAAGCTCCATCATCATGCATCAGAGCGACCGAAACAAAATACAGTGTTTCTGCCTCTGAGATGAAGATCATAAAACAAAATGAATACACTGCAACAGTATAAACTAATTTGCTGAATGGCAGCTGTTCATTTGGCTCAATAGTAACGTATGGTCACAATGTCCTGTTTACTATTGATGTACTTTTCATTTTTAAGGAATGGGGACCCAAAACTCTGAATTGAATGAGAAAGTAAATTTTTTTTAAATACTCAGGGAACGAATTTGTCAATAATTCGTTTTATGTGGCTCATCACTATCATGTTCGATTCATTTCAGGTTTTAGCTTGAACTTATTTACAGTTTTGACATTAATGACACATTTCTAGATAAGATTAGCTCATAGTGGAAATTACACTTAATTGGCATCAGATCTCAACCACACAACCTGAACATAAACAAACCATGTAATCTCCAAGGTCAAGGACATGACTTTGAGTGACTGTGCAGAGCCTTTTTTAAAAAAAGCACTATTATGTCAGTTGCCAGTTTGTGACAGTGAAAGTCATTGTGGCTCCAATAATAACATTTAAGATGAGAATTAAATTGAAAAACTTGAAATACATGTGTATATGTTTGTGGATAAAGATACAGACATCAATTGTCATCCAGTCAAGAGATGATTTGACTGTTACTATGCTGTGTTTATTTCACATTCGTTTTTGGGATGTTATTTTAAAATTACCCAGATCCACTGTCCTGCAGATTTCAGTACTAGTTGACTAGAAAGGAAAAAGCCAGGCTCCAGTTCCTTTTGCCGCCACCAGGGGTCATCAAAGCTTGAATTTACCCTTTGGAGCCTTTGATTACTTTTGGACAGGATTCACTGATTCCTGTGGCTCATTCAGTTTAAACTGCAGGTACAAACACAATAAGCCTCAGTTCACCAATGGAACAGCCATTACAAAGACTGAACTCTGATCTGGGCCATAATCTTAATGCATGTTTCAGGAAAATTCATGTATGTATTTTAAAAATACATGAAAAATATATAACATGGGGGTCCCTGCTGGTTCACCTGTTAGACATCATACCATTAAGGCTGGTTCCAAACTGCAGCGGCCTGGCTTCAAATCTGACCTGAGGCCTTTTCATCCCTCCCTCTCTCCCTGACTTTACGATTTCTCCTTCACTGCATCTATCGCTGTAAAGACAAAAAATAGCATAAAAAATGTTTAACATGGAACTGAAAGTTTAACAAAGCATATCAGGTATTGGATTTGGGGGTGAGATGTCTGATTGGTGGTCCTGTTAAGTGACCAGTAAAACTCTGTGGTGGCTCTTGTTGTTTTCTGGGTGTGGTTCAGTCTGAGCCTGTCCTCTGTCGCCATCTTCATCTTCCCTTTATAAATTAAATCTAAATTAGACAGCTGGTTAAATTGATGGCTTTGGCACGTTAACAAATTCTTGTTGGAGCTCTGCACCATCTGCTGACTCCACATGGTTAGATCATATTGATTGAATTTACCCTACATTCTCTTAAACTGCTGGCTTAGATAATGTTGAAGACTATAACAGCAGTTTTATGATGTACGCTTTGATTTTCATCCTTTTACTAACGTCATTCCTTTTTTTTTTTTTTTTTTTTTTTTTTTAAGGGGCAGCAACTAATGACCGTTTTATTTACCAATTCATCTGCCACTTATTTTCCACACCAGTTGTTTAGTTAAAGAATAAATGCCATCTCTCACAGTCCATTTTAATGTCTGGAATACACTTATTTTGTCCAAAACCAAATATTTTCAGTTTAAGGATCCTCTCACTGAAAGACCAGATAAGATTGATAAGATTACAAGTTACTGATTTATTTTCTGTCAACCAACTAATTTAATGACAGACCTGATCATCTCCACATAACTCAATGACAGTAATCTCGCAACATAAACTCATTCAAGATTAGATTGTTTTCGGTGGCAGTGGTTTGGTTTTATCAGTTCACATTAAACCAGTTATTAATTTCAGGCTCCCATTCCATCACTTTGAAGCCCACTTGGATGTTAAATCATTTAAAGCCTTTTCGACATTCTCATTTTTGTCTGCTCCATGTTATACGGCTGCTCACTGTGATACACCATCCTCTTTTATGGATCAGTCGCAGTTTTCTGTTCCAAACCAGACTAATCACCTGCCTTTCTCTCAGTTGGCAGGAGGCGTGGTGATGGCAGTGGGCGTTTGGACCTTGGTTGAAAAAAGCGACTACATTAGCCTTCTGTCCTCCAAGACCTACGCTGCCTCTGCCTACATACTGGTCTTGGCTGGAGCGATTGTCATGGTAACAGGCGTGCTGGGCTGCTGCGCCACCTTCAAGGAGCAGAGGAGGCTACTGCGAGTGGTAAGAGATCACGGGTGGATAGAGAGATAATAGAAGCTGCACATTTGTGTGTGGAACTGAAAACTACACATAGAGCCAAACGCAGTGGGATAGGAAAAACACTGATATTGGAAAAAATAATGAGGAGCGAGAAAAAGCTTTGGAAGATATTGGAACTTCATAAATATGGTTGTTTTGCTGACTAATGAGCAGGTTAACCACCCTATCATTAGAGAACAGCATTAATATTATATCATGTTAATTTTAGTTGCTCTAGTGATTGTAGATATAACCAAATGTAGCTGTGCTACCCAAAAATGTGTAACCCCCGAAACAGTTCATAATTTGGAATTTAACAATACTTCCAGAAAAATTGTAATAAGATCGAAAGAAAAGTTTTTAGTCTTTAGATTTTACCATACTTAGTTGAATAAATTAATGAACTGTTGTTAAAAGATGAACTGTACAATATTTAAGACGGCATACTAAGAAAAGCATTATAACAATGCAAAGTATTCTGCAGGAAACAAAATGCTCAAGGTTTATAATTTTACACCCAAATACCAAAAACATTTTCATAAATTCACAAAATATCACGTTTGATTTGGTTTTGTTTGAGCCAAAAAATAAATGTGGACATTGACACAAATCTCAGAAGTTGTGGTGGTGCTGAGAAACAATCAATCTTATTTGTGCTCAGACCAAACAAAAACATCATATGAGAGAGTTTGTCCATTAGTATGTTATGGCACACAGACAGCTCAGGGGTTTTCCACCAGAAGGCACCTACAGAAACACTGTGCTGGGCACAATCATGTACAAATATACACCACTCAGGCATTGCCACATGTTTCAACATGGTAAATTTATACAGGCAAATCACTGTGGGCACAGCTCAAATGTCTGGGCCAAATAAACTGCATGTGTTGTCTTTGGCATTATCGAGTTTTAAACAGAGATAAAGTCCACAGAAATTGACCAAAGTCTGATACTCTTAGTTCGAGACACATCAAGGGCCAAAATCCAGCCAAATCCCACAATTTTATTTCTATTTATTCTATGTAGCAGAAAGAGAAAAAAGGAACAGGAGGAGAGAAGATGCCATGGAAAATACAAACAAAACATAGAGTGATTGCAACCTGGCAGTTCTAAATGTGCAGTAGTAAATATTAGGGGAAGAAGTAGGGGAGAAGAGGAGGTTACAATGGGAAATGAGTTATAATGTGTAATGATAACTAAAGGTGACTCAGCAGGTACTGAGCGGGAACATGGACCAGAGATGATTCAGCATCCGTAGGACGGCGGACGGGAGGGACAAAACACATACTCCAGGAAGAAACAAAATTAGAGACATGAAATGTTGTAATGCACATGTATGGGGGAGAGGGGGAGCGAGACAGAGCCAGAGAGAGAGAGGGAGGGAGAGGAAGAGGGATAGAGAGAGAGGTGCTCAGTGCAACCCCGAGCAGTCTAGGCCTATAGCAGCGCAACTAAAAGAAAAAGAGTAATTAAACCTTAAATTTCCAACTGTAGGCTTTGGCATAAAGGGAGGTTTTAATCGTGATCTTGAAAGCTGCGACAGAGTCCGCCCCCAGACCGATACTGGGAGTTCCATAGAAGATGAGCCTGATAGCTGAATGATAGCTGAAAGATCTGCCTTCTGATTTACTCTTGGAGACTTTAGGGGCCACAAGGAAACCTACATCCAGAGAGCAAAGTGACCTACGGGAACAATAAGGAACTATGAGCTCTTTGATATATTATGCAGCTTGGTCATTAAGAGCTTTGTATGTTAGGAGAAGGATTTAAAATTTTATTCTGAATTTTACTGGGAGCCAATGAAGAGAAGCTAGCACAGGAGAAATGTGATCTCTTTTTCTAGTTGCTGTTAATATTCGTGCAGCAGCATTCTGAATCAACTGAAAGCTTTTCAGAGAATTGTTGGGACATCCTGATAGTAATGAATTACAGTAGTCTAGTTGAGAGGTAACAAATGCATGAACTACTTTTTCTTCATCCTCCTGAGACAGGATCTTTCTAATCTTTGCAATATTGCCTGGGTGAAAGTAGGCTGTCCTAGAGACTTGTTTTATATGAGGGACAAAGGACAAAAATGACTCCAAGATTCCTAACAGTCAAAATGGAAGCCAGACTGATGCCATCAGTGGTTACATGATCAGATAATGCTTCTCTATGGTGCTTAAAGCCAAGTACAATGATTTCAGTTTTGTCTGGATTCAGAAGTAAAAAGTTGCAGGTCATCCAGGCCTTTATGCCTGTAAGACATGCCTGAAGTCTGATTAGCTGATTGGTTTCATTCAGCTTCATTGGCAAGTATAACTGGGTATCATCTGTATAACAGTGAAAATTGATGCCGTGGCTCCAGATAATATTGCCTAATGGGAAGCATATATAGGGTGAAAACTGAAGTGCGTGATGAAGACTCATTGTTAACATTAATAAACTGATATCTGTCTGATAAGTATGATTTGAACCAGCTTAGTGCCACCTTTGATCCCAATTTCATGTTTCAGCCTTTATAATAGAATATTATGGTCAATAGTGTCAAAGCTAGCACTAAGATCTAACAGGATAGGTATGGAGGCCAATCCGTTGTCTGAAACCATTAGAATGTTGTTGGTAACTTTTACCAGTGTTGTTTCGGTGCTATGATTTACTAACAGATCAAAAAAACTATGTAATAGTGCAAGTTTGGCACTTCTGCGCTAATATATCTGAAAAAATTATTAATTTGAGTTCAAACCAATGTCCAACTGCTATTAGGCTTTTGGGAAGAGGGGGGATCTGCACAGTGCATAACAAAGCAGAAATGATGGCTTTATTTTTGTGAGGATACAAATACCAAGAATATTTGTTTTGTTTTTTTTGTCTACACTGACCATTCAGGGAAAAACATTCATATGTAGGTGTTGACTTCAGACTCCCAGGGCAGCCATTGTTGTTTTGTGTTGTGTGGTTTTTTTTTTTTTTTTGTTTGTTTTTTTTCAGCTGTAAAACATTATTGAAAAGTTTATAAATCTGTCGTCCATAAATGAAGTAATTCTTACACAGACCTTGTGTGTAAGTCAAGATGTGTGCACTATCTCTTCTCCTGTGTGTTGTATACTTTTGAAATGCTTGCTGTATCCTGAGGAGCTGAGATTAGGGCGATGAATCACAGTGAAGGAATGAATTGTTGGCAAGGAGAGATGCTTGCCAGGGTTGTTAGAGAAGGCAAACATAAGGCCAGAAGTGTATTTACAATTGGAGGGTGGATTAATTGCTTTCTAGTATGTGGTGAGTGCCTTTGTACCTGCTGAGAATACACAGGAGTTGATTGGAGATACTGACCTGTAACCTAAAGGTCAACAAATTGAACCATGAAACCGCTGATGCAGCCACAGCACTTTATTAAAGGAAGCCACGGACACAGACTTGGTGTCCATGATGATCGTACTTTACAGTATGAAAGAGGCCAATAAGGCACAGAGAGAAGGAGGCATAGTGTCCCAATGGAAAAGGGGTGTGCTGTGTCTGAAAACGCACAGCTTCTTTGTTTTGCAGGAGAATAAAGACAGAACAGTGTAACAGCTCAAGGAAAAGGGGGAGAGACTTTTTTCCTTCCACAGGACCAAGCAGAATTCTCCAAGATTGTTTAAAAACTGCTGTGGTTAAACCTCTGTTAAAGAGGCCTGGCTTGGACACTGATTCCCTAACAAGTAATAGACCTGTCTCCAATCTTTCTTTTCTGTCAAAGGTTTGTGAGAAAGTGGTCTCAAATCAGATCCCGAATTACCTGACATCAAATGAGCTGCTTGAATGATTTCAGTCTGCATTTAGGGCAAGCCACTCCACAGAAACAGGTGGTGAATGATTTGTTGCTGGCTGTTGACTCAGGGTCAGCATCTCTCCTAGTGTTGCTGGCTATTGGCGCTGCCTTTGATACAGTCGATCACTGTGTATTATTGGACAGACCACAGTATTGTTGTAACATGTCAGTTCAGGTGCTCCAGTGGCTGATAGCTTAACTGACAGGAAGATGTCAATGTGTCTTATTTAATAATATGTTCTCTGAACCTCATGTTGAATGTCAATCAGTGTTATGGTCATGGTCTTCCACAGGGGTCTGTGCCTGGTCCACTACTGTTTGTGTTGTATATGGGGCCTTTGGGTAAGATTTTGTGCTCATTTGGGACTCTTTCCATTCTTACAGATGATTTAAAATTGTACAAGCCTGAAGTTTTTCATAGTAGGTCTGCTGTAACAAAACCTGAGACCTGCATGACTGCTGTGCAGAGTTGCCTATCAAAAAACTTCCTGCTACTGAACTCAGCAAAGACACAAATGATAGCTATTGGACCTGGAAAATGTAACCATCAGAACAACTGGTTTAGTCTGTCTTTGGATGTGTAATTCAATGCATTAATAGTTAAGAATCTTGGCTTGCTCTTTGATCAGACCCTTTTGTTCGAGTGTCACATTAAGGAGACGACTAGATTAGCCTTTTTCACATCAGAAATACCACAAAGACAACACCAATCCTGTCATTTAAGGATGCTAAGACTAGATGAGAAAAGCACACATAAGTCCTGTGTTTGAGGTTTTCAGATGTTACAATATGCAGCAGCTCGAGTTCTGACTGGAACAAAGAGATATGAGCATGTTACTCCGATGCTACTCAGCCCTTCGTTGGCTCCCAGTTAAGGCCAGTAACTGTATTCTACCGACATACAAAATAATAAATGGCATGGTACTGGAAGTCTTACACATCCGTACATGCTTTGCATTCCCAGGTCATTTTTCTTCTGGGTGTCCCAGATTCTGCAAAAAGACGTCTAGTAAGCTTTCTGTTTCTTTTGCCCACCCTAAAGAATAGTTTACCTGTGGACATTAGGCACACATTAAAATTGATGTACTGAAAGCAAAGCTAAAGACCCACCTGCTTACTGTTGTATGTAAGTGCTGAGATGTCTATATCTCTCAGTTTTAGAATTTTATTGTGTTTTAAGTGTCACTGTTTTTATTTCTATTGTTGCTTTTTTAATCTATGTACAGCACTTTGAAAGCACTTTCAGTCTAATGCCTTCAGTGACTTGTTGAGACATCCTGTTAGGAATACATTACAGTATTTCAGTCGAGAGGTAACAAAAGCATGGAATTTTTTTCTGCATCATCTTGAGATGGGATGTTTTTTGCAATATTGCGCAGGTAAAGGAACTCTCCCATAGAGTCTTGTTTTCTGTGAGGGATAAAGAACGTGTCCCAGTCGAGAGCAGGGGTCAGCAACCCCCGGCTCTTTCATCCCTCTGCGGGGGCTCCCTGTTGCTTTGAGAAAATAATGTGAATAAATAATGGCTATTTAATTTCAATAAATTTTATTCTGTTCAGCTATTTCTTCAATGTAATAGTCATGATTCTGGAGATTTAGGTGATCTTGTAGTATTGAAAAGGTTTTTTTTGTCAGAATATGCATCAGAATTTGCGTTACTTATTTTGAGCTCTTGACAAGACGATAACCATGGATACTTCTAAAGAAAGAAAAGTTTCTGAGTAAAACAGAGCCTAGTTCATTGATTTCATAAATGCAACAAACTACAGTTCTTATATACATTAATTAATTGGTGACTGTAAATTGTCTCTGTCTGTCTCTGTGTGTTGGCCCTGCAGTGGACTGGCAACCTGTCCATGGTGTACCTCGCCATCTGCTTTAAAACATTCCAAAGTTGGAATCAAGTCACTTCATTCTTTGCAGTGTGTTTGGGAACAGTGATCAATTAATCAATCAATCAGTCAATTAATAGTTTTGAGTCTCTTTGTTCATGTCAATTGTTAAATGTTAATCAGATAAAACAGAAACTAATCACTCAGACTTTGGGACATTTGGGAATTTGGGACATTTTTCATAATTTGACACTTATATTTAAAAGATGAATTAATAATAAAGATAATTGTTAGTTGGAACCTCCATATCAAAATAAGAAAACAACTAAAGATATGACTCTACTGGATAAAAATTTTCAAGTCATTATCAAGTTTATTTATCAAGTCATTAATATGTTCAGTCAGGCACAGGTTAAATGCTCTAGTGAAGCTCTCATTCCACATCGCAACATCCGACCTATCTCCTCCTCATTTTGTATTTGTTGTTTTTTTTCCTATCTAACTCTTTACTGTTTGTCTTTCTCTCCATCGCATTTTATTTATCTCAGGCAACAGGCTGGCAGAACTACAAGCAGAAGCAAAGATTAAAGAGATCACTGCTTCATAGTTAACTTCTGTGAGGCGGCTCAGCTCACAGTTAATCTCCCCTGCAACCTGAGGAGTCTTACATGACGTAGTCATGATCATGGCTTAAGAATATCAAGCATTTACCCATCTCATCTTTTTTACAGAAGCATGTTTTAAACTTCAACAAGGGCAGGAGGGTGAAACAAAAGCTCCGGGTACAGTGTAGTTTAAAGAAGGACATTCATGTTTTACATCTTACTTAAACTATTCTATATGCAGTTCAATAACATCAATGTGACCAGAGTGGGCATGTTTGTCTGTTTGTGTAAATAACTGAAGAAAAAATATGGTCACATATGGTTAAGTGCAGAGTTGATTCTTCTTTGAAATGATTGCACACTTTTTTTGTGTGTGCACGCGTGCATGTGTGTTTGTGAATGCATGGTGCATCTTGATGATTTGAGATTAAAGCCATAAATAACAGAGAAGGAATGAACTTGTCATGAGGTAGGAGGGAGCACTGAAGAGATTGCCATGGATGGAGAAAATAATAGAGTTTGCGTTATGTGTGTGTGTGTGTGTGTGTGTGTGTGTTTTTGCTATGCTGGCTTTGTCATGCATCAAAAGCAAATTTGTGCAATGACGTCTTTTCTCTCCTTCATTAGCATTTTTAGATCATTAACGTCTCTATCCAAAACATTTTATTTATGACTTTCAAATTGTCCATAAAACCACAGCTGACATTTATCATTTTATTCTTTCATAAATCAAACTAATTGTGCTTATTTCTTAGTTATTTTTCAAAAAAGTATCCATCACCTATATTTGCTGTCTCTGATGAGGTTAGCACTGTTTTTCAGTTGTTTTGACATTTTTTTATCCTTAAATTATTGAGGGTGGTCTCACTAAGAGACAGCTCCCTTTTCCCAGCTGTATCTGGCAGTAGTTTGATGTGGACATTGTTATTCAGTATACTTCAGGAGAATTTATTCTGTCAATGAAAGGTTATATCAATATAGCACTTTTGATGTAGATTTTATTGGTTACAACTTCTTCAGTGTGAGGATTTATACATTTCCCTGCTTCGAATGTTATTGGGTTTGGGGCTATTTATTTGACAAAACAAGAAATATAAAGGTGACACCTTTGAGTTGTATCCATTTGAAAAACATTCATCAGAATAATTATCAATGGGAATGAATATCTCTGCTAACATAAAATCATTACCCTTTTATGAAGCAGCAATACACTTCCGCCACAAAGACAACATATTTTATGACGGAGGAAACTGTTTAAAAACTGTCATCGAGAAAACTCTATGCCAAAACACAAGATATGTCTGATTCAGCTCAGCAGGGCATCAGTCACATCACACTCTTTACATGTAAGGAAAAGGAGGGACAGGCAGGTGGGGAAATGAGATGAAACACCCCAATTGGATTGTCAGCAGCTCCTCAACTTCCAATAGTTTCATCTTCCTGTTCCCCAGCTGCAAGTGGCGAGGGAAGCCACCAAAAAGCTCAAAGGTCACAGTTACAGCTCCTTCACAGACCAGCGTGTTTTCAGTCACCAAATGTCTGATCCAAGTGCAACACCAGACTGCCTGCGCAGCAGCTGTGGAGGCAAACACAGACTTCTAATGAAATCTGAAATAGACACACAATCAATCTAACATGTACCTGCATACAAATGTGTGTACCCTCAGTGCACTAACATGTTGTAGGGAAAAGCAACTGCTATGAAAGAGGGAGACAAAGGCCAAAGAAGCCCAAGATATTTTCTAACAACCCAGGTCTGAATGCTGTAAAGCCAGGACGCCCAAATGCAGCCCACTGTGACATCCAAAGCCAATACAGATCCCTTCAAAAGAAAGTTTCGTACACATAAGTCTGGAGAGAGCAATTTGACACATTAATTACAGGTTGCCATTAGGTCATACAGGAGAACAATGGCAGCTCAAATGTAAGATAAGTGTGTAAGTGAGACAGAGAGATTATGAGGAATCCTCTGTAGTCACTGCAGTCAGTAATTCAGCTGCGTCAGTCCTTGTGGAAGAGAAAGGCCACAGAGCAAAGGCATTATAGAGTCTGAGAAAAGGTGCTCTTTCACTCACTCACTGGACCTTGTCTATGCTCTAAGCGCTCTTTGTTTTGGTGTTGTACAACATGTGGGTTGTTTTGCTAGTCAGCAACAAGGAGCTAACCATGATCCAAATTTAAAGAGGTACACACGAGGCACACAATCTTGCAGTTGCCGAGGTTGGCAGGTGCCTGTGTGAGTTTATAGGGACTGACATGAGAAATTTGCCACAGGCTAAAGACCTGGGCTACACTGTCACAACAAAGTCAACAACTAGGTTGAGGGAGGGGGGCTGTTTTGTTTCAGTCGGGGGTAGAAACTACTATTGAGTATTTGATGAACCCTTGACCACAGTTGGATATGCTCTGTAGGTGTAGTCTGTTGCACTTGTGACCCCACCCAGCTCTGATGTAGCCTGTTGCTGCAGTTGGATATGTTCAAATCGGGTGCAGTTAAACACCTATTTTTAGTGTGTCTAGAATTAATAGTTTCAAACATTTCCCTGCGTGTTTCTATCTACATTTGTTGCTATGCTTATCTCCAAACCCCCAGCACATAATAATAATCCATCTGGGAGTCTGCTCAGTATTCAGAGTTGGAGCCCCTCTTAGATCTAATCAGCCCAATCCATCAAATCAAAGACAAAGTCAACTTTGATTTTCTCTTTTTGATAGTAACAGGACAGAGGAATTTGGGTCAAGATAATATCTCTTCTTGTGTTTAATTTGGAGAAAAAAAATCTTGGATGACCTTCCCAAAGGCCTGGCAAGAGATCAGATATCGACGGTCTCTGTGGTATGTGCGAGAAGCACCACTGTGCACTGTGGCAGGCTTCAACAAACCTTCTTTGAGCAAAAAAATTATTCAAAAAATAAATTTATATATTTATTCATCTTCAACCGCTTTATCCGCTTCTGGGTCGCGGGGGGTGCTGGAGCCAATCCCAGCTCACACTGGGGTACACCCTGGACAGGTCACCAGTCCATCACAGGACCAACAACTCAGACCTACAGACAAGTTAGAGTCACCAGTTAACCTAAACATGATGTCTTTGGATGGTGGGAGGAAACCCACGCAGACACGGGGAGAACATGCAAACTCCACACAGAAAGGCCCCAGGCTGGGAACCAAACCCACAAACTTCTTATTTTGGGGCAACAAACCACTACACCGCCATGCTGCTCATACATACTCACATACTATATGTATAGGTTAGGGTTAGATTAATTTTAAACAATTTCAGTTTAGACAACTAGTTGCTTCTTTCAGTGTTTAAGGATTAATTTGACAATTTATGTGGCTTTTATTCTCTTTCATTTTGAATAGAAATACTCTCTATTGCCTTTTTTTCCCACTGATTAAAAATTTTGTCAAATGCTGCCCTTTGAAAGTTGTTGTTTCCAATTTCCATATTTCAGGCTGCTTGTATATAGTTCATATAGTGTTTGCTAATATAATAAAGTGTTTGTCAGTGTAACAAAGATGAAGAGACGGAATTTTGTTTTCTTAGAGTTTCAGCTCATATCAGAACGGTCTGATTGCGACATTACTGTTGGTTTAGTACAACTGGCAACCCCCTGTGACAACAGTTTGTGCCATTTAAAGTCCTTGAGTTTGTAATTTGGCCACTTTGGGTGGATCTGACATGGTCTGTGCTCTATCCTGTCAGGCTGGGCATCCGTCATGTTTTTTACAGTCTGTCAGTCATACAGTAGACATGTCCTAATGGATACCCCATCTTATCTAATTTCCTCTAAATGTGACCATAATTTTAAAAACCTCATGTTGGTTTGAGGAAGACTTGAAACCAGCGACTGAGCCCATAACCCTAATTAGTAAAATATTTACTGAGCTAATAAGTCAAATGAAAAATAGGAACATTTTCACACAGACTTCATTACAATTTGACTTCACACCTCTTCACACTTAGTAAAGATGCCCCCTGATGGTCATTAGATTGAATGCCGGTTTAACCACTGGCCTCACTTTTCAGTAACATAATCTCCGTCCATTTTTATAAACAGTCTCTGGTCCAGCCTCTTGCTCTCACTGTGTTGTGTTTAGCACCGTCAGGCAGCTGTTCTTGATTAGTCTCTACCAAGTCTTTAAGTCTTTAACAGCCAGCAGCACATACTGGGTGAACAACAAAAGCAGACAGACACAGATAAAGTCCAGTCAGTGAATGTGGTGGAGACTAACAGCAGAAGACTAAGATCCAGGAGCTAAGCTAATGGTGCAAACAGGGCACCAAATGAATGATTATCTTGCTTTATGAAGAATGGCTCTTCAGAAAATACTGTTTAATTAGCATATCTTATCAGTTTTGTTTTGTTTTTTTGCCGCCCCCAAGTAGCCAAAAAGTCGTCCAGTTGAGGTTTAAGTAATTCACATTAACTAATGGAGTGGGTGATCCGTGCTTTTTTATAACAGCTCGACTTGAGTACTCCAACTCTTCTGCCTGTGGGCTGAGTCCAACCATCAATCCAACGCTTACAGCTAGTCTACAATGCTGCTGAACACCTCTTGACAGGAAAAAAAAAGAGGATCACTTTACACCTCTGCTGCTCTCCCTCCACTGGCTCCCTGTTAGGACGGTTTTTAAAAGTCTGTTGCTAACTTTGAAATCTTTTAATGGACTGGCTCTGCCCTACCTTTGTGAGCTCCTTCATCTCCACACTCCAGTTAAAGAGCTCAGGTCAACCAATCAGCTGCCCCTGGATGTGCTGAAAGCTAGGCTCTAAAACAGGGGCGACTGAACCTTTGTATTGGCTGCCCTTCACCTCTGGAACGGCTTGCCTCTCCATATTAGATCTACCATGACACTCAAATGTTTTTAATCGCTATTGAAAACCCAAGTATCTAGTATCAGGTAGCTGCACCCCAGGACTCTAGTTGCAGTTATTGAGTTTGATTTTTATTGGTGTCGGTTTTTGTTTTTTTTTTTTTTTTTGTTTGCTTGTTTGTTTTTTCCGAAGTGAACAAGTTAACAGTGCTGTTGTTTTGTTTTTGTTTTGCGTTTTTTTTTTGTTTTTTTTTCAAGTACTGCATTCGTCCTTAATTGCTTCTGTAACGGTCTTTCTAAATTAGAGCCACAATTGTTTTAGCTATATTTTACAGAAGGTGTGGCGTGACAACACTTTGTAATCATCAGAATGTATGGATGGACCTGTCAAATTTCAATAAAAAGAGAATTTCCAAAAAAGAAAACCCACCTCTTCACTCTCGCCAGAATACCAGCACACCGACATTTTATTATTCTATGAATTTATTTTACTTTACTTATTTTTATGATTTTAATATTACTGTTTTCATGATGGATTGTGTATTGCTGCCTACTTGTCCTTTTTGATTTGTGAAGCTCTTAGGTCTACTTTTGTTGTTTTAAGTGTGCTAGATAAATAAACTTTCATTTGACTTCACTTGACTAATCGAACACAGTATTTCACAGTTGGTGGGTGTTTTGGGACGTCCCTGGAGATGTTTCACATCCAGTCACAATTAGCTGGATATTTATGGTACTATGAGCTGCTCCTGCTTTTTTTGTGCTTTACTCCTTGGGAAAGAGGTTAATAGTCTCAGACCAGACCTTAGCCGCCATATTTTGTTTAAACTACCTTCCTACGTGCACTGAATGTGTGACTTGGTTGCCTTTAATATGTTGAAGCCACCTGTCAATTCATCACATGAGGTTTCACTAACTGTACTTCCCTCCTCCCTGTTGCTCTGTGTCCACAGTACTTTGTCCTGCTGTTGTGTATCTTCCTGCTGGAGATCCTGGCTGGTGTCCTGGCGTATATCTACTACCAGCAGGTAATCCCCTATTGGGCCAATTTAAAAAATATTTATATATAATATTGGGCTGACCATAGTAGCTGGTACATTTAGTCCAAATGGAATGGAAAAATCCCCAGTAGCACACACAATAAGGCGTAATTCCCAGTGAAGGAAGAATGTTAAAAGCAAAGTACCATTGTAGTACAAGGCGGTGTAGAACTCTCATTACACTGATTAATTATTTAAGGGAGTTAAATCATTGCTTAACACATCAAAATGTGTATTAAATGCAGATGTGTTTAGTTTCCTTGTAATGCAAAAGCTAAATTAAAACTGAAAATGTCCCTCAGCACATCTCAGCTCCAACAATGCAGAGTTATAATGACTGCACTGCAAGCAGATACAAATGAGCCTTTTTTGCCTAGTGCAATATTAACGTGACACAGCTCTCCACCACCTCCAGTCCTACACTGCCTAGTCTTAAAGCCCGGTGGCTTTGAGCTCAGCAATGGGACTTTCCTCGGTCTGGAGGTGAACTGCTATCATTATAACTGCCTCATTCATAATATACAACTCCTTTGAGCACTAGCAGTCGCAGAGCTGCTGGGTTCTCTCTTGCCTCCTAAAGCTGTGTCTCCTCCATTCAGAAGATTATTGCTTGAATCTCTAAGCCATTCGTCTTCTCTCTCCCCCTTTTCCAGTCTCATTATTAGTCTCTCTTTTCCCTCCTATAATTAGTTATAAGAGCTGTTCATTTGTTTTTGATTTCAAACAACTCATGAAACTGCTTGTAACCAACTTACAAACACACTTATTCATGTTATTCATTCATGGCGAGTTGTAGTTTCTGGAGCCTGGAGACTAGAACCAACCTCCTCCATCAGCTATGAACAAAAATAACAGCAGCAAATGTTTGTGTAAACATATCAGTGTGCCTCCTTCGGGCAACACAGCTAATAATTACAACATATTTTTTCCATCGCTTGCACAGAATTAGTGCTACCACAGTATTTTTTTCCTGTTTGTCAACCATCTAAGGTTTTACATTTAATGCTAATCTAGCTGGTAATTTCTCTATAAAATGTACATGAAGACAGGACATGTCATAGTCGCCTCAAAATACAGGTGCCATCCATCTCTTTCATATATATCTCGTGGGAACCTCTGGCCATTAAGGCCAGCAGACACTCTCCTTCAGACAATTTTAAAAAATTCACCAGTCCACCAGCAGTTTCATTCACATATCGTCACATCTGTAACACTTTGGTACAGAAACCAAGACCCACAAAAAACTACAGTGTATCAAGAGATCCTAAAAGATCCTGAGCTGCCGCCTCCACTAGCTGAGTCACGGCACACCAAGCGCATCATCAACAGCAGGTTAAAATATAACTGATCTGAAATCCGTTTCACGCTCTGCTCTCTGGGAGAAACCTGATTGATACTTGTCTAAAACCCAAAAAAAAACCCACCGTATATTAAGTATTAGTTTGAATTGCTTTACCAATAACTTAAAACTTCATCTGCTTGCTGTTATTTTCTCATTTGGTTTTTGTTTCTTAGCTCTGCCAGTAATAAAGTCAAATGAGGAGAGTGTGCAGTGTAATCTTAGCATTATTCCACAGAAAAGCTGCTCATGGCATCCAGCTGTGAGGTTGCAGACTGGAAATATGGTAATGATAAATGCCCTCCCCCTCCTGACCGTGGCCTTCAGGTAACATATGAAAGCAAAAGGCCTCTCTAGAGCCAGTGTTTGCTTTGATCATTGTAAGCTTACAACAGTGGAAGAAGAATATAATTATGATAATTATATTTCACTCCTACCAATAGACCCCCCCCCCCCCCCCCCATTGAATCCTAAACACTGGTGTGATAATGAAACTCTAAATTCAGCAGGTTTAAAATGGAGAAACTTCAAACATCAGATCTGGTAGCACAACCCTGCAGCTGTCAGCTGTCTTTGTCTTCAGGTGACACCAGTGTCACAACAGCACATGCTGTTACCTTGTTTGTCTGTAGATGGTGCACATGAACTTGCCATAATCACCTGCTGCAGCTCTTCATAACCAATGGTCCAGGTTAGACTGGAACAGCAGGGCTCATGTGGCCCTGTGGCTGACCCACAATGGTCCCTCCTCATTTCACAGCCATATGCAGCCATCACCTAAACGATGCCTTAAAGCCAGATTTGTATTTATTTGAATATTGTTTATGCTCGCCTTAATGCAGCTCACTCCCCCACCTGCTGTCTCTTCTCATTGAATTGCTGTGTTCCCTTCAGTGCCGCATTGTGCCTCAAACTGTCAACAGGTAAAATGAAACGCTTAATTCCCCCATCCCTCCTGTCCTCTCTTTGTTCGACGTCACCTCGCCTTTAATCGCTCTTTCCCTCTTCCTCTCCTCTCTTCATCATTTATTCCCTTGATATCTCCTTCACGCTTTGATTTACAGTGGTTTCCCAGCTGGCTTGTTGCCATAGAAACTGAGCCCCCCAGACCTCCCGCTCTTACAGTGAGCATTGTCTGCCTCTGGTCTAGAGAACAAAAAAAAAAAAAAACCTGACTTCTTCTGTCTTGGCCCTGGCTGTATCCTGCTGTGATCCTATGTTGTTACAGCTGTTGTCCATGACGTGTATCGTCAGGAGAGCAGTTAAATCATGTGTACTCCCAATATCATCAGTAGCAAAATCAACTGTTGCAACAAATATATGACTAATGGTCATTCTCTGTGCCAGCCTTGATTTGCTGTCTAGTGGCTGTGAGGCATTTGTCTGTGTCTGTGTGTCTGGACAGTTGAATGAGGAGCTGAAGCAGAACCTGAGGGAGACCATGATCCAGAAGTATGAACAGAAGACCTATGAACACATCACTAGTGCTGTGGACAAACTGCAGCAGGAGGTAAGGGACTCCATAACAGGATGGATAAATTTGGGATATGACAGAGTAGAAGTTAATTTAGGTGTATTTTTGGCACAAACTGTAACATTTCAACAAAGCTTTTTTTCAAGGGGTGTTGTGGCCCCTATAATTTTTCTTGATCCAAATTCCAAAAAAACTGACATGTTGAGATAGTTGTTTGCATCCACACCTTGGTGTTAGAAATGAACCTGGTTATCTAATCAAAAGTCACATGGATTCACATGTGGCTTGTTGAGTTTTGGTAACCTATCATCCCATCAGATTAGAGATTTTAGTGATGGGGGCGGGTCAAAACCAATCTGATTCTAATCCCTCAAGTTGACTTAGTTGACTTCAACTAAGCATTAAGCGACTTGTCTGCACTCACTGCTGTAATTTATCCTTTCTTTTGCTTATAGCAGTTGACAGCACATAAAAAAATGGATAAATCTGAGCTGCATTCCTGACATCAGTTGGTTTATGGTTTTATCTTCCATTTTTCAAGTAGGAGAAACCCTTGGCTATGAGACATCAACATTTAGGCTTTATTATTTCTTAAAAAATTTTATTTTCCACTTTTCTTTCAAATAATCTGTTTCGCACTTAAACTTAAGTTAAAGTGTGCCAAGTTCACCTTTATTGCAAACCCTTTACTTTTGAGAGTTAATGCAGGTATGAGGGTAGATATCATCCCCCAGGGGTTTCTGTTAAATATTAAGATACAGACATCATAAAGACTGAATCCAGCCTATCTGGCTTTGTCTAAAAGTAACAAATACCCCCCCCCCAGCACATCTGACATGTACTACTTAATGGGTCAATCTCAAAAAAAACAAGTGTTAAGACGTTTCAAAAGTATTGTTTGATAGGTGACTAAATGTTGCGGTATTTCTTCAATAAAATGACTTTATAGATGAGAGTCCAGGACTCTTTACTGCTCCTGGCCAAGGGTCTCTCAGAGTTCTCACTAAGAAAGCAAATATGCCTAATTTCCCAAATGTCAAACCATTCTTTGTACAAATCACTCTGAGTTCTATTTCTTTGTCTTGGTGAAGTGTAATATTGATCTTGCCCCCTATTGTATGTGTTTGTTTTTTCTTTTGGCCACTATTGTGTGTGTTAAAGTTGATCAAGTTTTTCTCCAATCTCAGTTCAAGTGCTGTGGGAGCAACAATTCATCCGACTGGTCTGCGAGCATCTGGATTCGCTCCAGAGAATCAAATCGCAGGGAAGTGCCTGACAGCTGCTGCAAGAGTCCCACTGAGCTCTGCGGCCGCAGGGACCACCCGTCCAACATCTACAAGGTGGAGGTGAGAGGATGAAGGGTGCTGAGGGGATCAATGAGGTTGAGTTTTCACTACTGGCAGCTTGATCAGCAGTTTTTGTCAGGTCTCAGTGTGCCAGTAAAGAGACTTTGTTGTGAAAGAGTAGCAGAGAAAGACATATCCACTTGTTTGCACTGAAACTCCAGCAAAAAGTCCCACATCAGCTGATGCTACATGAAGACACACTTTGTTTTTCATTTAGGGTGGCTGCATCTCTAAATTGGAGAAATTCATCCTGGAACATCTGAAGATCATTGGAGCAGTTGGTGTGGGGATTGCCTGTGTACAGGTGAGCAAAAAGAACAGCTTTTTCATTAACTTGCTCGCACAAAAACAGACATTAAATCAATATATATCCACGGAGATTGCAGTTTGGTTAAATTGTTTTCTTTCTCCTCCATCCAAACCCCAGATCATAGGGATGGTGTTTACATGCTGCCTATATCGAAGTCTGAAGGCAGAGCCGTACTAAGAAGCAAAAGAAGAAAAGCGATTGGCCGAAGGGGGTAACTTCATCACCGCATGCCGTACTCAAATAGCTCATTGGTTCTTTTCTCCGCTGTGCAAACAGGGGAAATAAAATTCGGCAAGGGATCAGATTTAGGTAAACAAAGGGTGGAAAAACTCTACAAGGTTTCTTGAAGTAATTAGGCACTTAAAATGCAGTCTTGGCTACATCTTCAAGATCACAGCACTGTGAGAAAAGGCCTCAGAGAAATTGATGTGAATCTCAGCAAAGATTGTACAAATTAGTGCGAGACAACCTCTGCGTGATGAGAACATTGTAGTTTTCTTCCACTCTGATTCCCTCAGTGCACATTACCACTTGTGGAGCAGGTGCTACACTGAAGAACGGTGAAAAGATCAGTGGAGTGAAACTGGCATTTTGCAGAAAGTGTTAATCCTTGTTGCAGCAGCGTGGCTTAACAAGCCCACGTCTGGACCCTGCTCTACCGCTACGCCGTTCACTTCCCACATTAATGGCCAGTCGTGCATGTTAAATCTTTGTTCAATTGCGGCCTTTTAAACTTCTGACTTGTTAGTTTTTATCTTCTATAAATGATGATTTGACCTGAGGTGCTTCCTTATGAACTACTTCTTTTTTTTTTTTTTTTGCTCTTAATGCCTAATAAATCTTAAAAGTGACATGTCAGCGGTGAATCATGATTTTAATCAAACTCAAAAAGACATTATGCTACGGTAAAAAGTACACAGGTTGGTGCCTCACTCAGTGGTGTAACTGCCCTTTGAGTCAAAACAGCATTTAAACCCGGCTTAACCACTGTTAGGTGTAAAGGCTCATAATGATGAAGTGATTTTTGTGATATGTTTCATTTTTGTGTTGATGTTAGATTTAAGTAGAGCCACTAATATTTCTCATAAGACAGTGCCTCATGTTTCTTCCTCCGTTTCTATACAATGGATTTATCCACTGATGCCAAAGTTGCAGACTAACATTTTTAAGGACCTACTGTATCTCCTCCAGCCTTATTCAAATATTCTACTCTATCTCTTTTTAGATTGTTTTCTTAAATAAAATGTTTACTTTCAAGAGACCATAAATATATTATTCTTTATAACAGACGTGTTAGAGAATGTATGTAGTCTTTTCACTGTTATTAATGATCTTTTCCTGTGTGCCTCAGAGACAACACTGAACTCATCTCCTGTACTTCTGTTTTTATGATGATCCAGGTATTATATTTGCCTTGAATAAACATCATTCTACACAGCCTCTCGCTTGCTTTTTTTTTTCCTCAGCAAATCGCAGCAAATAGCAGCGCGAACGCTTTGACAAGGAGCGTCGAATTTTTAATTCCAATAATAAATTTTGCTGAGCAACAACGTCCTTCACCTCGCAGTTACTGGGTTGTGTCATCCCAGAAACTGCCAACATAAACCATTATTGTGGAAAGACAAAACCATGTGCCTGTAACCAGTGGCCCTTAAACTATTGGCACCAGCTTACAGGTGCATTAGTTTATTAACACAAAGTCAATTCCCTAATGTTACTGAACTACACTGATGTCAATTTGGGACGTGAGCCATACTGACAACAGCAGCTGCAGGACTATATTATCTATAGCTACAACTATAGGTCTTGTATGGGGAGTTATTCTGCTGTGGGGTATACTGCCAACTCCTTTGACCCTTTCTATTGTTGAGAGTGACTGCATTAGCGTCATGAGTGCTTGGGGCAGCAGTTACTGTGTGCAAACACAGGGAGGCAGCACCTGCCAGTCTTTCACCAACACAACACCACACTGATGGAAACAGCTGGTGAGTGTGAGCAAAACACCCAGAGGCTGTTGAGGATTACCCTCCTCCCCATAACACACACATGCTTTCCTAATTCACAATGGCAGCCAAGCTTTCATTTGGTTTCCTAAAGTGTTTAGGAGGAAGATTTGGGTTGGGGGGATGGGTTATATATGTGCAATGGTCACTTGGTCATCACGCTTGTATTTTGTTTGCATAACATACTATTGATTTACCCTCAATTATGCTTCTCAGAGATGTAACGAGCCAAAAGGAAATCAAATGGCAACCGGTCAGCACGCAGCCACAGATTGCTAATGAGTTTCCATTGAGAATGCTAACAATGCATATGAAGCCATTTGTCAGTTAGTGAGGCTGGCAGTGTGGGAACGGTTCCCCGCCTCCATGCAGCAGGCGCACATGGTGAAATGAAACGAAAAGTCAGTGTATTGTCATTAAGCCTCTTGAATGTTCTCTCACTGAACACATCAAGAAAGCTGAGTCATCTCTGGCAAAATGAGCGGTGGACTTTTTTTTTTTTTTTTCATTTTTATTTTCTCCCTCCTTCCTTGAGGGTTGGGGGGGGTTAGTATTTAATGTTTCCATTGGAGTGAAAGTATTTCCACACATGGCAATTTTAACAGGGCAGTTTTCCAAGGAGCAGACGTCTGTGGAATGCAAGTCATCTGCCCTGCTCTTGACACAGCCGTCGCCTTTGCTTTGCTTTTGCCGGAATTTGACTTTAAATAGATGGCAGAAGTTATGACGAGCCTTTGAACAACTAGTGTGTCTACAGCAAAAGCGCCCTGCTGATGAAAACTAATAAATCGCCCTCCTCTTTGCCAGGCCTGCCTGCTCCACTCGCTGACTGTGACGGCCTACACACAGGCTAATACAAGCGCCGTGGCGATAATGCCAGTGCATGACATTTCCAAAATATCTCCTTCAACGCTCTCTGAGCAGCTGTCCCTTCAACGCACACGTCACCTGCTGCATCTCAGCCTGCTAGGCCTGGACAGCAGAGAGGTGTGCTATTTTCAGTCCAGGGGGGCCTTGTGCACCCTTCACCTTTTTTCCTGGGAGGTGATGCAATTTCTGTGCATACAGGACAAACAGACGCCAGGGAGCTGTGCTACAGCTTGATGACAAGGGGAAGAATATGCGTGTGTTCATTTCCAGGGTCACCCAAGAGCAATGGGAACCCATGGGTCCCGAAACACGGACCTTCATTTTTGGTATATTTTGCATCATGGTCGACTCTAACTTAAACTGCTGAGGCTCAGAATTTGATGATCCGGATTTGGTTTCAAAGACTAAAATGCTTCCTGTCTGCACCGGGATCAAGTGAAGGTTCAGGTTAGTTAAGTGACACTTTCGTCAACTGACAAGGTAATAACTGTAAACCCCAGAGCTAAAGAGTGCAGTGTTTCCAACCTGCAGGTCAGGACCACCCCAACGTTAATCCCCAGGGTCATGATGATGTTTAAACTCACAAGGAAGGATTGACATTATCTGCAATTCAAAAAAGAAGTTCTTTTTTTTTTTTACTGCATTGCTCTAAGGTTTACAGTTTTTTTTTGTTTGGTTTAGGGGTTTTTTTTACCTCCCCAGAACACTAAAATTTCAACCAACAGTCCACAAAGGTTAAAGATATACAACCTTTGACAAAACAGGACCAACACGTGTAATCTTGAGTCTGTAGATGGCAGTGACACTCTTGGTTAGTCTGTTTCAATAAATTAAAAAAAAAAAAAAAAAGTCTTTCTTTTGTCTTGGCTGCCACCTGAAATGGAAATTAATTGGAAAATCCAGGGTGATGAAAAAAAAAATCTACTTTAATCGTGAAAATAAATCCACTCATTACCAAGAGGAGATGTTTCACTGGCTGTCCTTGTTAACACATGCGTAGTCAAGTTCTTAGTATATAAATAGAAAAAAAAATCTAAATATATAGATAGATTATTTTAGAAAATTCACAACAGAGGAGAAATAAATGAAAGCAGTGTGACTCATGCACAGTAACAGCTTGTACATGTGATGATTGTGACTCTGGATCAGGGATGAGCCTCATTATGCAGCAGAAGAAGCTGCTTTAGATGTCACTTCTGTCCTGCTTACTTGTTCAAAGTGTAAATTGACTTGCTGAACATGTCTGATTTCTATTTGGCTATTTTTACCGTTATCAACAGTTTTCTGAAGTGCTGATGTCTCATTTTTTAAAGGGGGATGGGGTGTAAGGAGAGTGCTGATTAAGTAAGTAAATTACATTTCCTCCAATTTGAGAGTGATTTACTCAGCGAAGTGTGAGACTTGGCAGCTTTCAAGCTCCGCCTCAGAATAATACTGAAGAGCTGTGTGAAATGAAACCTCTCAGTGAGCTGCCTCTCAGCTCTGAGGAGATGTCACTTGCATCTGTTGAAGGAACCACTAGAAGGATGCAGATCAGAGTAAAGCTCCGTTGTGTTGACAGGAGGCTCACATGTGGCTCATATCCTGCTGCATGCAGATACTGTACCATACACCAAATACAGCACTCCCTCTGTCAGTCACTTGCTCACTCAGGCTCACTTAAGCCCTTGCTTGCTCCCTGAAGCGTAGCGCCTCAACATCTGGCTCTGCATCCTCTTCCTCTTCTGGGTCACATCCCATTCAGGCACAGGAGCTTCTGTGTCCTCAGGTTTTTAGACCTTCTACAAGGTGGTTTGACCAGCTGGCCCTTGATCTTCCTTTAGGGGCCTGGGAGGTATAAAGGAAGGATGGGGGGGTGGGGGAGGATATTGACTTTGGGTGTGTGTCCCCAGGGATGGCAGCAGGTTTGACTAGAATCAGTGAGACCATGGCCTTGGATCTAATGCTGTTGTTATCCTGCTGTGTCTCTTAAGAAAAAAATATTTGAAGTTTGCACCAAGTTTCTATTGTGCATCTCTTGTGTATCTCTTGTTTATCTCTTGTGTGTCTACGGTGTATCTCTTGTGTATCTCCTGTGTATCTACAGTGTATCTCTTGTGTATATACGGTATATTTCTTGTGTATCCGTGGCACCTTGCTGTACATATTGTCTTGTTAACAATATTGTTAACAAGACAATGTTGTTAATAGTAGTGTTAATATTGTACTTTATATTTGTCTGTTATAGTTATAGTTCAGATTTCACATATAAAACACAAGTGTCTTAAATACAATAACTTTAAGCTTTAACCTCCTATAAAAACTGCTCAGTTGGAGCCTCTTGTCATTTTCAGGATGTCATAGTGAGTCATGACTTTTCCTTGCTAGACTTCTGATCAGTAATAATGATTTTGTGGCCCTCTGGAGGGACCCAAATTCTGAGTTGGAAGCCACTTAATTACATTTTAATGCAGGACCTTTACTTGTAATGCTTGTTTGTTATGGTTTATACTTATACTCAAATAAAACAACGCTGTATTAGTGAAAGAAGCTTCAGGTCATTTCCACAATCTGTGTGTGTGTGTGTGTGTGTGTCTGCATGCGCGTGCGCGTGCATCTATGAATGTGGTAATGTGTGTTGAGGTTTGAAATATTTTTACATGCTTTAGGTGCACTTTATTTATCAAATTGATAGCCCCTCTGTGGTGCCATGGGTCAGTGACTCTAAGCCACATCTAGAGGACTGACAGTAAATGTGCTTTAAGGATTTTCTAATGTGGATAATAAAATGCTTATCGACATGGTGGGTTAGGCCACAGAGCAAGATGGGGATGTAGATATACTTTTTAATATCGTCAATTTTCAATCAGAAAATTTGAACCACAGGCCCAGAGAAATGCAGGGCCTGAAACACAGACTATTGTAATATCAATAGAACTTTGAGAGCTGAGTGCACCTGCACTTGGTCGGTGTGCAAAGGAGTGGAAATGCTGATTAGTACTTGTGGCAAAAAGAAAGGGATTCTTAGTGTATTTATAGATCCATTGCTACCATCAAAATGATCATACATCACAACACAAACCACTAGATACTAACTAGGTAGGTTAAATGTGTGGTGATGTGCAAATAGGGCACATATGCATAGCAGTCTTGAATTGAGACATTTTCTGTCTAATTTGACTTTTCTGATTAAGCAGCAGTGATACAAAGATCCCTCAGGGTGCCTGGATATGCCTCAGTGTTGGCTCGACAATAAAGTCAGTGTTCTAGGACATTCTCCCAGCTCAGAGTGGGCTATTTTTTTATTTTTGAGGAGCTAATTACATTGTGATTATATCCGTCTTTGTCTTACCAGCAGCGCCTCTGTGGTGTTAGCCTCTCTGCACCCACATACACTGAGAATATTTCTCTAATCCCCATTCATTCATAGATTAAGACTTAATGAACTCATACACTGCCTGTGATTATATACTCAGTACATGTCGGTGCTACTGTCTAAAGGAATGACCAGATTAAGGTAATCCAATGTGCTCTTCGGTTATTTTATAAATAATT
The DNA here is from genome assembly GCA_034769265.1 of Remorina albescens. NCBI lineage: Eukaryota > Metazoa > Chordata > Actinopteri > Carangiformes > Echeneidae > Remorina > Remorina albescens. The sequence continues at coordinate 13,999,897 of CM068479.1, forward strand.
GTATTCTTCCATTCATGTTAGCCTATAGATAGGATTTGTTTTTTTAAGGTGTGGTTGATGATGTTTGGTGACAGGTGTGATTTTAGGATTGGAGCTTTAGAGGTGCTGGGCACCCAATGACTCTCACAATAAAAAAACATACATGTTAACATAATTTTGGACTGTTATTCCAACATTTGTTAAGAAGAGCACCAGACTTTTGAGGTAAAGGAAACCCTGTGACTGGAACGATACCAACAAATCTGATGTGCGTTCTTCAGCCATTTTAAATATGTTTACAGCAGATAAGATGGATGTTATACTGTTGAGCTTACAAACACATTTTTTGGGATATTTTTTTTTAAAGAACAAATTTATCCCATAGTTGGAGCTGCATTCTCTCTTGTCTGATTTAATATGTACAACTAAAAGCAGGAATCATTGTCCACTAAAGTAATTTGATACAACATACATATATCTGCCCTTTTAGCCTGTTCATATAATCTGCTACATTAACATAACACAGCTACTTTTCAGGACAAACAAGACAGAGTTCAGGATTCAGGGCAACTGCTAAAATTTAGGACTGCCCTGGATTTTTCCTGGCCATCTGGTCCAACATCTCTCACCTGAACCTTGCTCCTTTTTCTTAAACAATTGTTGAATGTCCATCGAAGATGGCTGGCTGGCTACATACACACAGGACAAGTTATTATCTGTCATCTATCTCATCATATGTCAAATCACTCTGTAACATTAAATATTTATTTTTGACCACCTTTGGCTGTGCCTGTGGCCCTTCTGCCCTGTCCCTCTGGCAGCAAGAGGACCTTTGAGTTTCTTTAACCTTGTCTCTCTGGTGGCTAGAGGACCTTGGAGCTTCCTCAGACCGGCCCCTCTGGTGGCTAGAGGACCTTGGCTCTTCAACCGTTGAGGGTGGTGGGGAAGGTTAGGCCATCAGCACTGATAAAGTTTCTGTCTTGATCTTTATTTTTGATCACCTGCAGCTTTGCCCTTGGCTCTTCTGGCTGCCCGGTATGGCTTGTAGAGTCCCTGTACTCTCCATTTTCAACACTTCCAGGTGGTAAGGAAGGGTTAGTGGGGTGGGGGAGGTCATGATCAATGTTATTGTTGTTGTCATCATCTGTCCCCATAAGTTCAGCATCCCGGTTGGTAAATGGCCTATCTCCCTCTCATAGTCCATATCTGACCCATCGCTATCAAAATCACTTAGGATGTCATCTTTCTCATTTTGAGGGATGACTGCAATGTTGCATGCCTTGTTTGGGCCATCACCTTCATCTAAAATATCAAGAACTTCACTCAAAGTGAATCTAAAAGAAAGAAAAAAATAGAAAATTGAGTACAACAAGAATTTTGTATGTAAAGAGGTACGTGTGCACGTTATCCCACTGGTCACTATTGTGACCGTTGACATATTTTCTCATTCTGTAAACATAGGAAACAAATTTGAGTAATTGCAAAGACATATATCATTACAAGACACCATAAAGATCATGTGTACCCAAAATCTTTGTCCTATGTTTATTTTAACATACTTTATCAACCTTTTGTTTGAGAGCTTAGAGGCAGCCATATGACACTGCACACATTTCATCCAAACACTGTATTATTTCAATATTTGCATCGAAAAATGCATTGAAAAATCACTCAGTAACATTTTTAGAGCCTTATAAATAAGAACATTTTTCACTGTCACTATTGTGACCGGTGGGGTGAAATGGATTAACTCCGTTATCTCTGCTTACCTCGGAGGTATCCATCCAAGACTTACCATCCACATTTACTTACTTAGTTACTGCCCTTGGTGTTACTAACTTTGCTCACCAATGTGCACACCGAGGAACTTCACAGGCTGTTGTATTCAAGGTTTCTATTTGTAAACTGTCTGAGTGTTGCCAGTTTGGGCAACCAAGGTGAGAAATAAGTCAAGTCTTAACACACAGGCTTAATTGACATGTTTTTATATTGACTCACATTCAGGACATCATTTCATGATTCTGCTTCAATAGCATTAAAACTATAAAACATAAGTATTTTAAAATACCTCAAAAGTATTTAAATATTATTCATCCAATGAAACTTGGTTTCTTTCCACCACTGGTTAACACCATTGGCTCACTGGCGGTGTGTTGTCTCCTCATTGGCTGCTGCGCTTCTAGTTGGTGCAAAATGGCGCCAAATTAGCGCGATTATTAATCATGTTAAAGAATAAACATGTTTACATTTCTGTCATTTGTCACACTCCGCGCGCCACCGATGAAAAAACGGAACGGGTGTGACGTCACGGACATGCGTCACAGTCTGAGTGAATCGGCTCTCAGAGTTGCCGCCGCAGCCGCCTTGAAACGGCCGTGGATAGAAGAGGAAGTTAGCTCCCTCTGTTTAATGAGAGCATTGTTTCTGTCACCTTTTTCATTTTTTTCTTCAGATAATCACATCCCGGTGACAACGACTGTATTAAACACTGGGCTGTTTTGCAAAGTGAGTAAGAGAAAGAAGCGAACATGGCGGGCTGACGGTCCAGACATGTACTTTTTTTTTTTTTTTACCTGTGTACGTTTTTAAGGACTAAGCCTGTTGTCTACCTCCGTTATAACCTACCGACATGAGACTCAAACGGTTTCATTCATTTTTTCTGGCGCCAGTTGGATTCACGGCAAGTCTATGGATTTAATGAGAAGTCGGCCTTCACCTCAATGAGGTAAGTTCCTGATTCTGCTCAACCTGTTTTAGCTAACCTGTCCAGGTCAGCCATTTTTCTGTTGCTAGTGTTTGCCGGGATGCTTGTTGTATGTATGTGGTGCAGCTTCAGCTGAAGAACAGCCATTACGGTCCACTTTACAGAGGAAGGCCTCGAAAGAATGAAAAAGTCCGAATTATTGTTCACAAAGGTGTTGACATATTTCCTCTTGCCTTTCTCAGATAGTTTTATTTGTATAAATAGTAGCTAGAAAGCTCACTGACTCACCACGGAGGGGTAACCCTCCATGAAGTCATCCTCAACTGCTGTTCTGAAGCCTCTGGTTTGTAAATTGTCTGTTGACCTGCTCTGTACTTTCTTTGGCAGGTTGTGTGGTTCAGCCTGTCAATCAGCCTGCAGGGTTACTAACTCTCAAGTTTATACCATGTAACACACACTTTCACTGTCAATCTCACGCTGCCCAGACCAATCTCACGCCTGATATGTTGGGCTGCCGTTAGTGAGACTTATCTGTTCAACAAAAAGACATTCTTAAATCCTTGTATGTGTTAGCAGCTGCATTATTTTTAAACCATGACGGGTAATTGGGTCCAAATAATACAGTGTACATAGGTGTGATTAAGTTTATGGCATCAGAATCTCCAGCCAGGTACCCAAAGTTAGCAGCCTTTATCATTCCGTCACCATTCCATAATGCATAGCCTGCTTTATGCTGGATTTTCCTCTAAATTGAACCATAATTGAGGAAAATGAACATCATGGTCTATTCAAGAAGGCTGGAAACTAGCAATTGAGATGACAAATTCTTTAGGAAAACATTTACTGAGCTAATAAATCAAGTGTGAAGTAGGGCCGTTTTTCCGTAGATTCCTATAAAAACTGAGTCGTTTGGCTAACAGTAGCCCTCTGACGGTCACTGGATAGAAAGTCTTTGTCTTTATGTGTTCGCTCTGTGATGGCCCTATTGGTGTACCCCGGTGCTCACCCAGAATGTTGGCTGGGATTTGCTCCAGCACCCCCCACAACCCGGAAACGGAAAAGCGGTAGAAGATGGATGGATGGATGGATGCTTTGTGGTAATATTCATGGGTATAATTTTAGGCCTCTTTTGCATGTCCTTTTGGTTAGCTTGCATTCTTTTGCTCATTTTGGAGAACCTGACCGTTTGGGTTCCAAGATTTGTGTACTTCTGATTGCCTGCTCAAAATCTATACATGGATTCAAGTCAACAATTAAATTGATATATCCCTAGGAGTTATTATTATAAACAGTTCCAGATAAAAATATGATTTAATGTAAAAAAAAATATTGTTACTTAATGAATAATTGTAGACTTTATTTCTTTCCATAACTCTACTGCTATGACTGAGAAAAACTTCAAATTGTATTTTTTATGGTGGACACTACAGATAGCCTTCTGTTTTCATTAGATTTAGTGGGAATTTTTCATTGTAGCTGATTTTAAATTTCCCTTGATTGTTGTTCGGCACAGTACCAATGCTCATATGCTTTTGTGATAAATGAACTTTAATAAATACCATGAGATTTCTGGTTGTTACTAGTTCTGCTACAGCCGTCTTATTCCGTCTTATTGGTAGCTGCTGCTATTTGTGTTGTTTCTTATTTGAATTCTTACTCAGTCATTTAAATCGCAGCCTTGCTCAGCACCTGAAGATTATGTCCATTTGTGGATAGTTATCAGCTGGTTCATGCTTTTTTGTGTAAGAAAAGGCTACCTATGTATGTCAAGTAGTTTTTGGATTGGTACTGGCCTCATAGTTTGTGTTTTGATTGTGGCATGTTGTCCCCAGCAGCCTATTTAGAATTTATTGATGGTCACATCAATGACCTGGTACTTGGCCCGCACAGAGTAGATTCCCCTTAGCATATGGCATCTTGAAAGGAACTTAAGAGGTACTGCATTAACAGAGCGAGTGTTTTTATACTGCATGTAGACAAGGTTGCTTTTAAACACCAATTTGCTTCAGATGCAACAACAAAATCAAAAAATCAATACAAATCTGATTAAGTTTTATTCCAAGTCATAGCTTGTAATGACTTACACCAACTTTATTGATGATGACAGTTTTATTGATTTGAATATAATTTGGTTAATATGTTTACAAGGGTATTTCATTAATTTGACATTTGCTATAATTTGATGGAAGTGAAAAAATATAACTACAGCAAATCTCCTTGTTGGACCTTGTCGTACCCTCTTGGGACATTTTACTTTCCGTGGAGTCACTTTAATATTTTCAAAAAGTAAATAAAAAAAATTGTTAGTCTTGTTTTGTATATTTCTTTACATATCTCCTTCTCGGCATTAAATGCTAGGAGCTATTGATGGACTGTGCCTCCAATCCCAGTGTGTGTCAGTGATGGGGAAAAGAGATGGAGGAGAAGGTTGGGGTGCAGAGGGTGTGTGTGTGTGTATTTCTGTATATGTTTATGTGTGTGTGGAGTTGGTGTTGGAGGTATTGCTGGGGGTTTTGAAAGTTGCTGGGGCGTAAAAAGTCCAATACTATTTGTCACTGTTGACTGTGTGCCTGGCTGTCAGTGGTGCCTCTGGGAACCCCATGTCTCACTGCTTGCATCTGCCTGGCAGGAACCTAAGCGCCTGTTGCTCCCTCAGCACGGGAGTGTGTTTGTGACACAAAGAGTACAAAAGAGGAAGTTTTGCCATTACGCTTTACCTCTGTTAACCTGGGAGGCTTTTGATAGACTGTTACAATCTGCAAGGCATAGCTCAGTTGATCCACAGTAGCCAAGCTAATACTATCACCGTGGAACTGATCTGTGATCCTGTTGGCTGAGCACCGTTAGCACTACAAGCTATCAGGGCTATGGTAACTTTTATTTATATCACAGTTGCTTTACACATCCAGCAGTTATGACAGGACATTATTGTTCACGTGGGATTGTGTTTAGGCCCACCTTATGAATGTAAATCCAATGTTCATTTCAATGTTGATTGTTGTCTATTCGGTGTCTATCCACTCCTGAGGGATTTATCCAGAGCTGCTAATGCTCCATGATGTTAATCAGCCCGTCACTTAGTGTAGTGTAGTGCTGTTGAAGAGGTAGTGTCCAGTGGGGTTCAGCAGTTGTCTCAGTGTTGCAACCAAAAGCAATGTTGAGAGCATAATATAGACTGAAAAATTTTAGATTTGATAGATGAAATAGCTAAATGATGAGCTGAAATAGACCTTAAAGCTCCCTCTAGCTGAGAGGAGCTGCAGGTTTGGGTGGTAATTCTCTTTAGGATCATCATCATGAGCGATCCCCATCATATTATTATTGATTCTACATGTTTTTAAAATTAAGTAGATGTGTTTATATTTAATATTATTGTTATTGTATTTAATTTTGTCATTGGATTCACTGTATTGTAAGTCTGTAATGTGTTTCTCTTGTGTTCATTGTTTTCACATTGAAATGTTTTTGGGTCATTTTGTGTTTGTTTGAAGAGGCTTGAGGCTTTACTTAATGTAAACCAGCAGGCGGGAATGGAGATGGGCAGCAACATCTCCTGACCACAGATATACACGCATTACATACACACACACACACACACTGGTTCTTCCCCTATGCCAGTGCTTCCTTTCCACATGATTCATCTCTCTTGACACACAGGTCATCAGCTCAACATGGTAATAAATGAATGAATTCCCCAGCATGCTGAAGTAAACAGCCATCACAAGATGGGCCCAGGATGTCTTAGTCAAGCTGTCTTTTGCATTAAGGTTATATAACTGAGGGAGTGGAAAACGACACGTATGTGTGTGTATTTTTACTGTGTGTGAGTGTGGGTGTGAGCTAAGTTCCTTTTATTCACAATTGCATTCAGACTTTGCTCTTTTGAAGATTATGGAGGGGGCAGATAGCTTCTAAGAGTATCGTTTCCAAAGGTCATTATGAGTTATCCTCGGAGTTATCCATCATTTTAGTTTTTTGATCTTGCAGGAAGTACGACTTTTTGTGTATAACTGAATCTTTATCGAATCTACAGATTTTAATCTTGTTCTACTAAGTGCTGTGTTATTACTAGTCAGACACCCAAACCACCTACATGGTGATAAATGAAAAGCAAAGCAAAAGCAAAGCAAAGCAATGATGCATTAAACATGGTTGCTTGTAGGGGTTGGATGATCCTTTGCTAAATCTATTCTGCTGGACATCTGCATCACCTGATGCCATAGTTAAAGTTAGTGCAGCAACAAATTATGATTTTATTATCTGGAAATCCACTGATTATTTTTTGTTTAGTTGTGTTGTCTATATATTATATATTATATAAGTAGAGAATTATATCCATTCCAGTTTCTGAGTCCAAGTTGATGGCTTCAAAAGTTGCATGTGGCACTCGCATTAATATGAAGAGGTAAGTTCTTCAAACGTGGCCCAAATATTCACTTGAACGCAAGGACAGCAGTGATCTTTGTGTATACTCAAATGCCTCTCATTAGTGTCCATGATATGTCAAATTCAAACCCAGCCACAAAAAGAACTGAACAATCAGAATAAATAAAAATATGACAGCAGTTTTTCCAAAAACCCAAGCTGTGTTACACATAAATGTGTTACATGTAAATGTCATGAATCAAAGATTGCCAAATGGTTGTGACAAATGACTTGAATGATAACTTCATAACTGCTGTGGCTGTATATACATTTTTGTTTTATGTTTTTTGTTGCTGTTTGTGACTGGACCTACTTGTAAGTATAATTCAAACACTGGCTGTATTATAGCAATGTTAAATTTAAGAGAATTTTGGGATAAGTCGTTTCAGTTTTCCTCATGATCCAGCAAAATCTGCCATTTTAACAGTTTGATTTCAGGTCCTGTGGGAATCCTTTGTCCTTTGCTAACGGGAACAATCAGTAAATTTGACTTAAAATGTCATAGAAAGGACTTCCATCTTTCTGTGTTACAGCAAGTGGAGACTTGTTCAGCGCTTGCTGCTTTGTGAGCTGGGGTTCCCCAATGTGTTAAACAGTGTTTACATCCCAATAACTCTGTGTTTAATTGCCTCAAACTTGCAACAACAGCCACTGTATCATGTTTATCTTGACTGAAATGGAGTAATTGTCAATCTTAGTTGCTATCTGATAGGAAGTGCTTATGCCATGTGACTGTATAAAGCCAGTCAGCGTGTGCAGGGAGGGAGGATCCTCTCTTGCACTGCACATGTGTGGTTTGCTTGCTCCCTTTGTAGCTTAACTAGCTGGGGGAAAGAGACTACCTGCTCTGACTACATGCAGCACATTGGAGAGTGAGTTGTGTGAGTGACAGTAATGTTGAGAGGAAAGGAGCCCATAACAAGGTTTGTGTAGAACTGTGTGTGTGAAAGGGAATGAGCAAATGCTTATATTTGAATTTTGTTGTAGACGTTGTAGGGTTTGGAAAGTCTGTGGAAACATGATCAAAGTTTTTTTCACATTCAGTTTCATTTCATTACTGGACTATGGCTTTCATCCCAACCCAACGAACAGTTTGAATTGACCCTGGGACTTTTGCAATTATGTGGTAAATCACTAGGGCACCTTGACATCCAGTGTAACAGCTCTCCAAAACGTTGTCCAACCCTGTTCTTAAATGACATTTTCCACCTTCATGCTGTATATTTTTGGGCTTTTTATTGTTAGGGCTTGGACTTTGAGTCCAGTTAATCTCCTCTCCCATGTTGAGCGCAAAAATTACTTTCAAGGAGTACATGTTGCACTGAATCATTCGGTCATCAGTAAAGTGGACTCTCATGAAAACACTCAATGTATGTGTGGACACATCACCTCAGGGGGGTTTGCAGCAGCATATTTGTCATACACAGACATCGACATCCATGGACAGCTCATTACGATAACTCATTGGTCCTGAAATGAGAATGTGCTTCTCAGATCTTGAGGCTAACACTTAGTGTGATGTTCTCAAACATTTAGTGCAACCATCTCTGATTATCCATAAATTATTACTAAGTGAAGACCAGTGGGGGAAGTGCCAAGATATTTTTGGATCACATTAATGTAATGGAAGTCGTTTGGCAATTTGCTCTGTCACTGATCTTCTTGTGAATCTGTTTAAAATCCAATTTATAAATATTGTCTTTGCTTTCAAAATGTAAAGAATACTTGATTTGACTATAAGAGAAGGCCAACAACATATCAAACTAATGAAACAGTGCATCACATTTGTTTTTGTGATTTTGCGCAGGAGGTGACATTGGAAAAAAGATTGGAAACTTTTAAAAACAAGCTGCCAAATTACTACACTTTGACATTTAGGGGTGAATTAAACTTCATAGCCCTTTTTCTACTGAAGCCTTAACAGTCCTTGAGAAGATAAATTTAAAAAACATATTTGCATGTACACCTTAAGAAAGGGACAAATCTAAGCCAGCAGCCAAAGCTCACAGACAATCATGTGTCCTTAACTCAATGGTTAAGTAGGAGCCTCCCTAATAGAGCAGCTGGCCATTTAAGTGACTGTAATTTGGAACAAGTGGATGGGAGCAGACAACTAATGACGGGTGATAGCTATTTAATTTTCTCAAAGCCTGGGTGCTTGGATGTAGGTCATAGGGTGATTCATCTCAGAAGCATCCTTGCAAAAACAAAAATAAAAAAACAAACAAACAAACAAACAAAAAAAAGCCAACGCAGAGATGTTAAGTGTGTGGGAGCTATATAAGCCAGCACGTTGCCTCCTTCCATCTCTGTCTTGTTCTCAGTATCTCCCACTGTCTCTCTTCGTCATTGTCATTCTGTTTGCAGCTCAACACCCTCACCATTTGTCCACACGACTCTGCGCAGTCATTGTAGCAGCTTTGAAAAGCAGGGTATTGCCAGAAGCTCATTTAGAAATGAGTTAGGGTTGCATCAGTGACTCAGTTGAGATGCATTTGAAGATGTTAGTCTTGCTCTGGGTTGTCAGTGAAGTGGCCACAGCTTCGATCAGGATGAAGACCGTTTTCTATTCGTTCAGACATGCTCATTAATGTCAATTCGACGTGACAGCGAAGACACTTCGCAGTACAACTCTCTACACACTTAATTCCCCATTGTGCTGCACTCTCAAAGTATTCGTATTCAAAGTAGTTGTGACAGTTGAAATTTTCCTCACATTTGTTGAGTGTTTTTTTTTTTTTTTTTTTTGTGGCTTGGACAAATGTTGATGTCTGCAAAGCCTCAGGTAAATGTTCCAAAATTAGGTAATGGGATGTGTTTTTCAGCCAACTTTGAACGGTAAAAACTCCTATCTTTTGAGAGAGATATCTATCTAAATATCTATCTATCTATCTATCTTTATAAAGTACGTATGCAGCCACAGTCCTAGGCAAATGGACCGATTTACTCGCAGGGCAAATTTATCAGGTTGATTGCCAAGCACTGATGTAACTCGGAGCTGACCTCACTAACTTTTAGTGGCAGGGAGGGAAGCCCACACATACAGCCGTTGAGCTGGATGGGAGCTGACATAATTGTATGAACCTTTCAAAGCCCTACTCTGTCCAATTTCAAGATATAGTCAGTTCTCACCATAAAAGATGTGACATTGAGTTTTGACTTTTGGAACATCTGTTCGTGACTTTTAGGACCATATGAAGAACCTTCACCAAGGAAATTCTGTATGTTGATTAATCATATGTTGTTTTTATCAATATACGCTTTCGAGTCATCAGTTGAATTAGTTGAGTTCCTGTTTAACATATTTTCTCTCAAAAAGGAAGATTCCCACCGCACTGATATTTCTGATGCTTTTATTTACTTTGCTCTTCTATCTGTGCTTGAATCATTGATCAAGCTGGTCACTAGAATTAGAATTCCTCCCAGTTGATGATAATTCATTATTGATAAACAATTCAATTTCACCATGAAAGTGGGAGCTCCATTAAGTACTTTGTCAAAGACATTGTTCATTGAAAGAAATTTGGTAACTTATAGAAATGCACATTTTAATGTTTCTCTTGTTTCAAATGTCCTTGTCAGAAATTAAATGTTCTTCATGTTTCTATTCTTTCATGAAAGCTTTTTTTTTGCCACATTGTAAAATGTCCTGCCTTCTTAAAATGAACCTACAATAGAATGAGTGGGGACAGGTGTTAAATGGGATGGAGCATGATGATATATGAATTAAATGCAGTGTGAAAGGGTTAGGGAACAAGTTTAAACAGAAATTACTGTAGTTATGTATAAGAATGGATTTAAAGAACCAAATGCTGTGGCTTGGCAAATCTTAATCAGGTTGCATTGTGATTATATTCTACATGAGTTTACTTTTATTTAAGGCGCACTACTGTTTGTCAGATGACTTTTCTTCAGTATATCCCACTCAGGTATTACATTTCACTTACTTTACTTTTCAAAAGAAAAAGATTCTGTAACTGGGATTTCACTTTACGGATGAGAAGTGGATCACTTGAAGACAATAATTATAGTGAAGAATTTCAAGATTCACTTTATTGATCTCTTGGCATCCGTTGACACGTGGCTTTTCGGACTAAGACCATTTACTCCATTGTTAAGAAATACAGCCAGTTAAGTTGTATTCATTTTTTTCTGAAAAAATAGACTCTTTCACTTGTATTGCATTTCAGCAGTGCTTATTTAAGTAAAATCTCCATTGTTTATAATACGCAAGTCAGTTTTAAGCCTGTTTGTGGGTTTTGAGACGCTGTCAGAGAACACTGCTTGCTGATTGATGAAACTTTTCATTGCTGGACATCTGCCTCCTGTCACTGCAGCTTCCCACCTCCCCGTCTCTTTTTGTGGGGTTGGAACATCATGTCATACACAGATATATTACAGCTTGATTGACCAATTTTTATCCTGCTGTGATCAAATTACTCTGGATGGGTCTTAAACAATGAATGATGATATAGCAATCTGGGTGCTGGCCACTTGTCGTTCCAAAAATCAATTGATGTTTGGCCAGTACAAATGCATGCACAGAGAAGCCAGCGTGGTCTGATGAGACAATTCTGAGTTAACAAGCTACTGAGGCAGGTCAGCAAAGGAAATAATTGTAACTATTTTATTTTAATTGTAGTTCAGCTCACAAGATAGATTAAATGTGTTGTGATGGAGATTTTGTTTAGTTCAAGGTAAGATTATATAATTTTGATAGTTGGCATTTTTTTAATCAAACTTAACAAAAAATATTACAATGTCTATCTGTAATGAAACTGCCTGTTCTCAGCATCCACTTCTCTCTTAGATTTTGTTAGCGAAATACTTTCCCTCTTCTACTTTTTCTTTTATTACTACTACTACAGCAACTTTTTCTTCCTGCTCTAAAGGCTTGACTATTAGGTGCAGCTTGATTACACAGCACATTTTAGTCATTCGTAGCACAGACTCCTGTTGTGGCAGTTAATTGTGTGTTGTTCGTGAACGATCCGGCTCTTAGGGTTAGCTCTTTGAAGTGAAATAAGGGAGTAGGCTCTTGATTGGGAGCCATTTTTTTAAACACTTTTTTCGGTTAAAGCCTCACATAATTGTTCAAAATGTGTGGTGGTGTTTGTGTGTCCAGCTGAGCAGGAGGGGGATGGGAGGGGTTACAGACATACACACAGCACAGTGTAATTCACAGTTTATTTTCTGTTTTATGATTATTTATACTTGTCTGTGTTGTTTCAATGAAAATAGTTAAGTTTCTAAATGACATACATCAGAGATTTGACCTTTTTTCTAATTGAGTTGGATCTCTGGGTCTTTGTACTTTATAATTTATCATTTGTATCATTTCAGTTTGTTAAATATATAAATAAAGCCATATAAATAATAAACATTAAATGTAATGTATGTTATTTACAATAGTAATTCATTTTACAATTAATTTTACATTATTTTTGTAATAAATCAATTTAAGCAACAAAAAAATCTAAGGAGCCAATTGGGAGCTGAAAGAGGTGGCTCTTTTTAGAGAGAGAGCAAGGCTGGAAAGAGCAGGAATTCCCATCACTAATGGTAGTGAGCTTGTACTGTATCTAGTACACTGGCTGACTGGAGAGAGATTATTTTATGGAAGGGTTGAACAATTTGTGCAGCACTTTACTAAAACATTTTGGGCATTCAGATTGCCTGACTGTTCAAATTTATTTACAGGTCACAGAAAATAAAACGTACGAATATTTAAGCATGAGCACAGTTTTTATGGTTGCTTTTCCCAGAGCACATTAATTAAAGTGATCACTATTTCAGCTCTTTTTTTTTTTTTTTTACTTGTCTTGCTTATGCATTGCTGTTTTGTTCTTGGTCTAAGATAGAAGGAAGGCTATTGTTGGGTGCAGTTTTAGACAATTAAGAATATCTTAAGCATTATCATACATACATAAGTGCATACATAAGTGTGTGTATACACTTATATATATATATATATATATATATATATATATATATGTGTATGTGTGTGTGTGTGTGTGTCAATGCACTTTAAAATAATTGTAGACAAATTTTGTATTGCAAAGGATTAATGATAGAGAAAATCATTAAAAATGTCACAGTTTCATTCATATTATTGCTGTTTTTGTCAAATCAGCCATGAATCAAATAATCATCCATTTTCAATCAACATCCTCTGATTACCTACTTTTTCCCCCCAATTTTTGTAACGACCACCCTGATCACATTATCACTCAAAGATCCAAAACACAGTGATCTACTTTCTTAGCCACTAACCATTATCTAAGTATTTTGAGATTGTAGGATTTAAAATACAGATACAATTATTAAGCCTTGCCTTTGAATCAGTGATTAGTTTTAAATTAATATTAGAGAAGACCTTCACAGGTTCTATACATCAAAGTCTGCTTACATCTATTGGGGATTAGTGGGAGGATGTGTAGAATAATCCCAAAGGTTACTGATTTAGTGACAGTGGTGATTCAGTTCAGTTCACTGAACTGAAGATTTGTTGGTATGTGTGCTGAACACCTTTAACCTTACTCAGATACTTTTATATAGCATGTGGACTTTGAAAACCCCTCTGATGACTGTGATGTGCTCATGTGCTGTAGGACTACACAATAACCAAAACGTAAGGCAAAAGCTGAGAAAGGCAAAATGTGGAAGATGCCAAAAAAACTTGATAAATTAAAGAAGTTTTACTCAGTGTCAGTCAGGGGAGTTTACATCATCCTGTGCCGAAGTGCAAGAGTCACAAGTCCCAAACAGTGAGCGCTGAATTTGAGCCACCAAGACCCACTCAGCAAGACAGCTGGAGGTGGCTTTATGACCGTGCTGTGTGGAATTGTCCATCCTCGCTGCATGACACTTGGGCGGACTCTGACAGATAAATGAGCAGACGTGATTAACAGCTTGTCATATTGATTCTGGGGCATGTGGAGCACTCCCAGGATGACTCGAGTAGCTGGAGATCTCGGGGACATGTGTAATACTCGGAAAAGACACAATTTGGCTCAAAAGTGTAATTTGACATGATCAGTTTGAATATGCCTACCATACAGAATGGAATTGTTGTCCCATTGAACCAACGACAAATGCAATCATCTGTGCAACCTTTGTCCCATTTGGCAACTGCAAATCCAGATCCAAACTCATCTGTGTTTCCCTGGATTTCCCGGTAATATCTATACCTTTTCCTGAGGATTTAATTAATTCAAATTTCAGTAAACAATTACTTACACTTGAGGCTTTAACCTCAACATCATGTGTCAAAAACTATTGACTGCTTTTAAGAGCAAAACAGGATAAAATTCAACCCCCATGTAGATGCTTAGACTGAGCATTGTCAAATAACATATTTGCATAAGCTATTTAGAGGTGTTTTATGGCATTTGGAGTTGTTTCTGTGCATCGGGGAAAAAGTGCATTCACCTGTTTGCAGATGTGGCTAGATGACATCCACCTATCATCTGCTAGTGTGCACATCTAAACTAAATCACACTGAAGTGTGTGTCAAACTGAAAGTGGCTGGCTACTCTATCCATTGTTGGCTCGATCTATAGATAAATCCAAGTTTTAAATGGTGAATCATCATAGTAGATTTCTAAATCCGCCACTGAGTTGGTGAATGCTGACTTGCTAGAAGAACATTTTCAGCTGTTTGATCATATGTTATGTGTGTTGTTTAAACCTAGATTGAGTGTTTTGATCAGTGTTCATGGTTGGCTACATAAAGTATATGAACAAAACCATACTGCATCATACAATAGTGGAGTCTTTTCCCAGTCATCTTTGGTGCTTTCCTTCAGCAGCATCTGTAGTGGTTGTTATTTTAAAAGCTCTGGTTTTCTACATCACCCACATAGAGGCCCAAGAGCAAAAAGACACGGGGGGAAAAGTGCTACACATGCTACCCGAAGGTGATCCACAGATCATCCCATTGTCACTACACTCTACTTTGCCCTCTCTGGTTTCTCTCTTTGTTAAAAAAAGCGAACGAATGCTTTTATTGTTGTAGTTGGGGGAAGAAATATCAGGGACTTAGTCACGCTGCAGAAAAAGTACCTAAGGGGAATCCACTTCAATCCAACAGGCAGTTGAGGTTCAGTGTATTAAAAGATGAGGAGGATGAGCAGTTTTGATGGGCTTTCACAGTAAATTCCCTTATTTCCCTTCCTTCAAAAATATCCTTCAACCTGTTTTGGTGAAAACATTCTTACCACATGAAAATTTAAGATCTAACAGTTCGGTAAAGCCTCTCAACTTTATGGCAGAAATCTGGCACTTCAACATGTTTTATAGGATCTACATGTACAGCTCAAGCCTTTACTATCCTCAAGACATTTCTAAGCTTATGCTGAAAATGTAAATTTGCATTTCTTACAGTTTGATTAGATTACTGCCACTCTCTTTTTACTGGCCTTCAAATGTCTTTTAGGAAATATTAGTCAGTTTGTAAATGGAACAAATGGCAATCAGAAATTTGACTAATACAAAAACAAGAGATCACATCTCCCCACTTCTTGCATCACCTCTGATGTCTGCTTGTGTCTTTTTCAGTTGATTTTAAAGTACTTATACTTGTCTATTTAGCCTTATATAACCTAGCACCTTTTTACATCTTCTATTTATTTTTTCAGAGTGGTACAAAAATAGGACCCAAAGACACGACAGAGACTCAGTAACAGTTCCATCAAAGTCTATATTTTTACAGACGGGGGCAAAGATGAGGATCAGGCAGTTCATAATGTCAGACAGGCAATGTTCAAAACCAGGTGATCCAAAAAACCAGGGCGAAGGCACAGACGGGGGAAAGGCAATCTCAATGTAAAGACACAGTCCAAATCCTCTATTGGATTTGTCAAACTCCCAGGCAGAGTTACCTACAAGGAACAGGCAAACTCCAAGGGGTCCAAGAAAAAAGGCAGGGTCAAACATGAATAACACTAGGAAAACACAAATTGGAAACGCCTGTAAGTCACACAGCAAACTGGCAGCAAACAACTGAACACTCAAGAATTACATACACAAGGGCAGGAGGATACGACACATTAGGGGTGGGGACAGGTGATCAAATGAGCGGGGAAACACTAAACTGACCAGACATGAAACAAGAGAGCTACCAAAATGAAGCAGGAAATGACAGAACAAACATGAACATAAACTAGACACTACAGACAGGTGTGACAATTTTCTGATGAGACTTCTGAGATGTTCCACTGCTTTTGTTTTAGAGGTAACAAAAAATCTGTTGAGGCTCCTTACTGTTTTTATAGCCTTTGACTCTGCTACACCTCCCCTTTTTGTCTTAGAATCCCCTTGGCATTTTTAAAATGAAATGAAACAACTGTCCTTTAAATTTTGGATTGACTGAGGATTGGATTTAATTTCAATCCCTGAATCAATTAATTAACTCAAAATCTTTACTTGTGGGCTTTGCATGAAAGTTGCAATACAAATATAGTTGTTATTATAATTTCTTGTTTTCATACAGTCCTCCTGAGCATGAATTTTACTGAAAAAGTTCATTCAAGTTCCACTTACTAGGTTTTGTTGAAAGCTTTTGACTGCAAATGACTGAAAATAATTCAGATGAAGAAGTCTCATAAAATGGACATATCCAAGTAAAGGACAGGTATCTGTAACATTGGGCATTTGATTAGATATACTTGCCCATACTGAAGAACTTCAGTTTCATTTTTATTGTTTCATCCTTTCTACCCCAAACATGACTCTCGATTTATTTTTCCACGTTGAAAATTTGCATAGGACATTACCAAATGGTGGGCACGTGCAGAGTGGTTTTCCTCTGATGATTCCTGTCAGGTGCCCCAGCGCTGGACAACAAGCCAGTTGGCATCGTATTGAACAGATGAGGCAGGTCCATTCATCACTGGCTGGTGCAAGTCACCAAGCAAATGGTATATTGGCAGCTGACAGATGTGGGTTACATTTATGGGTCAGAATGCTAATTGTTGTTTGTAAGTGTGATTTGAGCCCCCGAGTTTAAGTCACCAACTTATAACCAGTATATAAATAGGAGCCATTTCTTAGCTCATACATGTCTGTTGGACATAAAGGAAATCACAGGTATTAAAAAAATATATATAAATAACTAAATTTAAAAAATTCAGTTTTCCAGTCAGAAAACCTGCCAAGATTCAGTTTAGCAAAGTTTTTTCCATTTGAAATATTGTTGACTGGTTACAAAAGACAAATAATTGACAATTAATAAAAGAAAACCAAGAAAAATGAAAAATTGTATCCCCTGACCTCCAAGATGACTCACATGCCTTTATATTGCAAATTATGACATGATGGTTAGTTTAAATTGCTTCATAATTATATTATGCATTTATAACATTGCTAGCTCACTAAATATTGTTCACTATGTTAAATTATATTATTTTGTCTCCAAAGTGTTTCTTGATCATAATAGGTTAGTGTTATTTACTGTTTTGTTTTATAGATTAAAGAACAGACATTGTCATACATTGTTTGGCCTTTTGCCATGTTTGTTTTCCCTTTTTAGTACTCTGATATTAATCGTGGTTTCTAGCTGGGGATGTGACTAATTTTTACATACTTTTCTTTTCCTTTAAATTATCTTTTGTTTTTGTGCACGCTGGATCCACTGCAGCTGAGATTCACTGGTGAAATCCTCCAGCTGTGGAGGCACAATGTAAGATTTCATGTTGCTACTGCAGCCTTTAGGGTGCTATATGTATGATTGTGTCACAAAGGATATTGACATTTATTGCTCACATCAGCGTACCTATACCAAGGTAAAGCATACCTAATGTTACATTCAGATGCATACATAAAGTTGTATTTATTGATGTTCTGATGGATGAAATTACATCCCCTTTGTGGGGGAAAGCCAAACAGCAGTGAGGAAATACACAGACAACACAACTCAAAGCCTATCAGTGATGTTGTATTTTCCCCTTTGCAAGGTTTGGCCTTTGTTAAATGCAACTGATTAATTTTTGTTTGCTGGCTAAAGACACACAAAATACACAACATACACAAGCTGTATGTTGTACATGCAAGGTGATAGATTATCCATCATTTCAACAGGTTGATAACTCTTTCATCACAAAACACAAAACAAAAACAGGGCAACTGGTACCCCTGACCTGGTATTGTAAGACATAAAAATATATTCAGCTCTAAATAAAGTAGCTGAATGCTTAAATAAATACCATACTAACATTTTAGCCACACATTTAAACACATATTTCTATGGACAAATGATTTTCCCGCACTCTTTATCACCTCAGATGCACTTAGTGCTTGGTGATGCTGAGCAACAGTGGACGCTCATCTCACTGATGTTAAATACATGAGTGGAGAGTCACTCACTATATTTCACTCTGCCTGCTGGTGTGATGATTTACTTTACAGCTGCTGTTTTTTCCTCTTTGCTGCTTTACAGATGACCATTTTAAGCTGAGTGACGCATGTTCACTTAAGGACAACCTGACTCTCTCTGGGTATCTGTTCCCCTTTCCCTGAAACTTGTTGTGTATTTTGCGACAGCACCATTTAGAGATAGTTACAAGATTTTATTTCATCCATCTGTGCCACAACAGTTAGCTATGGTATTTCTCAATAGTACTACTGCCCTTCTGAATTACAGCATTGCATCCATTCACTTTGCCTTTTTAATGGTGGAGCTTCCCAATATGGAATTGTCCAATTTCTGATATTTTGCTAATAGCTAATGTCACAGTAGTTAACAGAAATCAGTTCTTCTTCAGTGCCAAAATACAGAGGGTGCTGGTAGCTGCAAAGTGCAGCTTCCTGTAGGCTGATGTTTTAGATCCACATTGAAGAATTGCTTTTGGGGAAAACTGATGTGAGGGTGTTTTATTCTGGTGTGAAACATTAAAGGGTACCGCTAAATTACATGGAGTCAGATACCACACGCAATGTATTTTCCAATACCCAGTGCCATATTTTATGCAGTACCTGAGACGTTTGTGGTAGTATCAGTATTGTAAAAACTCTGGAATGCACCAGATGTAAGTGAAATGCCAACATCAAATTTGGTCAATCTGTTTAGCTCCCTGCAATTCCAATACTCTGCCATAGAAAAGCCTCTTTTTTTTAGAATTAATGAATGCCAAAGGACTGCAGATGTGAATTACCTTGAAGCTATAATCTGGTACGGTGCATCAAATGGCACCATTTATGTTTGAGCAGTACACTGTCCTTTTAAATAAAGTAAAGTGCTGATGATGATGATGAATGAATTCATTTTTACCAATGTAATATCTTTTGCAGTATCTTTATCCTCCAGGGGCTAGTTTCAGAACAATAATTTTAGACTGGTGCACAGTTAAATTCTGCTGAAGTCATTTTCACAAAAGTAAAGGCTAATGGCAGAAGAGCATTGTGAGGTAGTTTATAGGTCTGGATGGCAATATCTATATCTGGACCTGGACTGCAGTCCACCCATTGGTGACCTCTGGTGTACATTAGCAAGCATTAATGTATGAACATTTTGCAATGTTGAAAAAGAATTACAGAACATATGTGTTTAAACACGTGTCATTCATTGCGTACTAACACTAATTGCTTTGCAGTGGGAACCTAAATGTTTCAAAGTATTGTGCTTAAATGAATTCCAACACATTGTTCTATTGAAATTTACCATAGACACTAAATTAGAATAATTCCCAGAAACACTGGGAGTTTATTTTTGAGAAGTCACATTCCAGGTTAGAAGACAACAAAGGGAAAAGCTGAAGCTTCAAACACACTCAGTACCTTCAGCCTTAATCAGTGTAGAACTCATTAGATTGTCCTTGCATAGCAAAGTAGAGACATGAATTCTTCTGCAGACCAATCTGAGGATCTGGACCAGCATACCATCACTACACCCAGTCTGCCAGTCTGTACCCATCAATGATCAATAGCAGTTAACAGCAGGAAGCTGGATGCTTGCTTCTTAAAAGTTTTGTAGTGTGCCAACTCTTTTTGGTTGGCACTCCTCCATAAGTATTTAATCATACTGGCCATTGCTAAATCCTATTCATCATTGATAAAATAAATCGCCAGCTGAAAAATCATAAGCCTACCCAATAAAAAATCAGGACATTTTGGATACCTCTGCAGATTATTTATGGTTAATGTAAAAATAACCCACTGAGTTTAAACCAATTACGATGCTATTTGGCCACATTAAAGCATTCAGTATTTGATGGATGGTAAAATTATACTGTAAAAAGCTCATTGTTTTTTGTATGGATGAATTTATTGCTGTTTATTTTTTTAGAACTGGATTAAATAGGAAAATAATGTAAACATTTGGGTATTTTTTCAACTGGACCATTTATTCTTCTGCGTATACTTTGAGGGGATATAAGTACTATCTTAATGCTTTTCCCCATTTTCTCCAGTTACCAGCCATTAAATCTCTTTCTTTAATTACAACAGAGGTTGTATTGTAAACCACAGTTATTAGTCAGTATGCCACCATTGCTTTATAGTTTCAAGGCCAACCATGGTTAACATGAAGAAGTGCTTTGATAATGAAATATGGTGCTTGGTCTCAAAAATGAGTCTGAACTGTCAGTGTTGTGCTGAGCCTAAGAGGTTCAGTCTGCGATGTTTAATCGCGGTCAATCTATGGAGACTAAAAAATTTACAAATGAAGGTATCTTTTCTCTATCCAATGATATTTTAAGTATAAGTGCATAAGTGAACTAATAGAACTGTTGACTACAAATCTTTTTAGTCATAGCTGACAGCTTGTGTTGCTGCTCTCCTTGATTCCTCAGCGATGCACCTCCAGTTTTGATAAAAAAAACTGAAATGTATGTCTCAGGTTGTAAAAGCCAGATTAAAAAAAAACCAAATTTTAATTAGAGCTTGTTTTGTCCACTTGGGAGCAGCAGAAACAAATTGTGAACAAAACATTGACTTTCTAAGTTAACTGCAAGCAGTTGTGTATTTACAGACCCAGACCTTATCGATTAGTTACAGTCAGTCTTTTAACTCTATTTAGGGCTCAACCAACTCTCTGCCAACAAAATATGTCTCTGCTGCTAAATCTTCCAGTATGCTCCACAGATTTAGTTTCTAATTCTATTTGTTGTTGAACAGCAAGATCACAGTGAATTTCAAATTTTTCTCACAAAAAAAAGGAAATTTAAGGAGTGGTAAGAGGAAAACCCTTAAAGAATTACCTGAAACTGAATACAAATCTCCTCAATGCCAAGTGGAACTGCAGACTCAAGTGACAATTGTCTACGAGTTTATCAATATGAGTAACTCCTTTGAAATTTTCACA
Source organism: Remorina albescens (assembly GCA_034769265.1). Lineage (NCBI taxonomy): Eukaryota > Metazoa > Chordata > Actinopteri > Carangiformes > Echeneidae > Remorina > Remorina albescens. The sequence goes on from CM068479.1 coordinate 14,021,304, forward strand.
TTGTTTTTACAGTCAGTTGTCATTGTAAAATATTGTTTATAACTAAAAGATAGTGTGTAATGTTTCTATTTTATCGTCCTATATTTGAGATAGTATTATATAAACATTTAAATAACACTGGAGAAATTATAGCATGTAACTTTTTCAGATACTTTCACTGTGACTGCTCTGTCCAGTACATGAGGGGGAAAAAAATGTATTCTCTGCTGCATTGCAGTTTCCTTCAAAAAACCTTTGGTGATGCAAATTATTTGCCCACACACATAAATCAGAGGACATGAAATACCAGGGCCTCTCCTGGTCACTTCCCTGTTCCCAGCCTTACAACCACTGTGGCTTTTATGTTACTGAAGGTTGAGCTCAGATTCCTAAAAGATAAAATGAGATGAAACTTTATTAATCCCCATGGGGAAACTGCTGCAGTAAAGAAATTGATTTCAACAGGAAAATAGGAAACAGCCTGCATGAATGCAACTAGAATATAAAAAAGAGCAAATAAAATTATAGAAAATCATTTGTAAAAATATAATTGTTTATAGGGAGTATAAACAATTATGGAGTAATTTAAACAAACAAGAATTTTAATAGTAAAAGTGGAAAGCATTGTCATTACAGAGGTCTTGTGTGCTCAGATAAATATTGATTTCACATAAAAGTTGCATATAACTGCAATATATTTTCAAATGTTTGTTAAAATCAGTGCATATTGGACTTGATTTGACAATGTGAACAGTTTGTCAGAAAAGGCCTCACTGGGAATTAAAAAAAAAAAAAAAAAAAAGGGCACAAATGCCGAGAGACATGAGAAATGATAAAAGAAGGGAAAGTGAATGTGGTCATTATAACAAGTGCTAAGCATCCCCAAACAGCCAGTGAATGCTTCCGTTTATATGCATGATTTAAAGCTTCCGGTCATCAGGATCTCAATGTGTATTAGGGATCGACTGATTATCGGCCGGGCCGATTATTGGTGCTGATATTCAGCATTTTGACGCATATCGGCATCTGCCTTTTTTTTTAATCCAACAGCCGATAAGAGATCAATTTAAAATTGGGTTATTTTGGCTGTGATGCAGCCACACCTCTCTGTCTGCTGTCACTAATTTGTCTCCAGCGTTGTCCCACCCACAGCACCATCTGATTGGTTACACACAGAGCAACGGCATGGGTAACAGCCAATCAGCATGGAAAGCTGTGCATGCACAGTGCTCACACACACAGCAGAGAGGAGAAAAAGTTTTGCCAAATGATGAAGGTCCGGAGAGCAGATATATTTTTTTGTACATGGATGTATAAAGAGAACTGGATACAGCGTCAGCGGCGGGGCTTGTTCATTCCTACAGACGTTGCTCAGTGGCGCATGATGCCCAAAAAGTTTGTTTTCCAGGTGTCATGGCGGAAAATAATTTCAATTTTCAGTTAACTTTATAAGAGATGCTGCTGACCCTGGGAACACCCTGCACTTTTTGTTTTTGTTTGAACTTAAAACAAAGATAAGTGAAAGATTAACATTTCAGTTATACTGAAATTTTGGAAAACTTTATTTACTGTAGAAAACTTTAGGGAGTTTGCAATTAACTTTATAAGACATGCTGCTGAGCCTGGGAGCTCCCTTTTTGTTAGAATTTTAAATCAAAGATGTCTATTGTCTAAGATAACCCCCCCCCCCAAAAAAAAACCTTTAACATGTTGCAAATCTGATAAGCTGTTTAATAAACATATGCTTAAAGGCATTTAAACGAAGTTAAGTGTTGGAGTTTGTATTATTAAAAATTTTGACGCCAATATTTTCCCTTTTACTGCAAATGAATATCAGCTCCTAATATCGGTTATCTCTTATCCTTGACTACTAATAATCAGTATCGGTATCAGCCCTGAAAAAAACCATATCGGTCTATCACTATTGTGTATTAGTGTTTTTTTAGTCTGTTCCAGATAGGGAGGGTCATGTTCGCTGGAGGCTTACCTCACCTAGAGTGCCTTTAGAGACAGAGTGGCGACAACTCCGTTCACTGCAATGGTTCAGTTTTTTCACAGCAATGGTTCCCGGAAGTTAGCATAAGCTGACCGCCGCTCAATGTATTTCAATGGAGTAGATTGTCGGAGCTAAACTTTTTCAAGGTAAAATGTTTAAATAATTGTATTTCTTTTTTTCTTTTTTCTGTGACCACCACCAGCCCTCCCTGGAAGCTAGTTTGTTGATCTTTATTGAGTGAAATGACATTTGTGTGGCAGGGAGGGCAGTGATACACCTCTGTGAATATGGGGGGGAACAAAGGAGAGACAAGATGCAGAAGGATGGACAGGGGAAGGGAAGCAGGTGGTGCTGGTAGGAACTAGTGGAGTGAAGGATGCTGTGCTTTTCCTGTTATCTCACTCAGGATTATGAGAGTCCAGAGGGTTTGTGTGGAGATGTGGGGAGATGGGAGTCCAGAGTCCAGATGACGGTGTTGCAAAAGAGGAGCCAAATCAAAGATGGGGTACATAGTGATGGAATGAAAGAATAGCTCAGCCCATTTTAAGCAGGATTCATCAATTCTTCATGATGTGACCCAACCCAAGCTGGCAAGTGACACCACACATGCAAGTTGTCATTCCCTAAATATGAGTGAGACCGTCACTAGGGCCCAGAGTCAGGTCAGAGGTCCCGGCTCCCCATGCCCACCACCCTAATGCAGGGGCACGTGAGGTACCAAGCCCAGCGAGCTAACGCAGCCATCTGGTGCGCTGCAGTCGCCAGTGTTCTTGGCGGGCGATGGCGAGCACCCCCGGACCGCCCAAGCAAGCGCATACCGGAGCGGGGTAGGAGGACATTTGTGTTGTGGAAAAGTTGAAACGAACTTGTCATTACTTTCTGGTGGACAAACCATTTGATTATATATTTTTTATTTTACGTTAAACCTAGTTTGACATTCCTGTAGTGTAGTTTTTTGTCACTTGTCTGTATATCTGCAAATAATTGATGGATCAACATAAATAGAAACAGTTTAAAAAGAAATTGTTTCAGTCAAGCTCACATAATTAGATAATGCCAATAATGCTTTTATCATATATCGTTAATAACAAAATATTTAATCAGTATTAAAACTATTTTACTGTACAAAACAAGACACTGTAGACTTTCAGCTTTGTGATGGGAATCCCACGATCTTGGAATGTTTCATAAACTAGATGATGTGTCTATTCATCCCCAAAAAATAATTGGATGATTTATTGTATGGATAATTCAGCTCCAGGAACACTTCAGCAGAAAAAGGCTGCTGTTGTTGATGAAGACATGAATGTACCATATCATGGATCAGAGGTTTGTGTATGGTTTCAGATGTCATCAAGCTAAATGGACTAGTGATTCAGATGATTTGAAGTAAATTGAATATATTGTGTGCTCTCATTGAGGTAATACATTCTTTGTATGATTGCTCTCCACCTGTTTTGTAGCAATAAGGACGTAGTTGAGTAGTTACAACTAAGGACATTTTAGAGTCCATAAATTCTCCTTCTTCCTCTCTGTCTTCCTGTCCCCAGAAACCTCTGAGTGTTCATACATTCCAATGTGAGCCTTTCTTCTGCTCTCTGCAGCACCTTCTACATTAGCTATTCAGTACACAGCAGATCATTTATAAACATTAAATTTTCTGTACCTCTTACTTTTTTTGCCAAGATGTTATAAAACATTTGCATGCATGTCCTGAGGAAACACACATCTACATAGGATAAGAAATCCTCTGGATTATTTCAGTGTTGAACAGCACACAAAGTAGGGTAGTAGTTGGTTTCAATCAGAATCAGATTTGACCATTGATCAACTTTTGTGCGAAAAAAATCGAAGTGTTAATGGTTTGGTGGTTTTATATTGATCCATATGTGTTGCATGAAACACTTGATATAGCCTCAATCATTCCTTTAGGGCTTTTTATTAGTCAAAGAACCAAGTGGTGGATTAAACCACAGATTGTGTAAATAAATAAATCATGTAAAATGTAATTTGACAGCTTCTCTTTTTTCTCAAGCCTGTGAAAAGTGTCTCTGATATGGGAACAATGGTACAGCCTGCATATGTAAATGTAAGTGATATGTTGTTACAGTCAAAATTTATCATGGCAATGATATGCTCAGCCATGGAATAGGGCCTTTCTCAACAGAACGTTGTGTCCTCATAAGGTTTCTATGAGGTTATGTTTGAATTATTTCAAGTTGAACTGTTGTATCAGATTTCTATCAATAATTATGTCAGCTTTCATCGGCTGTGCATTCAGCAGTTAAAGGTGAGGTGACTGAATGTTTCGAACTGAATCGCTCTTTAGAATTTGTACTTCACTTCTTGTCTCATGTTTTTATGTCCATAGCATTGCACCTTCGGCTTTTTATCAAATATCAAGACATGCTCCAATGTGAATGATTCAGCTGTTTCCTGCCTTTTCAGCCCTTCAAAGTGCTCCAACTCTGCTATTATTTGAACGAGTGTGGGAGTAATTCTTCGTTTCACCCCTCTACAGTCTTTTTTAGATCAAGCTGTTTTTTTTTGTTTTGTTTTTCTTTTTAACCTCAGGCACCTTGTCATGTGTTATCACTTGGCTTAACACATTCAATCTATTATGCATGAGGATGTGTTTTAGTTTTAAAATGGCTAAATGTATGTTGTAAGTACATGTCAAGCGTTACATTTAAAGCAGTTTCTTCTTTAGACAAGTGTCAACTGCATGAAAATTATTATTTTATTCTTTGAATCATCAACATGTCATAATCAATATAGGTGATTGGGGTGTGTAACCACTAAACCCATTTTGAAGGGAAAGGGAAGCAGCACAAACCCAGGTGGAAATGGTAATGCAAAGTTCTTAAATAGTAAGGAGATAAATAATGCTCTTTAAAATACTATTTAAGACTAAGTGAAAAATAGAAACAAGACAGATTGGTGCTGCATAATGAAAAAACAAATGTGTAAAAAGAAAGGCACTAGTAAAACTGAAATATTGTCATATATATATATATTATTGTAACGAAACTCTCCTAAGCAGCACGTTGGCGTAGTGGTTAGCGCTGTTGACCCACAACAAGGTTCTGTTCCCAGCCTGGGGCCTGGGGCCTTTACATGTTCTCCCCGTGCCTGTGTGGGTTTCCTCCAGGTACTCCGGTTTCCTCCCACCGTCCAAAGACATCATTTTTAGGTTAATTGGTGACTGTAAACTGTCCGTATGTCTGAGTGTGAGTGTGAGTGGTTGTTGGTCTCTGTCTGTCTCTGTGTGTTGGCCCTGTGATGGACTGGCGACCTGTCCAGGCTGTACCCTGCCCTCGCCCAATGCGAGCTGGGATTTCCAGCAACACCCCCTGCGACTCGGATAAGCAGTAGAAGATGAATGAATGAATTAAACTCTCCTACTCTGTGATTAAAAACAAACAGAACAGCTTCCCCCTGGTCCCATTGAATCTAATAACAGAGTGTTATCTTTTCAAAACCTGACCCATACCACACATTGTCTTACATGTACCTCACAACTGTTAAAAAATTCAGTGACCATGTGAGATACATTAGCGAACTAAGTGTACACCTAATCCAAATGGCTTCAGCTTGATTGGTGGTCTGAACAGGCAGTTAAACACACAGGGAGACGCTGGCTGTGGCTCTAAGAAGGTAATTGGTGTGGTGATGTATGTGTTAGAGCTGGGTGGTATGACCAAAATTCTATATCACGGTATTTTTCAGAATTACTCTGGTTTCATGGTATTTGACGTTTTTTTTTTTTTTTTTTTTTTTAATGCATGATTTAGTGTTGACTGCATTTTCCACTGATTGAGAGAAGATTTACTGCATATTGGCTAAGAATAGCCTATTCCAATCCATGGTCATGAGTATTGTGCATTGTGTACAAGTATTAATAGCCTGCAGGTTTGCATGGACCCACAAAGTGCTGTCCGTTCGTCTGTCCTTTAGCTTTTTCGGTTTTACCTGATGATGTGGAAGGTGCAGTTTTTAGTTTCATAGCTACATGTATGACGTTTGCAGCAAAAAAAAAAGCGCGAAAATCAGTGTAGTATTCAGCGAGTTATCATTGATTACATACGCTGACAGTTCATTGCGCTTGCCAAACAAATTACAGAGTGTAGCGGGTGACCAGTCCAAGATGGCTGCCCCACGGCTCGTCAGCGCAAATAGGCAGTAGCAGTCGATGGGGCGTCTACTTTTTATATCTATGTCCACCATGCTCAGCAACTCCAGTATTATTTCCGCTCTGTTCAATGCGTGTTTAGCAGTGCAGCAATGAAAAGGGTCCCCCTCTGAAACAATTTACCAACGCGCTGCGTTCCGGACATGTTTAGGCTATTTAAACCGGTGTTGCTGGTATATGAAAAATTCATATCATAACAAATATAAAAACCGGTTTTCGGTACGAACCGGTATACCGCCCAGCACTAGTATGTGTAAATGCTGAGTGCTTAAAAAAAGCTTCCACTAAAAGTCAAACCACCTGAGGTGTTTAAGAGAAAGACCTGTTAACATTATGTATCCACGGCATAAAGTTAATGGGAAGTATTTGTTTGAATTCACTCCATTGTCTAGATGCCGGGAGTGAGAGGCCACCTCATGTTGTGTGAAAAAAGCATCTGTGGAAGCCAGAGGTGCTCCGTCTTATGCACACAGACATGTGGTGGAAAATATCTTGGGAGGAGATTTTAACATTGCATATCATTAGGCTTTAGTCAGTAAAGTGGTCTTCAGGGACTGTACTTTCCATCTGCTTTAGTTTGACATACCTCGTCCTTCACATTTCATTGAGAAAAAGAGAAGAGATGGAGTTGCTGCCTCTTAATGTATTACTCGTAATATCAAGCATATCTGGCACTTAATGGCCTGCAAGTGTACTAATAATACAATTCATGTTAATGACAGAAGATCTGTCCAAGTTTGCTGTGTGATTACAGAGGCTTCACATACATCTGTTGTCTTTTATCAATGGGTGCATTTACATGGAGCCTGGTATCCTGAGTAGAATTGATTTAAAAGCTTCAAGAATAGACATCCACCTTGAGGGAGCTGATCAGACACTTGCCAAAAGGATGAGATAGCTGTCGTGGTAAACAAATGTATGCCATCACTTTGACACATTTCATCCCATGTAAAAATAAATAAATAAATAAATAAATACGTCAAACAAAGTGCTAGCTGTTTTTGGGGAGATGAGGTGAAGTGATATTTTTAATTCATTAATTTTTTTTCTTGTGCTTTAATGGCACATGAAAGGGCAGTCAGCTGATTACTTTGTTGAAACAACTCCTAATATTTTAACACTTGCTAAACTACTTACTATACAAATTTACATTGAAAAATACATGGCCAAAATGCTTATTCCTATTCAACAAATGATATGTTGTATATTATATTCAAGAGGCCCTTCCACATATGAGTAAGTAAGATAAAATAAATATTGACTCTCATTAGTTGCAGTTGTAGATACAAACCTCAATTTGATGAGTACAGAACATCCAGCAGGACTATTTACATTGACCTCCATGTATGGCTGTATTGTTGTGTTGTTTATACTGTACAAATACAAAATATTTGTATCTTTTATTTGTATCTATATTTGTATTTGTTTATGAAATTTTCCTTGCAGCATAGGCTCTGCCACTCTGCTCTCTTAATGTTGCGTCATCACAAGTAGCGGTGAAGAAACTGTGCTATCCACCTAGTGTTCAGTGGGGCTACAACCATCACAGTGTCTGCTCATGTTGAGCAAAATGGACAGAGGAGTATCTAAAGGCTTATCACTGGCATTGTATTACCCACAATTCCTTTTGCCTTAGCTATGCTCATCTCTCTCACTCCTGATCCACATTTGGCATGGCTGGATGGTCATTTTGCCAGAGGAGAATTGGAAGAGATTGTGTGCAGCCCTTCAGTATGTTCTCCCATCAAGTCCTTGGATGTTTCTGTGGAGCAGAGAAGCAGCCAAGCAACAGTCTAGAGAGAAGTAATTTCTTCCTGGTGATGAGATGGATTGACAATCACTTGGCTGCGGTGTTGTTTATTTCCTTGTCTGCCTTCTCCACCGATGTGTGTTTTACCGAAATGCATCTCATCTTTTTTGAATTAATATGATAAATGGGTCATATGAGTGTCTACTATGCTATTCAAATTTATCCAGGATTGTTAAACCAAAGTGAAGGAGAGTGGATTCTCCTTAGCTAACACATTCTGATGGGTATCTCTTACCATCATGCGTCAGTGCATCTGAGCGGTTCTTGCCTCCAGATGCAGTCAAGAGAAAAGAACACATCCTGCAGAACTGACAGGCTTTATTTTTTTCTATCAGAGGTATTTAAAACAACTAGTCTTTGGTGAGAGTTCTTTGAATATTTAACATATTTAACACGTTTACCATTTTTTTTTTTCTGTTTTCATTTTTTAAAATCTCAGCCAGATGTGTTTACTTTGCACAATAAAAGTTGAACACAGGTAACGCCAACATAGGCTGACAGCTTCTTTTAGAAGGCTAGGGCAGGGTAAGAGGTAGGGATAGCTTCTTTTAAACATTTCTGTAACATTACCTACACAGTATGGCATTCATCTGCCAAGTGCTGCTGTCACCAGTGCTGCATGTTTGTGGCTTTACTGCTAAAATTTATTAGCAGGCAGAAACTGAAATGAAATAATTGTCCTCTTCTGCCTCATCAGTAAGATTCAAACTAAGCGTGAGTTATGTAACCACTGCTAAATTTATCAGTGCTTATTTTATGCAAAGCTTGAGCTCCCAGGCCAGATTTTTAAAAAGTTGTGTTAATTTTAGCCACGTTCTTTTGACAGAAAGGGAGATGTGTGGCTTTTCTCACAAATCCACTCAGACAATCAAAGCAGACTTCAGTCAGTTTACAGCTGTGGTGGCACGGGCGATTACAGTCAAGAGTGAATGGCAGCCACATGTTACTTCTACATATAGTGCTTTCTTCAGTCGCTCACTGTCATGTGTGCTTCTGTGTATGTCAGGCAGAAAGGGGAGTTGAGAGTGTTTTTCTGCTGTGTAGCTTGAAGGAGAAGGTGTTGGGAAGAGTCTGAGTTTTTCTGTTCATTCACAGTGAAGTCTGAAAGTTGTCAGATTAAAAAAATAGTGAGTCCCAAATCTCATACGGGGTCTTTGTAGACAAACAGGGTGATTTCCCTGCTTTCTGATATGCTGTCTCTTCCTTCTTTTTGTGAAACACACACATACACAAAGGCAGACAGTTGTGTTACTGCACTTCTGACAACCTCAGCTGACAACATTAACTCCTTTAAGAGTAATCTAAACCCCCGTTTATTACTTATTCCTTGCATTAATCCCCGTCCAAACCTAAACTCAATCCAAATTCTGTCAGTTGGCAGGTTATTTTCCTTTTCCAGCATTAGACTTTGCAACTTTTGTCGCTTGTGTGGTGTTTTTTCCCCTCTATTTATATCACAGTGGGCAAGAGGTGAGGTAAACAGTCACATGTTGACAGTCCGCCATCCATTCTCACATTCACACCACTGAACCATTTCGACTTTCCATTTTACTTAGGCTAATGTTTTTCTCAGTGTTATTGGAAACAATATGTAAATTCTCACAAACTTGTGACTTTTGTTCTGGGGTGTAATGCAAACCTCATAATTTTTTGTGTTGAGATTGTAAATACACCATTTTTCTTCAACAGCGATAAAAGTTATACTTTTAACATTTGAACTACCAAGGCAGTCATTTTGACTTCCTTTAAAATTTGCAACGTCATAACTTTGTTTAAATAAAACCTATGTACCAAAAGAGATCTGAGTATCACTACCTCGAATGACCATAGCAGTCAAATTGACTGCATGCTTTTTACAAGGGATGTCATATTTCACTGTTTGCTATATTTTCCCACTCTTTCTCCTGCTCTGTTGTTTGTTTTGTTTGTCATGATCTGTGAAGCTAAAATCTAAGTATAGCTTCACTCAAAACCCAAGAGAGGCAAAAATGACTACTAGAAGGAGAGTGAACAATATGGAGACTGTAGCCCTGCTTCAGATAACTGTTGATGAGCAGCTCTTCCCAACAAAAGCAAGGTGCGGCTTCACCTAGTATATAGCTAGCAAACCCGATAAATTTGTTATCAAGTCCTGGCTTGCTGCTGACGTTGATACCAAATCCATGCTGAATGCTGCGCCACACCTGGACATAGATGAGACATGGAAGCCAGGACAGTGACTGGGAGACAATGTGGTTTTGAAATTGACTGTCTTTCCTGGGGAAGGGGAAAAACATCACCACTGATAACTTATTTACTTCTCTTGAACTTGCCAAGGCTCTAAAGGCCAAGAAAACCAAAGCACTGTCCACATTCTTAACACTGTCCACACAGCTGTTGCCATCACAAGTGGCTGCAAGGCTAAACCAGAGACTGTTACATACTACAACAGAACCAATGTTGGAGTAGATGTGCTTCATCAAATGGCGAGGAAATAGTGAAAGCACCGACACGAAGATGGCCATTGGCAGTGTTTTATAATATTCTTGACCTTGTTGCCATAAATGCTTCCATCCTTTTCAAAAAATGCACCAATGAGATGACATCACAGAGGAACTTCATAATGCAACTTGAAAATGAACTTTGCTCCGGACATGTGACAGCAAAAGTCAGACAAATGATGGTGTAAGAACCCCGGTTGGAGCAGCGGAAGATGGAGAGCATTTGAGAGCAGTGTCAAATGTGAAGAAAGTGTAAGAAAAACAAAGCAAAGGATATTTGTGCCAAATGTCACAAGGTTGTTGCACATGGAAGGTACAGGTTACCTGTGTTGACTGCTGTTACGATGCCAAGTTGTTTTGCTTATGGCTCGAAATCACTCACAGAGTGTCTTCAGCTGGCTGGCGTCTGACGATAGGACACTCATCATTACAAATTCAATGAAGTTCTGCTGATAGGTAATCAAGTTTCTGTCTTATGGTGAAACATTACAATTTGTTGCATTGCCATGGCAACATTGTTCAACAAATAGTTGACTTTTCATTGTCAAGGTCTTATGATGACACTAACCTATTTTGAAGGCAGTAAAAAATCATTTTTATTTCTCAAAGAAAATGGATTCTGTACAAGTTTGCATGTGTAATTTCAGAGAATGTGGGTCATGTTGGTATCATTTAAATAAGTAAAAATCTCATTCATTATATTTTTCATTTTGTGTCCTTGTGTGTTTTTTACCCGTTCCATCAATTTATTGATTATCCAAATTATATGCAAATAATGTTTGAGCAGTCAAAATGACTGCTATGGTCATTCCAGTAGTTGCAGAATTCTGGTAGAGTGTTAACTTGATTATGAAACAAGTGGTTGATGGCATCTTGTTTCTTTTGATATTTTATGTACTACATTTCTTCACACAGGGTTCTGGTCTGGACAGACAGTGTTACACCTGACATATTCAGTAAAGAGCAACTCCACATAGGACTTAATATGACAGAGTATTAAATTACAGGCATTTACAGAAAATATGTCTGCAACAACCATGCACCTAGTAATGAGTTGTGTCTGCAACTTTAAGACAGTTTCTAGACCTCTACATGAACTACACACGAGAGCTGCTTGCATTAATACCCTTAAATTGATCAATTAACTCTGCAGATCTGTCCAAGTCCCACAGGAAACCTAAAACTTCACATTACTGCCAATATTTAAATGACCTGAGGAAAGTGTTTCTGTTGCCACCCAACACTGATGGTGCTCAAAATCTGTCTCATGCATTCTTCATTGAAACAATAAATATTCCTGTTGTTGAAATTTATCTCACCTTCATGCATGGTCTCATAGAAATCCCACACATCATAAAAAGATTTTTTTCCCTCACTCTCACTTCAAGCTCTCACCTTTTGTTTATGAAGCCCACATCCATCCTGATAATACTCCAGCTGACTCCCTCATATGCAACTCTCCCCGTTTCTCTTCAGCTCAACTGATCTGTATGTTTCATGTGATTCGGAGCTTCACGGATCATTAAACGTTTGAACCACTATCAGCTTTCTCACGTTCAAAATGGAGGAGGAGAGCTTTGCAGTGAAGAGCTGATGGATCCTGATCAAGCCTCTATGGTAGGGATATGTTTTTGCTACGGACCACACTGCCTGTTACCATGACAACAAACAGAAATTTCCGTTCATACGCTTCACCGAAGTGCCTCTCGACACTAAAACCATCCTCCTTTCCCCACTCATTTCCCCAGTCCCACCAAAGTTACTACCCACTTCTCTGCTTCCAGCATCCTCGGGAGTTGGGGAATACAGTTCAATTGATCTCCTGCAGATAAGCAGAGCGAGACCGATCACATGACTAATTCAGATGTCACCAAGATCACTGCCTCAGTTTTTCCCTGTATTCAAGGGTATTCAATTTGAGAGTGAGCTATACTCTGTCACAGGGTGGAACAGAATGAGCTGAGCTGTTATACATAGTTATGTTGGAGTGGAGAGGTGCCCGGTGGTGATCCAACTGTGTGACCACTGCAGGTTATCATGCATCATGGTCTGAAGGAGCTGTGTAGGAAACGTTCCATCTGGCCTGTGGTGGAGGGAGGAGTGAGGTGGAGAAGGACATACTTTTTTACTCTCTAAATAGAAATAGACTCTCCTCCACCATACCTTGGAGACAGTGGTGATGATGGGCGGTGAGGATGCACTCACGTGCTGTGGGAGGCCCTGACACAGAGATACCAGACCCGCTGAGTACAAATGCCAGACCAGACCTGTTTTGGACACTTTGCCCCTTGACCTTCTTCCATCGCACCTTCAAGTGTCAGAGATGGATGAATATCTGTCAGAGGCTCTATTCTGGGAGAAGTATGGCTCTGTAATTTGACATTTTGACAATGGCAGGCACTTTCTGTCTGTACGAATGGAAAAAAAACCAAACCCAAACATTCAAACATCTTTAATATGTAAACTGTTCTGACTAAAGCAGTAACATTCTCAGTGTCTGGAAAAAAGCTGCAAGAACTGAAACACGTTTGGATTGAATTTTCACTTAGGACAGTCTTATCAGATGCCCCTAACCCTAACACTGTTCCTGACAACCTTAACTGTGATTTTTTTTTTCTCACTTTGTGTGCAGAAAGATTTGAAACCTAACAAGCTGCTTAAGCCTCCCAACTTCAAAGCAGATGTTGGGCTGTGAGAAAAATCCAATGGAAATCACTGATGGTTTGATGTGAGTTTGTTGATTTGGGATTCCACTGCTGTTTCTTGTCGCCTTCTTCAGCTCGCTTTCCTTCCCACTATTCCTGAAAAACAGTCTTATATTGATACTCAGGATGTTTGCACTGAGTGGACTTTGTGGATTTATTTTTCTACTGTTTAGCACATGAAATAGTTTGCCCATACATCTGCATGTCCCTTTATCAATTTCTATTTCTCAGTTTCTCTCCTATAAATCTATCATCATTGACATGGCTAAATGCTACAAGTGTAAAATGGTGTATGTGTTCTTGACAACATACCCATCCAATGTCATCGACTGTCAAATTTAATAAATTGAGAGTGAAAGGAGTATGCAAGGGGAGTAAGTCCAAGGTCAGTGCCACTGGATCCAAGTACAGAAACTGGTAAATGTTCCCTTGGGGAGGTCACTGGCCTGAGTCATGCTGAATTTGTCTGGCAGATGGCCTTCTGACATTTTGTAGATGTAAAAGAACAGTTTGTCTATGGCTGACAACTTTGCATCTGCACCTCTGCAACAGGAGTGCCATTTGTAAAGGAGAGGGGCAGGTACCTTTGGGGGTAGATCGGGTTTCAGGGGACAGTAGTGTCGGCGTTGGGTTTCCGTGCAGAGGGGAAACGGTGAATGCCAAATTCACTGGCATAAATGTATGGCAAGATATTTTTCCTTGTCAGGTGTCCTTTTACACCTTTGAGCGATGGCTTCCTTTCCTGGAGGACAGTTGCAGACACTGAGAGAAGCACCATAATCTGTGACGAATGTGAAATTGCTGAGGCACACGTCTACCTCTTTTATTCAAAAGACAGCATTAAGAGCCACTGACCTTTGGACTCATTACTTTGATGTGCATCTACGTTGTGGAGCACACCATGGTCTATCTGCATTTGTTCAGACAGAGTAATGCAAGAATGAGGATTATGCCTGTGATTCAGTCGCCTCCAACCAAACTGAATAGCTGAATAAAAAAAAGGCAATTATTTTAAACTGTTGGAATTGGACAGCTTTGAGCCATAAGACAAGCTGCTCTTAAAGCTACCTCAGACACACTCATCTTTTCAGATCATAGTTATGAAGGTTCAACGACAGGAGCAAAACAGCAAATAACATGTTCTACATCACTGCCTCTTCACGTTCGCTCACAGTTATGAAGCAGTCATCCAGACGAGTTGGTCTGGATGTTTACTGCTTGTTAGTGTTTGCCATTGCTTTGCACATGTGTGTACACATATATTTCTGATTGTGTAGGATCTTGTTTTGTTGAGACAGCTCTAAAGGGTCAGCAACTATATTTATCTTCAACACTGTTCTACTTTTCTTCACCATGACCTGATGCCAGAGTCATTTATTGAACTCAGGGTCACTGTCACGCACAGCAAACTTTGCTTTTGTTTTTCAAAGGTTTCAATAATAAATAATGTTGAGAATTTGTTGTCTTTCCCTAGTCTGAGGAGATTTTGTTGAAGGTGAACATGTTGCGTACTCATAGGACTGTGTGTATTTTGCAGTGAGGAGGCAAAACACAAACTGACTGCGGTGTGTGCCCATCAGCGGCTTGATGGATGAACTGGTGCTTGTCCAAGAGTCAAGTAATTGCACACTACGGACCCATTTAAAATATTTAAACAGTGTCGGACATGAATGGCTCAGGCGTCAAGTTTCAAAAGCAACCACCGTAAAAGGCCACTGTGGATGAAAATGCTCTGTCACTGGGATACTCAGCCTCTGCTGACAGAGCTGATTCTGACTGAGGGACACAAACGATGTACATGAACGTCTCCCAACAGTGAAGTCAACAGCAAACTGAACCGTTACAGTCAGGTCTGTGGATATGCTGAGCTTTAGCAAATTAACTTCACTGCATGCTAAGGGTGGGAATCTTTTACTATCGCACAATTCGATTCGATTCCGATTTTTGGGGCTGCGATTCGATTCAAAATCGATTTTCGATTTAAAACGATATGATTCATAATGATTTCTGCTTCAATCTATAGGTGTGCAAAGGATCCTCATGATCTACTCCAGTCTGCTTTGCAAGACAGAATGACAAATGGAGACATTAAAGTGTCTTTTTCACATTTATTAAGTGTTAAACATTTATCCATGCTTAGATGGAATTGTTGAGAGAACTGTTGCATAAAAGCAATATCACATATTGCTTAAGTAACAAAAATAAAAGTGTCTCTTTATAAAAAAAAAAAAAAATAGTGCAGTTAAACATGGGTTCCCCAAGTGCTTAATCCTCATTTTGCAAACCTTGCACACTGTGAAGCTCATGTCAAGCTCGGTCTTCCTGGGCATTCAGTAAATAGGGCCCTATAAAATCCGCCATCACGGATTCACGGAATTAGGCCCAATCCCAATGTTCACCCTACTCACTACCACTAGCCCTTACTCACTACCCCTAGCCCTCACCCACTACCCCTTAACCCTTGAAAGGAATTGGGACACCACTACCCTCGCGGGAACGTGCAAAATTTAGGGGTAGGGCTAAAAAGTAGGGGTAGGGGGTTTATTGGGACTGAGCCTTAGACATTAAAAACGGAATTCACAGAATAACAGAACTGGCCGACATTTTACATAAAAGTCCCCCCCCCTCCCCGAAATAAAAAGGAAGGTATCCGTCGGGAAAATGCTCCGAGGGGGTCACTAATAATGCACGCCCCCCCTACCCATGAATGAATGAACGAATAAATATATGAATGAATGCGGTGACTTGAGCGTAGTGGGCACTGTTTCCAGTGGGGACACCTGAAGCTGTCTAGGTTAATTTGTGACTTGATGTAAATGTACGTGGTGACCTGAGCAGCACGGTGGCATAGTGGTTAACGCTGTTGCCCCACAATAAGAAGGGTACAGTTCGATTCACCAGTGAAGCGGCCGTCTGAGTGCTAAGTGCTAAGTCAAATGAGAGTCAGTCACTGAGCTTAACACAAAGAGGTTGACTATCATGTACTTCAATGTCAGTAATCGGTGGAAAACCAAAGAGCATGGGGACAGAAGAAATTAAAAAGTTTAGAGTGGATTTGATACCAAAGTTGTGGGACGTATGTTTAATTTTTTTATGTTTTTGCTTAAATGTGTGGACGCATTAAAGTTTTCAGTTATAACTGAAGAAATTGTCTATATTTCATTAGTTAAAACACTGTCTCAGGGCTAAATTTCCATAAAATGCTAAAAATGGAATTCTCAAAAATTAAAAACCGGGGGGGGGGGGGGGGGAGGAAAAAATTTAAACGGAATTTGGGAAAAAATAAAATGGATTTTATAGGGCTCTAGGTAAAAACCAAAATGAGTCCAAATCTTTGCCTTCAACAAGGACGGGGCTGGTTGAATCTCTCTTTCCTCCATTATTGTAGTTTCCTCCTTGTTTTGCTGCTTACCGCACATGCGTATGTTCCAGAACCGGCTCCGTTCAGTAAAAGTAGTACGATGCCACTTTAGCCATAGTCATGAAGTCCCTGATTCAACTCCCATTTTATCTGTCAAAGAGTAACAAAACAACACATGATCTTAAAAGTGTAAACTTGAAAATGGAAAAAGCACATTAAGGGGGTATCCTGTACACATTGATCAACTCCAACACACTCCAGGGGCAGCATTCCTTCCCTACCACTGTGCCATGGTCAGGTTGTCCTTGGGGCATTTGAGGAAAAGTCCCTGTGGGCATTTGCATTTGTGGAGCAGTAGGCAGCCAAAATTTTTTTTCCCCCCTTCCCTTCCTGAGTACCTTTAGAGCACAAGCCCTGAAAGGCGAGAGCAGAGGAGCAAACAGGAGAGAAGCTGCATCGGTGGCTGAGCCTGAAGAAAGACTGGATATATGTTGCTGAGTGGGTCATAGTTTACTCACAGTTACTACTTCTTCATGCTTCATGGTGGACTGAGGGCAGACTGGGTGCTTCACTAACTCACTATCACCTCTTGAGGTACAAAATAGTGTTAAATGGGTAGCTACGGTATATATATGCAACATAACACAAACATATCTTTGATATATCAAGATTTTTACTTCTTCACGTTTTGTTCGTAGTCTGTGTAAATGTTTGAGTTTGAGTCCTACTGTCATGGTGAACTGTAGATTGAATGAATCCAGGTAATCCACATTCATTGGATTACTTGGATTCATTCAATCCACATTCCAAGTATATCTACTTTAGTCTGTACTGTCATAGACGTGGGTAACGTTCATAGATAAGAATCATGAATATTCAGCACTAACAAATCCTGACAAAAAGCACATCTTAAAACATTTTAGTTTTCTGAATTTTTATTGAATATATTATGTTTTTCTTTAATCAACATTGCACATATTCCATTTTCAATCACATCTCATATTGCTGTCTACAAAATGTTATGAATGTAGAAAATCCAAAAGTTTGAAGGTTTACCAAAAAATAAAACAAAGAAAAAAACCAACGAAGAAGAATTAAGGTTAGAAGTGACAAGCTCCAAAGATACAGAGCGAGAGGGAAAGAGAAAGAGTGAAAGAGAAGGAGATGTGCACCCTCAGGGGGGGAAAAAAAGTAATACAAACATACCTTGAGTTAGGATGCATTTTTTTCAAAACAAAGCATCATGCAGAATAAAAGCAAGGCTGGCCAAAACCTCACATGGATAATTCTCAACACCTGAACAGTAGAAATATTATACATGTTCATTAATAGTTACTGTCAGTTTGCCTTCTTGACTGATAAGGATATGCCTCTTTTTATAATGAGTCAAGACAAGGAATTTGCAAATGAACAATTTCAATATTAAGTGCACACATATGTGAAGTAGTAACATTAAAGCAACCACCATTGTCCCAAGATCAAACAGTTTGACCTAACTGATGACTTTCCACACTGCTTCTGTACCAGGCAGTAGTGCAGGAACATCTGTGGCAGCATGGAGATACTTTACCTTTCTGTAAGTGAGATGATGGTGAGAATCATAATGACTAATGTAGATATACTTGCACCATAACATCTGTATAAATATGACCGTGGCTTTGGCTGACCAAACTGCACCTGCTTGCATAGATGCCTGATAATCAGGGCTTCCAACTGCGTCCTGTTAAATTCACATCTAAGTATATCCTTCATCGGTGTGTTTTTTGTGAACGCCATTCCTTCGGCCACACCCAGCAGCCATCCTTCATCGAGCTCTGATGGTTAATACTGAACTGTCCACAACCAATTCATGCTATACTGCATGCTATATTCATTCCCTTGATTGCTAGATGGATGAATAGGAGATATCTTGTGAAAAGTAAAAAGGCAATTTACACGTTGTATAATAGTCAGAATTATACACGCTCTGTAACTCTTAGCTTGGGAGACCTATTGAGGGGAAATAAGCCACGCTGACAAAAGATTTGCTACAACTACCAACTGTCACTAAGGTAATTGGTCTATATCAGGCTAAAGTACACAGTATCTAGTCATTTATTTATGCTCCGTGCTTCAAATAAGGGCTTTTCCTTCATGACCAGCAGGCTGTTAAATCAAGAATTAAAGTGGCCCTGAGTGCTCAGTGCACTGCAATTAAGGTAACAACTGAATAAAATTCGTATATTTAAGATAATAGAACCCAACCAACAATCTTCTTTGTAAAAATATTTTCTTCATTTGCCAGGTTATTGTCTAATTACAGATGTATTGTTTCTAGTCATTGCATTGAGCTCTCAGAGCTGTAAGTGTTGAACATTTTTCTGACTAAAACATTACACTCTCTGATAACATCACAGTGTTTTTATCTACCACAGAGCGGACATGACAAACTTTTAAAACCTCCCTGTTGTTTGCCTTTGGGGCTACAACTCATGATTATTTTTGCTGCTTGTTACTCTGTCCATTAATACATTTTGAAATAGCTTTTTTTTTTATTTGACACACCATAACTAAATTATTCAGTTTTCTGGCACATGTGGCAAACTGAAATTGTCAATCCTTCACATGTTTTGAAGATGGAACCAGAGTTTTGTTTGGAGAAAAAAGGATTAAAACTACATTGAAAAGAGTTTCCAATTACATTTTTGTCAACATCTCGGCTCTATCTACAAGCAAAGCCATATCGCTTTTATTTCACTAGCTCTAATGCTCTTAGTTAAATTTCCAATAACTTTATAAATAAGAGCCTGTGTAATATAGATTGTATTGACAATCCTTCTGAAACCTGCAGTCCTTAGGCAAGCAGAGGCTGCTTTGCTCAAGGAAACTCTGGCAGCATTAAACGTAGCAGCTGTTGTAAATCTCAGCAACACAGACTTGTGCTCTAAGCAGGAGATGTGTGCCTGCCTGCGGCTGTTTTTGTATCTGAACCACACCCTGTGCTACACTTTATCAGATCTGCCTTCATCATTAAATAGGAGGAAATCCTAATTCCCTTCTAAGGATTAGCTCTGCAGCATATAATTCCCCTTCTTGATTTAGCATAATAAACTGTAGTATGTCGCTTCAATGCTCTGGTGTAATGTGAGCCAGAAAATTAACCATATAACCAAAATACATTAGGGTGATATTTACGCTAATGAGAGCTATTATCATTTGATCATTATCATAATCTTTGAAAGAACACGTGATTTCATAGCTAAAACCAAAATGAAATCAATAAATATTGAATATTTCTCTGATCAAGTAACATGTTGTAAACATGTAATTTTAGCCACATGCTGAAATTAGCTGTTTATAAAAAGGCCTTTCAACAAATGTATAAATTCTGTGAAGGCTTCCAATTCCTAAATACAGATGTGGCTGAGCAAACACTGTAATCGTCGCATTTGCAGCAGAGAGCACTAATACTGTTCAGTTGGAGACAGATGGTGCAAAACAACCCGAAATCCAGTCAGCCACATAGTATTCAGCATGATTACTGAACAAATACAAACTGCATCATTGTTTAACAGTTTTTGCAGTGCTCATCGTGAGCCAGCTTGTTTATGAAGAGATTAAAACATAAAACGGGTTCCTGGTCTTATCTAATGCTGAGGATAAAACCTAGAGGGTTAGCTGTAACATCCACACACTTTCATGTGCAGCTAATACAAAACTAAGCCACGTGGAAACATCTGCAGTGAGTCCCGGGTGCAACGTGAAGATACTGGGCTTATTTTCATTTTAGAAATCACATACACAGACACTAAATTCAGATATGGAAAAGGTACATCCATTCTGATCACAGTGCTCAAAAACAGGAAGAGGTTTTGGATTAGGTTGTCTGATTTATTTGGATGGTAAAGTCTCAGGGTTTGGGATTCTTCCTATAGTGTTTTGGTGAATCAACTCCTGCTTGCGTCTGAGCAGGATGACAGAGATGGGTTTAAGGTTTGATTAGCTTGACTCAACAGCCGATAACATAATCAATGGAGCCAAAAAGATGTTTCAGTTTACTGAGCTAGTTTGAAACAATTTCACCACACGGCTCTGATTATTTGCCAGTAAAAGTCTAAATTAAGACTTTAATGTTTCATCAATATCCAAAATTTTGGTAGAGATAGGGCAGCACAGCGGCATAGTGGTTAGCACTGTCACCTCACAACAAGAAGGTTGCGGGTTTGGTTCCCAGGCCTGGGGCCTTTCTGTGTGGAGTTTACATGTTCTCCCTGTGACCTGCGTGGGTTTCCTCCGGGTACTCCGGTTTCCTCCCACCATCCAAAGACATAATTTTTGAGTTAAGTGGTGACTCTAAATTGTGCGTAGGTCTGAGTGTGAGTGTGAGTGGTTGTTGCTCTCTGTCTGTCTCTGTGTGTTGGCCCTGTGATGGGCTGGTGACCTGTCCAGCGTGTACCCCGTCCTTACCCAGTGTGAGCTGGGATTGGGGGTGACCCGGAAACAGATAAGCGGTAGAAGATGAATGAATGAATGGCTGAGATAGTTTGTCATTGTTATTAAGTTGATATGGGTGTTTTTTTGTTGGCCTTGTTCTAAAAAGTTACAGTGCAGAGGAACGCTGTGCCCAGCACCTATATTTTGCTCTTAGATCTGCGCCCTGCGGTTTTGTTTTTTTTTTTCTTCTTTTTTGTTTTTTCAGAAGAAATCCTTTTAGTATTGATTGGAGGAGGCTTTCATTTTAAAGTTAATCTTGTCAAGTTGGTTTGTGAAAAGCACAGGGGACTGGAGGAGTTTCAGTCATTCAGGCCTGGGAAATGTGTGATCCTCAACATAAAAGCACTTTCTGACATTGTGGATGCAGAGATAGCCATTTTTAATATCAAATCACTTCCCAGCCTCTTTTGAATAAGTTGAAATGTTGTTATATTCTTTTTTTTTTTTAACAACCCCAGTGTAAATGATTAAACTGTGTTGTGAGGCTCATCCTCATCCTCTCTAGGCCAGTAGCTATGATAAGGAGAAACATTACAAATGTAGCCCAGATGAATTTTCCAGCTCAGAGGTGATCATAATGATAAATTTCTCCTCTAGCCTTGTTCTGTGTGGTGTCTAATGTTCCCACATGGACTAAATGTTAACCTCCCTAACAGCTATTTAGGGAAGTTAACTAATTTACTCAGTGACTGCGCTGAATCGCAACAGTTATCACAAAAGATATTACAGTAAGTGATTTTAACATCCACGGGAATATCTAGCATGTCTTAGTTAAGGAAAATTGGATATTTTTCCACTCAACCATTTTCCTTCATGATATGACTCATGACTGGAAATATTGATAAACATCCATGTGGATAACTCTGGATTAGGAACTGTTCACAGGTCTCATTCAGCTCGCACGAGGATAAATTACTTTCCTTTCTGAGGTATTCAATTTGCTTAAAAAAATCTGCCTCGGAAGCTTTATCATCCTCTTGCCACATATGTCATTGTGCACTACTGATCTCCTGCTGAAAGCATATTTAAGGACACTGTGTCAGTGCAACTAGACATAATTGCAGCCTCCAACCAAATAAATTATATTAATTGATAGATTGACGGGAAGGGTTACACTGCCCAGTTTAACAGATTCCTTTCAGTCTCCTTTTGTTCGAGTTTGTTCTGCTTGATTGGATACAATGGCCTCAAGGATCAATTCTCTGGCTCATACATTCCCTGTTCTCTGCTGTAACCTGCGGGCATATTTCTATTGGGCTTAGTGTCTTCACTCCTGCTTTGTGATAATGTGGAAGCATAAAGGAACATATCACTTGATATATTAATTTGTCTCTTACAAGTCTGTCAGTGTTGTTGCAGTGCAGCTTCTGGCCACTACTGCCTGTTGGTATGATAGCTCTGTGTCTGAGCAACTTGCAGCTCAGATCTGCAGCCCTCCTGACTGCTACCATGTTCAAACTGCAGGCCAGAAATGAGCATCTGTGATCTCAAAATATATTTCTACGCATGGATTTTTATTTAATTTATAACTTAGAGCAGTCGCTTGAAATGTTCAAGATACACATATTCATTTCCTCACTAAGTGATGACTCCACCCTCATGTCCGTGAAAAAAATATATTGTCGCAATTTAGCTGGCTTAGCCTAAAATAGCATAGAGATGGGCAACAGGGATATGGCTACTCTTCATCCAAAATCTCAAGAAAAGGCGGAAGAATTCTTTTGGTATTTTTTAACAGCATTTTTAAGTTGATGAACTTAAAATGTTATAAGTATGAAAATGCCTTTATGCTAAGCTAAGCAAACCAGTGGGCAGAAGCTTCATAAGAATCATATACATAAAGAGATGCAAATGAAAATGTTATCAGTCATGGCTTCAATTAAATTATTTTTCTGTTCCTTGAATGTTAAAATTTAAATTCATGACTCCTAATTTTGTTGTTCTTACTCTTATTTTACTTAAATCCTCACCATCAAAATGTTTCCTATTACTGTTCGCTTATTCATAGACAATTTTTTTTGTTTGTTTTTGTTCTTTTTTTTTTAAGTGGATCATTATTTCTTCTTAATTTCTTGTACAATAATCAGGTTTTTATATATTTGCTCTTTATCACAATGGCTTCTAATATTAGGCAGCACCTGCCTTGTCAAACAAGTTTCAATTAGCTAAAATATTTTTTTTTGTTGTTTCCTACCACTCCTCAAGTGTATATTGGCGTGTCCACTAAAGCTACTAAATGTAGTTTGTATCTGCTCTTTCCAAATAAACACCTTCCCCATAGTATTGACATCTACTGTGGCTATTTTGTCAGCACAGGTTTGAGTAAAAGGCTTTTCCGAGGAATACTCTTAATGAGGTAATTACAGATACAAATTGTTGGAAAAAGAGCAAGAAATGTGAACTTTGGATCTTCTTGAGGTGGAGAGGGAACAGACGATAAGATAAAAACTTCTAAATTTAAGCTTTTAAGTGCCATTATAGTTAACACAATATATAAAGCATTTCTTTAAAAGGAAAGGAGGAAATTAAAACATTGTCTTAATTGAAAGGATATGTCTCTAAAACATCTCCCAAAACAAAGATTAAACTGGCATGTCATCATTTCATTCATAGGCAACATCACAAGTCTAACAGAGGAAACAAAACCTGATTGCCACAGACATCATCAAGGACCTTATGTTACAGTGAGCCAAATAAAGAGTGGGTGGGTTTTCAATGTGCAGTATGTAAAAAAAAAAAAAAAAAAAAAAGGGAGGAAGACAAAGGCAACCCCCCCCCAAAACAACCCAACAACCCCAAAACATATGAAAAAAACACGATAATGGAAAATGTTGGAGCAGCATTTGCAACAATATGAAGGACGTGATTATATTTGTAAGGACAAACCAAACACATAATGGTTATGGTTGATGGTCGTAACAGTAAAAAAAGTAAGGTCTCAAATTACTCTATCTGCAACACATCTTAGGACACACAAGTGTAAATGTCTGTTATTTACATTTTTTTTCCTATTCAGTGTGCATCTATATCACAACATTTTCCGGAAGTCCACAACATACAGTAAATTCAGGGTTTCACCTTTGGTTATGTAATTATCAAGGCTAGGTTTAAAAAAATATAGAACACACGTCCATGTTACTCTTGCATACAGTTAAAAGAGGAAACATATCAACCAAGCAGCTGGTCAGCTCTAAATTTGCATCAGAGAAAAAAACCTAAGTTATTTCATCTTTATGTTGAAGACTCTCAGGTGGCGAAATCCCCAGAGTTTCATTCGCTGTTTTTCTGTGATAATAGAAAGTGAGTGTGGCAGATATTTTATGATGGTGTTTATGTGCCTGACATCTTTGCTTTAGTGTAAGTGTGTCTTAATGTAAGAGGATATTCTTCTGATGTATTTCGATGTGTTGCATTGAGCCAGTCAATATTAGTCTTGTGTTTCTCTCCCAACCCTCTATACACTTTCTGAATGAGGATTTTCATGTGTTTATGACATGATGTGAATTAAGTCTTTTAGTTGCCAGCATTTTAGTGAGCAACTCAGGCCAGCCTTGTTTGGTTGACAGTATGAAACAAGATAAAAAATAAGTCGTACTGCTGACTGCGCATAAGCAGAGAGCAAACTCACCATTTAGTAACCAATGACACCTACGAAGCCGACCCAACTAAAACATTATGTCGACATTACAACCAAACATTAACTCTATCATATTAAAATATTCACATCTGTTCCCTACAAGACACTTTTTTCACATGTAAAGAAAACATCTTTGAACTTGAATAAGTCTCTCAGTTTCATCACTTCATACATCTGTATAGGTGTTGTAATTAAGGCAATAATTTTGGGCCATGACTTACTCATCTGCTAACTTCAGTCTCAACCCTCCAGGGTTAATTTACTGACGTCACACAGTACCTCTCATCTCCGTTCATCCAAAGGCCAAGTCCCATCCAGTTGTTCTTGTTGTTGTTGCTGCTTTTCAGTGTCCACTTGTTCTCAAGATGACCGGTCACAATGTTTTGCTTGTTCTCTGCAATTTCCAGAGATGTGGGGGATACTCCCTCTCCCTGTAACTGGCAGCGCTGCAACAGAGAGAAACAGGAAACGGATATTACTCTATCATCATTCTTTAGAAAATGGCACCCTGAAGATGGAGCAATTTGCCCCAATGCCAAACTGATACTGCGCATATTTTCCTTTCCCACCCTAGAGGTTGGGCAAACGGCCTCCCACTGGAGATAATCATCAGGGTCATTAAGCAGCAGCTCCTCCTGAAGCACTGGGGGAGTGGATAGGTTGGAGACTTGTTAAACACATGCACTGTGGAGCACTACTAACATAAAGATTTGGTTACATCATAAATCATTTGTCAGTTTTATACCTCAACATACAGTTTGCACATTTCTTTCCCCATAAGTAGCCAAAAGGCTGTTAAAATTCTCCTATATCACTCTGACATCATCATATACATTCATTATAATTTCTTTCAAGATCATTATTAAAGCTATATGATTACACAGTGAAATATTCAAAGATGCAATGTGTTTTTATGGCTGCATCGTTCTGTCAAATGCAAATGGGCTGGACGTGGAAGTGCTCGTATTGTAGCACTGAATACACGCAATTAATGACATCTAGCATTATTCCCTTCAGCTCCAGGGAGACAAAGAAGAAATCCTCAGTTTTCTTAATTGGAGAATTATACAATAGCTGTTGAATAGACTTGAATGCAGTTGTTGGGAAAAAAAATATCTTGTGCACCATTTCTTATGCATGTAGTTTGTAATGAGAACCCGCCTGAATGGTAATATTTAAATATACCGTTTTATTTTTAAAAGAATTAAATGTATCTCATATAGGGTAAAAAAACTGAATTGTAATCAAGCTGAAAACATTAAAATGAAGTTGGTAATATTAATAATAATAACAGCAACACAGATTATTATTAAATTAATAACAAATTATTATTATTATGTTAAATGGATACCATAGATAAATACATCTCAAATTGAGATTCCTTCTTCATGAAGTGTATATATTTTATTTTGGCTACTCTGCAGGGCAGAAGATTTAGCAGAATAACTTCTCTGTGTCATAGCTATTTGTGCTTATTAAGATGCAGACTATTAGAGACAAGTATCCTCTTTAAAGGAAGCAGCTGTTGTACAATTCTCCACATCAATAATCTTAGGATTTCCACAGTTTCCCAGGAGCTGAAGAAATTGTGTGTGCAATCATTAAATTTTTTTTTTAAATTTTACTCCCTCATGAAGTAAATTGTGTTTTATGTATTTGCTCGTATTTGTTTGGGGAGTTGCTTTGGTGAGAACACATAGGTAGTATCTATATATACCCCTAAATACCCCACGCTTGTAATTGTAAGAAGGCAAATATGGGATTCAATATCAAGTTCTCATAAACATTAAATAGACAACATTTTGGAGACATTCAAACCGAGGCCGTGAATTCAGAGAAGACCAGAATGCATGATTATGATTCACTGTCTTCTTCTGAGGCTGAAATGTCATTGTGTCACTTTAAGAAAAGAAAAAGAAGAAAGTTGCTTACAGTAAAGCAGACTGATGTTAGGCATCTAAGCCCTTTTTTCTCAGATATGTGCATGTTGAAGTAAAAGGAGCTCCTCTGTGTGTACAGTTGAAAGTAGGCTGGAGGCAAACAGGGCAACACTGGGACTACAGACTATGATATTGAAAAATACACACTCGAGTAAAATGTTGGTTGATACATCTGTATTGATTCCAACATGAAGCAAATGTGGCCCATTTCTGTTGAGGTTTGCTCCCGTTATTACAGTAAACGACATGAAGGCATAAAAAAAACACCTGTCTGTGATTTTATGAGTGGTTATTAATGCAATAGATTAAAAATGATGAAAACACTGACGAATCAAGTAGTTTTAGTACAGGAGCCTGCCTGATACATTTCGGTTGACATATTACTGGAGTGATGTAATTGTCCTTGAAGGATTTGACATTAAAATTGTAATAAGATCAAAATTTTGACACAAACTCATACACTTCTATACATAGAAGGAAATAGAAGTACATGTTACTTCCATTATTGATTAATGTGTTGATTTTTATTGTAGATTAGACCAGTCATTTAATTGTTATGTCTCTGAAACATCAGTGGACAAATCTTAATGACATACCAATGGCAGACCACTGTTTCTCATTAGAGCCTCAGCAATTAACAACCAGTGAGATAAGAAATATGTCCTGAAAGATCTCCTGACAGTTGGAGTCGATAGGCTTTAGCTAAATAATTCTCTGCTTAAGAGCACAAGTGGGGCTCAATGTTGAGACAAAATATTGCCTCTTGTCCTGTAGTCTACGTTTAGTACACCTGCCCCCCACTTCTAACACTTCCTGGGGGTTTATGTAGTCCATAAATATCATGTTCATTTCATTAGAAAAGAATTGTTGTCTGTGAACATAATGTAATCTTTTACCACAACTTAATCTGGAAAATGATTTATAATATGAAAATATAAACTGGTCATCTAAAGTATTTATGGTTTAGTGTGAATATAAATCAGAATCATTGAGATGTGATCACCAGATCTGCATCAGTACACCACTTTGTGACTTGGATGTGTGTTTCTATACATTTACTATCCTTGCACAAACTCAGTTTTCTGCATCTTGCCCTTGCAGGGATGCGCAACGGAGAAAGGTTTTCCACATGGACAAAGCAGTAATGTCTGTGACCCAGACTGGAACAGACTTTCTAAAAGGGCAAATAGGTGCAGACATTGGCAGGAAGTACTATTACTACTGAATCAAATCAGGAAATGAGACATAACAGCTTCTCCTTTCTCATTATCTGCACATCAACCATGCAGCCTTCCCCTTTTGTGTATACATATATATATATATATATATATATATATATATGTTATTTATTTATTTATTCATTTTTCTTTTACAGGGCAGTTAAAGGATAAATCAGGTTTCATACATCACAGGTCTTACTGGCAAGGTTGACAGTCCATCACAGGACTGACATATAGAGAGTCACATTCACGCCTATGGGCAATTTTAGAGGTACAAAAACGTGCACATGGACAGTGGGAGGAAGCCTGAATACCCAGAGGGAACCCACGCAGGCACAGGGAGAATACCCAGAACCTTCTTGCTGTGAGGCTATGGCACTAACCACCATTCCACTGTGTCGCCCTTATTAATAGTGTATCATTTTAATTAGGAGTTTCCTTGTTGGAAAATGAACATGCACATACCAACATCATAGAAAATGGTGGCTTAACAAATGAAAACAATACCAAGGTTTTTTTTTATAAAAAAGGGAAAAGTAGATTTCCCTTCAAGTCCTGCTGGGTACATATACAAGGTCTTTGTCACTGGCTGCTGGATGGAAGCTCATGAATATATTATTAAATAAATTGCGGTCTTCTGTCAGTCTGAGCCTCACTTAGTTATTGAGCTGGCATCAGTACTACTAGAAATAAATTCACACACATTGTTGTCTCTATATATTTTAAGTAAACCTGTCACAATGCAGTCTCTAGCCCCTTATGTTCACCTCAACTATCAGAACTAAACGCCTAACCTTAAACCTAACCACCTAATTACAACCCTAACCATGAAACCAAGCCTCAGCTCACAAGTGGCCATTTAAAGCACTTTGGTCCCAGAAATATAGTAGGCTTAAGACAAGCTCAAGGACATGCACACAAAACCTCTGGCTCTGCTTCGGATAGAGAAGTGTCAGCTGAGCTTTCAACCTTTAATTCCTTTGAACTAGATCTGTATTATTATCTTAGACTGCACTTTAGATGTTCCTGCCTTGAAAGTGCCCTCTCTAACACTGAAGTGTTTTTCTTAATAATCATCTAAATCTTCTCATCTCTGTGTGTCGAGCACTCTATATTGTCATCAAAGCAGACTTTCACAGGGAAGTCACCAGTTTCACTTTCAAAGACACCTCAGTGCTGTTCAAGAAACCTGTGTTTCTTAGATGATATAACAGACATGACTTTGACTGAGTTTTTTTGTTATCGAAGCTGTGCTTGTGTGGCTTTGTTGACAAGAGGTCAGATGATGAACGTACATGACCCAGAAAGGCTGTATAAACTGCTCTCTGGGGTTTGAGGGGGCAACAGTGAGACAGAAATGTTAACACACTTGCAAGTAAGTTGTAAAATCAGAGGATTAACAAGCGAGACAGAATTTGAACTATGATAAATGAATGTTATATGTCTGCCACATAAAGCAAAAATTGCACTGCAGTTTCCACACATCACTGTAATTTGAAAGCTATGAACCAGTTTGATGAAATGGCTCGTATCAGAAAAGTGCAGTACATGTAAGTTTCCTTCCATCATCACAGAACAAACAGAATATAGGCAATTGGGGAGCTTAACAATTAATCAGCTGTTGATAAATTGTTGATAAGAATTTAATTGTTTAAATTAAATAAATTGTCAATTAATTGACCAAGCCTCACACCAAACGTACCTGAACCCAACGCATATGCAAGAACACACAAGACCCTATTCAGGTCAACAATCGATCGATAAGGTGAATCAACTAACAATTGATGTTTTAATTGTCTATAAGCAATATCTGAAAAGTTGCCACTAAATTAGAAGGGGCGACAAAACAAACAAACAAAACAATAACAGTCGATCTGAAGGGACTTTAAGAGAGTGCACATGCACATGTGGCACGGTGCTTGGCTTCCTGCTTGCTGACACTAATCCAAAGGCAGTGGGGATTTTCTGCCTCTTGCTGCTTCTTGCCTCACACCCCTGCAGGGCTCTCAGATCTACACTGGCTTTCCCAGTCACACACGTACACAAACATACATCAATGAACGCATGATAGACTATCAACATTCAGGCCAGGATCAGCGGTATTTGCAGCACAGTGTACACTGGGGACACAACACACACTGTGCTCTCATCAAGCGTGCCAACAAGCTCTCTGTCAGCGCTTTTCTATGAGGGGTGGAAAAAACCTCCCACATATGCCCATCTGATGCACTTCGTTGAGGCTTGCTTGTTCATGAATGCGCTGTGCGGCACCATCACAGTTCTCTCATTGATTTGCAAAGTTTTTCATTAGATTTGTTACGTGCTGCATGACAAGCAAAGCTTCAGGTGCAGCATGTTTGTTTTGTGTTGGTGTCTGAGGGTGAGAAGTGCAGCACCGCAAGTCACATTAGACCATGACAGATTGTCACGGCGGATTAAAGGCCGGACACAAATGGACGCAGTGGTCAGAAAATACTTTTAATGCCAGGATGCTCTCCAGCAATTTCTCAACATGCCCTGTAGACAACTGGACTGTCTGAATGAGACATGTTGAGTTCATACAAAACAGCATTTTACCTTCCAAGTTGTTTTCACCCATTCCCTGACAGAAGCATTATCCATTGTCCACCTGTAATGCTTTGCCTTAGACCTACATAACCAATGTAGAGTACATGTAGCATGATATGGGAAAGTAGAGGCAGTTAAAAACTGGGTCAGGGCCAATTACTACTATGCCAGCAGCCAAATAATCTATAAGTTTAGATGCTTTTTCTTTTCTGACACTGATAAAGACAGACAGCAGCTCTTATCTAACCTTTTAGCCCCACATCTGACTGACAGAACACATAGTTTATAGTCCAAAATGTGAAATGCATCTTGACTGCCAAGAGTTATTTTATTTATTTATTAATTGTGTAAGATATTTATGTTGATATAATTAAGTGTATCTGTGGAGCTGTATGTGTCAATCCCAATCAATATTGTACTGTACAAGCAGGGTATTCATTCATTTATTGGAAGTTTATGTTATATTGCATGTCCGAGGCAGTGGACCTCAACCACTATGGGCTGGGAAATCAAAACTGAACAGTGTTGATGTTGTTAATAATAATAATAATAAAGATGTTCATAATGTTTTTGAATTTCTAAATGAAAATATCTTTAACAGCATTACCAGAGCTTGATATTTTTTTTTCTTCTGCTTATATTTAGATTCATCACTGTGATAAATTAAAGATGAGAATGGTTATGTTGTTGCCAGCCAAACCACAATATAGACCTACTCACATTGCAGGGTTTGATGGGGCCCCTCGACATTTCAGACGTTTTTCAGTAGGGCCACAAGTCGTAAATATCTGTCCATCGTTTTGGTCTCGACTCAAATATCTGAATAAGACATTAATAAGGATGAAAATTTTTTATATTAGTAACAATAAAACCACATGGGAGTGATACCTTACCTCTCTCTGTAAGATTTTCCCTACAACTGTCAGATAAACTCCAGGAATTTGAACTGATTGTGTGAGTGAAGTCTTTTTTTTTTTTTTTCTACTATACTTGAGTTTCAAATATTTATCTGTTGCCTGACTGGCTAACTGTTAGATATCTGTGTAATGCTATTGATAGTTTTTAATCATCAATTTCCTTCATATCACATGCAGTGAAGAGAAGGACATTTTGCTGTGAATGTCTTTTGCATTCAAACAGCACTAGTTCTTCTCGTGGCACCTTCATGTAATCCCAGACTCTCCATGGTAGTTGTTGAAATCAGAGTTCTGCAGGGGTTACAGCCATCTGCTGTTAAAGCTGAAGATAGCTCTTTATGATTCCAGAGCTACATTTAGGATCATTATTGTGCTACAGAATGAATTTGGTGCTGCTGCTGCTGCTGATGGAGAATCTGAGCATCTAAAGTGTCGAAAACATTTGTTCAGTGCTGTGTATTGATGCCAAAATCATTCCACGTAACAGCAGGAGTCCACCCAGCTGGAAATCACTTTTTTGCTGTTTTCTCAAAGTTTGAAACTTCTACGCATCCACGATACAGATTTGTAATTTTAATTTACCGAACATGGCCTGTTAATGATTTTATGTATAGATTTTAGATGTGGTTGGGGTACATTAAGCACAATTTCATAATTTGCATGAACAAAAGTACGCAGCCATTTAGTCAAAAAAAAAGACTGTCATTATGCGCTCATCCCCGTCAGTCTTGTCGTACCACCTCCAAACCAGCCTCCCCTATTTCTTGCCCCCGCAGGCATTTCTCACGTGTACTTCAACATTGACTTAATTAAACGCCTACAATCACTTCCCAACAGCAGAAGTAGATGCTTGCCAGTTGTGCTGTCAAGCATAATAAAAATTACCATGTTGTTTCCCTTGATAATGGTAGCTGCCAGCAATATATCACCCAATTTACAAACTAAATTACAAACTAGGACTCATTTTGCACAAGTGACCCATTGTAATTGTTTTGAATATTGGATTATAAGACTCAAAAAATCGTCAGGAACCAATCTTTCTATGCAACAACTTTTAAGCCACTATGGGATATGAATTCAAATCACTTTGAAGTGAGGAAAAACAATGAGGAGGTTGCTGAATGGTTTTAGAAAAAAAGGCGACAAGTAAAAACTGACATCTGTTCAACTAGTTAGTTTGAAACTATACTTGATACTTGGAAGTATGCAACTCGGCAATCTAGTTAATTTCACAGATAACCTGCAACAATATTGGTATTTTATCACATAATATGAATTTTCTATGTGGTATTTCATTTTTCACTTTCTGACATTCAATGGGAAGAAATTTGTAAATGGGCTTGTATGTTTTCATCCAATACTGTATTGTACGGCTATTCACCACAGTGGTGAAATCACCATGGGGACCATCGTGTTATTAATGAAAAGCAGGTATCTGCTGTCAGTGAAAAAGCTCTAAAAATCCACTGTTACGACCGGCTGGTGAATACGGTGAATATCGGACGTATTCTTACCTGGTGTGCAGAAACACAACTACAAATTAAACATAGTGGTGCTCCATAACTGCTTGGTGTGTAAACAAGCAATAGGTTTATGACTTGCTGCAGTTTTAAGGATTTTCAAGTTCCACCTCTGTTGATTCCTGGGATTTATCAGACACTCGACTTCTTTACATGGTTCAGCAGTTGTTTCATAATTTGTAATCCTAGATGAGACATTATGAGACATTATGATATGATATGAGATGAGATTTGATGAGACAGAGCAATCCCATTTCTGCTTGCTAAATGAAACTGTGTTGAATGAAAATTGTTTGGAAATGTTAAACCAAGACTTGATTGTATTTTGTCGCAGTTATGGTCAATACACTAATAACAAGCAAGTTAGTTAGAAGACTACTGCTGAGCTGCACACTGAGAAAGAGACTGAAACAGTGTGATGAGGTCCTAAAGCTTGGCCAACAGCAGAAAAGTCTGTTACTGCTAAAGTCTGACTTTAGTTTTACAAAAGAGAAATGTTTTTGAATAGTTATTTTCATATTACCACAGTTTATTGACAGCATAAATAAAAAACACAAGAGAAATAATTGTGTTACAGGTTTGTTGTGTCTTAAATGTTATAATACTGAGACCTTTGATTGTGTTGAAGGTTTTACAAGACAGGTGTAAGGACTTCTAAGATATTCCCTGATATAGTGCTGCTTTATATGTGTTTAAATTCATTAAAGCCAGATTTAAACAGTGAGATTTAAAGTTCATCTTGGTATAATTCCTTTCCTTCTTTCATCTTTTCCCTATTTGGGGTTGTCACAGCAAGACACAACCCTCCCATTTATCCAGGTTTGGGACCAACACAGGAGTACTACTGTTTGTGGGTGCCCTGTGGCTGGGTTTTGAAATCTGGGGACTCTGCATGCAAAACATGCAGCTCTATAACTGAGCTACATCGCCGGACTTCATTTTGATATATTGTTACTCCAAAACAAAGGAAAAAGATCCCAGACATCAGTATCACCCTCAGTTATAGTTCACCTTCTTTTTAATTCACCTAAGCATATGAAATGTCAAAAGCACTAGTTCAAAGAAATGTCTCCCAGATACTGACATGATGTTTTTTAAAGTCCTGATGTCTAGAGTGATTCGGTTTAGAATGGTGAAAAATAAAAAATATTCACATTTGACACCCCTATTTTTTTTCCCTTCATTCACAACACAACACAATATAATCAATAGAGCAATAATTTAGGCCATAAAATATAAGCTATAAAAACTGAATTGTATAAAATGTCAAGCAGTCCAAAACTTCATGATTTTCTGTTAATTGCCATCTGAGATTAAGGAAAACAGAAAATCACTACAAGATGATATAGCCATTGATTCCTAAACCACTTACTCAAAATCACTATAGCTGCAATAAATAATTCTGTCAGTCAACACATTAATCAGTTGTTTCAGTTCTAGTTGAATGTGTTTAGTCCTGGTTCTCTGTAGTAGTTGCTGCCCTGGCCTTCCTGTTGTCTTGGCAGAGCAGAGGTGTGGCTTTTTCACACTGAATATGACTCAACATCTGCTCCTGCAGAGCCATGAACAGACAGTTTCTGTAGGGTCGCTGCAGATCAGATAAATAAACTGATTTTTTTTTTTTTTTAAATGTCAAAAGGACACAGCGCGCTGATGGACCCAAGGCTCTCAACTCTGAACATCCTCATCTCACTGGCTTCCCCATAATTACTAGGCATTAACAAAAACAAGCATGGATTTGACAACCTGTCTTACGGACTGAAATTGCCATAATGGCTCAGAAATTATCCACAATTGTTGTTCTCCAATATTTTTGAGGACGACAGATAATTGTTTTGCACTGAAATGGCCCCAACATGATTCAAAACAAAACATTGTGCGATCCAAAGTAAACTCAGCTGCTGCTGCATCAGCACTGCTGTTAAACCTGCTGATGCACAAAACACCACCAACCAATTCTTGTAGTTACCGCGACAAAGTTGCTATGTTTTGGTTTTGCTCTGCTGAGTCTTCCCCATTACTGGTACACAATACTGCATGTTGTCAAGCTGCTGAATTAATTTGCCCATCACATCTCCCATAGTGCCCCCTGTCTATCCCCCAATCACCCAGTCACGCCTCTTAGAAATCTTCAATTACTCCTTCTCACAAGAAAATCTTAATGAAAAGTATCACTCAGAACTCTCATCTTAACTTAACAGTAAACTTTTCTTCCCCCTTCATGCCCTTTCATTTAAAAAAACAAAAAAACAAACATACAATGTAAAATGTGAATGTAAAAATGTGAATTAGCAACCTGGAAATCCAATTAAGCTCACAGTCTGGCTGTTTTTGTAACATCTGGGAAGGAAACATGGCAAACCCAGTCTTTTTCCAGTAAAACTCAAAACTCTCACACAAGTCTTTCCAGCAAGTCCTGGCTGTTTCCCAGATGGCCAACTTCTTATTGTTTCATAGCCAACTGGCCATGTTTTTTTCTTTTAAATGGGCAACTGTGGTTGCACATATATCCATCACTACCACTGTGCTGATGCATAAAACGGTATATTTCCTATTTCCTAATCCTCTCGAGGGCAGCATTTTTCTGTTGTTTGACCTGCAGTGTATAACATATGATAGCTTGGAAAATGCTATCTGTTTGGGAGGAAAGTGACGTTAATTAAAACTTTCGGCTCATGATTCATCTTCTGATATCTGAGTTTGATAACTAAATGATAGCTAAATTTAATCCACTGATAAAGGAATGGGGCAGCACAGCAGCATAGTGGTTAGTGCTGTTGCCTCACAAGAAGAAGGTTGCGAGTTTGGTTCCCGGCCTGGGGCCTTTCTGTGTGGAGTTTGCATGTTCTCCCCGTGCCTGTGTGGGGTTCCTCCGGGTACTCTGGTTTCCTCCCACCGTCCAAAGACATCATGTTTGGGTTAACTGGTGACTCTAAATTGTCTGTAAGTCTGACTGTGTGTGAATGGTTGTTGGTCTCTGTCTGTCTCTGTGTGTTGGCCCTGTGATGGACTAGCGACCTGTCCAGGGTGACCCTGCCCTCGCCCAATGTGAGCTGGGATTGGCTCCAGAAGCCCCCACAACTGGGAAACAGATAAGAGGTAGAAGATTAATGAATGAATGAATAATATAATTTGAAAACTTGCCTTTAGATTCTGCCTTTAAGTAACACAGTGTGTGCGAAGTAACTTGACATATTTTTGTCATTACAAACTTGTAAAACTGCCCAACACGAACATGGGTGCAGTGACTCACACGTTGGCCCTGTTCACCTGATTGGGTTGACTCAGCTCACCTCAGCGCTGCAACTGACAATTTGCAGGGATGAATAATAAAGCAATAATCCACAGCAGGCCTCAGAGCAGTGATATTAAATCTGTTGTAGTGTGACACTGTGATTAATAAGAAAGCACTGTATGAAAGTGATTTCATAAACCACCAAAGCAATTAGGGCTGCAAGTGATGATGATTTTCATTTTGAGTTACCTGTTGATTATTTTCTAATCTCATTGTTTGGCCAATGAAATATAAAGGCCAAATGCAGTTTTGCTTGCTAGTGTCATCGTCCATTTTTAATAATAAGCTTAGTGTACTGATGGGTCAACAGGGCGGCAATATGTCGAGCTGGTAGTGAAGTGATAGAAGAGCACGTCTGCTTCAGAATTTCAAAGATTTAATTTGCTTGCCTCCATCAAAAGAAGATGAAGCTTCTGGGCACTGGGCTGTTCCAATCATGATTATTAAATTTTGACCATGCATGTGATGCAGTAGTAATTATTAAGGTTTTTGATTTCATCTCATCTATAGTGTGATTGTTGACAGTTGCTTTCCTACAACCATATTAGAGCTTTATTAAGTTGCTGCTATTGCAGCCCTGCTGTTTCTTCACATTAAAAGTGTCCAACTGCTGAAACAGCAGTTGGGTTTCACCGTGAAGTAGTCATGGGAAACACTGTGTATTTTTCTCATAGTTTTGCACTGACAATGATTTCTTCTCCACAAATGTTTCCACCAAAGAAGACAATAGCTCTTCTGGGCTTATGTCATCAGTAAATCAGTTTTATATATTGCATGATAGAACAAGAGGCAGCAGCCACAGTGGCCAGGACAGGCTGCACACAAGGTTGCAATCTCACTGTGTCCTCTTTATTAAAATAAGACACAGTTTTGTTACAGATTCACCAACTGCTGACTAAAGACAGCTGTATAATGAATTAATAGTTATGCAACTGCAAACTATTAAAGGAACGTTGAAAAGATTTGATTCACTTTTTTTTTTTTTTTTCAACAAATATTTGACAGTGTTAAGGTAGTGTTGCATTATATATCTGCATATTTAGTGAATACAGGAGCCAGGTCCTCGGTTTTTACAATATGCATACATAATGTTCTATCTGTGGGAGAAACAAGGGAAGAATTGTTTGGCATGTGGTCAAAGCAGCTGATTCAGACATTTGGACTTCATTAAGGTTGAAAGAGGCAGGCAAAAAAGACTTTGCAAAGAGCTGATGAGGACCAATGAAAAAAGGGCCTTCTCTCTATGCTCCAATTTTGCTTGATTAGACACTCAAGGTTAATTGCAGTAGTATAAACGTAAGCACGCTTATTAGATTGATTATGGGCTGACTTCCTGGAATTTAATTTAACCCTAATCTGGACTGAAAAGTGAATCCTTCAGTCACATTACTTTGTTGAAACTATTGGATATTTTTGCACTACGTGTGCTACAGCAGTCTAAGGTCAGGATAGTCAGAAAGAGGCACACCAAACACCACGGAGATGAGAGTCATTAAATGAAATGCAAGACTATGAAGAGGTTCACACTGACAGATACTTTAGCAACATGTGCAAAACCTCCCCAAATGGTAACACTGAGGGACTTTAAGTCTAAGAGTGAAAAATAGTTAAAGGACATATTTGGCTGTTGCCCTAATGCCACATGGCCAAAGTTGACATGAATAGTTGAACAGCTGCAGCAAAGCCATCTTTGATTTAGTTTTATTTTAAGTCAGCATGCTACCCAGCTAGCTCTGCCCTGTCTCATTACTGTAACATCCAGTCTGCCATGTACTAAGTGAACAGCTGTTAATGCTAGCATTGTTTATGTAGCAAGAGCTAACAAAAACTTTGTTGCACCTAGAAATAAAAAAACAAAACCCAAAACAAAACAACACTTTGCCATAAACATACAGTAAAAACTCACTATGAAAGCTCAAAGGGGGGGAATGAATATATATATATATATTTTATTTTTTCCTTGCAGTAGCTTCTATTTTTCTCTCATGCACACTCTCCCTCTTCATGTGGCATCTACAGCTGAGTAGCTGCAGAAACAGCGTAGGCTGTCCTGAAAGACAGGACAAGCACTGCATTTAAATTTAAATAGACATGGTGTAACAATCACAGTATAATGCATAATTCACCCCTGCATTGTGGATTAAACCCAACGCCCCAGCTGTTACAGAGAGTCACTTAAACACAGCATGTAGCATGACAGCCAAGACCCTGAACTGTTACTGATATCTTGAGGTTTCTTTTTGGAGCTGAGCAGTTGTTTTACTCCAGAATGTGCAACAGAGTCACATAAAGTCGCTCATATATTTAATAGTTTTTTAAGTCTTCCTATTTACCACTGCTATGCTTGGAGAAACTCTGCTCTCTAAAACACACATTTTCCAGTCTGACGGCGAGACTTGGAAAAACAGGGGCAGAATTATGAAAAGCGCAAAATGTTCACACACAGATTGTTTTTGTTTTTTTTTCTTTTTACACTTAACCAAGCCCAACTCAACACGCAAACACTACACATACACTTGAGGCACTCAATTGTTTTCCATAGACAAATTGCCCCATCAGAGATTCCAGTCCTTGTTGCTATGACAAAGATTACATTTACCCCAAACACAAGTTTCTTCTTTATGACTTGCAGTGCCCTCCACCCCATCCTCAGGGAGGGTGTTTTCAACATAATGCATGGCAGTGCAGGACTGGAACAACATTACATGGAGCCAATTGATCATGTGTGACACACGAAGAGAGGCTGGTGTGCACAGGGAAAGGGCTTCATAATAATAGACAAAAAGAGAAAAAAGAAACAAAAGTCTCAGACTTCTGCCATCACTGAACAATTTCTGAAAGCAGCAGTGTCATGTGAATAAACCTGTGACTTATAGTTGAATATTTTCTGGATGTGCATTCAGTACATTTAGATCTAAAATGGGGTTTATGTCTCTTAGTTTGATGAGTGTCCACCTCAGTTATTCAGATCTTGATTAAAATCTAATTAACTGCACTAAGCAACAAAGGTAAAGCATGTTGAATACTGATGGTCAAGTAAACTAAGACAACAGGACACATCTCCTGTACAAAAGTTGAATGTGGAATGTGATGCCATCCAGCAGCACTGTGCAATTTGTATTGCTATCATTCCATATTATTCATCATGATTTAACAGTTTCCAAACATTAGTCCCACTATTACATCAAATTATAACTGGAATAACCAGTTGTGTTACATCACATTACCCATTTTTTAGATACTATAGTTGTATTTTGTTTGTATTTGGATGTTATTTTAGATGCTGCAGCTACCGCTCAATTTAACAAGCAGAATCAAGGTGGGGTCTTTCTGAAACAAATCTTGTCCCTCGCCTACAGGAAATGCTGTACCTATTTTTAAACCACAAACATGCAGTTTTTCAGCTGGGACACTTGGGAGGTCTCCAATTAGCTTGCAGGAAACCCACAGAGGCAAACACAGAGATGTGTTACTAGAGAGATTTCTCAGATGGAGAGGACATATTTGGCACAGTTTAATGAAAATCAACATTTTAATGTTACAGCAGAGGACAATGTCATGTGCTTTACAGCATGCTAACAAGATAATTCAAGATAATACATTACTTTTGTGGCCTTTTTATCTTTAAGTGTCACTTAATTAACTGATATTACTTCACATAATAGTTTCAATGAAATTAATAAATAGATCAAGTCTCTATTTCATGTGCTCTCATTAAATAACCAACATCCTTGAAACATTCACTCTTTCATTCTTTGTTGCTCTTTCTCATTCATTCACACATTTGAGAGTTTCATTCCCACAGTGAACTGCATCCATTCATCTACTGACAGACTTTTCATTCACAAACTCCCTATAATGACTGATTCATTCATCTATTCCTCCATTCATACCCACAATTCATTCTTTCATTTACTAACTAATGACTGAATACAAAGTCATTTATTCAATAATTTCTTCTTATTGTTATTATTAAAGTACACGTCCATTTAATTTGATGAATGGGTGAATTAATTGATTGATATATTGAATAATTTTTTTAATTATTTACCTTCTTCCTCCTACATGCTGGCTCATCATCCATTGAATTTAATTTAATTTTGAACCCCTTTATCTATCATGGTTGTGGGGGGTGCTGGAGCCAATCACAGCTGGTATCTTGGGCAAGGGCAGGGTCACACTGGACAGGTCCTCACTCAATGACACATAGCGACAAACAGAAACAAACAACCACTGACACTCACAATTACAGGCAATTTAGTGTTACCAATTAACCTAAACGTGCATGACTTTGGACTGTGGGAGGAAACACACGCAGACACAGGGAGAACATGCAAATTCATTCTTACACTTTGTCATCAGTCATATACTCTCATTTTAAAGAATATGAGCTATTTATAATGTATAAATCAGTAGGAATGCAATAAGGAAGTCGCTGTGAGACATTCAGCTGTTGGTGGTTGAAATATATCACACATATGTAGACAGTGAAGTTGTTTATACATTCATTGCATTATTGATTGAATATTAAATAAATGCATTGATTGGCAATTGGAATCAGTGTTAAACTCTCCAGATTTATTATTGTTTGTTTTACATGCTTGCGATGGTATTATCCTATCAAATAATAGAAATATTAACAACAACAAAGTAAATGAAACTACTCTGTTCTTTATTAACATTATCAATATTGTCAGAGAGAAAACTGAGGCACACTGAAATCATCAATGAGCCACTCAATCTATTTAAATCGCCTGTGCAGTTGTTTCAACGTCAGGAGGATTTTAAAGTCAAAAGAAGTTAGGCAAATATTTTTTTATTCTTTTTATATGTGATCAGGAAAAGGTGAGGGGTTCCAAAATGAGAGTTTGGCATTGATAACACAGGTCAAACAAACAGAGTGGTTAAATTCAAACATTGAAATTTCTTGCCTCTTAAATAGGCAGTTAGTTACAAGCTGCTTGTCAACCAGGATGACAAAATGTAGGCTTCATTTTGGACTCGTCTTCCCAACCAAACCTTTGAGGATCAATCCTGACAAATGTGACATTTTCATTTTCCCTTAACTGCTACCAAAAATCACTCAAATAATAATTCAGCATATTGAATTTGCTCCAAAATGGCACCAACATGAACCCAGTGAGATATAAAAACACAAAGTGAGTTAACTGCCATGGTAAAAATGAGGAGACTGAAGATAAAGCTTGATATAATCCAACTTGATGACAGATTGCGTTAACTCTTAAATAACA
The DNA here is from genome assembly GCA_034769265.1 of Remorina albescens. Classification (NCBI taxonomy): domain Eukaryota; kingdom Metazoa; phylum Chordata; class Actinopteri; order Carangiformes; family Echeneidae; genus Remorina; species Remorina albescens. The sequence goes on from CM068479.1 coordinate 14,062,649, forward strand.
ATGTTGTAAGAACGTAGTTCATGCCTTCTGCAGTTAGAGGTGCAGAAATTCTACATTATCTTCAGTACAGAGGCTGCTCTGAGATGTAATTAAAACACGGGCAGGTGGAGATATATAATATGAAAACAATAGGAATGAAATATGCACATTTCACTTCTCTATCATAATGAATATAACTGTGGTCTACCATTTGATTTACAGAGAAACAATACACTGGAGACTAATTTTGGGACATTTTCAGTTTTCTGTAGAACAGATAGTGTGTGCAGAAGATCTCAGGCCCACACAAAATGATACTGTGGCTGCAGGAACGATCAACAAATGAACCATTTGTTAACAGTAAAAATTAAATGGAATTTTTCCGACAGTGCCGTGGTAGCAATTTAAATCTGCCAACTGCTGAGTCTAATGTGTAACGAAGAGGCAGAAAACCATGACTGTACAAAACCAGGAGTTGGCTGGAGGGAGAATGGATTTACTGTTACTGGCCTGAGAAGTAAAACAAAAATCTTAAGAGTACGTTGTGGTTTCTCTGCATAATCCAACAGACGTCACTGAAAGCTTTCCAAAATAGCTGTGTAGACCTGGCCCAAGGAAAATGAAAACTGCAAAGTCCCCTTGAACATAAAGACGTTCTTCACCCTCAAGGTACGAGAGCCAAAAATGAGAGTTGTCCACTGGGAGGTTTATTTCCACATCTTGTTTTCAATAGCTTGTCAAAGCTATTACAAAAGCAAACCAAGTCTTAACCACACAGACTTCACCAGTGCTCACTAAACCTGATTTAGAGGTTATTCATTTACATATATTAGCACAGAAACTCAAAATAACAACAGTTCTCACCTCAGAAGAAGCCATCGAGAACACACTTAATTGGAGCCAAATTGGATAGGCTCAGCAGAGAGAGGTGCCGAACAGAAAGGCCTGATAACAAATTATCTGAATGAGCGGTAAAGCAACATATATAAATTAAAGCCGACCTACTGCAGTAAATTAGATCAAAAGGTGTACAGAGACAGAGGAAGCCAGTCGGAGGGTGTGTGTGTGTGTGCTCAAATAGGAGACCAGGGGGAAGGGGAGGCTGCGATGACCCATTGAGGGGAAACAGTTGAGTCATTTAGTGAATCACAGGTCTGGGCCTCACATTCAACAGACATTTACAGATGACAGAAGGAGGGAAGTGGAAAAGGGGGGTTTTAAACTAGCATCTCAAACAAGGTGTCAATCTGTGGCTCAAATGCAAACCCACCTGGCCATCGTTCTGTCAAGATGATCATCTTTATAACAAAGTAAAGGTTCATACCAAATAAGTCCTCAGTGGTATGACCAGTCTTTGACTTGGCAGGATTTAAATACAGTGTCCAGATCAGATACACTGGCGAGCAGATAAAAAGGTGTGTTCCAAACATACAGTGGAATGTCTCACTCTTTATTACAAAGTACTGAAATCTTTAGATTTATACTGTGTAGTTGTGTGCCAATTGGTGTGTATGTTATTTTTCCTCCATTTATTGCTGGGGCAGACCTCTAAATGTATCACATATTAAGTGAGTAAAACTTTAATGACACAAAGTGCAGGAGACTAATAGTGTGACAGTATCAAGTGGGTGTAAAGCTAGATGTCTTATTACTGTGCTGTATATTACCTTGCTAAAGTAAGAAAGGCTTTTTGATATTTTTTATTTAACTTACTGAGATAATTTTGTTGATTCTACTATCATAATAAATAAACTAAAATCTACAATCATGTAGTTTGTAAAATTGTATCACAACAGTTGCAGAAACAAAACTTCACTTGGAATCAGTAAAAAAAAAAAAGAAAAAAGAATGTAAATCAATATTCAAAACAACTTTTACATGCAAAGAGGCACTGAAAGTTTTGTAACTTAACTAAACTGCAGCACTCAGCCTCTTTAAAATCTGCGGGCAGCAGGAATCGGGAGTAATATCCATAGGCAAGCACTGAGTCAGTTGTCTGACTTTCTCTGGTACATGAGCAGATCAGTCCATCCCTGAAGCGTGAGCATGTAGTGGCGAGGGAAGCAATTCTATATGAGAGCTGATGAAGGAGGCCACAGATTTTGTCTTCTGTGCTGTACTAAATTTTGTGCTTCTGAGAAAAAGCAGCTGTGAACATAATCCCAGCAGCAATTACATCACTGGGAAACAAATTAGTAGTATACAAGCATAACTTTAGGAGACAGAATTGAAAAACAGTGGGGAGAAGAAAAAAGACTGGATAGTTTTAAGTGTGAAAGAAATGGTTGGTAGATAATTCAGTTGTAGTGATTAACTAGCTGGCCAACTGCTGCTTTGAATTAATCTTTCTAAAATCCTCTTCCTTCACCTCAGCTCTCTGCCTCTGTTTACAGTGACGGTGCCCTGTAGAGAGCAGTGACAGAGGGAATGTGCAATACCCGCTCTGATGTTTCTCCTATTACACGACTGTAACCTCAGCTAGCCAGCGAATAACTGCGATATGAAGGTGTTAAACAGATACAAGGTTCAAAGCATGTAATGCAACATGATGAAATCAGAGAGAAACAGTCAGGAGCTGAATCACACTGAATCACTGCGCCACCCCATCTACACGATGATCACTGCATTTTGGGAACCCACACACAATGAAGAAGGTTGTTCCTTCAGACACTATAGGTGAGGATCTTCAGCAGTTCCACAGCTGCTTGAAAGGCAGAATTATAATGTGTAATTAGAATTACACAAGTTATTACACAACAGCAGCAATGAGCAGCAACTACAGACTTTTTGTGCTGCATGTCTCTGACTAACTACCGAACTCCTGAATTAGACAAACAGAAAAACAAAACCAAATATGCCATGTTTTGAAACCATTTCATGTGTAACTAACACTACTGCTGGTTTTGTTGACAAGATAAAGGGACAGATGAAGATGCTTTCTCTTCATTCAGTGTGTACTAGCTGCTATTATCAGGCTCACAGTCACACAGTTAATTTTTTTTTTTATCCCTCCCTTATTTTTTCATCATATCTCAGCACATAAACAACATTACTTCCCAACTCTTTCAGTGTAAAACTGACACACAGTGGATGTTATTGTTTGTGGCAATCTGCACTCATCATTCTCACCTCCAGCCTACTCCTCTCACTGTAACTCTCATCCCTGTGTCCTTAAATCTGCATGAATTGGCACTACAGCATTATTGTACACAGTAACTCCTATACACAATTACAAATCAAACCATTTGCATGGATTGAGATGAAGTTTGTGCGTGGGGGATCTTGGTCTTTGCAGACCATGAAACTGACTCATCTTCATGTAAGCTTGCTGATTGGTCATGTAGGGCATTTTGCATGCGCACATACACAAATGCACATAACTGCGCACATGGACACGGAGTGAGATACACCCCAGGCCCTTTAGAGCGTGCATTAGTCACTCCACATAAAAGCATCTAGTCACTCCAAAGCAGGAGAGCAGAGAGAACGAGTGGGAGACAAGGTCTGTAGAGGTCTGGTCATGGCAGCCATTTTCTAACATGTACAAATGCTGCCTGTGCAGGACAAAAGCCAATAAAAATTTAATTTTGGAGAGTTCAAGTTTGCATAACAGTGATCGATACAGGGGGAGACACTCTCTGATCTTGGCTCATCTGATACTTGTGTTTTCCACGTCCACAGTGACCAAGACTGACCACAGGGTGAAACCTGAGGTCATCTGACTGTAATTGATGGTGACTTACATGTGGCACTTACATAACAGGATATAACCTATCAGCATTTAACAGTAACTGTTGTCATGCTGTCTAGAACTATTGGAGAAAAGACTCAGCTTAGAGGCGTGCAGTCATCTGTGCAAGACAATGAATAACACTCTTTGATCTCAATTTTAAACCTAAATTGTATCTCCTCGGTAACAAGTGTAAGTAATTGACTATGCCTGTGTAATATCTGTTAGATAATGGTGATATAGACCTTACTGACAGTGTTATCAAACTGTGTAAGATGTAATCAGTGAAATGGTTTGTCAGACACCTGATTTGTGGCAGACCGGGGAAAAATGCAAGGAAACGAAACAGCTTTCGGAGACAGGGATGCAAGCAGGAGAGGGATTGTTATGCAGTTTCTAGACTGTTCAGCGTATTATTGTGGGTGATGAGGAGTCAATGTACTGTTCAGTGCACTGAGTTTTCCATCTAACTGCAGACACAAACGTTTTGTGGAAAAAAAAATAACTGATGTGAATTAATGCACAGTGTATGTGTGTGACTGGAAATCCTACTTGTTGTAGTGAAACCTGTTTTGATGCTGGCCTGAATGAGGCTACAGCACCTGGAGACAAACGATGACTCTTTGACCGATCTGTAGAAAGTTCCCCGTAGGCCGTTTGTCTGTCAGCTGGTTTGATTGGTGTGGAAGGTTCTGTAAAATAGCTTGTCCTGTGGCCTTTGTTGTGCGTGAATCTCTCAGTGAAAAAGATAATGTGTGTTGAATTAATTCATTAATGGCTGCTGCCCTGACTGTGCAACTGCTGCTAAAATCTGAAGATGCATTAATGGGGTTAAAGCCATAAGGGAGCTGAACAAGTCCAGAATATGTTGTCAGGTACACAGTCCTAACAAAATGTTATTAGGTTGGCGTCATCAAGCCAACTTTAAAACAACACTGTATGCCTAAATGTACCCACAGGTTCAAATGCAGTGACCCGGTCTAATCTAACCTTTGTTTATATACAGTACACAAGAATCAGCATTATTATTTAATCAGCACTCAGTCTATCCAGCAGATGAATGTGTATCTACATTGCCTTCCTTCACCACCTAGTTATGAACTCTTGTCTGTCTGCTGTTTGTTGTAGGGCAGGTTGGGTTTCCCAGAGCTGCCACCCTTTACCTGTACCTTGAACTGGGGCCAGTCCTAGCTGACATTGGGCAGGGGAGATGTACACACCTAACAGTCCCCTGATGGAATCATTCTCAATTTAGACATACTAATTCACATTTTATCACCAAGAGGGAGCTCTCGCAAACACATTCAAGGAAGAACATACAATCTCCACACAGAAAAGCCCTTGGTGTACTCACCATTACCATGCCTTGTGTGCTGTAAAATGGTTTCATGAGAGCAGTGAAACACAACCATGTTGTCAAATCACCCTGGAACAATCAGCTAAGAGCCTGAGAAGACATGCAGTCGGTCATAATTCCTTGCAGCTTTGTAAATATATTGTGCATTGTCATATAAATCATTACAAGCAGTTTTCACTCAACGGCCTTTCAGTTCAGTTTATAATATTCCCTATACTCCAGAAAAACTTAAAAAGACACCTCCACTGATGAAATTAAATCTAACAGGAGATTTGTTGTGGGCTGTTATTTTGCTACAGTTAAGGCTGTGTGAGATGGGTGCTGCAGCCCAATATAGCTGGTCTACATGAATAATGTACATAATTTGACTGATGATTAGTCAGAGCTGCTGTAAAAGCTTCTCCTGTTATTTGGGTGAAATTCTTCAGCAATATGAAAAGCTCTAAAGCCATTGTTGTATCTGCCCACAGCACTTGTACATTGTCTTCTATTTTAAAATGGGACACAGGGACTGAAATTAAAATGTGCCTCAAAAAAAGGAATCGTAACTGCTCAAGTGTCGAGTCATAGCCAGAGAAATGTTATATAATGTAGACAATGACAGCACATTAATGTGACGCATTGCATGAGCCCATCATGTCATCAAGTTTGGTTCGTCCCACACAAGTCCTTGGTGTCCAAGGAGGAGGATTTGTCTGTTGTCTAATGTGATCATGACTCGCTTGATGTCTTCTTAGGCGAACTGTTTTATAGGGACGTGGTCAACATTAAATTGTAGTTGTGACTGCAACTGATCCATGAAAAGAAGATGTGAAAATGAATGATTTGTCATCATTATGACGGGTTGACTGTTTGAAGCAAATAAAAGTATCCTTAAATGACTATTTTATAATATATCTATGTCTCAAAAGTCCAAAGTTAGAGTCTCAGCCTGGAGAGTTTGATATATATGGCAAATGAACTGCATCATTGTTATGAGCTAATACAACTCCACTCTGCTCCTTACAACTTTATGTCTAACTCCGCTATTTGTGGCATATTGCAATAGCAGAGCATCACTATAAGCACATTTCATACGGATTAAAATGTGATGTGAATTAAATGTCTCAACAACAGTCATTAAATCACGGCACTAGCTTCTTGTGTGTCAAAGGACCGTTTTTAAAATCTTGTGTCTGTAAAGCACTAAAGCATCCAGACAGGTTTACTCTGAGGCCAGCAGTAAACCTTACGCCTGAGCAATAAAATCAACCTAATGTCTTTTTCTTTTGTGTATTAACTTTATTTTCAGTGTTTTCATCACTGTAGCAAGGCATCATTAGATCATGTCCCTTCGTAAGAGAAATGTTTTTATTTATTTAAACCTATTTTATTGTTTTTTAATGCTAACATAATGTCATTTAATAATTCTTATTATATTTCCATGCCCTTGCAAGGACTTGAATTGCTTGCATCTAAATGCTGCTATACAAATAACTTGCCTTTCTCTAGGTTAATTTCTTCTTTCATTTCTGATTCAGCAATGATATTCACACAACTTTCACAAATTCCCAAAAAATGAAAAAATAACCAAGAGTCATTTGAGACCATTTGAACATGCAACCATTAGGTATAAACTTTCTTTGTCTATTAAACATGGTCGAGCAAGCATTAATTGATGAGAGGATTGGTCATTGCAGGAGTGAAAAAAGATAAGTAATGTTGCTAAGGAGCCCAGATTCAATCAGCTGAGAACATTGGATGATAAAATAATAAAGAGTGATGAACAGTAGCCATAACTTTAGTTTTACTCACACATGTGACGGGTGGGACTCTGCCTGATGGGAACACCACCTCAAACGTGGAAACGACTCAGTGAAACAACATGCAAACTCTGAACAGAAACATTCATTCATCGACTTCTAACAGCTTGTTATTTGAAATATGTTAGCTGCTTAGCATGGGACTCACTGTAACAGTCACCTTGCTGGTTGTTCCACACACTCAGAGTACATACTGATGTTTAAACATTAGCTGCTTTTCTCTGCACTCTGCACCATCTGCAGTGACCAAAAATACAGTCAGGGAAACTGATCTCATCCACAATCCTCATTTTTTCAAAACTGGAGTAAAATTATGAGATTCTAGCCCTAACACTGATACCCTGATACACTGTATGATATCCACCCAGAAATCTACATGATCACATAGAATTTTACAACAGATAACCCCGGCATGCCTATCGACTTTACCCTCCACTGATTTAGTAGCACCCTACTGGTGTGTGTGTTTTGCTTGATTTCTGCAGTCAATGCTGACCGTCTGCGGCCCCTGAAAAGTTTACAGGACCAGCAGGACGCTTGTCTATTGCACACCGGCTCATCTTCACAGGGAGCGGGAGAGGAAGTTTTTCCATGCTTTAGCAGCTGCTCCATTTAATCAAATCTCAAGCTTGCTCATTAAAAAAAAAAAAAAAAAAGCTGCAGTGCTTTTGGATTTTAGGTAGCACACTGAAAAATGACGGCAGGAAGTGAAAAAAGTACCTCAATGTGATATGACAAATCTTTTAAATACTTACCTTTCCATATGCCATAACAAATCTCTAATCCTCTGCTGCCCCAGATTGTCTGTCTGTCTATGACAGCAAAATGAATCAACATTTTGACCACGCATACACACACGCATATCTATGTACACTTCAGCTACACAAGATACCTTTATAATACTCTGAATATGGATTTGTGATCAATGACATTTCCCATGGTTTTGGGGAAATGCTTAAAAGAATGACCATGTTATTTACTTATTGATTTTTTCTTTTTGTAAATAGCTTTAAGGCAATTGCATAAGAAAATTGTTTCTTGTGTTCATGGAGAAACCCAACACTGAAGCATATGTGTAATTAGCAATACAATCTACACGTCTGGAATGTAGTAACACAGTAAAGCCTGGGATACAGTAAGATTAATGCAGCCAATTAGAAAGAGGGGAAACAATGGAGGGTTCAAAGAATCAGGTTGCTATCCTTCAATAGGGGGACATTATGTAACTGCTACATGGAAACTACGAGCTGGTCTAAGTTTACACTGGGGCTGTAATCCTACATGTGCTTTGTTAACCACTCTCATCAAAGGGGGCCGTGAACACTATGTTTACATGGAAAACTGCAGGTGACAAACAGTTTGTTTCTCAAGCTAAAGTACAGGATGGTCTGAAGAAATTAAGAAGTTAACATAAAACCATTAATCAGACAACAAAAAGGGCAAGTTGTCCAATTACTTCTTTATTGCACCACTCGTGGTTAATAATAGTTGATTTACTTTTGAAAGTCTTAGTAATCTTTATCAAACCTTGATCTTAGATGGTGGTGAGCATTAGCAAGCTTCTTTTCTTTTTTTCATGAGATAACCCAAGACAGATCCACACACACTTAGTATTATGGTTTGAAAATCCAAATTTTTAATGCAACAATGTCTGATTCCTCTAACAAACCAAACTGCTCAAAAAGAATTCAAAAGTTAGAACGTATTAGAACAACGAGACCAACAACTCTCTGATGCTGTTACTTCTCACCTGGTTAAAAGCCTGCTATCTTTTATAGCTACTTCAGTCTTAGGTCCACTCTGACTTCACACCAACAGGTTTGAACAGCAGCTCTGCAGTAATCAGAGTCCAATGCCCTCGCTGGCTAAAATTTTGGAATCAATCGCATCTTTTCCTGCTGTTGATGAGTTTACAAAAAGGTGGCTCAATCGGCTTGTTTCTTAAAAGGGAAAACATTGACCAGAAATTCTGACATGATGACAACAGCTAGTGTGTTGTGTGTGTTGGCAGCATAGCTAGCCGAAAGGCCTGATTAATGTCTTGGCAGGACATTCCAGCCTCATTAAAATCCACTCTGTTTCTGTTGTTGTTTTTTCTGTCATGTTGCCTTGGTTAATTCCACGGGAAAAGATTTTATCAGTGATGCATGATGGCTCATCTATGAATCCATTATTTAGTACTGACTTTAAAAAAATACTTTTAAAGATTCTTTTCTCAAACAGGTAGCTGTTGTTATTATGTTGTTCCAGTCTGTGTAATTTTGCTTGATTAATGATTTTCCCACAAGATCATTACACAAAAGAGGAACAACTGGATCAGTGGAGGAACTGAATATTCTCACTCAGATATTTAACTTTTGCAGATAATAGTCTACAGATATTATGGTTAAACCTTCAATTTAGCCTTTTTTTTTTAACTTATTTTGGCTTATTAAACTATACTACAACTGAGTGTGAGCATGTATACATTGTTTGACACCTTGATCACATTGGGGAATACCAAGGAAATGTACATGACTGAAGCTTCTGGCCTGCCTTTTATACAGCATTGTGCATTCATGTGGAAAAAACATGGGAAACTACAGAATTAGTAAAGAGCTGTTCAGTTTCCTGCAAATTCATTAAACAATTAAACAAGTTATTTGATAATTCTGAGTGATAGCAGTATGAGTGGGTTTGTCAGACCACTTAGTGGCAGTCTGTATCACATTAAAGGTAGATACTGAGCTTGTGGAGCAATGTGCTTGTGTTTGGATCCTTGCTTTGCTTCTGATAGCCCCCCACACACAAACAAATACATGGACATACTGCTGACTTAATACACACCTGTGCCAAAGGTTTCACACTATTCCTGTACTTGGCACGTGGTGGTGACATGGCAAGAATAGTAGCAATGTGCCAGCAAAGGGACAGGATGGACTGCAAGGATTTAAACGGGGCACATTTCAAAATAAGATTAGCAAATGAAATGCATTCAGTGTGTTTGCCAGGCCTCAGGAATATACACAGTTCTTTCTTTGGTTATAAACACTCAAGCACAACAAGTGTCTTTGCTGCATGCCCCACCCTCCCATGTGCCGATGGCTTCCCAGCACTCACCTCCAACTAGAGCAAAGATTGACTCATCCTCAAAACCATGCACATTTCTGTTGGTGTGCAGGCTCTTCAACAGTTACACTTTAAGGGGCCTGTATCTACCTGTCATTGCCACTAACAACCTGCTACATAGTTCCCAGATCAGTACCCCCATTTGGAAACAGAGTGTAACTTTTCATCACTTCAGACACCATGTTCAGGTCACTGCTGCACATGTTGTATGGGATATCATCTAATAAAGTGGATTAAATTTTGGGCTGAAAGATAAACAGGAAATTTTTTATCAAATGGCTTCTTTATTAATTACACCTAGATAAAGCTAAAACTCAAATATATCATACAAAAGAATTATAGCTTCACTACCTGCAAGAAGGTTAGCTTGTTGAATTTACAACTTAAGGGTTTTAACTTCAGCTGTACTTTCTGGTACTGTTCATTCATATTTTTATTGTGTTTTACATGGAAATATTAGAAACAGCTCACCAATAACGCAACAGACATGAACATGACCAAAAGACCCAATGATCTCCATAATAGTTTCAAAGATTGAACATATAATCCTCATGGAAGGAGGATTTATTGCTGCATTCTTGTATTAGACTGCATAAGTGTTAAAGCATACAGTTTATGATGTCTGTAAGTTTGTCTTAGTGTTAAGTCCTCTGATGGTCTGCACGGTCTCCTGGTGCTTCCACAGATTTGGATGCATAAGTCTAAACAAACCTGCAGGTTAGATAACTGGAAACAAATGTAAATAAGTTTTGTCTGACATTGTATGAGCTCTGTGGATAGCATGTGTTCACAGCATGTCACCCAGTGCATACTGGGGTGGGCCCCAGACACCTGTGACCCTGAACAGTCATAAGCGGATGTGAAAGGTGGATGGATATCTTGGCCACAGCTTGGAGTCTTTTCCAAGCAGCTAAATGAGCCATTTGTCAGCCGAGTCAGTCATGACTTCGACCAACGGTTGTCAGCACAATTTATGTTCTGTAATGCAGAGCAGGTTTTTTCAGTCCTGAAGGGTCAATTGTCAAGTTAAATGTGCACTGTGGACAGTGGGGTGTGAAGAGTAAATAAAACATTAGTAAAAGCCAATAAGCACTGTGAAAAATCTGGTCTGTTACATTTAACTGAGACTATGACTCAGCTTTAACTCCCATCAGCTCCCAAACCGTTCTGCCATCTGGTAATTGAATGAACCCCATATTCATGTCAAAGGTTGCATGGCGAGCAGGTACATGCACATATTTAAATCTCTTCTCTGTGTAGTGAAGTAGAAGCCTATTTAATTTATTCTTATTCTTAATATTTTGCTATTTTAGGGAACGTGTTCCTCTTCAGTTCGAGGTCATATGATAGCTCATGACCCATTCATCAGTGAATAGGACAGCACTATAACAAATCACTATGCTACATGTTAGACTCTCTGTCTAGTCCCTTACACACACATTTCCCCAATGTTTTTTTATCCAGCTCCTTGAAAGCGAATAGAGCCCTCCCCAGGCTGCGGTGAGACGTTATCTGAAATACTGAAGGTATCTTTCAACCCTCTCACGTCCCCTGTTATTATTCTATATCTGCATGCTCTGAATACTCTGTTAAAGCTTTTTCTGCAATAACAGCGTAGTTGAGATAAAATTCAAGTGCTGCCATCAGCTGCTGACTTTCTCAGTTTTTTTAAATTTTGCCTTAGAGGTACCTGTTACCAACCAATCTTGTAATTAATTAAACTATAAGTAATTGCCACGTGGAAAACCTGGGTCCTTTGGGAACCCTTGCCCATATTGCCCTGCTGGTAATCCAGCTTTGGTTCTCATAACAATGAGACCCAAACGACTAGAATTCATTCAACAAGACAATCTGAATCACTGCCTGCTCTGTGAACCAGAAGGGAGCCTTGTGAAAAACATTTATCAATGAGCAGTCTTGCACTGTGTTTGTAAGGTCTTTACTTTTACCATAAGTAAATATTTTTGTTCCAATCAGTTCAGCAAAGCATCAAGTGAATATAAGACAAAAAATATTGAAATATTAAACCAGGAATTGATGTTTTTCTGCCCTGCAGGCAAAACACCGCAGATGTCTTCATGTTACAGTGCTGGGGAGCAGAGCAGCAGCTCAGACCTAACCAAACAGATAAGTGACTCAAACTATTCATTGATTGGTGAAACAGGTGAGCAACACCCTTGATCTACTGCACTCATTTGTACTTCCTGTTGCTTAAATAACCTGGTCTCCACTATGACAGGCATGGGATACCTTTTGAGAAATAACCATAAATAACTTTAACTTTGTCACATGGCCTAGGCATATGTCTAGGCAGACTCACCGTGCACGTGACAATAGGTTGCTACGAATAGTGAAAACTCTTCAGCTCTGCTCTGTAGCTTAGGATGATAGAGGCTGCTTTCACAGACAGCTCAGAAGCTAAAGGCCTAAGAATATGCCTGACCCACACAGTTTGCTTGAAAAATGTTTGGATTCTGCCTCTTGCCATTAGCCATATTATGTAAATGCTAAGTGTGAGGTATCAAGAGGAGTTGGCTCTGTGCCGGGACGGTACCACGTGTGTTTATGTGTGCAGGTGTTGAAAGTTTGAATAGTTCCTCTGGGGATACAAACACACAGCGCAATAAATTATTGTATGCTGATGCAGTGACGTGCAGGAGGGAGGCTGAGAAGCACTGATAAAGTGAACATGGGTTTACTGCATTAATACACATGTTTATATTTGTGACCAAACCCAAGATGCAGGTACTGTTACTTAAAGCACCACAAAAAACAGTCAAGTCACAGTGTGACTGGATTTTTCTCAGAGAATCTCTTCTCAACAAATGACAAAGTGTCTCCACCCAAATACTAACGATAGCAGAGAAACACAGCTTTGATGGGTAATGTAAAAATATGAACATATTTAATAACTATTCTGTATTATATACTATATTGTAATACTCTGTATTATATAATATTACATCCTATAATATTTAGGATTCAAGCCAATTGTACCTGCAAGCCCATCGGCACATAACGCGGCCTTATGTGGGACCTTGCACTTCTTTAATAATCCTACTTTTTTTAGACACAAAAAACTTTGATTTCTCTATCAAAAAAGTTACGTTTTCTGGTTTAGATTTCTATCTCATCAGTCTAATTGGTCTATAAATATCCAAATGGAGTTTAATGTGTCTTCTCACTGCACTTCACTGTCCAGTCTCAATGTTTGTCCACTGAAAACTTTAAAATTTGTCTAGATTGTCTGCTGGACCACAGTTTGACACTATCACAAAATTCTTTCCTTAAGTATACACATCTTTAACCTGAATGTAACAAGTCTGCACGTACATGATTCTGCACTATGAAGGTCAAACATCCAATTAAAGTAACAAAAAGCAAAACTCATGCTTGAATGGAGGGAGGATCAAGGCTTAGCAACATTTGGGGGTAACATGTTTAGATTAATGCATTACAACATAAAAAATGTTTAAATAACATGTTCTGAGTGTAACAGTTTAGACTGTTAAATGTGATGTAATTCTGTTAGTGTTGTGTTGCATAGTACATGTGTTGAAGTGTCCTCACAATCATCAATAAGACGACTGGACAACAGAGACAACATAAGAGAACGCCAAACTGAAATCACTTCTCTTTTGGTGGGAATATAGTTAAATGTGTCCCACAAAGCATGGACTAAATTCTCCAAGAGAAAAAAAAAAAAAAGACTTGCTGTTCTCAAGCTGCTTTTTAACACGCTACACACAGTCTATTAATGAGCCACACAATCCTTTGTGTGATGGCGGTGGATATGCAGCATAACCATTACCTGACCACATGAGGACTGCATGTACGCCAGTATTTTATGCACTAATATGCATATGTAACCATATGTAAGTCCAAAAGCTTGACAAGAGTGATTAGGCTGATAGATGATTTCAAATGTGTTTCACATCTAGTGGTGAGTGCTGCGTGTATTCGTCATCTGTCAGGTATTTTTAGGAGCGCTATTGGCTCACTCTCATGACACTTGGAGTTGTTTTCATCATCACTGCACATAAAAAAAATGAATAAATAAATCACTGTCACACACGAACTGCAGGCCACATACCTTGGAAGACATCCACACCCCGACATCCTCTGAGCTTAGTGATAATCATAGTCCTCTTGAGAAAAAAAAAATTTGTGCTCAAAGTCCAGCAGACAGGAGAGGAAGTAGCTCGCAGACTCCCCTCCAGGGAGTTTCCACAACAGAGTCGTTTTTGCTATAGCTTTCCATCTGTGTCTGCGTAAAGGGATGTTGTCATTTTGAGGTGGTTTAAATGAAATTGGGGAAACTGTAGTTGCCAAGGGTCTGAGCGTGTCCATACAAAAACCTGGTGGGGCAGGTCATTTCTCCAGCCATTTTCAATTCTGATGATTCATGTGCTTAGCTCTCCTGGTGGGTCAACCACACAAGGCTTTTTTGGCCTGTTGTGGAAAAGCATATTTGTGCAGGTGTCATAAAAAATAATTCTAGTCCTGGTTTATTTCATGACTGCTAAATGCTTATCAGAATGTCTTATCAGTGAGCGTTCTGTTGATATCAAGTGTTGGAACAGTAACAAAAATCTCATTAAGTTTGTCTTTTCTTTAGTGGATTCCAGTTTTCAGTGGCAGCTATGAAAGGGGTTTTATCTATCCTTAGTTTTTTTCTCTAGGTGGGTGTTGCTCATTCTTCAGCTAAGTTGTCAGAGGATGACTAAATTATTGCCATTTGCATGGCCTACAGTTTTTGTCTCTAAAATAAAAATCTGCCAAACCCAGCGCAAAATTTTACATTAGTGCAAATAAATGTTTAACTTTATTGCATAACAGTGAAACAACCGTCCCTATCCATTCTGTTATTCACAGATGAAACTCATAAAGTGCGAATGCCTGGGTTGTGTTCTCTTCAATTTGGATTTGATGTCAGATTTGGAAGCCTGCACAGGTCAGTTGGATTCATTCATAAATATTGGTCATCATCGTTCCTACAGGAGGGCATTTGGGATCAACTACTACTGAGATGGAGAAAACGTTGCCAGTTGGTACCGTGTGAGTCTGTATGTGTGTTTGTGTGTGTGAGGCGGGGGGTGGGGCTTCTGTGCAGTGCGTAAAACTGGTGTTGGGGGACCACCTGCTTTTGGAGCATAGAGTATCTTTACAGGGAATATTCTTCAGCAGAAAATCAAAGAAAGAAAACAAACTCTACTTGTAATCACACGTCAGTCTGAATAGATTTCGAGTTAGTACTGTTTTTTCTGCTTATGTCTGTGCCATTTCCTTTACTGGGGCTTTTGTCCAGACCGCAAAGCGACTCAGTGACCCCCTCCTCCATCTCCATGTACTCCGCTTTGTCACCCAGCGATGACCCGGAGGGCGAGCCTTTGAATTTCCTTAGAAAGTCCGGGAAGTAGGGGCACCCCGGGGGCATGCTCTCCACGACCGGCGGCTGGTCTTCGTTGTCGGTCTCCCTGTGGTAGAAGTAGTTAAAGTTGGACACTATGACCGGCACCGGGAGCGCGATGGTCAACACGCCGGCGATCGCGCACAGGGAGCCCACTATCTTCCCCCCGACCGTGATAGGCTTCATGTCTCCGTACCCCACCGTGGTCATTGTCACCACGGCCCACCAAAAAGCATCGGGGATGCTGGTGAACTGAGAGGTGGGCTCGTCCGCCTCGGCGAAGTACACCGCGCTGGAAAAGAGGATGACGCCGATGACCAGGAAAAAGATGAGGAGGGCCAGCTCCCTCATGCTGGCGCGCAGGGTATGGCCCAGGATCTGCAGCCCCTTGGAGTGCCGGGACAGCTTGAAGATGCGGAACACCCGGACCAGACGGATGATTCTCAGGATGGCGAAGCTCATCGCCTGCTGCCCGTTGCCTTGGTGCTGCGCCAGGTCCGTGCCGAGAGTTATGAAATAAGGCAAAATGGATACAATGTCTATCGAGTTCATAATGTTTTTAAAGAAAGCGGCTTTGCTCGGACTCGCAAAGAAGCGGACTATAATCTCAAAGGAGAACCAGATGATGCAGACCGTCTCCACGATGAAGAAGGGGTCGTTGAAGGGGGTAAATCCGTGGTCGGGCTGGCTGGAGTTGTGTCGTGGCTGCAGATACTCTTTCTCGTCCCTGAACTCCGGCAGCGTTTCCAGGCAGAAGATGACTATAGAAATGACTATAACCAGGACGGACACCACCGCGATCCCTCTAGCGGGACTCGAGCTCTCCGGGTACTCGAAGAGCAGCCAGATCTGGCGCTTGAATTCGTCCTCCGGCAGAGGTTTCTCCTCCTCTTTGACAAAGCCCTCATCCTCCCGAAATTTCAGGATCGCGTCCTCCCCGAGTTCGTAAAACTTCACCTCCTCGGAGAAGATGTCAAACGGGACATTGACGGGTCTTTTCAATCGGCCGCCTGACTGGTAATAGTAAAGAATGGCGTCAAAACTCGGCCGGTTCCGGTCAAAGAAGTACTCATTCCTCAGCGGGTCGAAGTACCTGATCCGCTTGTCCGGATCCCCCAGGAGAGTGTCCGGGAACTGAGTGAGAGTCTTGAGCTGAGTTTCAAACTTCAGACCCGACACGTTGATCACGACTCTCTCGCAGCAGCCGCACTCGCTGTAAACATTTTCGTATCCGGACTGAGGGCGCCTGTCGGTGATCGACACCGTCTCCTCTTCATCATCCATGTTGCACAGAAAGCTCGACCTCTGGCTCCCCCAGCCCCCTTCCTCCTCTCCCCCCTCCTCCCCCTCCTCTTCCTCGGCTCCCTCGGCCTCTTCCTCCTCTATCATGATGTCCTCCTCGGATCCGAGCAGCGCCAGCTCCGAGTGGCGCAGGTCTCCGCCGAGCGTGCTCCGGCTGCGTCTCCACCGGCCGACGCCGCGCTGCCTTTTCCGCTCTCTGAGAAGTCTGTGCTGCTGCTCGGGCTCCTGCTGGTGCTGTGGAGGTTGTGAGGAGGTGGAGGAGGAGGAGGGGCGCGAGGCGGTACCGCCGCCGCTGCTGCTGCTGCTGATGTTGGTGTTCGTGGAGGAGGCGGTGCGAGACTGATGCTGGCGGTTGTTAAGGTGATGAGCGCCGGAGGTGGAGGTGGACCCCCCCACGCTGCCGCCGCCGCCTCCTCCTCCCTCCGCGCCGGATCCACCTTCAGCAGCGGCCGCCGCCGCTCGAGACTGAGCAGCGTGGCGCTCCCTCTCCCGTGCGCGAGCCTGGGCATACCCGTACGGCAGGTGACTGTTGCACCCGCCGTCCGCACCCACCATGGCAAACTCCATGTTCAGTCAACGGGCGCTACAGGAACCACCTCAGGGAGACGTTGATGCAGGCCAGAGAATAAAAGTTGCAGCTCGGAGCGCGCACAAAGAGACGACGAGACATCAACCGGTTCGACCGATCAGTTGTGAATATGAGAATGTAAGAATAACAAACACACCTCGATCGGGTCCATGCTGAGAGAGCAGCCCGTGTGGCTACTTACATGATAGGACATATTGATCAGCCTATCTCCCAGTGCAGGCACAGGCCTTATATGACATTATTACCACATCCAAAAAACCTGAAGGCCGGTGGCACGGCACGGCACGGCCCGGTACGCAGACCCTCCGCTCTGTGTCAAACTTGCCGTTATTTGTGGAGCATTACGAATCACCGGGCAAACAAGCGCCACCAAAACAAGCTCCCCTCCGTCTCTCCGGTGCCCATCAGGTGGTTAATTTCTCCTGCGCCTAAACGTGTCTTCTGATCCTCCGTAGTCACTCACGGTTGCCATCTTATGCGATGAGTTTTTTGTTTTTTTTTTAAAGAAAGAAAAAGAAAAAGCAACAAAACAGGCGTTTTGCTGTGATATTATGGAGCTCCGGTGATTCTGGCAGACTTTATCCCCCTGATGCTCTGCTGCGAGGAAAAAAGGAGACAAGACACAACAGCAGTTGGTTACAGGCAGAAATTAAAAAAAAAACAAAAACAAAAACAAAAACAAAAAACGAAAGAAAGAAAATGATGTATTCACATTGATGTCCGTTTTTTGGCGGCTCCATAGAATAAGATACTACGCATGTTATTTCCTATATGAGGCGCTAAAACTTAATTGGATTGTTATAATTATTAATACCATTTCGGAAATGAGTGCGAGGAAGACATTTATGTTTCGCACAGACATTACGCACGATTTTTTCGGCTCATTAAAAAAGCCTTTCTCATTCTGGCATTCATACTTACATGTGAAAAAAGGGGGCCAAACGAAATCGCCTCAACCCCCCCAACCAACAAACCAATCTGCTGGAGCAGGAGAAGAGAGGGGTGGGGGGGTAAGGTAGGTGAGGATGCAGTTCTTCGCTTTTGCCCAAATTCCCCACTTGATTATTTTTAGGGGGTAGGAGGGGGGGTAGTATCACAAATCCCTCGTTGTATCCAACCAGCGACCACAACATCCACTCCAAGCATCCGCGGTCTGACGCACTCTGGGGAGGACACTTTTTGACTACGTCTCGACGTCTTGTCTCAATTCAACAGGATCTATCGCCGCCTCAGCCCCCGTCTGTACTGCATCGCTCCCGATGTACTGACAGCAGTAATCATTTAAGAAGAAGAAGAAGAAAAAAAAAAAAGCAGGTGTGCAAGCTGCGAGGTGGCATCAATGACAGCTCCACACGGTCACGGCAAAAAGATGCAAGGTGGGGGGGCGGGGGGTAAAAGTTTAGCTACACGCAGGCGATTGGGGAGACGGCCCCATGGTTGAGTCTGAGTATCACACATCTGTCTGTCTGCTGCTGTAGCCCTACCTATATTCCTGTATCCCTCCCATTGTGTGTGATGATGGAGAGCCTCGGTGAGAAAGTCATTCATGTGCTGCAGCGCATGCACACGGTGCTCGGTCCTCCCCCAGTGGATGCAGCCGGTCACTGCGCACCGTGCTGCAGTCTCACACCCGAGCCTGCTCTGCCCTTCATCATCACTGCTGGGTGGCAACCGGTGTCCTTCCCCACAGAGGAACGGACTACACTCCATTCATTCCTCATAATGTCGACGTCCTCATCATTTTTTTCTTTTCCAATAATCAATCCAAACCCACTGAGGCATTTTGTGTCGTTTTACCTTCAGAGACCACTCGGGGAAAATGTGTCAGAAATCTTTATTCATTTCAGTTTTTCGAGGCAGGGAGAGTAATAAAGATTTACCTGAACCTGCACAGGCGTAGCTCACAAGTGATAGTTTGCACTGAAAATGTGCACCAGGACCTCCCTGCATCCATCTATTGATCTAGCATCAGCTTTACACATTATCAATTGTTCCTTAAAGATTAAAATAGTTAATTTTGGTGTTGGACTGTTGGGCCCACAAAACAAGATGTTTGAAGCTGTCACATTGGACTCAAAGGAGGAGTGTTTTTACAGCCCAGATGATTATTTTACACTGATCAATAATGAACATAATTGTGAGTTTTAACTTAAATTATTCTAAGTCTCTTTGACAACCTTCTAATAGATGTTTAAAAAGGAAAATTAATCATTAACGGCCAATATTTTTTGATGAATTTAATTAAAGGCAGCTCAAACAAGTGAGTACTGAAGTCAGTGTAATGAAATCAATTCATTTATTTGTCCATTATCATTTTATTATGTTCCGTCAATAGTAATCACAGAGATTTTGATTTTGGCTGCTCTGACAAGTAAGAAGCTGTGACAGTAAAATACAACTTTTGTGTCTACCATACAGGAAGCTGTGACAAACCCTCAGCTGTAAGAAACATGTCAACATTTCTGTACATTTAAAAATATCAAGCATCAAATCTACGCATGTAGCCAAAGAAGTGATTGTGATACGCAAAATACAACTGTAGAACAGCATAGCTGCTTTAAAAATACAGGCACGAAAATGTCCCTCAGTGTTTGTGTAGAGTTACATAAATTTCTGTAAACCAAAATGAAATACTTCAGTTTACCCCTTAAAGGTACAATCTTCAGTCCAAATGCAAGAGTCACCTGCAACCACAAATCCCAAAACACAGTAAGAGATGCTTTCCCTGTTGCCCTGATTTAGAGAGCTGTTATTGAAAATTTTAGCGCAGACTAAATTAAAGTTATTCACAGTTTATGATCTGTCAAAGGTTTATTTGCATCAATTGGGTGCGTCATACAGAAGTAATACCTGTATTTGAACAAGCTGTAGATTATTGGTCATTAAATTTGTGCTGGCATTGATGTTTATATGTAAAACAAGCCAGAGTGGGGTCTCATAGATAGTACATCGTTTTCTGTTGATTGTAAAAATTATTACTGTAACTTTATTTGTTTATTTATTTATTTATTACCAGAAAGGGTGAATGCAATGCAGAAATATAACAAATCAAACACAACATGGGTGTTGTGTCTTAACCAGTACCTCTGAAATTTGATGTCCACCTGTTCAACCAGGGGCAGCACGTTGGCGTAGTGGCTGTTTCCCCACAACAAGAAGGTCACAGGTTCGGTTCCCGGGCCTGAGGCCTTTCTGTGTGGAGTTTGCATGTTCTTCCTGTGTCTGCGCGGGTTTCCTCCGGTTACTCTGGTTTCCTCCCACCATCTAAAGACATCTCATGACTCTAAATTGTCCGTAGGTCTGAGTGTGAGTGTGAGTGGTTGTTTGTCTCTGTGTGTCTCTGTGTGTTGGCCCTGTGATGCACTGGTGACCTGTCCAGGGTGACCCCGCCCTCACACAATGTGAGCTGGGATTGGCTCAAGCACCCCCCGTGACCTGGAAACAGATAAGCGGTTGAAGATGAATGAATGACGAATGTTCAACCAGGAGTTATGGGAAGGCTCTAAATGAAATCTCTCTCATCCTCATTTCATCATTATTCCAATAGCAGATATCTAACTGTTCACATAATCAAACAGGACCCATCGTAGATCAAAGAAATTTCAAGACCAGAAGACCATTTTTTTTCCTGTTGGAGAACTGGTGGGAAACAAAAGCATGTTAGGCCCCAGAGAAAACTTTAACAGCAGGAACAATAGAAAAATAGAGCATGCGCTCTCAAAGAATGTCATACAGAAATGAGTGTAGTGTAACTACAGCTGTCTCAGACACTCCCCTGTCTAATTTGAATTATAACAGTCACAGTACACCATTTCACACAGTGCACAGTGAAAGGTCATCTTGCCTTGCTTTGTAAAAGAAACAGAACAAAACTGTTCTCTATATATTATTCATCTTGTACATGAAAGTGACCTTAAATAACCAGGTTTTTTTGGGGTTTTTTTGAGTGTAGGGGAGAGTACAGCAGCTAATATGAAAACTGTAACACAACAAGCAGTCCAACAAATTACTTTGCACAGATACGAAGTCAAACAATCCATTACCATTGAAAGAACAATAAGGAGTGCATTACGTTTTTAAGTAATAAACGTTGAAAGCCACAGACATCAAAATAATTAATATTATGGTGATTTTTCATCAATGTGGCCACATTAACTCCTATTTATACATAGACATATGTTGATGTAATGAGAGTAATAACAATACATGAAGGAAAGATTGTGTCTGACTTTACACTACAAGCACTTTGACGGTCAGAGACCAGCTAAATACATCAGGGGGTCTGCGTTGCAGCCTGGAAATGACAATAATGAAACATCCCAATTTTTAACCATAAAGAAAAGAATGGCAAATTTGTCTCAGTTAGAGCCAGATGTTTGTGCAGACAGTCTTTGTTGATAGTGCGCTTACTATGTCTTCTGGGACAGCAGGGCTGCTGAAGACATTTGGACACCTGGCAAGATGAATGTGGAGTCATTGCTATTGATCATCCAACCTATTGCCAGTACAGATTTATTTGGTTAATTTTCAATATTGGGACAATAAAGGTGTTATTCATGGCACCTTTGAAACTTCCCAGATTTAATTTGATGCTGTGCAGGCCTGCTGCTGGGATACATACCAGTCAGCCCCTTCAGTCCTGTCCATTTGATATAAAAACTCTAATTAGGACAAGTAAAGTCTGTTATTCCAGACCAGAAAACGGATACAAAGTTCCTCTAAGGAATCATTCCCTGAGGTTTTTCTTTAAATCTCCAGTTGTAATACTCCTGGAGGGATATTTTTGGTAGTTTGTGCAGTCTCCTTCTTTAATGTAAGAGGAAATGTGGAACAAAATTTAATTCATTCATTTTCAGCTAGCCTATCCATGAGGGGGGCGGGGGTTGCTGGATCCGATCCCAGTTTATGTTCCGGCCAAGGGAGGGGTATATCCTGGACATGTTTCCGACCTATCGCAGGGCCAACATATAGAGACATACAACAAACAACCATTCATGCTCACATTCATACCTACGGGCTGCTTAGAGTTACCAATAACCTAAACATAAATGTATTAGGACTGTGGAAAGAGGCCAGAGTACCTGGAGGGAACCCACACAGGCACAGGGAGATCATGCCAGTTCCATACAGAAAAGCCCCAGGCCCGGGAACCGAACCAGGAACCTTTTTGCTGTGAGGCAACAGTGCTAGCCACCACTGCACCACGCTGAACTATGCAGAGGCTTATATTTGTGAAATAATCGGCACTGCTGCCAGTACAAATATCAGTCAGTGATTCTATAGAGAGCTCCTCTTCACAGCTACTGTATCTCAGACATTTGCCTTAGTCATTGAAGAACCCCCTTTTCTTCTACTGTGCAAAACAATCTTCCACCCAACACTCACACCATGTACACGCACCCCTTGAACTTCATTGGGTGTCCACCTCACTCAGCACCAGGGGGAGTTACAAGGTCAGTGATAACAAGAGTTGATAGATTCGGGATACAAGTTACCTTATTAAATGCAACTTTAGATGCACTTTGAACTGATGCCAGGGCAGAAGCACAGCTGCTTCTGGTGACAGGGTCACATAAACAGAGGACAAATTCCGCTGATTCAACTCAATTTACTGGAATTATCAGAGAACATTTAAATGTGAAGTGAAGGGTGATGAAAGTTGGAAAAATAACAAACCCTGTTTTCAAGAGGAAGATGCATATTTTATTTGTTTAAACAACAAGAATAAAAGGCAGCAGGGGAAGTCAGGAAATTTTATTGTCAGAGTCAATGATGCAGTCACAAGGTTTTAACCTTGTCAGTATGATTCAAAATCAAGTTTTGCATCAGTGGAGGGCACAAAGGTTTCATTTATCCAGGCACATTTGTCTCCCTGAGACTGAGAACTAGCAATGTAATACTGCTTCCCATAGGGCTGGGCAATAAGGTCAAAATCTCAAGCGCAATGCATCATGGTCTGTATTGCTTGGTTTGCGACCAACTGTAGAACAGCATAGCTGCTTTAAAAATAGAGGCACGAAAATGTCGCTCAGTGTTTATGTAGAGTTACATTAATTTCTGTAAACCAAAAGGAAATACTTCAGTTTACCCCTTAAAAGTACAATCTTCAATCCAAATGCAAGAGTCACCTGCAACCACAAATCCCAAAACACAGTAAGAGATGCTTTCCCTGTTACTGGAATTAAGTTGTATACTTGTCATGGGTTTAAGCAGGACCCAAGAGCAGCACGACAGGAGGAGTGTGATATAAAAAAGTCTTTATTCAAATCCTGAAGCAACTGAGTAACATTGCACAAGAATTTTCTCAGTGTTCAGAGTTCAGTTAGTGTCCCTGCCAGGATATTAACCCAGTTCTCTGGGGGCAGCAGGAACAGATTTGAAAGAGGTAGCAGGCAATTCCTCCCAGGAGAGCTGGAGCGACCAGAACAAGGAGACACACAGGCAGAACTCAGTCAGGAGCACAAGGCAGGTCAGATGTCCAGGACCAAGATGAGGAGACGTGGTCAGGGACAGGCAGAGTCCATACCAAGAGGTCTTTCCAGAAAAGAATGCTGGAGAGTAGTGAGTAAGTATGGACACTCTTTTTTTATTTATTTGAACAACCAGCTACTCTAAATGTGTAAAAGTGGACTTTGAATGACCTATATCCAAACTGTAATACTGACCTGTAATTCCAAGCCTAACTACATATATTCCTTTGAAGACATTCGGCGGATGTTTGTAGTATATTGTAAATATAACTTTAATAAAGTGTATTAGGTATAAACATGCGGGTATACTAAATGCTATATATGGGGACATAAAATAAACTCCACACAGAAAGGTCCCAGGCCGAGGAATCGTCCCCACGCCCCTAACCACACGTTTTAAAACCATACTGTCATGAGATACAGACATGAATAGTTATGGAATGTCACTGGATATAAAAATGATCAGGGAATAGAGAGAACAGACGGCAGTGAAGAATCATCAGCACCTGTACACACCTACTACCTACTTTCACACAGTGTTTATGATATGTTGGTAAAAATTGAGAGAATTCTGTTCCCCAGCTCAAAACCAATGACCCGTGACTCAAATTTGTGATGTCAGCAAGGTGTACAGCTTGGCACAGTTTTATACGTGGCTTAATTTAAAGCTTGTTTGAGCTTTTGCACCCAAAGGAGTATTTTTTATAGCAGTGCCTAGGGTTATGAACCAGAAAATCATTCTGAGCACTGAAAACATCATCTCGTTCATCTTTCCCAAATTGATTCCCAGTGGACATTATTGTGAAATTACATGACAGTCCCTCTCTAGTTATGGCTGTAGGAAAGAGAAACAAGATGCTCACTAAGGTACAGTTTGCTTATTTTAATGTGTCTTCGGTTTTGTTTTCTTCTGGTTTGCTGCAGCACAATTTAGCTATTTTTAGGAGCATGAACTTTAGGAACATGAACTTGAAAAGTCTTTCCCGCTCTATCCAAATTCCAGGTTAACTTTATATAAGCTGTTTATGGAATTTGCATATCAATGCAGTGCAGGCATCTATGCAAGTTTATAGTTTCAGCTTAATGAATCAATTTTCAGTACAGATGCGCTCATTTAATGAGGAATTACCATCCGTTATACAAATTGCTCAGAAAATGACTAATGATGTGTTCTACTATGAATGCAAGATTAATCATTTATGACTGCTGTTCATTAGTGACAGAATGAGTGCTAAAAATGATGTATTTCAGTTGAGCTTTCCTAAAGGAAGTAATGCCTTAGAGGACGGGAGTGACACTCTATAAAAGTCCTTGTTAGCCAAGCAAGACAGCTAAGTCTGCAAGGGCAGACGCAGCAGCAGATGAATGAACTGTGGCTCCTGCCCAAGTAGTTATATGCAACTGTCACTGCAGCTTGTCCAGGTGGTGGTGCAGTGTTAACTTTTTATTGGATGCAGCAGAAGATTTCTATAAAACAGTAAGCAGCAGGCTTAGAGGGCTGCAGTGGTGAAAAGAAACCAAACACATTTCTTGTAGTACTGTTGTTAAGTTTTTAGATTTTACTCCAGTTCTTCCTTTCAGTTACCGTATACTACAGCACGTTTATCTTTTTTACTCTCACATATGTCCACCACCATATATGTATGTTACTTTGCAGAATCTGACTTAACAGGCAAAACATTTGATCAGCTTAAAAAATTGCAAAGAAAATTAGCTTCACCTTGATCACCCTTAGTGATGAATATAACTATAAAATGTTTAAAAACAATGCATATTCTAAGACAGCTAAGGAAACTTTCCAAAGTGAATGAAACATGAACAGGAAAAAAAAGAACACATGGATTACTGTAAAACGCAACCATGAGAAAGCGGTAAATCATGCACATTTCACAGTATAATGTAGAGTGCATATTGATATAGCATGAAAGGGCACAACAAGACCTTTTATTTTTGGTGAAGTACATGACGTACATTTTGCTGCTGAAAGTTTTAATTTAATGCAGGGCTTTGATCTGCAATTATGATCGGTGTGGATGAGCTGCTTTTTCTACCGGATCAAAGTGATAACTGAAATTTACCTCATTAATAAAGAAAATGTTACAGCTAAAGTTTGGAGAGATTCATTCAGATGGATTATTCATTCAGATTTATTTCTGCAGTTGAGCTTATTTATACTTGTTCATCCATCTATCTACCTATCTATCTACCTACCTATCTATCTATCAACCTACCTATCTATCTATGTATCTATCTATCTATCTATCACAGTTTGTAGATAATATCCAGAAAAATACTTTCTTTTACTCTGGCATCCCTCATTTTTAGGAAGAACAAAAATGAAGATGAAATGAAGCTGGCTGTGTCAACAGTGTCTTGAATCTTAGCCCTAAGATAAATGTGCTGAAAGCAACACTGATTGTACCACCAATACCCATCCATCCATCCATCCATCTTCTATCGCTTTTCTGTTGCCGGGTCACGGGTGCTGGAGCTAATCCCAGCTCACACTGGACAAGGGGTGGAGTACACCCTGGACAGGTCACCAGTCCATCACAGGGCCAACACACAGAGACGGACAGAGACCAACAACCACTCACATTCACACAATTTAGAGTCCCAACAATACCCACTTCTTAAAAAAAAAAAAAAAAAAAATCTCTATACCTCAATTTCAGTTAATAAATGTGACAGTAAATTCCAGGTCAGTCTACCATCAGTCTCTGACACTGATGTGTGTATCAACTCTGTGTATACATTAGTGTTGGGCCACAGCCGAACAAAACACATGCTCCTTTGTTCCACGGACAAAGGAGGGCCCTTTGAACTTGGCCCCCCGACAATGCTCATCTTTTCACACCTATGTGAGAAGACGCCACAAACTCTAAGTTGTGGCCCTGACCTCCGTGGCAACTCTTCACTCTTCCCATGGTAGCAATGCGAGGTCCTACCTAAGATTTCTCAGAGTGGACAACTCTCTCTGCTGTTTCCTGCAAACAATGAACCTCAAATTACCTGCAGCTCTGGACTGGGGACACTAGACTTGGACAAAGCACAAAGAAGGACAGTTGCTTGTCCAAGAACTGCGTAATGGTCATTGGGCCAACTTCACATAAAACAAGCACAGCTAAGAACAGGACTGGTAACCCTTGCACATGCAAATGTAGATTTAACACAACCTTCAGTGTATCCGATGTTGCATGAGTAGGAATATTGCCACCCCTTCTCTGCAGAACTCTGAATCCTTCTACCTTGATAGGGTAAAATGGCTGTAGTTGTTAAGGTGATTATAGTCAGATATCCAAATTAATAGTATTTTATGAGAGTGAATTGATGAGTCAGCTATTGTTTCCCTTTTTAGGATGCCCCCCCCCCCCCAGGTTAACTTTGATATTAATGAAAGTTATAATTTTACATGAATAATTTCAATATTAATAGTTTTGTCAAATTTTGATAGCTAATCAGCAATGAACTGCCAAGCCCCAAAAAATGGTGCCATGTGTAAGCTATATGTTTGTTACTGTCTTCAATAAACTGGAAAAATCTAATTCAAGTGATGGAGTTGGAGCATGGCGGATTAATTACTGATGCTCATGTCCCTGTGGGGGCGGCTTCATGTTTATATTTCTGTGGTCCATCCACCTTTCACTCCAACCAGCCTCTCACTCATCTAAACCCAAACAAGATATCTGAAGATCCCATTGTTCCTACTCATCTGTAGGAGGAAAAGGCCTTGAACTATTGGCCAGCCCTGAGCAGTTGAAAGAAACAAGCTTCCAAATCCAAACAGGTAGGAAACATTGCACTGATCCAAGGCTGAAAAGATTAACAGGATTTATGGGTGGCACTATTTAAGTAAGAGATGTGACGATCACAGGCTGGAAATTGTTGCAGATGTTCAAGGAGTAGAAGAAGAAAGAAGACTTGCAACTGAGGTTCAAATCAGCGACAGCAGCAGCAACAAGGTACGTCTTCTGTTAAGGACTGTGCTGAGATTACATGCAAACTGCTGAAACTGTATTAAAGATTCATAATTAAACTAAAACAATGAATTGCAGCCTGTGATGACAGATTTTATTATAATGGTACAGTTTATGGCGGTAACTGATTCAATCACAGTTTGGTAGATGAGAGAATGAGAATCTGGAGATAAGAATTCCTTTGTGTTACCATTCAAACATTGTTAAACAAGTTTTAACTGTGAAAGGCAGTTTAGCAGCTCCTTCCTATGGCCAGATAAAAATAGTAAAATACAAAAATAAGTACACAGAATACAATAAGACCAAATAGGTAAAAACTAGAGGTGTGCATTTAACATTTTTAAAATATGTAAATGACAGTTTTTGGGCTTTTTTTAAAATTCCTGGTTACTTTTGCTCTGCTGGTGATATTTTCCAGGTATGTATCCCAATGAATATGTTTTAGTAACAGTCACAGTAGTCAAATTTCAAAAAAGGGCCCCTTTTCTCAGATGCAGATGTTTTTCGGATGTACTTTCTTTGGATCAGTAGAGATCCATCTCTGAGATTTCCTCCACCAATTAAAAAGATGTATTTAAAAAAAAAAATCTGCAGAAAAGTGATACACAGCACAAACCGTATTTCAATTTTTGAATGTAAAAGCTCATTCTCAACCTGGGAAACTGAGACAGTCTTGAACTGAACCTTACCTACAGTGGAACAGTGGAAACCTCCAGCTGGTTAATTGACCTCATTTTTTTCCCGTCATCTATTCTTATCTCTTATTATATCCAACCATCACATTATTTGTAATTCTGTTCACATCAACTGCAACTAATATTAAGGCAGATCGCTCAGATGATTATCTCTGAAGTTTTAACACTTATAAAACATTAACTAAGTGCACATGCTGTAATTTAGGTGAACCAACCCTTTATATTCTGATCAAAGGTTTACATCATGAATAAAAATATGAAGATGAATTTCAATCGATAGAGGCTCAGTTTTCCAAAGAAACGTGTCATCAATCATTAATTTCATTAGACATTATCTTTCATTATACACTCTACTATTATACTTTAAATACAAATTTTAATAATTTGTTTCTGAATATCACCAGTAGACCTAATCGGACCATTTACCCACAAGCCCATGCCTGAACTCATCATATCAAACAAACAAACAAAAAGTTTCATAGTGCCACATGTCAATCCACATCAACTTGTTGGATGGTCTGACTTGGTTTAAACTCTGATGTGAGACCTGATTCCCTCCTGTGGCAGACGTCTGCATTTCACCCAGCAGAGGATGCAGCTGGTTGTCATGACAGCAGTGCTGGCAATGGTGGGGGCGGGCCAGGGCTGCAGCTTCAACTGTCGTCTGACCAGCGTTAACATCTCTGTGGAGGGCTGCGCCGGCCCTGAATCGGTCCAAACCACCATCTGTGCAGGCCAGTGCTACCATGAGGTATCAGTGAACTCCAACGCTGCACATACGACAGCCAAGTTATAGAACAGACGTTTTCCATAGAAACTAAGGGGGGTTATCTGCCTGAAACATGAAGCTCTGCTCTGTTGACTCCTCATGCTCCAGTGTATTTTTATACAGTCACAATATGAATGTGATTGAAGGGTTGAGAGCAGTATTCACTGTTAGTTAAGGGAGTGTTTTTAATCTGATTTTACTCCAATTTTTTTTTTTTTTTGCCATAGTTTGATTTTAGGTTCATCTACAAACAAGAAAAGGACAATTATGTTGATTTACAGTTCATGGCAAGCTTGTTTGTGTAGCACATCATTATGTACAGGTCATTTAATGTGCTTAACAGGAATAAAAGAGGCCCAAAAATAGAGGAAACTCCTAGTATGAAAGTAAAAAAAACAAAACAGTATAAAGATTATGAAACAGGAATATTAACAGGTTAAGTGAACACAGTGGAGAACAGAACAGTTTATAGTTTATTCTGAAAACCAGTAATGATGACTGATTTGCTCAGTTAGAACTTGGTCCAGCAGCACAGTGGAAAAATAATAGAAAAGTCAACACCTATTCAAACTCAAAGGATGGATTTACCATTTAAACCTGTAATTTAAAACAATCATCACATTTCTGTTTGAAGCAGATTTTGCTTTGTTCAGTCTTATAAAAGATTTTGTCTCAGTGCATGTTCTGTGCAAAATTACATTTTAAACATCATCTGAAGTTAGTAAGTAGCACCATCAGTCTGGGTTGGACTAATAAAGTGGATGTTTTTGAAAGTTACTGCCTTTTTATGGTTTGAATTGCTTTTTTTCCCTGCCTCCTGGTCTGCTGTTGAATTTCCAAACCTCACTGATGTAAATAAAACTCTGACAGGGATAGAAATTGTAATTGAGCCAAGACATTAAGTTGTGATTGAGTAAAATTCATTTAAAGACCCTTTTAAAGTAACCAAAGATTATAGCAAGTGAAAGTTCTGTATATAAAATGTTAGTCAGCAGTTTTTTTAATCCATTTTAATTGCTAGTTTTTTTTATTTTGACCTTGAATCTACTTTTAACCCCTTTTTACCAATTTTATTTTTCATGTTAAAATTTTTTTACTTATTGTTAATATATGAGAGTACCTTAACATTGTCTCAGTGTAAGTTTGTGAGCAATTTTTTTTACTGTCAAGTTTAATTTGCTGATTTTTTGTTTGTTTGTTTGTTTAAGAGTAGACAGCATCTAAGAGTCAGCTGTATTTTATTGACCTTAATATAATTTTTTGTTTAAAAATTAGAGCTGCTTGAGGATTAAAGATGGTCATTGAGTGTTCCTTGTCCTGTTGATTACAGGATCCGGTCTACATCAGTGATTATGACTGGCATGAACAGAGGACCTGTAACGGGGACTGGTCCTATGAGGTGAAACATATTCCAGGATGTCCCACTGGCGTCACCTACCCTGTGGCCAGAAACTGCGAGTGTGCTGTGTGTAACAGAGACCACATGTTCTGTGGCCACTTCCTTGAGGACATTCCCAGCTGTCTGTCCTCTTGAAGAACCATCTGTCAGTACGTACATTCACCTGTTGCCCTTGTGTCAAGTGACTAGAATAAACAGGCATCACATAGGATTTTGGGGTTTTGTCTTTTTTTACATCACAAGTTGCACAGTTTTGAAAATTTGCCTTGTCTTTAATAAAAAATCATCGGTCAGTCGGTGTTAGCAGCAGCATTTCAGGCTGCTCTTCTCTGTTAGTCAACGATTCATTGTAGCCATGAAAGAGCAGAGTGACTTAAAAGTGACTAGAGAGTAAATGTCCCCCCAGCAGTTTCACCCTTTGTCCTGAGCCCTGAAATTCAAAGCTGTCTTGCTGAGTACAGGAAAACAGCAGGTCCCAGACAGGTGGAAATGAAGATATAGTTCGCAGTGTATCGAAAAGCTTTGCTGATGTGCACAATGACCAGTGGCTCTCTGCGCTTGGGTCTCTCAGATTAAAAATTGCTATAGTTTACAACTTTTTCCAGGTGTAGTCGATATTGTCCCAAGAAAATAGGGATTATTCAGTAATGAATATATATGATTGTTGTCATATTTTTCTCTGCATTCGAGCCATTTGTGTGATGTGTTGCTGCTGCTTTTTATTTCTTCTGCACAGTTGCTGAAAGAATAGTTCCATGTTTCGTGATATATATGCATTTTCACTCTGTTGCCAAATTTCTGACGATAGATATAAAACCTCAGGAGATGATTTATCTTAGTTTAGCATTAACGCTGGAAACAGGGAAGTAGTTGTAGTCCAGAAGATAAATCCTCAAAATTTATTCTGTGTAAACATTTTAAAAAGGTTTGTGTGACGGAGCCAAGGTAGCAGTTCATGTGAAGTTAACTACCTTTTAATTTAGGCATAAATTTTAACAGACTTCTCAGCTTCACTTAATAAATCAAAATGTCCTTTTTATTCCTTTAATATCTATGTACATTACATCCTGGGTACAATACATTGACACCAGTTTTTCAGGTGTTGGCCATTAATCCCAGCCAATATTATATTGTGTCATAGTGAAGTGTTTACCCTGCTATGCAATTGAAATAATTCATGAAATATTGTCTCCCTTGGCTACAAAACTGGAACACGAACTTGTAAAAATGAGTACATGCTTCTGTACAGCTGCTCTTTATTGTAGTTTTGGCTTTAAATTTCATCAACTACAATCCATAACCTCACTAAAGCAGAATTAATGGACAATGTTTGGGGAAACTACTGAGAAAGCTTTGCAAGCCACCAACTAGTTTGCCAAAGAAGTTGAACTATAGCTCTGCTCAGAGGGAGAAATAACTGAATTACTGAAGTGTCTACCTGTTCACCCATCATAGATAGACCAGAAATTTAAATGCTCAATTCACAATTTCTCAGTTTTATTTGTATAGCACCTTTTGATGATGTGTATTACTTCAAGACACTTCATAGGTTAAGGTGTAGACCTCACTTTACTATAGTGAAAAACCCAACAGGTCCCCCAAGTAGCAAGATCTTCAGAAAACGCCAGATTGGTTTAACAATCGTGTGTGGAGGTGACTGCCTGACGAATGGCTCCTCAAAGGGGGTTCAATGACAGTAGAGAAGCAATGATGATACAACATTTTTAAGAAAATGTTCCTCTCTGATGACTGAATATGTTATTGACAAGCCAAAACTGCTTCGATTATACAGCAGGTGCAGCTTCAGCTTTATTAATCCAGAGACAGAGAACTAATTCATTATAATGACCAGCTGTTCATTACTACATACAGTGTTTTGACACTCGTCACCCAAACTAGATCTCCTTCACTGTGGATAGTCTTTGATTCAGATCCACAGTGCAAGTCAGCAATAGTGCGGTGAATTAATGTCTTTGAGAGAACCGCTTCACTCGGATTTATCTTACTTTGCTCTGAGGCACAACTGTTACAGCCCTGTTAGGAGCGAGCTGGACTACTGTAGTTATTCCCCAGTAATATGAAAAAAGAAGGAGCAGCTCCAAATGATGAAATATTCATTCTTTTTGCTTGTAAAATGAAACAGGGAGAAGAAATGGGTAGAACAGGGACAGCACACAGGGCTTGCATTAGCAGTTTGTACTTGGAGCTTGTTGCTCTTTTCCCTGTTTGACAAAGTTTTTCTTCATGAATGGCTACTGCTGAAATTCAGTATTACACTTTCAGAAATTTTACGGACCCACAAGACACACAATGGACAGCCAAAATTCAGTGTGACTTGAGCGCCATAAGCAGCAGAATCCTGTATTTACTGTCAAGCAACTGAACCATGTCAAATTTTGGAAAGGCTTCCTCTACAGCCAGACTAGCTGAGTAGTAAACTGCTAATGAATCAGTTCAACGGAACATAAATCCGTTAGATGCCCCCACATACTGTCGACATGATTATGTAGATATGAGTGTGGCTGTTGACTATAATCTGAAGTTATTTTAAATGTGTGCAACTATAGAAAAGTTGCAATTTGAAGCGCACAATCGATGAGAGAGAAAATATTACTATTATAGAATATATATATATATAAATATAGATCATAGATTATAGAAAATATTTCTGTACCAGTAAGACTGAAGCAAGATCAAGAGGACTAAAGATGAGAGCTGGAATGATTATTGGACAGACAAATTTTCAGTTTGTTGTTTGGAAGCTGGGTGGGAAAGTTAAGAGTGGATGAATCGACGGGTAACCCATCAGTGAGCCCCTGCTGACGGATCAGATTCCTCTCAGGTCTCTGGTCTCCTTTAATAGTAGCTTGTTTTTACCCAGCAGCTCCCTGGAGGTTTGTGCTCTGTGCTCTCTAATTATGGCTGCAGTCAAAATTTAGATAAATGTTATATCAAGTTCATAGGTGAGAGTGTCGCTCTACATCTTCTGCTGCGCTGCTTTATACAGCTTGCTCCCAAACACATATCATCACTGCTCTCTTGTCTCGACTGCTGCTAAAAGCATGCAGGGCTCTGAATGGACACATGAACAGGTCCTGGGACTTTGAGAGAGAAGATTGTTTTAAGGCTAAAGCTTATGAATGGGATCCTGGTTTGGCATCTTAAATTGAACGAATGTGCGAAATAAGCCAGTGAGAGTCCTGGAGTGTGCGACAAACTTGCCAGTCCTCAGTGGGTGAAGAAAATAACACTTATCTGATCATGATAGTAGATTTGACCATCAGTGTTTCCTCCAAACCTCTACAGACAATAAATGTGTGTGTAAATTTAGTGGTCATCCATTTACCAGTTGATCCTTTACATTTTAAAGGTTCAGTGAAAATTTGACTTCACTGTGGGTCATCCTCTGAGGACCAGTCCCAACCTGTCATTGGCATCATGTGCAGAATCTATCGAACAGACAGTTCAACACATAAACGCCATTACAATTACCTTATTTCTATACATTAGACTTAGAAACAAACATTAGACTTGGTAACCAACCCTTGGCTGTGCCCTGGTGGCTCACCTGGTAGGGCACATACAATAAATAATGCGGAGGACTTACAGAGGAATAAACTATAAAATAATTCTTTTATTACTGAATTCAGCAAAGACGCTGTAGACAGACAGAGACAAACAACCACCCACACCTATGGACAATTTAGGGTCACCACTTAACCCAAACATGATGTCTTTGGACGGTGGGAGGAAACCCATGCAGGCACGGGGAGAACATACAAATTCCACACAGAAAGGCGCCAGACTGGAAACCAAACCCATGACCTTCGTGTTGTGGGGTAACAGCACTAACCACTACGCCGCCATGCTGCCCACCCCATTTCCCTTCAAGTAACGTCATTCTCACGGCAGAAATATACAGGTGTAATTTCCTGAATGTTCCCTGGTTATAAGCAGAGGAAATAGAAGCAAATGAAACCTGCAGTCGATGACACTTGACCTACAGCTGAGCTCAAGGACAGCAGGATGAAACATTACTGTCTTCCTTTAGCCAGAATGATGAACTGCTGTGTCATGCTGCTTACTGTACCTGCAGTCTTTGGCAGCACCTGGGGCAAGTGAAAGGATGAGCCCACTATTTTGTCTCCTCACAGAAACATTAACTCCTATCTTTACTTGTTAAAAGGCCTAACAGTGGTGTTACTTTCTAAACACAGTTTAGATGTGACATTAGAAAGGATTACTCTCTCTGATGCCACTGATTAGGGCTGGACAGATAAACAATGGGGCGTATGGTGCCGTTTCATTCTTTAAATTCAACACAACAGAGCCTGTGATAAACAGGATGTCACACATGGCTTCAACGCCACAAAGTTTATAATGATTTTTCCTGCCATAAAACATTGACAGTGACTTGATCTATCTTTGTTTATTTAATATGGAAAGACAAGAACATTACTGTTGAAAATTGCTGTAAAATTCACTATTGATTACTCATAATTATCAATTAAACAGTGACTGCTCTTGAGCAAGTTTTATATTTTCTACAGAACTATATTGTACTCACACACAGATATGCTAAAGATTATGTGAAATCCTTAATCTCCCCTCAGATAGTAAATTTATATATATTATTTATTACTTATATTGGTAATATGTTTTGTTTTTGTTTTTGTTTTCTGTAAATTATTCAAGTTAGAAAGAAATGAAAGATTTCTTAAGTACAATGAACTTCATGGAATTCAGAAAGGTCACTGATAGTTAAATTGAGATTTTTAATCAGAGATGAGATCATTTATTCTCACCTCTTCAGATATTCCAGTAAACAGTGCAGACATCAATACTAAGAAAAATTGTTTATTAATAGAAAAAAATCTAAGGAAAAAACTAAACGGTCACAACACACACACACACACACCATGTTTGGCACAGTTTTTCCAGGGGCAGTAGCTTTGCAACAACCTGTTACCAGTTCATATTGGAGAAGACTCCTTTTAACAGCATTGTCATCTTGAATGGTCCACCAGCAGACTGATTTGGAGATTGCCCCTGGTTCTATGATTGAGCTCTTAAAGCCAAAGAGTCACTACTAACTACAGAGCAAATTTATTGCGGATGATCTCTCCACCTTCCACTTCCACCTGCTCATAAAGCCACTTCCTGTCACAGCGGCACTCCACCCCACACTTGCGCGAGTCGCACTCTGGGCAGGGGTAGAAGCAGCCCATGCAGTCCACATCCAGACAGTCACACATGTCGTTGCCGTTGGAGAGCAGTCGGCCCTTGCTGTCATACACTCTGCTTTTGGCTCCTATACTCTGTCTGTGGGATGTAGAGGAAAGACTGATATCAGTGTTTGATCTTTCCATTCTGTTACAATTAAATTCTGTTGGCCAAAGCATTTCCCCCTCAGTGGATTTTATAATTACGTCCTCACTTTTATTTATGTCTGAAATTATGACAATGTCAAACGAGTAGAGCTGAGTATTAACCATCTCTTTGCAAATCTACAGCCACACTGCTGGCATCTAACAGTTTGGTAGAGAATCAATACCAAAGGAATAACAAAGTGTTCAAGGACGTTTGTGTCTTTCACTTGATTAAGCAATGGTGAAATCCATTTACAGATTTGAATCATTTAATTAAATAACCCAGAGCCTAAAGGAAAGCCATAACCTGCGCTAACAGGATTTCAGCTCATATTTCCATTTCTTTTTTTTTTTTAACCAATGAGCCAACGTTACCCACCTAAGGCAGTGAATGACCAGCTGAGTGGATGTGAGAGAAGAGACAGCATTTGAACCTTTGGGCTCTTTTTTTTTAATTTGCACTATTTCTGTGCTGAACACAGGAGTGATGGTTTATAAATGCACACATCACTTTGTCTTTGAGTGGCTGATAAGAACAACTGTAAATATTTCCAATGATGTTCTGAAAAGTCTTAAAAATTATTGATGAGCATAAACTGATGCTTGCGTTATAGTGGATCAAAAACAAAGAAAGTTTTAAAAGAATTGTAGATTATTTCTATTCTCCCAACATCCTAGGAGAAGAAATTATACCAACATGATTTGTTACCAGTGGTGGGAAAGTTTCTTGATAAATTATTACTAATTAAACAAAACTCCTAAACTATTAATCCTATGAAATGGATTGCCTGAGTCATTCCTCAATAGAGCAAGTCGTTATTTAGTTATGACTTCAAACTTCACTGTTTTTGTTATTCTCTAAAAGAACCAGTCCCAACCTTTCATTGGCATCATGTACAGAATCTATCGAACAGACAGCTCAACACATAAACAGTATCAAAAATTACTGTATTCCTATACATTGGACTTAGAAACCAACTCTTGGCTGTGCCCTGGTGGCTCACCTGGTTGGGCACATACAATCAATAACATGGAGGAGTTAGAGGAATAAACTATAAAATAATTGTTTTATCGCTGAATTCAGCAAAGACGCTGTAGAAGGGAAAGAAACTCCCACACAGTTTCTCACCTGTCAGAATGCTGTTTTCCTCCACGGCCCCCTCGTCCACCCTGAGACAAAATATATGAGCACATTTTATACTGCAGTAAATTATCCTCACAAAAGATGGTGTATCTGTTATAGTTAATCACAAGAAGAAAGGAGCATTTGATACGATGCTCCTACTGAGTCCAGTGATGCCTCTGACAATTATCATCTTATTATTGGATTGAAATGAATTCAACTTCACCAGATAAGACTTAAAAAATGTATAATATCATAGCAATCTGATCATTCATACATCTTTGTCTAATGAATGTTGCAGTGCTACATGACTTTGCATAAACTCTTATTTTATCTATAATTACGTTTATTTAGATACATTAAAACTTCATTTCTGCAAAGGTGACAACAAGTTGTGCTTGTTACTGTGCAGGACAGGTGTAAAGCAGTCTGCTGGGAAAAGCACAGGTGGGTGCGGCAGTAACAGCAGCATGCATTTTGGGAGATGGCTAATGAAGCTCATTTGGAACACTGCAGACTTTTGTGGATGCAATTTGAATGAACTGAATGGTACTTTAAAGGGTAAATACATGTTCTACACACGGTACGGAAAGAAAAAGCTCACCCTCAGTCCTCCTCTTTTGTCTCTGCGTAGATTGGCAGCTTCTCTTGCTCTGTCTCTGTCTAGTTGTGTTCCTATTTGATTTGAAACAGTTGTCTCCTTTGGTATCACTCCTCTTTTACGGAGTTCAATCTGTGGATTTTTCACATTTATATTAAAGATAGACAGGTTTTGAAAACAAATTTGCTGTTGGAGAAGAAATGTATATAAATGTTACCTTAGATGAATCCTGCCCATGGGTGAATATGGTGGGCACCGCATCCTCCCTCAGGAACTGTTTTCCATTGTAGTCCCTGAAGCAGTCAGTCCTGAAGTGCTCTGAGCAGAGACAGGTGTTGGCTGTGGGGATAAAGTTTTTCATCCCCAGGCTGTGCACCCATTTGCTGGCAAGTTGAGGCTTGCTGAGTGGGAACCTGATACACGGGGAGAGGGAGGAGACGGTTTCATACCCGTCGGAGGATTTCAACCATCACACCTGTAGTGTCTGTGTGTGCACATGTGCATGTTTGAGGAATGTGTTTATGGGACTTATATAGTTTACATTTGTATATATTGCACTTTTCTTTCTTTCTTGTACAATTCTTGTAGCAATTGAGTCTGCCTTGTGCATGAAATGCACTTAGTAAATAAAGTTAGATTTGATATTGATTTGTTGAGATATTAACCAACAGCCTGATGGACACACACCCTGAACACAGAGCATATTTTTAGGCAGTGGGTGAGGAGGCCTTCCAAATCTCAGTGCAGTCTTTTATATGGAAGAAATATTCAAAGGACATATGCAACTCCCTGAGGCATCAACCAGGACACAATTGACATGTTAAAGAGCTGAGTAAGTACAGATTTGTTATTGTTGTGGAGTCAACTGCAGTTTCAAGCCAAACTCTTCTCCAGTTACTACGAGTGATTTGTGATATATTTGACAAGATGTATTCCGATGCATATTATTTCCTGCCACTGTTATCCTGTCAGTTTCTGTGGACTGATGTGGGACTGACAGCTCACCTCGAGGTGAGAAGGATCCCTGCAGAAATAAACCAAAACCAGAGAAGATGCCACAAGCTGTTGTGCTGCGGTTTAAGGGCGTCACCTGAGCTCATTAAGATTTGTTTTAGGTATTAAAGCCAGGAGATGTTATCATTATGTTATCTCTGATCCATCTGGTTAAATTGTAATAGACACATGTATGAAATCAACAGGAAGATTTCGCCCTGGGGATAAAACACTAATAAAAATTGCATCAGTGATAGTGCTTTAAACACAAAGTTATGAATGTCTGTTTCGTCAACCTGACCTTAAAGCTAACGTGAAGCTTCGCCTGTCAAAACCTACCTGTAAAATCTTATTTCCGATCCTTTTACAAATTTATTGTTACACCCAATTGCCGCACAAATAACCGGCATGGTGTTCTTTTAGTAGAAAACTGTGCAACAAAATGGAAAAATTGAGCTGAAATCTCGCAGGAGAGAAATGAGACAGACACTCGTCAGTGCTTGTTTTCCTTCAGCTTCTTCTTCGCTGGAGTTAATCGTACATCCGCTTTAACTTCCGGTTTGGTCCTTGGAGGATCTGCCCTCTAGTGGCGACTCGTGTGATCTGTTAAATTTTTTTCCACAAGGAGTTTTAACTTACTAAATGTATTACACATTAATATTATAAATATAAAACCCTTTTTAGTCAGGGGCTCTGTTGGGGTTCATGTTGGGTTCATGTTCATGGGGTTCATCTGTTCATGGTATTATTGTGACATTATATTCTATTTTTTTTAAGTAATCATGTGGGACAAGGAATGATAAATAAATAAAAATCGAGTTTGTAATGTAAGTTACAGTATTTACGGAGGGTTGATACATACAGTGTGTTTGTGTGTACACATCTGAATATAGCAGCCTTCATAACTGACAAGTGAGTGATTATACATATTTTTGCACAATGTGATTTTTTTAAACTCGTACAGCGGACCATCATCACCCTTCAGGCCAGGGTGGACCCCCTCTGGCCAGGTGCCCCCCGCTCTCCGGCTCCCTGCCCGGTCAAACCCGTTTCCGCAGCCCGAGCAGCCCGGAGCCGCTGGATCACATGACCGGAGAGCGCTGGTTGGTCCAGAGATGCTAACATGCTAGCTCTGATTGTCAGCAGCCGCGTTCGGACGGAGCACCTGCCCAGACCGATAAGTTGTTGAAAAGGCGTCAAGTCTCTGGCAAGTCAAATAATTCAGTGTTTTCTAGACGATTGTGTGTTTTCTTAGCTCAGACAGCGGAGCTGAACTTGTTTGCAGGCAGTTCCTCCGGACTGCGGGGGTGTTCG
This sequence comes from Remorina albescens, assembly GCA_034769265.1. Classification (NCBI taxonomy): domain Eukaryota; kingdom Metazoa; phylum Chordata; class Actinopteri; order Carangiformes; family Echeneidae; genus Remorina; species Remorina albescens. Next base: position 14,102,636 of record CM068479.1, read on the forward strand.
GGCTAACGTGGAGGATATTGGCCTTGTTGGGATTGACCCAGAGAGTAATGTGCCAATCTGATCCAGTCCTCCGTACACAGCCCGATTACGGTGTGTCGCCACCTATGATCCGTACACGTAGACACGGTTAGCTCCTGTTATTGTTTACAGGCTGAACTTGTAGCTAGCTGCCTGTTTGTGTAGCAGCCCCGGTTAACTAACTAACTTGGCTAATGTTAGCAGTAAGTGTGTGGCCATAACAAACATCGCATTTAGCTGGCGCTGCCTTTGTCAGCCTCAACACGACACTTATCTGACATATCTTAAGTGTTTACATCGCAACATGGTTGCAAAACAAGGTCGAATGGTAGTTGACCGCTACCTAGCTAACATCCAGGCTAAATTAGCCCATTGAGGCTCCGGGTTAGTCAGTCCGGTTCACCTCCCCCTTTGAAGCCTAATTTTAGTCTGTGTGGGTCTGATCCAGGTTGTCCCTGAAAGGACAGCAGTATCCCTGATCCACTCTTACAGGAGGTACCATATATTCTGCCTGATTAGTCCCGTATGTGGACTTGAACGCACCATGACATCTGTTGCATCAGCTGTCAGTGAAGGCATCATGGATCTTTAACACATGTATTAAGTTGGTGACCTGAACTCTGGCTCTGGGCCATCCGGTGGTGACCCGAGTTCAGAAGAAGTGAAAACACTGGGTGGGTCTGCAGGGCCTCAGTTTAACACTTCTTCTTCTATAAGTGTGTGTGTTCATTCATTGTGGAGCCTGTGACTCCTGAAAGCACTGACTCTTTGCTTTCACACCAACTTGTTGCTGAGTTTGGTTGTCCGTTTTTGCTTCAGCGAGGAGAGTTACATCCGTTGGTACTCTGAGACTCTGAGAAAAGGACATTTCCCACTCAACTGTGCTGACTGTACATGTACACTGATGTTTGGGGGCGGTGGTCATTCAGTAACCCACAGTGGTCTCTGACAGCTACAGCAACCTCTTCTCTTTAGGTTTTGTTAAGCTCCTCAGAAAATGTGCAATTATTATCTTGATTTGCTGATTTATTTTTTTATTTTATACCCTATCAGAAAATCGTTTGGTAATGCTATCAATATTATTTTGTCCAACCATCGGTCAATAACCTAAAGGTATGTAGGTAACAGTTTTAGAAAACTGAAATATGACAAAGGGCAAAGCTGGGTATATCTGTCTTGGTATTTCAAATCAGCTTACATGAAAAAATTGTTAACTATGGATAGAACAGATGTTTGACTAATTGATGTGTACAGTTGAAACTGCTCCTGTCTTTTCCATTAGATAGTAAAATTTAACATTGACTACAGAGTTATAAAAATAACTGTGTCTTTTGGCTTTTAAGTAACATATCGACTGAGTAGTTTATATATTAAAGATGTCTTAGGTGATTTTGAGTAATACCACGAGGTTTATAAGATGTGAAATCAAAAAATGTAGTTTATTCCCGTACATAATTGATTGTTGTTGGTGATTTCATTTAGTACCCAGTCGTGTATGAAAACAGGCACATGGACAAAGGTGACTGACTGATTAGATGCACTGGACATTGGACTCAGAGCAGCGAGATCAGGGTGCGGATGACATAATGTCACAGGAAGTCTAGAAATGTTTTACAACCAAGGAATATGAATCGACCCAATAAAACTTGATCCCTTTGCTAGCAGACCTATTGTCAGCAAGACATTTTACAGCTTGTTTGAACCATTTTACAATAATCAGAAATCAAACTCCTGTAGACATTTGATCAGTAATGCTGAAATGTTGGGTGAGATATGGATTCGTGGTCAATGTGTCTCAATGTGTATATTAGACGCGATCTGAATGACTGCACCCAGGTAAAATTCATTCCTTTTCAATTAAGTGATTGATGGATTAAATAGTTTTTGTGAAATTTCTTTTCAAATGCTTTGTAATATTTCTGTGTGAAAAGCTTTAAATGGTGACTTTCTTCTCAGACAGTGGACTATAATCCTGGTAATATTTTGAAAGAACTTGGAGTAAGATGGGGACATCCTTAGCTGCTCAGAAGCAGGAGGCTGTTTTTAGTAAAATCAGCAGCTTTGTTATTCACAGAAGAAAAGGCTGGAGCACCACAGCCCTGTTGGGAGTTGAGAGCAATGCAAATGACCAATAGTAACCTCTTATGTTCCCTCTTTAACCACCCCTCCCTTCTGTTTTCCCTCCTGTCTCCCATAGGGCATTGGAGGAAGAGACTTCTTTTCTACTCACTCGCTCCAAGATAGTAAGTCATTACACTTCCACCCAATAAGTTTCAGTGGCTTTGGCATCTTCAAGGCATCTTCAAGGCTCATCAGGCCATCCATCACCTCTGAGATATCGACAGGCTGAGGTTGTGGACCCGCATGGACAAGATGGATAGGCGATAAATAAGACATCACTTCAGAGGTAAGGTCAGTCCAATGTGATGTCTGTCATAGAGGAAGGAGGAAGATTCATTTTAGCTAATGGGCATCTGTATAAAACCGTTGTTGTAGTTCTTTTTCTTAAGTGTTGACCTATGCTTTCTAGAAAGTTGTTGTTAGAAACATTTAGATCTTTGCAGGAGAAATGCTGGATGTAGTTGAAAATCACATAGCCTCACTCTTTTTGGCATAAAAATTGCAAAGTCACTTCTAAATGCTGACATGGATATTTTAAAGGCAAACATAGTGTTACTCACAGTCATCCTTTGCCTCATTTTAGTATAATATTAGCTAGTATTGAGTGAAAACAGCCTTCACTGCTATTCCATAAAAAGTCTCCAAGGATATTTAATGCAAAGTAGATGACCTTCTTCATCAGAATTTCTTTTACTACACCAATAACCACTTAACGGGTTTACTATGCCGTTGAGTACCTTATCAGTGTAGTGTTGAAAATCACTGTCATCATTACCTTTGTGGCAGTTTGATTTGTTGTTGGATTATTCCTTTATTGTCTTTTGAACATAATCAGAGTAGAGTTATGTAGTTTGACCCAAATACATGTAATCCTATTAACTCTGATTAGCTGTCTGTCTCAACTGAGATATAAACAACCATTAAATTCCTAAATATCTGCAATAAATACTGCTTTTAATTTTTGCTCCGATAAATTCCTATTTTTAGACCTGAGAAAGTGACAAATGATTCTCTCTCTGCCTTGCAGTGAAACGTGACTTAGTTCACCTGGTAGCTCATGTATCATTGAGACTCAGTCGTGGGTGGCCTGCAGTGGCCTGGGTTCAAGTCGGACCTGCAGGTCAATGCCAACCTCATTTTCTTGTCTCTTTCTCCCTTTCATGGTAATGAAGGCAAAAATGCCAAGAAAATAACCAGAAAAAGAAGCAACAGCATATGAATGAAGACCACGCAACCTAATTCAAAATTTTTGGAATAATATGAACATAATTCGTTTTTCAGGGGGTATATTGCCACAGAGATGGCATAGTTCTTGTTCCTTTTGTTAAACTTTACTAAAATATTGCAAGTGTGGCGAGCCATTCTTACTATTCAGATTTTTTGGTGATGATATTCTTACTGGGCTCAGCTGTCTGCTTTGTTGCCATGCTGTAGGCAAGGTTGTTTCTGATTTACTCATTCATTCATTCATCTTCAACCGCTTATCCATTTCCAGGTCGTGGGGGTGTGCTGGAGCCAATCCCAGCTCACATTGTGTGATGGCGGGGTACACCCTGGACAGGTCACCAGTCCATCACAGGGCCAACACACAGAGACAGACAGAGACCAACAACCACTCACACTCACACTCAGACCTACAGACAAGTTAGAGTCACCAGTTAACTCAAACATGATGTCTTTGGGGCCCTGTGATGGACTGGCGACCCATCCAGGGTGTACCCCACCATCACTCAATGTGAGCTGGGATTGGCTCCTGCACCCCCTGCAACCCGGAAACGGAAAAGCAGTAGAAGATGGATGGATGGATGGACGATGTCTTTGGACGGTGGGAGGAAACCCACGCAGGCATGGGGAGAACATGCTAACTCCACACAGAAAGGCCACAGGCCGGGAACAGAACCCATGACCTTCTTATTGTGGGGCAACAGCGCTAACCACTATGCTACCGTGCTGCCCTCCGATGTACTCATCTTAACTAAAAGTAAATGTAAAATAAATTGAGGAATTCTCTCAAGAAACAGCATTGTGCTAATTTGGTTGTGAACCCATAGATAGATAAAAATATTATTAGACTGTATGTTATTGTTGTTATATCCCTGAGAGGTGTCCTCCACACTGTAATATCTCACACAAATGAATGAGCAGACGTTCATCAAATAACGTTCCATGAAATGTATTATTTTTTATTAGATAAACAGTTATAAAGGATCTTACTTGTATCATCCATTGATAAATGTGAATTGCTAAAATTTGGCAAATACATAACATTAATAAAACACAAGGGAGATATGTGTGCAAGACATTACAGAAGGCTACATGTGTTAAAACTTGTTTTTCCCTATTGCAGCATGGATAAGAATAGCTACAAATCAGGGATGGGTGTCTGCTGAATCAGTTTCCTGGAACGCATCCATATGTAGCACATGACAAACTTTCATTTCTGCTTTTCAACCACTTGATTTTCCTTCACACCCATTTTTATAGTTGGGGTTTAGGTTGCTTTCAAAGCTTTTCAAATTTCAGATCTTTCTAAGAATAATAGTCATGTTTTGTCAGAGAATAAAAATTGCTCTGAATTTGATGCCAACCCAGTTTGGAATTTGAATCTTTCCAAAGTGGGTATATTCTAAAACCGATGTACCCACAGTGTTGGCATTCTTTTATGCTTTCAGATGTCCGTCTCTTTCGGGGGGGCCTTACTCAAAAGCACTTGGTGTCAGAAGTCTCCTTCTGTGTAATGAATTTTTAAGGTTAACACAGATTTATTTCACTGTGAGTGGTCAGTGCCTATTTCTTTAGTGAATAATCTTCATCAACTTGATTACTGTCTACACACAGTGACTGAGTACAAAAAGTAAGTTTTTTGGGTGGGTGTGTGCGTTTAAAAAGATTGCTCTTTGTGTTTTTCAGGTACACGTTGCTTTCGTAATGACAAGCTGCTGTGCAGAAGATGTCCACGCTGTCTGTGACTGATATCCCAGATGTTGGTCATGGTAAGAGGAACAACCTTCACAAGTATTGGTGCAAAGGGTCAAATTCTCCCAACACGGCTCATTTTTGTCCTTCATCAAATGCATTCATATGTGCCACAAGACTGTTTTGATATCTACACTAACGGAAGAGCTACAGGCGCTTTCATTAAAATATTGGTGTCTCTGTTGTGTGCCCCAGCCACCACTGACAAAGTCAAATGGAAACAAATGTGTTGTGTCTCTCCTGTCAGATGAGAGTAAGGTGTTTGATGGGGCCTCTGAGCTGCAGCTGGACTGCATGGTTGAGGAGGGCAGTGCAAGCCCCACAGTGAAGAAGGATGACCTGCAGTCGCTAGCTGACCTCTCCCAGTCAGACGATTTCCACGTCCCCCCACATAACGGCCCTTCACTGACTGAGATGAGCGGCCCTCTGCCGGTCGAGCCAAATGACATCAAGCTGGATCCAGCTGCAGGTGATACGCCCGCCATCATAGGTGAGAGAACCCAAACGGTGTCAACAAGAAGATTTAACTGATGGAAAATCTGAATCCTTCTTGTACAGAAGGCCTCAAGATGTTAATTTGCTTTAATAAAAACAAACAAACAACTAATTATATGCAGCATACGTAAACCATCACACATCATTTTACTGAATGTGAGAAAACAGTGTTTAGTTTGTGTGAGTGTTTCATCTTTAGTCATCGATGAATAAAAACAGGACATCACAATTTTCAACATTACATTGTTCGAGCTGTAATCAACAAGTCCAGAAGACTTTTACTTTTACACAAGATACAGTAAATTAAAATGTATTTTCTGGCACACTCATAATGTAGATTCTCACCTGGTGTGTCTCTCTCTTTGTAACGGCACTGGTGGGACAACTTCCACACACTGGACTAACCAGTCTTACTCTCTTAATGTCTTACTGGAGCTTCAAAAGTTCCCATAGAGTTTGAACCAAATATCTGACACGTATGTAGGCAGAACTAAACTTTATTGTATTAGACTGTAAATTGCATATTGAGCCACTGTCTGTAACTTTAATGCTGATTAAGAGAGTTTTTTTCTTTGTTTTATGTGTTTGTAGATGGGCAGCCAGTGAAGAGAAAGAAAGGGCCTGCTCCCAAGATGCTGGGCAACGAAGTGTGCAGTGTATGTGGGGACAAGGCGTCTGGTTTCCATTACAATGTGCTGAGCTGTGAGGGCTGCAAGGGCTTCTTTCGACGCAGCGTCATTAAAAGCGCCCAGTACTCGTGCAAGAACAACGGCCGATGCGAAATGGACATGTATATGCGGCGCAAGTGCCAGCAGTGCCGCCTGCGCAAGTGTCGGGAGGCAGGCATGCTGGAGCAGTGTGAGTGTCTTGACACCAAATCAATCAGAGATATAGAAAATTTAGATTCCACTGCATTTTTTGTGGTTTAAAAAAAAAAAAAGATGATAAAATGGATCTTGGTAAATGAGCTTTGGTCAAAATGTGCATCCTCTTTTGACCTGTAGGCGTGCTCTCTGAGGAACAGATCAGACTAAAGAAGATGAAGAAGCAGCATGAGGAGGAAACCGCCCGCACGTCCACAGTGGTCACTCCCACTCCCCTGCAGGAAGCAGTGATGCTGGATCCACAGCAGCAGGAGATGATTGAGAAGCTGGTGGCCATGCAGAAGCAATGCAACAAGAGATCTTTTCTTGACCGACCAAAAGTGACAGTAAGTCACCGTCTTGGATCAAATGTGGGGTTTGTTTTTTGACCAGTTAATTGTACCTCGGGCAATACTAATCATGGATTGATCTGTGACTTTATTTATTTACAGCAGAATTTAAATGGAACAATGCAATTTCTGCTGGCCCACATCCATTTATTGCTATTGCTATTGCAACAATAATTAGAACACGAAAATTAGCTTCACTTAAAGCTGAGGTGCCTGTTATTTTGCCATAACAGGGCTCTATAGTATCTGGAAGAGAAAACAAAGCTGCCATGGAGCTAAATAAATTCAGTTAGTGTGTAACTGCTAGTGTGTGCAGGCAAATTGGGAGCAACAGACATCTGTAGTCAATTTCCAGTACAATCCTGCTTGATTTAAATTCAGATTTAAACTATGTTAGACTGCTAGTTTGTGGCTTTGCTGTTTTGAAAACATATCTGGGGGTTTTGTACTTCCTGCCAGCTGATTCATAAATGTGTTTGTGTGTTAATGTGTTTTGTTTGTGTAACCCACAGCCATGGCCACAGAGTCAGGACTTGCAGAACCGTGAAGTGCGTCAGCAGCGTTTTGCCCACTTCACGGAGCTAGCGATCATGTCAGTTCAAGAGATTGTTGATTTTGCGAAGCAGCTTCCTGGTTTCCTGGAGCTCACGAGGGAGGACCAGATAGCTCTACTGAAGACATCAACTATTGAGGTTTGTTGTAATTTGTCATGCAGAATTGTTTCAGTAGCTTTTAATTGTGAAATGAAATTTCTGTTTTCAAATCAGCTCTTCTTTGAATATACTATAAGTGAACTCTCATTGACAAACTAAATTTTAAATGGGTAGCACCAAGAGATGATGTTGTGGAAAGATGCTGCCAGCATCAGTGTGTGACAGTTTGTCTTAGTTTTACTGAATGTTACTGTTCCACTCACCAAGAGATACGTTTCTTCCTCAGATCATGTTGCTTGAGACCTCCCGGCGGTACAACCCCGATATTGATAGCATCACATTTCTGAAGGATTTCAGCTATAATAAGGAGGATTTTGCCAAAGCAGGTGCATTATCTCATTTCTGTCTGTCAAGTGTTTTCTGAACAATAGGCATTGCTTGTATTCCATCACCATATTCCTTCCTCGAAATAAGTATCAGCAGCCTTCACCAAATTAAGCATGTTTTGTATTTGAAGAGTTTGTTCACTCATATTCTCAGTCACCTAAACACACCCAAACGCTTGTAATAAGATATTCACAGTTACATTGTAATTACAGTGTATAAAACCTACATTAGTGTGTTCATTATAAATTCTTTACATAATTGATAAGTCAAAATAAACATTTATTACTCCAACATCTGTTTTCAGTAATTACAGTCCCTGTGTTAAGTAAACCTTGAAGTCCACCTTTAATTATTGCACCACTCTTCCTTCTCTAAAGCTACGTTTTGTTTCCTTGTCCATCTCTCTCCTCGCACCACCTCAGGGCTTCAATTTGAGTTCATAAACCCCATCTTTGAGTTCTCAAAGGGAATGAATGACCTACATCTGGACGAAGCCGAATATGCTCTACTCATTGCCATCAACATCTTCTCCGCAGGTCAGAATTCATAACCTGTAGGGATACCGCAGTTGTCCAAGCTGTCAATATTTATACATTTCATTAAATCGATGTTAAGATTGATAAAAGTGAACAGATAAAATACCCTTATTTTGTTTGATTAAATTTCATGTAGACCGGCCAAATGTGCAGGATCATGATCTGGTGGAGAGGCTTCAACAGCCCTATGTGGATGCACTGCGTTCTTACATCATGATAAAGAGACCAAATGTAAGTGCCTGCTGTTAACCTCCTTTCTTAAGACCAGCAGCATGTCAGCATAACCTGGTTGCCATCATCACAACACACAGGCAACAGGCTGTGATGAAACGTGTTTTTGTTCACACTGGTGGGGGGGTCTCAACCAGTTAAGAGAGCAGATGTGAGTTGGATGAGAAAGGAGCTTATTCTACTGTAATGAAGCTGCTACATCTGACTGCCAATTCTTCTGTTACTTTTTTCCTTTTACATCAACTGAAAACAGAACATGTGTACATTATAAGTCATTCCTACACAGATGTGGAATTACTTTTTTTTTTCTCCCCCTTTTAAGTAGCTTTTTAAAAAGTTGTTGATGCATTGCTTTCCTCAGGATCACTTGATGTTCCCCCGAATGCTGATGAAGCTGGTGAGCCTTCGCACACTCAGCAGCGTCCACTCGGAGCAGGTCTTTGCCCTTCGTCTACAGGACAAGAAGCTTCCCCCGTTGCTCTCTGAAATCTGGGATGTCAATGAATGACTGAGACCCTGATGTCTCTAACACTGTGGCTTCATGAAGTCAGAGACAGGAACAGGCATCTAAGCAGGAAGACTGAAACCTTTCTGCCCACCAGGTCAGGGACTAGTTTCAGGATTGAGATATTATTTTTATGTGGGAGGACAGTATCATTGCCCTTTGCTCTAAAAGAGACTGCTTAAATGTTTTGTGTTCATAAGGAGATACATGAACACCCAATTTTCTTTGAGCCTTTTCTTGTTCTTCCTTTTTGTGTAGATGCTGACATGATTGTTGCAATATTAAATACCAGCATCAGGCTCTTTAGCCAGTTATCTCTGATTTAATGTTTGTTCAAAGTTATGTCAATTTCTAGTGCAGTCCTATACTTGTTCTCTAACAATCACAAATTTCTGAGCAGGTTCTTGCTGTAGCCATTCACAGCCCAACACATAGGTTAAATAGTTTTTTCTTTTTTCTTTTTTTTTACTCAAATGGTTGGTGTAGTGGCTCAGGTAAAGTAATGTGAACTAGACCTCTGGGAATTGGAGGCTTCTATAACTTCAGTTCATTTTCTTCCATTTGCATAAGGGACCCTTTTGGTCATTTACAGATGCCCATAAACATGTAAATTGTATATTTATTTTCACATGAAAAATGTAGAGTGTGCACACAATAAATCCACGGTATTGTACAATCACATACTAACGTGCAAGAAAGCGAAACTCTGCAGGTGACATGCAGACTGTGCCCTCACTTACAGGTAATAGTGACATCACTTTTTCTTTTGATACACAGAGCACTGGTACCTTGAAATAGGTGGTCCTTACATGTGTTCAAAACTCCATGTAAAGATGAAATGTTGGTTAAAAAAGGAAGTCAATCCACCATCTCTCTGTCCCTCTTTTCAGATGAATAAAGCCCACACTCAGAAAAGTTGTGATCATAAATCAGAATGGAACAGATCTGCTCTTCTAACACCTTCTTCATCATTATGTGTGTGAGATATATTCTTATTTGTTCCATCACAAACAGTCCAGTTGTTTTTATATTTAGATTTGTGACTCTTATTATTTGCATTTAAAGGTGTGACAGAGGTGAAAACAACATATGGTTGGAACACAGCACAGATAGTTGTTATTATTCACAAGAATGAATATACAGTGGCAAACTTACCTAAAAAACCTAAATTGAAATCAAAATATTCCCTATAATCTACCTTAAATGGGAACTAAGAACAAACGACTTTAACTGGTCTGATTTTGGAAAATCTTACTAAAAATACACCAGAGTCTATATTATTGGAGCAGAGAGCAACAGGAAATAAGTAAAAAGATAAAAATTTTACTTGTAATAAATGTAATAGCTACAGAGATGTAGATGTTAATATTGACATCTTGCTGTATTTTTCGTGCATTCTCCTCAGCTGGAAATGCTGCTTAATGGTTGGTACAGTCAGTCAATGTAAGTTTTGTGTTTATTTGCCCGCCTCTATTAGACAGAAGTAAAATCACACTAGTGATAATTTTAATGTTTTTAATATTTCCAGCTGTAGTGTCTTATGGCTTTTGGTTAATAAAATTGTATCTAACAAATCTTATAGCTAAAATGGGACATTTATTTTTCACATAGGAACTGACAGACATTTTTTCATGCTTACTACTGGAAACAAGTTCACCCCAGTTATTAAAGACAGCATGAAGAGTTTCATTCTTTTCTTTAACTGTATTGTGTTGCACTGCTTATTTAAAGGTTGCCTGGATGAAATTTCAAACTTGATATTGGTAATGGAAGGAACACTTTCCTGCGACGCACTTTTTCATCCGAAGACAGAAGCCAAAGGCATCCTGGCTTTTACTGACCTTGTATTGTATCAAACCTTTGCTCTTCCCACTCGAATGTTGATTTTCTTTTTATTCACATCCATTTGTGGGAACACGTTTTTGGTATTGATCTACTTACGCACCTCCAACACTTTGGTAAGGTTTTGATTTTCTTTTGGATACATGGATCAACATGAAAGAAAGCAGATCAATAGTATGCAGCAATGTGAAACTGTAGAAGTGATTATATTTTTATGTTGGCTATGGAGTACTTTATTTTGATTCTGTTTTAATGATGTTAGATTTGCTTCTGGGTTCTGGTTTTGCTTTTTTCAGGTTATCTCTATCCACGCAAACTAAACAATTACATTTAAAAGTAGCCTCTCAGAAATTGGAGTGAGTTTTTCCCCAGGCCTCAATCAACCCCCGGTCAAAAAACAGATTTGATGAACTGTTCTCAGTGTGCTGTGCTCTGATCAAATTAGCAAGAAGCACCAGTTGTTGGCTCTCAAATCTTTGTTTCTTAGTATACATGTAATGTTAATGCTCTACGTATCATGTTGAATTATCCTGTATATAATGTCATTGACAGCTGATCTAATTTAATTCCTGTCTTCAAAGGGTGACACTGTAAACACTGATACATAGAAATGCAAAACTATTTTAATACTTGTAACTCCTGAAGACCATCTGTTTTGTATGTACAGTATAAATTAAAGCTATGCTGTAGTGCGAATATGTTTTGAATCAATGTTTTCTGGCCAGATTTTGATGCTTAGAGACTTAAATTAGCCTTGGGTGCAAATGTGGCCTTACATTTATTTTGGATATAATTGAAACAGTTCTGATCTTACATTATTCATTCTGGAAATAAATATCAACTCATTGCAGTAACTCCTGGTTGCCAATAATGAAAATGTAGAGGGTTTTGATTAACCTTAGAGAGTTTACTGTGAGGTGTCTGATATGATGTGGTTTGGTTATTTGGGATTTCAATATGGCCAATATAGCTTTTTTTCTTTTTTATAGACTGTATAACAAAGTATATGAGGAACTACTCTAATGGATTTAAAACTACTGCATGAAATCAGTTTGAAAGTCATTCATCATTGATAAAATACAAAAAATCTCACAATCATGTTCAAAGTATAAATCTATACATATACGACTGGTGACTCTAAATTGTCCGTAGGTTTGAGTGTGAGTGGTTGTTGGTCTCTGTCTGTCTCTGTGTGTTGGCTCTGTGATGGACTGGTGACTTGTCCAGGGTGTACCCCGCCCCTCGCCCAGTGTGAGCTGGGATTGGCTCCAGCACCCCCCGAGACCTGGAAACGGATAAGCGGTTGAAGATGAATGAATGAATTTATAGATTTAAACAAATGTTTTTATTTCATATGTTAGTAAACGTAGAAGATGTATGAATGAATGATTTCACAGTTTGATAGGTGGGCGGGGTGGATTTTCAAATCAAACCCGGAGGACCCCCAAACACACTTGATCCGGCCCTGGTGGATACCGTGAAACACAGCGGAGTGATCAGAACTCCAGGTCCCGCTGCTCACACCGGCAGAGGGCGGCGGGCGGCTCCGGCTCTCTGACGCTTCCGGGTGGTCGAGCTGTGAGTATGCGGAACTGACTGCGGATGATGATGATGATGCTGCCGATGATGATGATGATGATGAAGGGGATGTTGTGAAGGCAGGTTGAGACTGACAGAGCTTCCCGTCCACCACAACGGGGAGGCGGACACACACACACACACACACACACACACCCCATCGTCTGTTCGGGGCAGCCAGCGGTCCACCAGTCGGACCTGTCCGATGGTACACGGTGCTGTGAAGGGACCAGACCCCCCTCCCTCGGAGTCCGGGGGGAGCAGTCCGACCGGCCCGCTGCTAACGGCTAGCAGCTAACAGCTAACGGCTAACGGAGCAGGTAAGGCCGCGCGGTCAGCGTCTTGGCCGTCGGGACGCCATGCGCTCACCCGGTGGGGCGAACGTGCTCAGCCGTTAGGCAGCCGTCGGCCGTTCCCATTTGTAAGTTTGATTATTATCATGTTAGCCACCTAGCCGCCGCTAAGGAGCTAATAATCCATCCGAGGAGCTGCCACCGGGCTGAGCACGGATCACCGGCCGAGGCCTGGCACCGGGCGGTGTGAATATACCCGGATAAAGACGGTTAGCAGCTCCGGCAGGACTGTCAGGAGGCGGCGGCAGCTCCTTATCCCAGTTAGCAGCACTGTTTCTGCGAAGGTTATCCTTGCCTCTCCGTCTGTCGGTGCTCCGGTCTCCATTGGTAACCGAGCTGGGCGGCTGGTTCAGTTTCCACTTCATCTGGTAAACAAGCTGTGCTGACGGCGGATCTTCACCTTTTCACTGAAATATATGACACCGTGTGTCGTTGTAACCTCATCAGTGACCTGGCTTGAAGCATCGTAGTTGTGTTGTTGTTGCTCAAAGTCAAACCAGATGTCATTGTGTATGTTTAAGTTCAAACTTGAGTATTTGTTTAATCAGTGCAGCTCGGTGCGTATAGTAATATGAAAGTCCAATGCATTAATAGATCCCAATAACTTTGGCCTGTGACCCCCTCAGGTGTCTGACTTAACCCCGAGGAATTTATCTTTTAAACCTGTCAGATGATTTCCTTTTCAAAATCCATTTATGAAACAAATGCGTAGATCAGTCCAAAAATAGATATGTTTTTGAATTGGGACTTTATTTTTCTTTCCTATTCTGTCATCCCATGACCTGTCAGATCTAATTGGTGTCACGTTTGATAAGAGTAATTGTTTTGAAGTCAAATTTGAATTGAATGTCAAAGCTTCAGTACAATATCTGTAAAAATATCTCAAACAAAGAGAAATGCTGTCACTGGGCTAATACACAATCCACTGTTTGACAGCCAAGCATCCTGGAAGTGTGTCAGGATTTCTTGTGTGATGATAAAAATATGAATGGATTAGGAGGATATTTTAAAACAACCGTACCAGTTCACTTATTTGGATTTCATGATGGTTATGTAATGAATGCTGAGCTGAGCTTCCTTCCTGTTACTCAAAAAAAAAAAAAACACACAAAAAAACCTTCACATACTCTAACTGACAGGTCGTGTTGTATGATGACACCTGACGCAAATGCAACCTGTTTCCACACTGAGGGACCTATAAAGGATTATCTTATTTCACCATGTTGCTGAACACAACTACTGTTGTGACTTCACAAGTGAAAAGTGAACCTGTAGGATGTAATGCAAATTTTAGCTCGGATGAACAAACAGAACGGAAAACCAAGTATTTTGGTTGCAGGAATTTTGTAACCAAAAATGCTGGTCACAGATAGGACAAGGTCTTTGTAAAAATAAATAAATGGAGACGAGAGAAGGCTGCTTCATCTGTGGTGGCCTGATGATATCCAGGCTGTCATTTTGGGCTAATCAGATTTATTGCCATGGGACCAAAATAGTCCCATATATTTGTTCAGGCATAGAACACTGTACTATTATTGTGGCAAAAATGAAGTGCAATCTAAAAGTACAAATGCAGAGGTCAATACATTCTAAATCTGTCCTTCACCCCACTAATTTTAATCATCATCCTCACTCAACTTATTGAAATTAGCCTTGTCCATCACTAGTTCCTCATGTTCACTGTGACTGGACAGTAATGCTGTGCATATTGGCATTCTCTGAATCATCTAACTTCGCTCTGAGCTTATATAACTAATAATAACGCTGTGGTCCTGTATCTTTGTGCTGGATGAATCGGCTCTGTTTGCAGTTCTGTTGCTTCATATCAAAGCCATTTTGGCTCTGCAACAACAAGCATTCATGTCGCCAGTTCTGTATGTTGATTCCTAATCCTGGTAGTTTGATAAGATAAAAACAGACTGTCTTTTATTTATACTATACATAGCATTATATAATGCTCCTTGTGGTTATCTGTTGCTGTAAGGAAGGTTGATGTTTTTCCTATCACATGCTCAGAGTCAGTATTGAGGTATTCCCACATGTAGGGTTTGTCTTCTTACCAGCCTTTGGAAAAAGATAGACTTATTAATACTCATTACTTTGGTCTTTTTGTTCATCCACGTGTGAAATGCAGTGGGAGTCTGTCAGGCTTTTAGTGTATTTGAATAATTTTGCCAAGTGTGATAAGTGCTGACATTAAACCTACTTAGAAAGACTTTTAGTTTACAGTATATTGCCGGGTTAAACAAGTCTTCATATGGCACAACACACACACACAACCAGCCTTGTTTATTAATTTCTTATGTTATCACGGTCACATATGGACCAGTCTTTTTTTCACAATAAAGTATTTGGTATTATACTGACTTAATACTGATGCTGATCAGTAAATTCTTTATTTTGGCTCTATTAGGTAATGAAGTAAAGTTTTGGCCATCTTACCGTTCCTTCATAAACATTGGTAAAATTAAAATTTATCTTAAGTCCATTTGCAAATGGATTCTCTACTCAAATGTAATTATACCAACAATGGATCTGACGTCCTAATGTCCACAGGCCACAGCTGCATCCCATGCTTGATGTCCCAGGGCTCCTGGGGGGTCAATGACCACCTGGCTGTATGATTTCTGTCCCAGTCATGACTTAAATACAGACAAATAATCATTTGCAATGTAGTCGTCGTCTGCTTTGGCACAGTTTTTTAGGGGTGACAAGGCCATCTGCAAAGTTTGCCTTTTTAGACTTAATAACTCACTGGTAAGCTTGGAGTTATATCTGGCTTCTGTCTGATTATTTAAGTAATTGAAATGTGTAATATTCTCTTTTTTCTCTCACTTGTTTGTAGCACTAAAGGTGTGGTCATTTAAACTTGTGACAGGCCCTTTCCCCCCAAGCTACTCTCAAATTTTTCAGTTGAAATGCACAAGCAGCATGAGCTACTGTTTAAATTACAAGTCCATTAGCTTATCAGTGCAGGGATAACAGCCCTTAAGAGAAAGTGAACAACTGCTCTGGGCTCAGAGTGTTTGTGTTTCAGGGTGGAGTTTATTGAGCACAGACACATGTGGTGTTTGTTGGGGTTAGAGTAAAAGCTGTTTAACATGGCTTGGCACAGCGTAATAGTAGATCCTGTGCCTGTAGATTTTTGCCTTTGTGAGGTGTCTTTGTAGAGCCACCATTTTGTAACACTGTTGAAAAGTAATGTTTCAAGAAATCTGTTGTGGAAGATGCAAAGATGCCACGTTTTCCGCTGACAATGGTGTGGCTAATGCAGACTTCGCATCTGCCATAAGCATAACATTTTCTTGAAATTAAAATGCCAATTATTCATTTTCTCTATCACTCCTATCATTGTAGAGGTAAAACTGTGACATTAATGGCAACTAACAGACATAAATAATGGAAACTCAGCTTTATTCTTACATCTGACCTCTTAGTGTGGGGAGGGGGAAGTTTCTAATGTGGCTAAGTGATGTATTGAATGATATATCTGGATGTGTGGAAATAATAGTTTTGTCTCTAAGTAGTTTCAGCCAAAGGTTCCTCGGTAGCGTCTCCTGGTTTATTTGTTTGCTTGTAAACAGAGATAGAGCCTCCTGTACTCTCATCACCTTTACAAGAGAACATTCAGATCACTGGTCCTCTGGGATGATTAAACAACATTGTTGTTTTAGCTTTGTTTGACTCAAGCACAGGCTGCTTGCATGCAGTGTCCTGTTGCTGATACAGCAGGGGAATAGCTGTTCCACTCACTTATTTACTCAGTTGTGCTCATGTACTTAATGTTGCCATATAAGACTATTTCACCTTGCAGTCTGACGTTATAGAATTTGTCAGTTACAGCATTCTGACTGTGAAAAGATGCTAGACCTGACTTGTGAGTGACTGTGCTGCTGATTAGCAATTTTTAGAGCTGTGCTGCTTGAGTGTGCAAGAGCTTCCCGTCTGTCATAGACATGTCTGTAATACAAGCAAAGTAGGGTTCTTGTCCCACCCAGGCCCCCTAAGCTGCTTGCTATATTAGCTGGCTTCTACTGAAAAAGCTTTATCCTCCAACGAAAACAACCAGCTGACATTGTGGTCACAAAACACTATGATGCTTAAAGCACTTGGAAGGCACCATGAGGTTTTGAGTCCACTATGTTTACATGTATGCTTTTATGACCTCTGATTATTTTGGGTAAAATGGATGGTTAGATGGTTGAACTGGGTTACTTCATAACAAAAGACACTTTCTTTCACCTTTTTCTTAACTGTAATGTTTATTTTACTGTCATCATAGAAACCTATGATCTAAAACCAAATAAATTATTTTTTGCTTTTCATTGTGTGTTACAGGTCATTGTAGGAATCATCAAAATGATAAACAAGACGTGTGTTGTTTCCCATTTGTGATGAAAAGGCAACACTGACTCAAGAGGCAACATATATCCTGGATGCCGTGACATACGGGACGTGGTCAACCCAAGATGGAGAAAAAGAAAATGTGCCCTCGCCTTCTTGACTATTTGGTGGTAGTTGGAGCAAGGTAAGAACTTAATCTGACTTTAAATAGTTTCTGATTAAAAGGAATGGTCATTGATTTGAAAACTTAGGTTCTGTTAGGTCTTTTACGTCTTTACTGAGTAACAACAGCTCATTTTCACAAAGTTTTAAGGCTGAAGGAATCATGGTTCCTGTGATTAAATTATTAGTTGCACAATCCAGGTGTTTGGTAAACATGCAAACTGGGCTTCGTGGTAGTTATGGTGCTCTGTAGCATGTCATTGGCCTCCAAAAAAAACCCCAATCACAAGGGGTTTTTGCTGATCACACTTTTTAGTAAACAGTCTGTCCTGTCCATCATGTTTTTAAAAGCAGAAAGTCATTCATACCTCAAACATGTGAAACTTGGCCCAGGTTGATAAATCCTCAAATTGTCCTTTAAGCCCATAATATGAGGAAACACATTTCAGATAATTGCTGGTTTTTCTGCCCGTACTTGAAATTAGTCACACTTTAGACAGGTTTTTCCTCTCTGGCACGACTCCTTCCCGTCACATGTTCCTAGCAGTGTAGATATTGAGTTTGATATTGTTTTTTTTAATGTGCAATGGTCCTGGCTCTCAACTGAAACTGGTTTGTGATTTCCATCCCTATGAGGGGAAATAGATTACACTAGAGATAAGTGTAAAACGCACAAACAATTGCATAGAGCTAATGATGGGTGCAGCATTAAACACAACTTACTACTTTAAATACAAAATTGTCTTCCTTCTCCTCCCTCCAGGCAACCAAGTAGTGACAGTGTGGCCCAGACACCTCAGCTCCTCCGCCGATACCCGCTGGAGGACCACCATGACTTCCCACTCCCACCAGATGTAGTGTTTTTCTGCCAACCAGAGGGCTGCCTTAGTATACGTCAGCGTAGGGTTAGCCTTCGCGATGACTCCTCGTTCGTTTTCACGCTGACAGATAAGGACTCAGGAATCACCCGCTATGGAATCTGCATCAACTTTTACCGTTCCTTTCAGCGAGGACATCACCGTACTCGCGGTGACAAGAACAGTCACACAGAGACAGCGGCACAGGCAGCAAAGACGGTGAACGAAGGGTCCGATGACAGCAGTGGAGGCCCAGCCTCCACCTTACTGCCACCTAACAATGCAGAGTCAGCACCTCCGTCTGCTACTGGAGAAGAGAGTGGAAAACCAAGTGCCAAGCTGAATGCCGGCAAATCTCCACAGCACAGGCGAAGCGCAGCAAAAATGGCAGCCAGGAACCGCAACAGCACACTGACCTCGCTGTGCATACTCAGCCACTACCCCTCTTTCTCCACCTTCAGGGAATGCTTATATATTCTCAAGAGGCTGGTGGACTGTTGCAGTCAGAGGCTAACACAACGGGCTGGGCTCCCTCGCACCACCCAGAGGTGAGATTTAAGATTGTTTCAATAACTAGCGTACGTACAACTCTTGTGTATTCATTCATGTTACTTACATGTTTTCTTTAGCCAGGCTTTTAGCATAGGAATGTTGTTATAGATGATACAATGCAGATGTCGGCGTTCCCCCCGCGTACAGGTGATTTGTTAAATGTTCCGGGGGAACCAAGTGGAAAGATAGGAGGAGGGGGATTTGAGAGCCGTATATTTTTTTCAGATTTATTGATTATGATTATGTTTGGGTGCTTATTTATGGTTTAGACAGCAGATAGTGGGTTTTTGTAAGTATTATGTTTTAAATATTGGCTAGTTAAAAATCAGGGGAGTTTAACTTTGATAGTTGATTAATTCAACTTTGAATTATCCCTTCAGATGGGATCTCCCAATTTGGTCTCCCAATTTGGACACAAAATTTAAGGCGCCAGTTTCCATCTGTCTGTGTAGCTGGTCAGATCTCAAATATGTTGCTGCCATGTCTGGTGTTGTTATCTCTCTAATAAACACCATATGATTTGCTCCACCTGGCCATTGCCTTTCCATTCTTTACTGCAAACATCAGCCTCTAAGGGTTATCTTAACACCCTCCATGGATAAGTGGGATGGATAATGGACAGATGGATACCAGAAGAAACTGTTTTGAGCTCAGTATTTCCCTTATTAGACTTGAAAAAAAGACTTGATTGCATTGATGGACTATGCAGCAGTGCACTGTTTTTTGACACAATAGATTGCAATTTTGCAGTGAAAAAGTGTTAATTAGGCTGTCACGTAACAGTGGCTTACTGTAGGCCTGGTATGATTGTTAGTGTTCATATTTTCTCCACAGTTGTCTATTTATAGCTGTAGAACCAGTGCAGCTTTCCTCTTTATCACTGCAAGGGATTGAGGAATGTCTAATGCACACTGAATCTCATACCTTGAGATTTTTTTTTTCCCTGCATGAATGCTGTGGATCAACGAATCAGTTCAGAACTGTGATATCTCTGACAAACCTTGGAAAGACTCTTGGAGTCAAAGGCTGAACAGAGCTGAGAATCAGTTTTTTGTTTTGTTTTTTTTTTTCTTCTTTGAAATGCGTTACACTAATGACAGATGAGAAAGCCATTACATAATGGCTTGGATCGCATTGTGTTATGGTGGCTGTGACAGATTGAGGTCTTTGGCTGCCTTTGGGTAGCAGCTGCAGATAGTGGGAGGGATCGAAAGGACTAATGATTTGTCTCTTGTCTTTCCACATATACACTGAGTTTACACTCTAGAAGGGGTTTAATGGCACCATGTGTGCATAGAGTGGAGGGTTTCACATCAGTATTTCATAACTGCCTTAGCGTTTCAGTGTCATTTGCTCATCATATTAGTGACTTCCCAAGGTGTTTGCTAAGGCCTCTTTGTAGGTGTTTGCAGCAATCAAATCATCACATTATGTTGTTTTTTCAGTTTTTAACTAAAAAATTACTATTGGATAACATAAATACATTTATGAGTAAAGCGTATCATGTTTCTCGTGAGAAATAGCTGTCTTTTTTGTGCCATATCAGTAGGATTCACTCTAATCATTCTATTGCATGATGTGCAGTTTTCTTTTATTTCTTTTAGGTTCTCACAACTCACTTCTAAGTCTGTAAGTTAAAAAATCTAAATGTAAGACTCTTGAATGCAGCTCCTCAGACATGAAGCTTTACTGCTTGTCACAGTTTAATACCATTGTAGATTTAACATGTTGGACTGTTGGTCAGACAAAACAAGTTACTGGGAAATATCACGTGACAGTCTGACGTGTCATGCATTGATTGATTGATTCAGATAGTATTTCAGTTAAGTTTTGTACTTTAAAATAATCAGATGATAGGATCCTGTTACCAAGTAGAACTTTTAGTAATTCAGCAAGGGACTATCTTGGCTCTGGAGATAGTAGACATTGTTGAATTTCATCATATCAAATTCAAAAATTAATTTTATTTGTCCAAACTCTATTATCATTCATCTGTGAATTGGTGTTTGGACAAAATCAAGCAATGTAGAGGCATCTCATTGATATTAACAAGCTTGTCAAGGGCGTTACATGGATGTATGCCTTGAGTCCTGAACATATACTTTGCTTTTCTTCCCAGGGACACCATGTGGCCTGTGTTTACTGGGGCACTGTCAGTGGAAGAGAAAGGCAGCCAGCTTCTGGCTGACCTGAGGGAAATTGAATCCTGGGTGTACCGGTTGCTACGTTCACCAGTACCAATGGCTGGTCAGAGACGTGTGGATGTGGAAGTGTTGCCCCATGAACTCAAACGGGCACTTACCTTTGCCCTGCCTGACAACTCCCGCTTCTCCATGGTTGACTTCCCCCTGCACCTGCCCTTGGAGCTGCTGGGTGTGGATGCCTGTCTGCAGGTCCTCAGCTGTGTACTGCTGGAGCACAAGGTAAGGGCATCTACCACAGTGAGCTCAGAATGCAAACTGTAGAAGGAGTGAGTAGGAACATGAGATTTGAGCTTGGCTTCAAACTGCAACATAATCGCCTCTGGGATTTTAATGAAGACTAGAATGACTCTTTCAAGGAGAAGGGAAAATCAAAGCTATTGTTAGTATGTCGTTATTGGCTGATGATTTCCTCCTGAGTACAGCTGTTCGTCCCTGCCTGGATAAAGACCTCCTTAAAAATATCTCAGGTCACCATCATCAGACATTTTCTGTTAGATGTAAGCCCATTGAAGTTTGAACAAAGGATAATGGGTATAAAAAAGACTAGGTACATCTCATACCTCCAAGAAAAAATTCTTCATTGCTGTCTGTCGCCTCTTAAACCTTAGAACCTTTAGTTGCTGACTCTTGCTGTCACAAGAGTCCATGTTTGGCTGGTGCGGGTATAGTGTTCTGTTGTTGCTATTGGTTGACACTGACACAAAGGCCCATTGCAAAGGTCGCAAAACAAACCTAAGCTTCATGTCTTCAGTGTCAGAAGGATGTTGGATAACTGCTTGACATTTTGTTCTGCTGTGATAATGTGGTTGTCTATTTAATATGACTGAAGATTTGCAAGACTAAATACAAGTGTGGTTATTTTTTTTCTCAGGTCATTCTTCAATCCAGAGATTACAATGCCTTGTCTATGAGCGTCATGGCCTTTGTGGCCATGATCTACCCTCTGGAGTACATGTTCCCTGTAATCCCTTTACTGCCAACGTGCATGGCTTCGGCCGAACAGGTAAAATTTACAATCTGTCATTAATAAGCTTGCATTTCCTAAAAACAAATATCGTTTATTGTGGTAACATCAAGTTGTGACTGATATTGGTATTTGTGTCCTCTCCAAAGCTCCTTCTTGCCCCCACTCCTTACATCATCGGTGTTCCAGCCAGTTTCTTCCTCTACAAAGCTGATTTCAAAATGCCAGATGATGTGTGGCTCGTGGACCTTGACAGTAGCAAGGTCAGTACATTGACATGGTTATTTACTCCTCCTGCTCGAGTTTTGTTTATTTCCATTTTGGCCAGTTAAAGCTGACAGACAATGTCTAATTATAAAACAAATTCATAGGATTGTTATTTACCTGCAGGTTATAGCTCCCACCAATGCAGAGATGCTGCCTCCTCTTCCAGAGCCTGAAGCAGGCGAGCTCAAGAAACATCTAAAACAGGTACTGTATATCTAATTCCTCTTAGATTTGAGTATGCTTAACATTTTTTTGATTCTTCTGTATCTGGCAGCCAGCCCCAAACAAATGTCACATATTTGCATTTTGCAGAGGAATTTTTGGAGCCAAGGTTCTGGGCATAGCTGATCTGTGATGTTTGTTCCTAACACTTCTCTTCCAGCAGTATGAAGAGTAGGGATTTCCTTCTTCGACACAGTTGTATGTATTGTATATGAGTGTGGGAGCCTTTGAAATGTGTTTTGTTGAGAACTAACATAAACAAATGCTTTTTTTTTTTTTTTTAATCTTGTTTCTTGTTTTCTTTGCATGCTGTAGCTGTTGGAGGTAAAATCACATATTAGGACTGTGCTACCCAGCCAAACCTTTAGTAATATTTCTTGCCCCTCTTACCCAATTATTTAATCCAATGTCAGAATCTGGTTCTGATTCATGGAAACCCTTAGTTTCTCCCTGAGACACCTAGTGCTTCCACAGTAAGCAACACCAATAATAAATCATACAAAGCCTCTTTACAGCTTAGCAATAATAAAACAGTGTGATCATTCGTATTCCAAGATGTTGATGGATTGCTGTGCATTCTGCATGTGAATTGAAAATGATTCACAATTTTAAGTTTGAAGTTTATACTAACCTTAAACCCTTGTTTGAATGACTACAGAGCTAAACATTTCTTATTCATAGTAAGGCTCATAGTTGCAACAGTAAAGGAAATGATTTAATTCTAATCATAAATTTAAAGGCCATAGGAATATCACTGAAGTTCCGCATCAATAATTTTGTGATTTTTGACAGTTTTTTCAGGTAGCCAAGTTCGAAGCTTCACAAGCCACATACACCAAAGCTGTCTTATCTTGAAAACTTTATTTTATTGTCACTGAAAACAACCAACAAAGCACTTTTCTTATATTTAAACTTTTCTTAATGTTTTTGAAAATAATTTCAAATATTGTTTTCAAATTAAAACCTTATACATCTACTTATTTAGTGTAATATGCCTTGAATCAGAGCCAGTTCAATTGCTGTATTTGATCAGCTCTCTCCCCATGTGCGGATGTGTGACTGAGAGGTGTGTAGGAGTGTGCTAAGCCTCAGTTTAGCAGTTGCATATTTGGAAAAAAGTGCAACAATATTTATCTCTGAATGGAGAAAATGTCACAGAAAAAAGGTGAAATGATTATCTGAAGATTGTAATGCCAAAGCACAATGTTGCTACTCTGAGAAGCAAGGGAAATGAACTGAACATTTAACACTCTAACTAAAATAAATTGGCCTTAGAAGTGACTGAGTTTTCTTTTACTTTTTTTTCTTTTTGGGGGGGGGGGGGGGGGGGGTTGTGTTATTTCAGCTCATCTGACATTTATCTCTGAATGAGGAGTTATAATTAGAGCTTTTATTTTGCCACAGGGACTTCTTTTAGCAAATATTTATTTATTTGTCTGAAAAGATCTGCTGTTCTGTATCTGTCATCACCACTCCATTGTAACCACTGGTTTGTCCCAGCTGGTCACCATGGATGGCTTCATGTGACTTCAATTGGCTGGATTCTCTGGGTGAAATCTGGTTTTTGGTCACATTGTTGTTTCTGTCTTTGTCTTTCATTTCATTCCCTTTTCATATTCCTCTTTCTATCTTGACCTGCCTTCTCAAACTATCTCTCTTCACTCTTGCTCAGACTTGCAACTTTTCTTACGCCATCCATCACCTTCTCAAAACAAACACAAATTTATATTTTCTTATCTCCTTTCTTCAGTATATTGTCAAAGTGAAAACTGAAATGAGGAAACAAGAAAATAATTTGGTGTAAATGAAACAAAATTAGGATGTTATATCTTTTTTATGTGTATTTGGATGTCACCAAATTTTACCTGCTCGCTGTCAGCAAAAACCAACAAATAGGGAGGTACTGTTAAAAAGGAGAAAAAGAAAAGAAAGGGAAATGACTGTGGCTGGGACCCTCCCATCATGTGCTATTCCGGTGTTAGTCACAGAGTTGTCATTTCAGGCCTTCATGTGATTCTCCTTGCATCTCTCTTATCCCCCTCCTAGTGTCTGGTTAGGTTGACCGTGATCACCCAAAAGCAGATCTTCTCCTCTGAAAATAAGGTTACTCATCTCTCCTCCTGTGGAATGTGTAATGCCCCTGCACGGATATCTTCTCTCTCACATTATTTTGCTTGATACTACTACTTGTCTTCTACTCTCTAGACTTGAATAAAATGCATAACAGTGTCACAGAATGTCGCAGACCAGTCTTTGATAAATTGCTTAGCTCTGGCTTGCGCATGACTGAATGTGTGTGCATCTATCTTGGCATCAGTGAGTGTTCTCCTAACCAGATGAAGATATGATGAAGCTATTCACTTCAACAAAGTTAACATTCATCCAGACCCAGCAACTAAATGTTTCATTATGCTAAGCTAAACATTGACACTTGAGTCTGCAGCAGTTACCTCAAAGCAAACCATGCATAGTGACTTACTTCCCTTGTGCTCTTCCTCTCCAAAAATGACTCACCCACTACAGGCATCAACATGCACAAACTGACCCTTCAGTTGCTCAGTTGTACAATTGTGAAAGCAGTATAAATAGAGAACAACTAGGTTTGGCCCCACAGTTTACAATGTTACCTCACTTTAGCTGCTGAGGTTACCTTTTGGATTGCAGCTTACCAAATTAAATCATCTTATGATATCACCCCATAAACCAGATTTTGAATGTTGAATTCTAGTCACTTTGGTCCTAAGTGTCTTGTCTCTTTAGGGAGACTACAAATCATAATGTCCCAAGAAGTATAAAATTTAATATGACTTTCTAAATGTTGATGCCAACTGTGGGAGTGGGCCATCACTGCACCTTGTCTTTGTGTTTAGATCCACTGCTGTGTTCATAACTAGCCTCACTGTCACTTGTTATAGGCCTTGGCAAGCATGAGTTTGAACACCCAACCCATTCTGAATCTGGAGAAGTTCCAGGAAGGACAGGAGCTGCCCTTGCTCCCACCTGGACGAGAGAAGGCTTCACCATCCTCCACGGAATTCAACCCTCTCATTTACGGCAATGATGTAGATTCCGTGGATGTGGCCACCAGGCAAGCCTCGAATGTCTCTTCCCTTTGACCGGAACACCGGAAGAACCCTGTGAAGTTGTATTAGATAGAAAATAAAGGAATATTTAACTGAAATAATGCCTTCTTTTTGCAGGGTGGCCATGGTACGGTTCTTCAACTCGCCAAATGTCCTGCAGGGGTTTCAGATGCACACTCGCACCTTGCGGCTCTTTCCTAGACCTGTAGTAGCATTCCAGTCAACGTCTTTTCTTGCATCTCGGCCGCGACGTTCTGGCTTTGCAGATAAACTGTCTCACACCCAAGCAGTGGAGTTTTATGGAGAATGGGCTCTCAATCCCACCAACCTTGCCTTTCAGAGGATACACAACAGTAAGTCTCTTTCAAAATAGTTCTGGTCTCTGTCTCTGCATGATGGTGGTCTTTGTCAGAGTTTGTATCATCTTCTTACCTCGTTTCAGATGTGTTTGACCCCTCCTTAATCGGAGACAAGCCCAAGTGGTATGCACACCAATTACAGCCAGTTGTTTACCGAGTCTTTGATGGAAGCTCCCAGCTGGTTGAAGCTATGGCAGGTCCCTTGGAAGATGAGGGCAATGAATCTGACCCTACAGACAGGTGAAAAAAGTGTAACTGCACAGCTGGTTTTATAATTTACGGTTTGTAGCTTCAGATAGATAGCTCATCCTCATTTATTGCAGTGGCAGTGGCAGCGAGGCTTACGATGACTCCAGCTCATCCTATTCTTCCCTTGGAGACCTTGTGAGTGAGATGATCCAAGGTGACATCCAGGGAGACACACCAAGTGAGTTGTAGTTTGATTTAAAGATGTACACTGACAACGCTCATGCTATTTTCTTCTTTGTAATATTTTAAAATTATGTTTTAGGCTTGGACCCTCCAACCCATGCTGCACTTGGAGATGCTAGTGAAGTTGAGTTTCAAGACTTCAGGGAAAGTCATGGCTCAATGGGTCCACCCACTGGGGAGGGACCTGCCGAACCCTCCGATGGACAACCTCTCCGCTCAAGCTCCAGCACAACTGCAAGCTCAAGTCCCAGTACAATAATCCAGGGAGTCAACAATGTGTGTGATCTCTAAAGCTTTCAGTTGCTTGTAACTTAAATTGTATTTAAACTGAAATTACTTCTTTGCTCTTGTAGAAACACATTTTGACAAACATTTAGCCAGATTTGCTCCATTTATCAATTTCTAAATGCATAATCTATGATTTTTATTTGAAAATTGAACAGGAATGCACACAATTCCTTCAAACCCATGCCCTCTTTATTTCAGGAGCAGGGGGAAGCACCCGAAATTGAAGCATCAGCAACTGCTGCTTCACAAAACCCTGTCCCCGGATTGGGAAGTCAGCCATTCCTCAGGCCTACAGCTGATGTTGGCATGGTGGATACAGCCAACAAAAAACAGGAGTATGACAACCCATACTTTGAGCCACAGTATGGCTTCCCATCAGAGGATGACCCTGATGCAGAGGAGCAAGTGGAGTCATACACCCCCCGATTCAACCAGAACATCAATGGCAACAAGTGTGTTAGACTTGACACTTGAATGAATGTATTATCATCATTCAAATGGGCTCTCTGACCAGCCATGCAATGTTCTCTATCAAAACCCAGCATGTCAAATGATCTCCTTAAATGATGGTCTTGAATCTTTGGTGGTGTGATGCTGTGATTACGGTGTGAATGGTATTGAGTCTCTCATGTTGTACAAATCCAATATGCATCTGTGTATGTGTTCATAACACGTTAACTTTTTTTTTTTTTGGGGATCATTTCTTAAGGGTACAGCGTCCTTTACGTCCCAGTAGCCTGAGGCTCCCAGGAGAGTCTGATGGGGAGGGAGACTCCCGCAACAGCTCACCCAACTCCACCATTTCCAACAGTAGTAATGATGGCTTTGGAGGACTCATGTCCTTTGCCAGTAAGATATGCCAGTATATTTGAATTTCATTTGCCTCGGCAACCGCCTGAAACTTAAAGAAGCCACTTATCACTTGAACTCACTTATGACAAAGTGCTTTTTAATCTAGAGAATATTTTGAGTGTACTGTAGGTGTTTAGATTAGACTGAACATGATGCTGCATTGTCTTGTTTTTTTTCTACAGCCTGAATTACTTGAATTACTTTTCTCTGAGGTGAAGAAGGAGTGGTGTAATTGTAATGAACACTATAGACGGATTAATTTAACACTTAAGGCTTTTCATACGGTTGGTTAACTACCTCTTAAGTTTATGCGAAGGGTGAATAGTATTCATTTAAATACCTTTTTGTTTTGTTTGATCATTTGAATTTTATGCCTGTTGGCTGATTATAGGGTCATTTTTTCCACCACAGGCAATCTTTACAAGAACCATGGGACCAGTTTCAGTCTGTCCAACCTTGCCCTACCCAACAAGGCAGCAAGGGAGAAATCTACACCTTTCCCCAGCCTGAAAGGTAGGACAACACAATGTATATGACCACTTTTACATCTGTTCAAGTTCTTCTTGAATTTGCTTTTTCTGTCACCTTATTGTCTGTTGCTCAATGTTTCAAGGGTGATAAATAATCCATTACAAAATATTTTGTTCAGAACATACAGGTTTAGTAGGGAGAGTTAACCAATTTAAAGGATAGGATTCAATATAAAGGATTTTGTATTTTCAAAACTAAACTTATTTGATCCTCATTTGTTTTTGTTTTTGTTTTTTTCCTCCACTGGCTTCACCTTTGCAGTCATGTACCTGACATTTGTAATGCAATTTTACCATCACATCACTCAAATACCATGATTTAAATCCTCCCATTTAATAAAATCCTAATGACTAACAAACCCTCCATAGCATACGCTACATAATGTTTATGGCCATTGCTTATGCATTAACAAATGCTAAACCATAAATGATGTACACTTATCTAAATAGAGTAGCACATTATTATTTCTTAATTAATTTTTATTGTTCCTTTTTTAATGTTTTCCTCTCTGCCTTTTTTTGTTTTGATATTTCTTTTTTTACATTGTCTTTTGGGATAAAAGAATATTTTGATTTTGATATTGTGGAGGAAATGGAACAAGCAGTTTGGTAGAGTGGTTTTTGTGGCCTGACTTTCTTCCCTCTGGATTGCCAAATGGATATGGCACTATTTTATAGCAAAATGTTGAGGTTATACCAAAGTTTTCTCTCAAGAAACACATATAGGTAAATCCACTCAAAAAAAATGACTTCGGAGTTGTTGGTCTTGTTTGCTTGTGAATTGCAGAGTTGACCAATTTTTCTTTGTTTTTCCATTATTGACTGATTTGCCCTTTTATGTCAACTTTTTCTACCACACTGTTAGCCTTTGAAGTGGTTCATATGAAAACTGATACAAATGTGTCTGTTTATGATTTGATAATGTAGCAAAGAAGATCTATCTTTTCCCAAGTCTATGGATAAGATAAGCAATTAACAGCTGCAGCTCTTAATACGTTTTTAATGTCCCTAACTGTTATGAAGAGGAGAAGTGAACAACTATGCAATTTTACGAGTTACAAGCACACTTAGCAATAGCTATTAATTTACAGTTTAAGACACTAATGTGAAATCTGTTAAGGCTGGATTTTCACTTAAACTGAGAGAAAAAAGGTGGAGCCTAGTAATGTAACTCAATAGCTCCTCACTATGTGGAATAACTGCCACAGAAAGTTCTGTTCATTTGATTATGATATGTTTTGTCTTTGTTGTTCAGATGCACCTGACAGCCCGGGTATGTTATGTCTGGTGTGATAGTGCTGTTATTTTTAGCCCCCTTACTAGGCATTTTTTTATCCTTGAAGTGACCTGTTCCTGTCTTTCACCCTGTTTCTAAGCATAAGACTGGACTAAAATAGAAGACACCTTTTAATGTCGTTTAAGTATATCCAGGCCTTTCCCCCCTCTCTTCCTTTGCCATACCTCTCTGTATGACTGGTTGGAGTCTTTCCGGCACATTATGAAGAACACATACACTATCAGTCAAAAGTTTGGGCACACTTTCCTATTCATTTGAATGGCAAAGTGTGTCCAAACTTTTGACTGGTAGTGTATATATGGTCAAAAGATTTCATTTGTGACTGCGAGCTGTTGTTGGTGTGGCATCTGCACGTCCTTACTACCACAGAAGGATGTTCGGTCCTTTTTAACTGCATTTACTTATAAATGTATGTATTTGAACAGTTTTGACTAAAAGAGCTGTCCTCATTGAAAGGACTTTATTTCCTTCTTGCCTCCCCAATCTCATGTGTTTAGCCTTGCTTGCTTGTTTGGTGGCTTCATTGTTGTGCGTTTGCTTTCCCTCTTTGAATGTCACTGACTATTTTATCAAAAACAGAGATGAAACTTTGAAGAGCACAAATTTTCTAGTGACGTATTTTACTTGTTATCATTGTTATCTTTTCTGTTTTTGTGCTCAAACAACAATTTCTGCCTAATATTGGTGTTCATGCTCAATTTATAAAGAAACACATTAAGTCATTGCTTCATATTTCCATTTTCATTGTTGGACTGGATTATTCACATGGATCAGTCTCCTGTTTATATAATAAAGTATGAGCTATCCACAGCTCCTACTTAATTCTGTAAATGTTAAATGTGTTGCCAAACACATGGCATTAGTCATCTTTTCAAACACTTTCAGGGTTGATGCCATCATCAGCACATATTGTATTTTGTCTTTTTTGTCAGTCCTTTTTTCTTCTTTATTTTTGTTTGTTTGTTTTTTTTTCTCTCTGTTTTGACACCATGTTGAGTGTGCATGTCTGTTACGGGTTGATGTTCAGACTGGTTGTGTCTGGGCCGGTGTCCCTCTCTCTGTCCACCTTTTTGCGGCACTAATTCTGGGTTTTGTGTGCAGTATTTGGGCTAAATTCTCTAATGGAGATTATTACTGAGGCTGGCCCGGGGAGCGGAGAAGGTGGGTTCTGCCCTTTTTAATCGAGTGAACTGCATGCTTCTCCAAACCAGTCAACTACATCTTCCAGCATCTTCCTCTGTCTATCCTCATTGTAGTCACTGTATGTTTCATCAGAAATCCAGTGGAGCATTGAGTCTTGTTTTCCCACACTGCCATTCATAGTGACTGTTGCCTTTCCACCAGACTAACTGTTTTTTCACTCCACAGTATGTTTAGTTTTATTTATTGAACCAGCTATAACAAGTGTGTTCTAAAAGGCCATAACAATATACATAAATCTGAAATCTGAAATCCCTGGAAAGAGTAAAATAATAAATTATGCAACAACCCTCAAGGTAGCAAATGAAGAACAAGAGACGAATAAAAATACTGGAGTTGCAGAATAAGAAAAGAGTAGACTAAGCTATTCTACCCACATCCATTGTTTGTCATTGATTTCTTATCCTTTATGCTCCCACATAATACCAATGGGGTTTGGCCTAATCAGTCTTCAATTGTGCTGTGCACAATGAGCAGTGACTACAGTAAAATTATACAAATTTTAGCCCAGGTCCTGAATTAGTTTCTTTATAATAAGTAAAATCCAGGCTTTTACTAGCTAACGTTTGTCTAGATGTCTGTTCAGTGTAGTATTTATTAATAGTGTTAATACACAGCAAAGACTCCATCACCCAAAACAGTCACACAGCTTAAACATCCCTGAAAGGGGACATTTTAACCCACATGAAGCAGGATTTATTTCAGGAATATCAAATTAGACAGCAGTAGTTGTTACTCCAACATTTTGTGAGTTTGCAAGTTGGGTTTGGAGCAGTGAGGCAGTGACTGTAAGTGAGCTATCATAAAGTACTTTGGGTTAGTTAAAACAGCACTGAAACATAATATTACTGAAAACAGTGGATGATATTTCATTTTCTGTTCACATCACACTGTGGGACTGCAGGATTTTTCTCCCTGCTCGTGCCACAGGAGGGAAATTTATAAGGAGCCCACCAAGCCACTAAATTTAAAAATTGTACATTAATACACTGAGTGGATCATAGGCTGTGCATTTAGTGACAGGAGCAGTAGTACGAGCAATAAATACATAATAAAACCTTTGAACTGACAAAGGAAACATGCATAAATACATAAAATACATATGAAACAGGACAATGCTAATTAGAAGGAAACACAACCTGTATCTCACAAAATAGGTTTTATATGTTGCGTGGAAAGGATGCTTTATGGATCATTTTGTCCAACAGAAACATTCACTGGAAGTCTGCATTTGAAAAACCCACCTCAACCCAAACTAACCACAGATTCAAACTCTGAAGTTCTTCGTCAGCATCACGTCATCAGCAGCATTTCCTTTGTTGGATAATGAGTAAGGAGGTGAAATGTCATATGCATACTTGGATAGGGACCAGACATTTTACAGATGTCATTGTTAGCCATCTTTAGGAGTAACTGTGAAGGACTGTCTATTTTTTTTTTTTAGGTTTTCAGTTTGGTGAGGTCAAATCAGGGGTAAAACCTGACTGATGTGGATGCTACAGAGATTCTTGGTTTCAAAGTGAATTGCTAAGCTTCTTCTTGTGCTTTGAGTGTGTCGCCCAGATGGCTGTGGCCCAGAGGCGTAATGTTTTCTGATTGTCTGTTTTTGTTTATTTTTTTAATTGTTGTGGACCTGATACCTCAGTAAAGCTTTGAGAAAATTTCTTGAGATTTGGCACAAACATGACCTTGGACTCAAAAATGAACTGATAAAAATTTTCATCTCTAATAGGTGACGTTAATTGTAACATTATAAAGACACTTCTTCTCATCAGTCATCACTGTAACTCAGGAAGAGGAGATTTTGACCTTATTCCCTTCAACTTGATGGGTTGGCAGGGGCACCCAACCATCAGGCAGTAATTCTAGCTTAACTAGGTGTTGACCTGGTTATACAGTTGCATTTTATGGTTCTGTTGGCTCAGACGGAGTCAGATTGGCTCCACCACCGTCTCTCCCTTTTTACTCAGGAAAACAAATTATTTGACCCTGAGGTGCAGGACATTATAAAGAATGGCAGCTTCAAAGGACACGCAGTACCATGGGCTGTCTAGCATCTGTAAAAAGCCGTTAAAAGGTGAAGTGTAGCCAAAAGCACAAATTACAAAAACAGTCCCCATCCCTCTTCCTCAAGTAATGTTTATCATCTTCTTTATCTTTCGAACACTGTATCTATTGGCTTTTATTTTACAATACATCATAACAACTGTGCATTATTGATTTTTCAAAATTAAACGTTGGAAAGATCTGTTTGCAAGTATTGATATTTCACATAAAACCCAATTTTCTTGGCTCAGTAACACAATAATAAACAATGGATCTTAGCTGTCACATAAAACAGACGGTAAAAGCCTGAAATGACAGCTGTCAGATCAGAAAAGCTTTCTGTTTTCCTGGAGGAGAATGTTCCTCCTTCATCTTTTCATGCCTTGGAAATAGAAAAATGACTAAGTAGAAATACAAAAATAATCAAATTTGCTCTGAGATACTGGAATATAGAAGATCTTTGAATTATGTTGTGAAAAATGTAAGGTATTGCTTCAGTATTTTTGTAAAAGACAAAAAAAACAAACAAACAAACAAACTCATAGACTGGGTGAAGTCTCCTACATATATTTATATATATTCATTTGCTTCAATTCTTCTTTTGAGTCTCTTGAGTTATGCATTTATTATATGTTGATTGATAAGGTAACCCAAAGCAACCTAGCAAGTCGTTCACTTACAGATGCCAAGCAGCATAATAGGAGTGTATTAGATTGTAACCTTGAAATGTAGTTCATCACCCTCTCCATCCATGCATATCTTAATTTTCTTTCATGCATGATATCACTTGTGTAGGTGCTATACAGGCTATCCTCTGTCTGACCTCACATCTCTATGCTGCTAATGTCTGATGCCATCACCAAGAGCACCGTTTGGACTCCTGTGTGTGTGTGTGTGTGTGCGTGCGTGCGTGCGTGTGTGTGTGTGTGCGCGTGTGTGTGTGTGTGTGTGTGCGCGTGTGTGCGCGTGTGTGCGCGTGTGTGTGTGTGTGTGTGTGTGTACCATGCCCCTGTTTGAGTTGTCTTTCGCCTCTCAACAATAGACTTGAGCAACTCCAATAATTTGTCTCTTCAGCAATAGATAACCTTCAGTAGAGTCCAGATTTGTCTGTCCTCTTCACAAAGTGATGGAAACTGATTTCTTTTCTATTTTGCATCTTAAGAAAAAAACTTTTCCTGTTCTGCTTCCAGTTCCTGATGAGCAAATGCCTTTGTGTGTTTCCAGTCCACTTATAATGCGTGCCTTTGTGTCTAGTGAGCTAGTAGTTAACAGTATAGTATTTATTCTTGTTGTTGTTGTTGTTGTTGGTGGGGGTTTTTTTTGCGTGTGTGTGGTTTTTTTTTTTTTTTTTTTGTGTGTGTTTTCTCATTCCGAGGTTGTTCAATTTGCTTTTTCTTCCAGGTGCACGTGCACCGAGAGCACTCGTGGACCAGAAATCCTCAGTAATCAAGCACAGTCCAACTGTGAAGAGAGAGTCTCCTTCACCTCAGGGCCGAGTCAACAACACAAGGTAATAAAGTTTGCCATGCAACATGAAAAATTAGAACATATCTTCATAATGTATATTATTTTATGATACTGTATTTATCGGGTTTTAAGGTTGCAGTCATAGTCTGTGTCTGTTGAATGTAACTGAGCCTGTTCAATTTTACGCAGTGAGAATCAGCAGTTCTTGAAGGAGGTAGTGCAGAGTGTTCTGGATGGTCAAGGGGTTGGCTGGCTCAACATGAAAAAAGTGCGCCGTCTCCTGGAGAATGAGCAGCTTCGTGTCTTCGTGCTGAGTAAGCTGAACAGAGCTGTCCAGTCGGAGGAGGACGCCCGACAGGAGATCATACGTGATGTGGTAAGATTCACATATATGGAAAATGTGCAACATTAACCACATAACAAGGGCTTGTAGGTCACAGTGAAGGGAACTTATTCCAAGATCTTTGCAACATGTAACAGCCCCATGGTCTAACAGATAGAGCATGGAATCTTGTAGTGCTGCTTGTATTTTGTGTCTTGTTGAAAACCTGGACAGACCTAAAATTAAGATCTCTCACATTATTCTGATCACAAGAGGACTGCTTTAAGTACTGTTGTGAACACTATCATGATGCATTTGAGATCTAATCCAATTAAAAGATTGCCTTTGAAGGCTGACGTCATGGTTTCAAATGGAAAGAATATGATTTCATTGTAGAGCTGTGTGTGGGGCATTGATTCGTTCAAGATACAAGCACATTAACAACGGGACAGTCTGTCTGACTGGCCTAATAATTTACTGGATAGATTTTATGTGTGTGTAAAGATGGGAAATTATATCAGATTGCAAGATATGAGTGAAGATCTAAGTGCCAGGTCTGAACAGGGCTATTATATCCTTCATTGCTTTGTTGTGTCTCCAGGAGGTTAGCAGGAAGGTGTACAAGGGCATGCTGGATATCTTGAAGTGCACAGTTTCCAGTTTGGAGCACTCTTACACGAACGCAGGCCTTGGAGGAATGGCCAGTGTCTTCAGCTTATTGGAAATAGCACGCACCCATTATCAAACCAAAGGTAGGTCATGCATGTTGAGCACAGGAATGCATTAATTTAATACTGCATTGTGTGATTTTTACTATTTCACTATTTTAATAGTTTCACCTCATTTTTTTGAAACACTTTTTGTGCTGGGAGGCATAACAACAGTGGGCCTTTGCTACTAACATGTCATGTCTTTGCATTGTGTTTATATGAAGCTTTAAGCTGCATGCAAAATGTTGAGACATTAACTGAAACTGTAAAGATTAGATGCATCAATGTTTTTTTCCTTCTTGGAATGATACTGTTAACCCTCTGGCAGTTTAAACCTCTGGCTGCTTTCTATTAATCTGTAATTTTGATAAACTCTGTCTCTGGCCCCTCAATTTTGGTAACTTGGTAGACCCAGAAAAACGCAAGCGAAGCCCCACAGACAGTGCTGGCAGCCCGGGGAGTAAAGAGAGTCCTTCTGGTCGTATGGAGGCTGTCAGACCTCAGGGCCTTCTGAATATTCCCCAACTGCAGCTGCCGCACCACACAACGGGCAAAGGAGCCCGCCATTTTGATACCCGGAGTCTGAACGAGGAGAACTTTATTGCCTCGATTGGTGTGTACACCACTCCGGCCCCGGTTGCATGTGCACTGTGAGATCCCCCTCCCCTGTCTCCTTACAAGCTCATCAAACTTGACTCCAGTCTGCATCCCCCTCCTCCAGCCGTCTCAAAAAAAGATCCCTTCACTTGTCCCTGAGAGATTTTCACAGGTGTTAAAATATTCCACACATTTTGGTGCACAATAATGGTGATGATCACAAGCGACAACAAAACAGTGCTGTGAAAATTTACTCTCCTCCAGCTGTATTTCTGTGTGTAATACTGAAAATTGTCTGATGAAACGAAATCATCATCACCTTTGTGAATTTGGCTTAGGTTAAAAATATTCCTGCTGTAGATCTGTAGTGACATAAGAAAGTGTCTGGAATATTTCCCTGTCTTCCAGCCTGGACTGCGTGTGTTTGTCTCCCCTTCCTTGAACATCTGTGCCCCTGTTTGCCTCCCCTCTGGAGTTCTGTTGTCAGCCTCTTAGCACCTTGAATGCATGTCTCTGTGTTGGTCTTCCTGTATCTAAATCTGCAGTAGTGGACGAGGGAAACCAGAGGTATGCATATTGATAGCTGAATCAGCGCTTGTCTGTACCTTTACTGCAGGTTTCTGCGAGGCCTGCTCTCAAAAATGGCCGTTCCTTTGCTCTCAGCATGGAGGGTGGAAGCATCACTCCCCAGTAAACAGTCCCAGTAAAGAGACAAATTTCATTGCAAAAAGTGTTTTCTATTGATTGCAAACAATCCAATTGGCTAAGAAAGTGCTTAACAATCTCTTTGATCACTTCATTTTCTGAGAACTATCCTGGGTCTGTATACAGGGGACACATTCAGTTACCCACCTTGACACCTCTCCTACCCGCACCACTTTTTTCCTGTTAGAAGTTGCACTTTCAATTCTACAGAATGCTGTGAGACTTGCATCCCAGCTTCAGCAACTGCTCCATTTCACCTGCTGGCTAGTCAGCCTCTCATACTCATCCCATGCTCTTTTCCTCTCTTTAACCTTTGCTCTGGGGAGCCAGACAAATACAGTTGATGAAATCGCGGGCCAACGGTCAGAGCCCAAGCTCATTCTGTTGTCACTGTGTGGCTCTCCAGGGCTTTGGGCCAGAAGCTCTGGGTGTATTGTAATGTTACCTTAGTAGCTGTTTCACACACACAATGTAGTTTAACAGCAAAATCTTTTTCATTTCCAGATTAAAGCACAGCCACATGCAAACATTACAAAACACCTTCATTCAGTAATGACGAATTCTTAATGCTTATTTTGCTTTTGTTTTGATTTTAATGCTCATCCACCATACATGCCTTTTCAACCAGCTCTCTGACTCTCTCTCTGTCTTTCTCTCCTTGCTTGCAATGCATCTTGGGTAGAATTGTGGAGCAAGCACCAGGATAAGCAAAAAGCTATGGAAAAACCACACAGTAAGACACTTTTCACACACCCAATAAAAAAAAAGAAAGAAAGAAAGATTGGGGTGCTGTTGACTTTTTCCCACCCCCTTCTTTATCTTTTCAAACTCACCAGTGTCTTTCAACATATAAGTGAAAATGAATCCTCCTGATAAGCATGTCAAAATGCATAACAGAGAAAAAAATTGTTTATGCTTATATATAATAATTGAGATGTGAATCGGAGTCATGCAAATATATTGTGTTAAACTGATGTTCTAGTTTTCCAGATAGTGAAAACGAAACGAGTTTATCATGCTGTAGCGTTAGTCTATCACATGATGTCTCACAGATAGAGTCCTTTGTGAAAATACACCAAAAAAAAAGACGAAAACAATATATTTTGTCATGACTGGAGAGTCTTGGTTTGTTTCCACAAGATGATCTACTATAATATATTATGAAATCAGCTCAGAAGGTTGGATGTAGAACGTGCTGTAGATGTAGATGCTTAAAGCAGGTACATTATGAAATTTTCTATAATATTTATCCATAATTTATAAAATGTATTGTTATAGCTACTGGTTTAAGTTCAAGCAATATGTAATTTAATTTTGAGCCAAGTGTTTATTGATTTTTTTTTTTTTTTTTTTTATTATTATTATTATTCTCTTCTTGACACTTGGATGAACAGAAATGAATACCTGCTGTCCTTTCCTGCTCTTTTAAACTGTATTTTCTACAGTTTCAAGTGGCTTGTTGTAAATTGTGCGCATTTTAAGGTTTTATCAAATGGTTTGTAAAAGCTGATGAAATAATCTTGAAAAAGAGGGAAATGTCAGCTATCCGCCCGGGCATCTGCATCTACACGGGTGATAAATAACACTTGAAACAGAAAATGTATCGTTTACCGTCCATCAGTTTGTCTGCATGCCTAACTGCCTGTGTCTGCTGTTTATGGTGTAACTTGGGCAACATTTGCAGCATTGACTGAGACTTAATGTCACGCTCTTGCAGTGTTTTGTTTTGTTTTTTTTTCCCCCCAATTTTACTGCACTTTCTGCTTACCCCTTTGTGACTTCTCTATCTGTTTTTAAACTCGGTTAATCATCAGTATTGGAAACAGAAAGTTGTGAAAAATGCGTAAGCTGTACTGGTCACCCAGTATTTTTAGCGCGAGGCAACTTAAGGCTTTGAGACTTGGAAAACAAAATAATTTCTCCAATACTATAGTGTTATACTCTATGCTTTGCTGTGTCATTATGTTGAGATGGAGGCTTTGCCACTTTAGATGGGAGTAACATCAGAGTTGCTGTGCTGTGGTGGCTTTGGGTGAGGCGACTCGGTAAGGTCAGAGGGCAGTGTGACAATCAGGAAAACAAGCTAAGAACCATTGTGTATCCTACAGGGTCTGAGGGAGCGAAGCAGCAGCGCCCCCAGATGACTGACGCCGAGGAGAAGAAATCACAGATGAGTGCTGATAGTGGCCTCAGTGTCACATCTGGATCTCAGGTTTGTTCATGGAGTGTTGAATGTAAAAACTTGCTGCGAAAGAGCTGGATATGATCTGCTACTTGTTTCTATTTCTGTGGTGTTAAACAAATAAACTAACCATTGTGGAGTAAGTTCACAGTAAAACGCATTTATGGTGCAAGCCACACACACTCACGCTCCCCTATTTTCAACACTTTTTTCTGTATGGGTTTACAGAAGAGTGACACTGAGTCCATAGCAAGCTCCGAGCCACCGATCCTGACAAGAAGCACCAGCCAGGACTCAGAGGCCAGCACAGTGGTAGGGCATGGTCAACACACATACTGCAGCATGATTCCATCTATTACAGACACTTTGTGTGTCACAATTTCAGCTAATGACTTTCCAGTGGGATTCGACTGGTTCAGTTAATTTAAATCCATTCAAAATCTGAAACAAAAAAAAAAAGCAAATAATAAATAAAATAATCTACAGCACCTTCTGCTTGTAGACTGGGAAACTGGTGTTACTTTTGAAAGGGGATTGGCTCTTTCATATGTGAGTGTACCGTATGTTAACATTTACCAAAATGTAATGTTAACATATGGTACAGTTCTCAGACCCTCATCATGGAAAGTTCATGTACCGAAAGACACTATGAACAAATTCAACCATTAAAAACATGGAGTCCAATATTCAAAGACTGCCATGTGGTATGAGGACTACTATGTGAATAGATAATTCACTCCACATGAGAAGCTGGAAGACTGAGGTATTAGCTATGACTATGAAAG
This sequence comes from Remorina albescens, assembly GCA_034769265.1. NCBI lineage: Eukaryota > Metazoa > Chordata > Actinopteri > Carangiformes > Echeneidae > Remorina > Remorina albescens. The sequence goes on from CM068479.1 coordinate 14,141,971, forward strand.
CTTCTTTGATGCAAAACCCTCTGCACTCCTGTGTTCTTCTTACAATTTGATTTTTATGTTTTAGATCAGCAATAGCTCTGGAGAGACTCTTGGAGCTGACAGTGACCTGAGCAGCACAGCTGGAGATGGCCTCGGTGGGAGAATTGCTCCTCATTTAACTCAGTCCAGAGGGACTCTGTCTGACAGTGAGATTGAAACCAATCCGGCCACCAGCTCAGTGTTCGTGAGTAGAAAGCATTTTAGAAGCGAAATGTGCAGATTACAGTTCTTAAATTAGATAAACGTTTGATTCAATTTAATGATGACCTTGCTCCATTTGGCCTTAAGGAATGGTAAAGTAGTTCAAAAGCTTCACAGCAGGTGCCAGACTCTGATGGGATGTGTTCCTCTGCATTCTAGAATAACTGAAAAATTGAGTACTAGATTCCATCTGTTCAAAGCAGCTAAATATGAGGGGAAAGATTGCATTTCCAGAGAAATATAGAACATCCTGTCTCTCTCAGCAACAACTTAAGGTTTGTTGTGTGTTTAAGTTTCAAGAGAGTAATATTTCTTCAAACACACTCCATGCACCTCTTATGTGTGGAAAAAAAAAGATATAACTTCAGGCTCTATAGTCCTTTCCATATGGTGTTTAAATTAAACAATTTTTATTAATCAAACATTTGTATTTGCGTTTTTGGTTATTGAACTACCTCCTGTCCTGCCTCCTCAGGGAAAGGCCCACACTCTGAAGCCAGGTACAAAAGATCACGTACATGCTATGGTAAAGGGTCCACCCGCGCAACCCATGGAGGACATCAGTATGAGGATTTACCTTTGTGAGGGCCTGCTGGGTATGTTCTGCTCTCTGGTCTTGATGCTTTCTTTTGTGGTTATGTCAAACAGCTAACATCTTAAAAACACGAAACACAGATTCGATCAGTTAATTTTTTGTTTGTTTGAGGGTTTTGTTTTGGGGTTTTTTTGTTACTGTTGATCTGCTTTGCTTTACTAACCTTTAATTTAAAAAAAATTATAATAATAATTTTATTCAAACAATTTGTAAAAAACTGCCTCCACTAAAAGACAGTTACCAGATGTTGAGATGTGTCAGATTTTTAATTTCTGTTATCTTTCAGAGTACAACCTGTGAAAGCTCTTCCTTCGGTTTCTATGAATGTACTTTCAGTGAACTCTTGCTAATGGTGTCAAGTTATTCTTAAAAGAAAAAATGAGAAGTCAAGCAAACGTTGACAGAGAAATGGCTTAATAGTTTAAATGTGTATTATGAAATAATAAACTACACATCTGATATAAAGTGAAAGGTTATGCCCTGTTCAGATCTAATGTGACATAATGTGACTCTCCAGTTCTACACAGTCACAAGAACTACAACTAGCACTACAGAAGCAGGAAGTTGTATTCACTACTGCTGGTAGTTAGAAATTAACCGTAATTTAATTTTATGTTTTTGAATTAATTTGATTCTGCACATTCTAGCTAATATTTTTTATTATGTTAAAATAAATATCACAAGATTATTGCTCATCTGCTTGACTGTGCTAATCATACACTTTAGGAAAAAGTTCTGAATACAATTGAAAGCCAGTTTCTGTTCCTCTGGTGTGGCTCTCGTCTCTCTCTGCGCTTGTTTTTGCCATTAAACCCACTCACCTCTTCGCCTAATCCCTGCCTGCTCTCGCTGCTTCTCTTCCCTCCTGCTGCTCCTCCTGGGAAATTTTTCCAGGCCGTGATAAGAGCTCCGTTTGGGATCAACTAGAAGATGCTGCCATGGAAACCTTTTCTCTGAGTAGGGCTAATCTCTTGCCTTTACCCCCTTTCCTGTGTATGTGTGTGTGGTGTATCCACTGTCACTCTCCTGCCCATCGTTGAGCTGAACATCTGTGTTTCCTAATGTGAGATAGAAGTGGGACACCTGGGAGCAGATTTTTCTCTCCCACGCAGATCAAATACAGCAAAATGATCTACTCACCTTCACTTTCACTCAGTGTTCTGACCCATTTTTTATGCTGAATTAGAGTTCTGATGTTTCATGGGTTTGCATATTGGACGAGTACATGCTGCCTTCAATTGCTGTCAGAAATGTAATCAAGAGTTGAACACACTCAAATGAACCACCAGCTGTTAAATTAGATTGGGAAATGCCAAGATTTCCAATTAGTTGCTTATTATAGTGATGGTGTGGAAAAATTAACCTGGTTCAGCCAACGATGTTATAAGTGTAATATTTAATCCCCATTTAACTTCCCATGAAAATTATTTATTTCTTTGTTCCTTAAATTTGTCGCACATTTTTGTTTTAAGGTTTTAAGAATTTTGTGGCTTTTTGCTGCTATATTTCAAAAATGAAATAAAAAAATAGATATATAACTTGAATCACTGATTATGTCCATGAAAAGTTCTCTTTTTGTAATTTGCAAATTTCTACTTGTTCGTAATATGGGTGTTGGAGTGCCACTTTAAACATAACTTTGTCATTGAAATGTATTTATTAGCTGGTGTGATAGAACATTGCATGTTGTTAGTGTGTTGTTTGATTGTATGAGCGATGTTGTTGATGAAACGGTGAAACCTTTGGGGCATACATGTTTGCTGTCATCATGTGTTAAGGCAAAGAGCGTTCCACACTGTGGGACCAGGTGCAGTTCTGGGAGGATGCCTTCTTAGATGCTGTGATGTTGGAGCGGGAAGGCATGGGGATGGACCAAGGGCCCCAGGAGATGATCGAAAGGTTCAACAAGACTTATGTTTTTACATTCTGGCTTTAGAGTTTCCTTCTTAAATATTTGTTTGATTACAATGCAGCTTCTGCTTTCCTGCTTCCTTTTCACTTACTAGATGCATTAGAAAGTCTGACTCATGACCCTCCTCTGGGCCATTAAGATCTGCTTTGTCTGTGTTGTGTTTGGCAACAGATACCTCTCACTAGGAGACCATGACCGAAAGCGTCTGGAGGATGATGAAGACAGACTTCTGGCCACTCTGCTGCACAATATGATAGCATACATGCTAATGATGAAAGTAGGGGAAACTCGTCTGTTATTTTTATCATGGGATGATTGCCTTTTTTATTTCCAGATAGCTCAACTTTTGTTTCCCCTCAATGTTTGTTCAGGTGAACAAAAATGACATCAGGAAGAAAGTGAGACGTTTAATGGGGAAGTCCCACATCTGCCTTACATACAGCCAAGAGATCAACGAGATACTGGACAAACTGGCTAACATGGTGAATATCTGTCATTCATTTCTTTAGTCAATTCAAATGGTAACTGCAAAATTGACAGGTCTATGAATTCATGTCCATTTGGAAATTATCTTCAGGGAAGTTTCCTGAAATGAACTGTAATCTGTTTCTAATTAGAGGTAAAACAGAGATTGTTACTTTGGTTCATTTGTAGATCTGAAAATTTAAATCTGTCCAAATTAAACATTAAATGAATTATGAATAATTTATAATGAATGTATTGTGCAATAGTTTTGTTTTGTTGGGTCTTTTATGCTGCATGTGAATTGCCCTTCGGGGGCAGTAAAGATTTACTACTACTTACTTCCCTTTTAGAATGGCCGTGAACTGTCCATCAGGCCCAGTGGAAGCCGTCACATTAAGAAACAAACTTTTGTCGTTCACGCTGGCACTGATACCACAGGAGACATTTTTTTCATGGAGGTGGGCAAAGCCTTGACCATAATTGTGATGTTGAATTATGAATTGTGTTTAGTGGTCTCAGTAGTAGGTCATCACATCATAAGTTATGTCAGGCGCTCACTTGAATTCTTCCCCAAATGATGTAAAGACATGTAAAGCAATGAATTAACTTCTACTAGGATTTTATCAAAACAAGTTGCTGTTTCCCTTTCTAAGTAGGGTTTTAATGCAAGATGTTTTTTACTTCTACTTTTACTTGACTCAGAAGTGAAGTAAAGAAAGAAAAACGTAGAATTAAATGGAATATAAACATATTATTTATGTTAAGAGGGACGTGTATAGCGCCTGAATTAGTGAAAGTATAGTAAATGTAATCCATTGTAAAAGGCTCTAGGTAGTCTCTGGGCCTCTATCTGGTGATGTTGGGACTCTGGTATTATTTATTAATCAAGGGTATTCAAGTAGTTTTACCAATATTTATTGTTTGCCTTGTTGCACTGAACCTGAGAACTACCTCAATTTCGTTCGTACTTGCTACAATGACAATAGATTCTGATTCTGATACCGACGTTAATATGAGAATCAGCACTATTACAACTAAAATTACACTTGTTTCAGGTTTGTGATGACTGCATAGTCCTGCGCAGCAATATTGGCACAGTGTATGAACGCTGGTGGTATGAGAAGCTCATCAACATGACTTACTGCCCCAAGACCAAGGTTCTATGTCTCTGGAGACGCAATGGCCAAGAGACACAGCTAAACAAGTTCTACACCAAAAAGGTCAGAAACGGCGTCTGTCGGCATCCTACACTGTTAATCCACTGTTAGTTACAAATTCCAACAACTTTCCTCTTTGCATTCCAGTGTCGTGAACTCTACTACTGTGTTAAAGACAGTATGGAAAGAGCAGCAGCAAGACAGCAGAGCATTAAACCAGGTATGGGGAGAGGGAGTCTCCTGTACTTAGCTTTGCCCCCCCTTGTGTTTCTCTTCTGTGTCTCTTCTTTCTGTCTGACCTGCTCCCGCCTGATCTTTTAACAATATTACCAACTTTCTTAGGAGGACTGGCCGTAGTTACTGTTCAGGGTTTTTACTGTCGTAAAGGTACAAATTCCTTAGTTTTTGGGTCACAGCTATGACATAAAAATCTAAATGCACAAGTATGGACTTAGATATTTCTTCATTTGTAATTCTTTATCAAGTGGATAGTTGAGAACATTTAACACATTACAGCACAGCTGTGCGACCATAGCCCTTCATTTCTCAGCATCAAAGTGGTGTATTTTAACTCAGATGTGCAATAATGGGTTTATAGACCAAAATAGTAAGTTATTAAAATGTTGAAACAGGAAAAAAAGAAAGGACAAGAAATAAAATCTAAAACTAAACAACAGTTCAGGTTTTTGTTAACACTTAAAAATGTGGCTGTGACTGTCATGTATAGGAAATGTATTAATTTGAAGGAGATCTGAAAAGGTAATTTCTTCCATTTTCTTTATTTCTTGTCACATGTCCTGCCGTATTTATTTTCCTCCATGCATACCGTCTGCCTGTTGAGATTCAAGTGTTTCTGGCAATGAGTTATCTGCCCTCGCTAAACTCTCGGCTGCCGTTTCTTTCAGGGCCAGAGCTGGGCGGAGAGTTTCCTGTCCAGGACATGAAAACTGGTGAAGGTGGTCTGCTGCAGGTCACACTGGAGGGAATCAACCTTAAATTCATGCACAGCCAGGTAAGAGGCCAGTAAAAGCAGAAGCAAAACTACTTCTCATCTCACAGGGCATGAAAATAAAAACCACTCATGGTTCAGAGTTCATCCCGCCTGTCTGTCCCACCTCTCTGCTCTCCTCTCCTGTTTCCTCTCATAACGTGACATCTTCCTCTAATGTCTTTTAAAAAATAATAAAATAAATTCAACGGCAGAGATGACTGATTACAACACATTGGAATGGCGTTCACTCATACCTGACATTTTTCCCCTAGAGGAAGAATTCCTGTTTGTGCTTTTGCTTTTTTGTGTTTGCTTTTTTCAGTTTCAAATTGTGTTTGTTTATGCGTGTGTGCATTTCTTTGTATGCATGCATTTCTCCATACAATATTAACACATCCTTCCACACAAGTTCCTTTTGACATCTGTGGTGCTCAAACCTCATGTTCATTTACTATGTGGGAGGAGATGTGTTTTAATGTGTGTGTTATGCACCAGTGGTAAGACAGATGACCTCGAGTAAAGACTTTTCATTAATAATTGGCTATTTAATAGCAACTTTGACATTTAAGTTTGGACCCTTGAACATCGTCATGTGTTGTCTTCACGTCTGTGCACATAGTGATAGTTGGGGCTTGGCACATCGTGTCCTCAGCTTCATTAGTCTACATGTGCTGTAGCTGCACTGTCTGAGCAGACACTGCGCTGAAAAACCAGTGACCCATTCAGCTAACACACTTCATACATGTCAAGCATCTTCAAAACAACACTGACAAAAGAGTGAGGGATTACTAATGACTGTGATTAAACAGCAACCACCAAAGTCGTTTTAAGGCTCAGTTCACCTAAATTACAGGAGACAAATGGAGATTTGCTGAGATTCTACTGGTATTGGACCATGGAGACAGTTTTAGACAAAATTGTCCTGGTTTCCAGATGTTTCTATCAGATCCTGGCTCGCTGTGGTGGAAGTCACTTAAATCTGATCTGTGGCACAAAATGTAACCTTGAGTGATCAACAGCATCAATGTCTCATTGCTGCATAATCCAGGACCAGTTTTCATTGGAGCTGCATTGGTCTAAACTAGCGCTGGACGATAAAAAAACAAACAAACATATATATATATATATAAAAGTGATATGTTTTTTAAACACATTTCTGATATTTTTCTGAGGTTCATTGCATGGTGCTGCCATCAGTTCATTGCATTCAAGCTGAACAAAAAGAGCAGAACACAACAGGCTACATTGTTACATCATGATGTCACCTGGCACCAGGCTGTAACAGGTTCAGATCAGAAGCAGTAAGTGTTAGCTGCTAAATGTGAACCTCTGACAGCAATACAAATGTGACTGAATGAGCTTCCACAAATCATAATAAAGCAGACAGAATAGCTGATAAGAGAGAAGAGACTAACTCAGAGGTGTGGAAGAGGTTCAGCTGTCTTTTTTCTGTATTACGGCGCAACTTTTCTTATTCTTTATCATGACTGAAGCACTTTTGTTACAATTCTGGTTTACACAAGAATAAGATAATCATCTTATTTTGTAGTTTAAAGATAGTTTAAGATATTAATATTGACAAAGCCGAAGTTTTTGTTTGACAGTGAAATCATGCTTCTTCTCTGTATATGAAGACTAAAAACTGCACAAGTAAATCAATGTTCACCTTCCATTTGTATTCAAAGTAAAAGTATTATTTAGTTTTATAGGAGATGGTTACATAGAGCTGGCAAACTCACTTTTCAGAAGTCTGTAGGTGCGGAAAACCATTGTGGGCCTTCTTGGCAGTGACTTTTATAATGTTTATATCAATTTTAGAATTATATTTTATCAACCATTATGAAGAACAATGACATAAATATAATATAGATATACATTTTATCCATATTGTCCAGCCCTAGTCTAAACAAACAGTTAATAATATATTTATATTTGTATTCAGTAACCCAGGGTTACAGGTATACTGCCATTGTTTTAAAATCTGCTCCAAAGCAACTGATGATCACGGAGTTTAGCCCTGTGATACATGAAACGGTATTCGGATTCATTCCATGCAGCATTTGGCTGTATGAAAATATTCTTCTTTACTTTACAGTCGTTCATTAGTGGTTTCTTTTGGTATCATTTTTTATTTCCTTGCAGAAAGATGAAAATCACTTCCAAGTTAGATTTCTGTCAGCTGAGCTGAAGGACGATCTTACTTCAGCATATGATCTACTTATCATTCCATGAGGCTGTATATCTAGCTGCAGTGAGAGAGACACGACAGTTAGGGCGACAGAGAGGGGCCGAGACATGCAGAAGACAGCCACAGCTCAACCAGAGATATTACAGTCAGGACCAAGAAACCTCTGGTAGTATTATTGTTTGGGTGAACTGAGCCTTTAACTTGGACATGGCCACACTGAGTCACTGTTGTTATTACTGCCTTCCTGCCTCCCCCCGGCTGCTTTTGCTTTTCTGCCTCAGCCTTTTTGGCTCACAAAGCACGTTTGCGCTTCATATTGCAAGGGGTTGAGTGCCACACAAAACTAAAACACTAAAGAGGCTCAGTGTGTTTGCAGATTAGCTCATGGAAAGTTTAGTGCATTTCATCAAACCCTTGGGAGCTTTATTCAGTACCAGGTTGTTGGGTTTTGTTTTTTTTTTCTTTAAAGTTACCAAATTGATTTATATAGAACTCAGACCGGGTCAGGTTCTGGGCAGCACTGCATTGAGAGTGGTGTCGGAGGTGATATCCTACATTGTAGCAGGATTTTCCATCAGTGAATGCCCTCATTTCTGGTGTGTGAGCAAGTGGTGTTGGTGCCAGCGCTTGTTGCTGGAGGAGGAGGCATGGAGGGGACTGAGGTGTTAAAAGTCCAGGAAAACAAAGGTGAATCCAGCTTTCAATACCCTAGTCAAACCTCTAGTCCTCTTTTTTTTTTTTTCTTCTTCTTTTTTTTCCCAACAACTTCTCTTATTTTTAGTTTTGGGGGCTGATTCGTCTTGTGACGGCTTTTTCACATTGGCTCTGGTAACCACTTAGCTAGATTCTTGAACTGAATCTGTACGAGGCTCCTGTAGATAGTGCCCTCTCAGAGTGTCGTCGAGTGTTTGTGCTCTTCTGTCCGATAATAATCCAAACCATTTCTCTCCCATGCTCTCTCCCCCTGCAAGGAGCGGAAGGTACACAACCTCTGCTGTGTTTGCTTATTAGCAGTTACATCATATTGGGTTCATTTTGTTTTCTCTGTCTTTTCTTTCTACTGTTGTAGCTGTATGGCAAATCTAAGTTTGTGTCCTTGTCTACATTTTTATATGGAAATTCCATGTATGCATCATATGGGCCATATTGCATCTCTGAACATATAAAAGAAATGTTTTTTTTAACTACCTTTGCTGTTTACATTCAAATATAACTGTAAATGTTTAAGTTTTGAAACTCTCCATTGATGAAACAAGTCATGATGAATTAATTTTGATCTAAATGCATTTCTCCTCATTTAACTGTCCCATGTATGCGTTTGATCATGGAAACTTGTGCTTTTCTTTTCTTTTCATTAGCTGTTAGAAGCTTGCATCCATGTGTAGTTGTTTTATTTTTACCTTTCACACTGAGTAAAACAAGTTAAACATGGTTCATTTCTAAATATAAAGTGTTTACTTTTCATCCAGTGTTGTTGAGTTAATAATGTTCTTGTCCTTTTTTTTTTTTTTTGTTTGTTTGTTTGTTTTTAGGTTTTCATAGAGCTGAGTCACATTAAAAAGTGCAATACAGTGAAGGGAGTCTTTGTCCTGGAGGAATTTGGTAATTACACCATCTATTGATTCTAGGCCTGTACTCGGCACGGCAGTAACTCAGCTTTATGGCAGACACATTGACCATAGATGATGACAAAGGTTCACTAAATTGGACAGTCGCTCTCTTTGAGATGCAGCGAGACAATGATGTCTGCAGGTGCTTGAGTGACCAATTCCTCAGAGGAGGCTGTTTGCTTCCAGTCTTGTGGTGGTGTTAAAGTTTACGGCAAACAGGTTCATTCAGTTGAGAAAGAGTTAAGGCAGTAAGTGTTTAATATGTGGGGACAGAGCAGCTTCTTCCCAGGATTTTGTTATTTCTCCATCATAAGAAGTAAAGTCAGTTCTGATTATAGAGGGATAAACCTGAGTTAACATGTTGGAAATGTATGTATACACACACAAAAATTCACAGTCACCTGATTACGGTTTTAAAGGTATAGTTCAAATTCTTACAATTTAATCACCGATTTTAGATAATCCTTTATTAATCCCTCAATGGGGACTAATAAAAAACACAGCTGAGATTCTCTAATCCTGACACCTAAAAGATTAATCTGAAAGGATATAAAGATTCATATTCTAGACTTTTCATATTGTTGACAGATCTCATGCAAAGCTTGATGTCTGTTATTATAAACTATAAAAAAACGTATCAGTGAACCACACAGGTCCTCTGTTACTACTGTATGAATACACAAATTCACATTCGCTGTCCAAATCCTCACCTTCATGTAAAAATAGTTGCCCATAACTGAACTATTTTCTTCTGCTTGAATAGTACTTGTGAAAAACTGCAGTGCCCAACTTGTTCCTCTAAATTAAAATATGAAACTGTATTTGCGACTTGAGGATTTCCTCGTTTGAGAGCTCCAGGACTTACTGGGATTTAAAATACTAAATGTATAGAATCCAGATCAAGATTTGACTGTCAGATGTATGACGGAGAAAGAAAGTGCAGAGAGTGTGTGCTGTAGTTCAGGCAGCCTGTGTCTCATACCCCGAAGTGACCAGAGCGGCATGATGATGTCAGGCCTGAGGACTGGCAGTAGGACAGAGAAACATGTGAGCGTCAGAGATTAAAATGCCAGGCTGGGTTACTGTCGTGTCTCTGTGCTGCTTTTGTAATGTTGCCCTCATCTTTGCCACTATGAAAACCTTCATTCTCCAGCAGGTAAAGTGTTGTCACCTTTCTCCTTTCTTATTCAAACTAATTCTATACAGAATATATCCTCACATTGATTCATTTTTCTGAGTTCTCCTCTGCTTCCTTCTTCACTTGCTTTTCATTTTGGAGATCACCCCAGACTCCATCTCTCATGTGGTCATCATTCTCTGACAGTCTGCCTGTCTCAGTGGTGGGGGGGGGGGGGGGGGTGTTGGAGTGGGATTTAACATTTCCCAGCCCCTTCATCTGTCCAGATCTCAGCCTCCTCATCTCTGCTATGGGTTCACAGTTACTAATGAAAAGTCGATCTGTCCTGTGGACAGTGACACGGTCCTGGGCCTCTTGTAGCTGCTTCTCTCTGATGTCTTTTAACTTTCAGTTCACTTGGGTTGAACTGCTTGGGGAGGGGAGATTGCCCCTTTTTTCTCCCTTGTGTTAATTTATTTCATATTTGAAAATTTGCCTTTACTCTCGTTATAAAACATTTGTGTTTTCGTTTGTCCATATTGTGGGTCATGAATATTTCACCAACAGTCCCAGCTGCAGGTGTATCCCTTTGCCTTTTACTACAAGAAGTTAAATCAATACATTAGTTGCACAAAAGCCTTTGATCAATCATTAACCAGGATTTTAACCATTTAAATTATAACCCACAGTTGCCCGACTGTTGAGGTGGACTCTTCTTGACCCACATCCCATTTTACTCCTTGTTAAAAGTTCACTTCTGTAACCCCCAAAGCTCTCAAACATGAACTCACTTGTGGTTCCTGCTGCCTTTGAATTCTTTGTCTTGTCTCTTGCACTGGCATAGTTCCTGAAACTAAAGAAGTGGTGATCCACAAGTACAAGACCCCCATGGTGAGTCCTCACTTGTCCCTGTCAGTGCTTTTTAGCAGTGCATGATGAGTCCTATTTGCTAGGTGTGCACGGGAGAAATGTTGCACTTCTATATCTGCCAACATGACAAAACATGGACCTGAATGTGGCCACTGAAACACATACTCTAACTGTGAACATGTGTAATGAGCTGACGAAGCTGAAGCTGTCCCCTGGGTTTTAAAGCATGGTCATCATGAAAGTAGCACTTTCATTTAAGTCATTTAATTTAAAAAAAAAAAAAGGTTCTACCCTGGATCATTGTGGGTTTTGAGTAGATGAGCCCAGTCTATACATCCAGACACACAGCACTGTGCTTTAACGCTTCAGGACAGGGATTTGACCCGGGACAGTCTTCCCCTCATCACAGTATTTTCTCCCCCTGCAGGCAAATCAGATCTGTTACTCGGTCCTCTGCCTTTTCTCCTACGTGGCGGCAGTGAAGGGGAAGGAAGCAGAAGGAAAACCCAAGATTCTGTCACCGAGGCCATTTCCCAGCTAGTTACACTCTGCGCATCCCCTACCCCTACCCCTCCCCCACCCCACCCCACCCCATCCCTACCCCACCCCACCCCCCCGGTCAACCTTGGTTTGCCTCTACTTGAAACAGCATCTCTGCTAAAACCACAGACTTCTGACAATCCCAACTTTCCTCTAAGCACACAACTCTCTGCTCCCTCCTCCTGTATATACAAGCCTAAGGTCCCTTTTAGATCTTACTGTGTTGACGTGTTTGGTCTGTGATGTCGTGTAAATACTTCCAGCTCCTCATCGTTGTTGTCCTGGTGACCATACCAACAAGCTAAATGTTTGCCAGACTCCCCTTTAGACCTCCTTCTCTGTGTGAAAGTCCTCTATTGTTCCCGCTAACAAGACCTAACTGTTTTTACCAATAGGAGATGTGAGGGATCATCCTAAGGCACAGAGTACATGCAGGTCCCGTGCACAGCCATGACAGTCACTAGAGAGCAGCCTACCCCACCCCCACCCCCACCCCACCCCACCCCACCCCCCAGATCTCCATACGACTGTGTGAGTTTTTCTGTGATTATGTGGTTACTGTAAAAGTCCAGTCTGTCCATTTGAAACTGGTGAAAACCAAGAGACCTTCTTGTAGTGCAGGATGTCCCGTACTGAAGATTCTACTGTACACTGCACCAGAGCACCGCATGTAAACGCTTCTACAAGGTGTTTGACCTTAAAATAATGTGAGTGTTCTCAGATGTGTTCTCTTGCTCTAGCTCGGCCCGTCAGGCTGAATTACTGTTCTAGTTCTAATGTGACATTTCTTGTCTGTGGTCTGCTGTTATCGATTGCATGTTATTAAGACAATGAAAAAATAAATATTATATATATATTTCTATATATACTATTTATTTAACATAATATATTGACTGTACATTTCTCTGAAAAAAGTGTTACATATTGTTCATTTGCTAGATGTGCAATACTTAATAAGTAGTTAGCCATTGCCAGATCCAAGTTTTCTTGAGTTAACTGGCTTTCACAGAGTGACGAATGTAAGAACGAACCTTTTTTTTTTTTTTTTTTAGAAGTACATTTGATCGATGTGAATGTGATGATTCAGTTCGACATGACTATTAGAGTTTTTCTTTTCCAGGTAAAATCACACAGGAACAAACCAAACCCACATCTGTTGCTCTTTATGGATGTAAACTCTCGAGCTTTTTGCACTCAGGCCACACCCCGAATGAGTGATGTCACAGCAGGTGTTTCTAAGGAACAGCAAGTGGCAATGTTGAGGTAAACATTGTTTTCTCAGCTTTTTGGTGTCATGAGACGATACAGAACCTTTTCATTTGCATTTCAGACACGTGTTGTGTGTCTGTGGTCAGAGTTGTTGTTTGCATGCTGAACTGAAAACCAAACTCACACGGCTCGAGCTACGTCCAAATCCAGTCAGTTATGTGGGACTTTTGTGTGTCTGAGCTGAGTCCGACATCGCTCACAGCTGAGGTGAGAAAAAAAAAAGTGTCTCCAAAGCTCTGATCACAACAAAGCAATATCCACACAAGATCACTGAATTTAAAACTACTTATAGACTTTGAGCGTCTCTGGTTCCAGTAAAGGAAAAAAGCTACATGCAGACTTTTCAATCCTCTTTTGTGTGTGACGACATCAGTGTGGAGTAACTGCTGAGCTGAATATTATTTTCATTATTGAGTCATAATAATTCATTTAATGTATTTTCATTATTGATTCATAGTTTGGTTGGAAAATGGTTCAAGTGCTTCTCTATAATCTCCCAGTTTACGTTGACTTATTAGAATCGCCTGTTTCTTGTTTGACCAGTGGTTGAAAACTCCACAAATATTTTAGCAGTAAAAATAATAATTAAATTATTAATATATAAAATAATAAAAACAACTTATTGTGTCACCAAGTTCCAAAGACAAACATCTGGTTTTCCATCACTGATTTGGGGTGTACGGGAAGATTAAAGAGACTCAGCAACAGTTTTCCACATTGTGATTGTTGATGTACCGATCAGACACGGTGAGGCCTGCAGCTGTGGTCCTCTGCTCTCAGAGAACGCCAAGTCTTACTGTGGCTTCTGTTTGTGATTATACACAACCTTTCTGCTCCCATCGCCAGCCCCATTAACTTCCACAGCAAGTGCATGTATGTTGGGGTTTATCTGTGCACGTGTGTTCATGTGGTGAACAGTTTCTCCAGATCAGCAATATATCGGTACAGCACTGTCACTGGAAGATGTTTTATTTAGATTTTGACATGCTTGTACTTTTAGTAACTTAACTGTGTAGGATGTTGAGAAGAAGCTGTTCCACTGAGGGCCATCAAAAGCTCCATCTGAATAAATGGGACACAGCTGTTTCTGCTCAAGTTAATAGGAATTTTTCTTCTTTTTTTTTTTTTTTTTTTTTACTGGATTATTACAACTCATCTCTTGTCATTGTAAAACACAACTGCTGTAATGAGAAAGGAAAAAGAAATGAGATGCCAGGTGTAAGTATTCCAGTGTTTGAAATGGTATTTATAGATTATGTACAGCTTTGGCAATATAATAAAGTTGTCCCACATGAAGCTCGAGGAGTCTGTTTTTACAGTTTATTTCAATGTTTGAGTGAAACATGCCTGAATCCATACTGTATTATTAAGACTGGATCAACAAACATACACATTAAACGTTCAAGCTGCCACAGAGGATGAGCCATCAAACCCACTACTTGTAACCTCTAATCAGACTCCATCCAACTGTTGTAGCCATGTTTTCTTTCATAAGTGCTACTCTTAGATAGATAAAAGTTAAATGCATCACAAAGCGGTGGGATCGTACTGAAACAGATTGTCTGATTTTTATTTATTTATTTTTTGGCTACAAGAAACCTGATCAAAGCTGATTTTTCCTCCAGTAACAGCAGTGAGCACACAGCACTCATCCATCCCCAGCAGCTTGAGAAACATCAATGGAAAACTGGCAATATCGAAACAGTCACTGCTGTAATATCATTAAAACACTATATCGCAAAATGTCGTCTGTCACTCTGCTGTGTTGCGTTGTGACTAAAACTTCTGAGCTCATCCAACTTTTTATTTTTGTGGAAATAGTTACTATCCTACATAATTCACACAACTCACTGCCAATGAACTTAACAGAACTATCAACACTCCAACCAGACACCAAGTGGGAGCATGTTGCTCAGGAAACTATAATACTGACTTCATTAGCCAAATTGAAAGGCTGGTTTTCAGGTAATGTTTTCTTTTTACTCCGTTTAGCTTAAATTGAAAACTCCACTGTCATCGGTGGCGCACAACTTATTCTCTGTGACTGAGGTGCCACTCGAGTTAAGAAGAGAAGCATCATGTCTGTGATTTTGGTAAACTGACCCACTAAATTTTAAGCGCTCTTGTGCCACATATGGTAGTTTAAGGTGATTTTAATTCAAACTCTACAGAAAGAAGGTAAGCAGGATAAACAGGCGACAAGAACCTCTAGAAGGAGCGGAAAATTAAAACGTACCCAAAGCCTTTGGGCAGAATATGGGGGCTCCCTGTATGAAGTGAAAGGCACTCGGCAGTTTAATACGGAAATAATGAGCAACAGGTAAATAAAATTCAGCCAGTTCAGGAAAGCAAATCTTTAACCCGGAGCTAACCCGGAATGATAAATTAGTGTATAAAACTTAGAAGAGACTCAGAGTATAAAACCTGAAGGTCAAATTTTAATTTATAAAAACTTTTTTGTCACTATGACACATTTTTCTTAATTGCATTGCAGTATTGCAGTTACACGTTTAAATAGTGTTTTGATGCCTGATCATCGTCAGAGATTTAGCTCTTGACCTGCTGTCATTTTTCAGTATCTTTGCACGTTGCCCTCTGTCATATCAGCATATATAAAAGCACTATTTATTTATTCATTCATTTTTGCCACCTGATATGTTTAAGATTCTCTGCATAGCTACCTTTTTAAATTTGCCTGTGTGCGCTGCTCACACGTGCTCACGAACACTGCTGCGGAGAATCCGGAGGCGAGACATGACTTCGTCCCAGTCCAGGTAGGCGCCCTCCAGGTGACGCAGTCTGTCTGGTCTGCTGACGTAACTCCTCCGTCCATGCAGCAGACGCCAGTTATCAAAGGTCACCAGGTCACCTGAGATACAACACCACCCACAGATCAGACATGACAGTGGAACGTGCATTTAATTTGATCTTGACTTCTCTCATCACTTTATCATGTCACTCATGTCGTTTATTCAGAGAGGCCAGTGAGTGTAGTTGGCAATAAAATGAATTTTGAGCTTGAGTACAAGCTGTAGCATCTTTTTGCTCCATGAATTCACCTCACCACACTGAACTTATGCTTTCATCTTTTCAGTGGATGTTGAGGTCACAGGAAAGTCACTGAGTCTGTCTCTGTAGCACCTTGTTGCATTTTGGTTTTATCAACACACCTCAGCCAAGTATACAAGTTTAGTTTTCTGTCAATATTTCGAGATGTGTTCTTACTTTCAGTGTTTACACCATGTTTCGTACAAAACTTCAAAAGGGGCGTTTGAAATGCACCTATTTTTGTATTGCAGTGTGGAACCAGTTCGTCCTTTCTCTCTGTGCCTGAGGGAGAAAAGTGACCTGACCTGAGTCGATGTGGTTTCCATTCATAAGAAAAGAATCACTGAAACCTCAAGCCATCTCAAAAAACACTGGCTGGAGTGTAAATGAGCCTAAATCCATTAAAGAGCAGAATGAGGCTGTTAATGTTGTCTACACATTGATACTATGAATAGCATCCAGCAGCAGCTCTTACACGGCCGATATACTGTTTGCAAGCTAGACTAATTTTACTGCAACAGTGCAGAAGATGAATGCCTCTTGGTCTTGGAGGCGGTAAACTGCAGACAGACATACGTACTTATATTTTGGTTTATGTGCATAAACAGAAGCTACATCAGCTCCTTCCTCCTCAGTGCTGCCAGATCTCACTGACTAGAGTGCCCTTCCTGTTTGCTATGTACCGTCGGATGTTCTGACAGAGAGTCTAAGTTGACTGGAATCAGAATAGATGTTTATTCATCATGCACGTCAGAGATAATGAATATCTTGTGGAAGTCAAAGTCTCACCGAACCTAAAAACACGTCTATCATGTCTCCGTGTTCAGATCTGTGTGTGTCCTGACTCTGCTGCCAACAAAATCTTAGACCTATCAGAGATACAAAAAACATCAACCGTCTAGGAGTTAGATCATTGATTGCTGTGACTGCGCTTCAACGGCATCTCAGTCGGGTGGCTAAACAGTTTTAGGCCTTCTAACTTTAGTACCATTGATGTGGTGTCTAAGAAAATTGAGATCATGCCAAAATTTTATAACAAATTGCATAAATCGGTTTTTAGCTGTCCAGTAAAAAAGGTACTCCAACTGAGCTGCTGTCTTCAATCTGGCATCTCTACTCACATCTGAGTCAGGCCACATTTGTCTGGATGACAACCAGTTTTGTTTTGTCTGTAAAAGCTTAGAGGACGTGTCATTTGGAAGGATGCTGTCAAAATGTTGTCTCTTCACTAATGGCTGCTTACTGCTACAATTTCATGTCTCATACAGGATCATTACTTCATATCTGTCAAAGCATTTAAAGAGCATTTTACATCAGACCTAGGTAATTTGGTTTTGTCTACAGTGACAGAGATGATGCTGAAATCTCTGGTGTCACAGTGACGTTGACAATGACAAACAAGTTGTGCATCACTGTCGCACCTCATTGGATTCTTCTCTATGAGAGCTGCACAAACATGCTTAGTCTTCTTTCTTGTCCTTTCAGCTCCATCAAGATTTCTGTCAGAATAAAGCCTTCTAAGAGTAACTTGACTGATAAATCTTTATTTGCTGCATTTTTGAGTGCACACTGACCTTGCTCCATTCTGTAGGTGACCACGTTCTCTGGTCGGTTCATTATATCCACGTAGGCCTTCAGTGCTCTGTAGAAGGGCTGGACCTGATGTAAGGGCAGGTCCAGCACCGAATCTCTGGTGGCGTTGTTGTAGTTTACCCTCACAACTCGACTCTTGCTGTCAACGCTGCTCAGGGAAATGTGAGGGGCTTTAAATGTCAGACTAATATAAAAGATTAACTGATTTAGTTATTAGACAATCCACATAATTGATCAAATCAACATGAGATCACTAATCACCAGATTTTTGGTGTTATGTGGAAAAATGATCCCAAGCCCAAACTAATGTTTTCAATGGTCTTATTTTGTCCAACCAAATATCCTAAATCCAGCTATTCAGACATTTAAAATCCCAGAAGATTATAAAAACCAGCAGATTTCACATATGAGGAGCTAAGAAAAGCCAGTTGTATACATATATATTTGAAAAAAAAAAAAAAAAGTTATGACAGGATTAACTGCCTAAACTTAAATGCATAAATTAAATATTGAATATTGAACTGCCTGAAAGGCAGTTGAAGAGGTCACCTCGGGCACTGGCAAATTTAACAGGCATTCTTCTATTTTCCAAAATGAATTTTATTAATCGAGAAAATAGTAATTAGACTCATCAATTATGAAAATATTCATTTGATCCAGTCATTTAACCCAGAGTTCATTTGAAAGACCTCATCTATTTTTCAGGCACATTAATCTACGATCATCTTCTCTACAGATTAAACCCAAATATGGTTGTCAAACACTGAGTATTATTACACAGCCATCACTCTCCTCTGTGAGGATGCTCCACATGACTTTGGGTGCATGTGTGGATGTTTGGATGTAATAACTGAACAGCAGATGGCAGTGTCCCATTTCAAATCAGATTCCCATAACTTCTCACACTGGTGAGGTAATGTTAACTGCTACACATCCCGATTTGGTGTTTGTCATTTTTAATTTTGTACATTCTAAATCTTTAATTTGAGTGTTTGTGTGTGCGAGTATCACTAGTAAAAAGAAACATTGTGTAATGTTACACTCTCCACTTACTCTATGATACATTTCTTGGACTGCAGCATGAAATCGCAGTAGTCCGTCCCAGTGTCAGTGAAGTCCACATGGAGTGAGGTGAGAGTCCGGAAGGCCTCTGGGTCTTCTCTCTGCAGCAGCTCAGCCATGTGGAAACCGTCCACCACCTCGCTCTCCCCTCCTTCCATAGCCTGGTTGATGCAGTGCAGAAATTGTACCTAAAACAGACCAGCGCACACACACACATGCTGTACAAATTCATTTCAATTCATTTTGATTAAAATTCATCATTTTACAATTCTAACGGCATAAAAGCCAAATGCCAGCAGTAAACAAAGTTTTAACAGCAGCATGTAAATTCACGAGTGATTACTATTTCTGCTTAGTACAATTTAACCCTCTAAGTAGACCACTGAAGTCAGATTTCACTCACTCCAGGTGCAAAGTGTAATGCAGGATAGTCTGTATGGTGACTCAGTCTTCCTGTAGTGTAGGCTACGTTGTTTGCCATGTATTTGTCCTGGACCTGCCACGTGTGCCTGAGGACAAAGATAATATTGATTAATAAACTTCGTATTAATGATTTAACTTTGGCTTTTTAAGATCAGTGGCATCAATTAAGCTATGTGGAGAAAAGGGCGAGATGAGGTGAACTTTGCAGGGCTCCCTGAGGGGAAACTGCGCCTTCACAGGAATGCCTAGGCTGTTGACTCTGAAGTACATACTTCATTGAGATGCAACAGGAGTCAAGCACTAATGAGTTAATTTATCTTCTGTGTTCTGTTTGCAAGCCTTGTTTGGATGCCCGACTGGTAAAACAGTTGAGTTTCTCTGATGGCTGGCCTTCACAGTGTCTTTACTTCCTCAAGTATGAGCTCATCCTCTGACAGTGGAAAAGCTTTACGCTCCAAACCTCTGTTCTGACTGAGTGCACCAGGTAATTCCTCTAGCTTAAAAACACTGGGATTCTTTTATGTTGTCTTCTCCGATCTATCCTGAAGTAATCAGCACTGCCATGAGTCAAATGGATGAACTCTGGTGTGATAAATGGCCAACAGACCCTCTTTAAGCTTCTCAATGGAGCTAAATGAATCAAAGCTCCAGATAACTGACTGGTGGACACAGTTTCCTCAGCACCAATGTTGTAAAGTGATATTCACTTTACAACGTTAATGCTTTACAAATATGATCACTGTGTTTGATGTCCTGGAAGAGATGTAAATAAAGCTCTTTTATAGTTATGTCTTACTAATAGCACTCCCAAGGCTCTGTTCCAGCTAAAATATGATCAGTGGAAAATTCAACAGCTCATGATTGGTGAGGAGTCAGATTATTAAACAGTGGCTTGGCTGTTTCTGACTGGAGAGAGGAGAGAGAGAGAGAAAAAAAAAGATGAATATCATGCAGCCTTACCCATAGAACGTTAGCCGAAGATAGCCGATCCTCTCGGCAAGTCTGGCCACTTGGCCTTGCTCTGCTGGAGCCCCCCTCAGGTAAACGATGCCAACACGACGCAGGTCCAAGAGCCAGGAAAGTGCTGCCTTATCATCGTCGAGGACTTCCTGGTAGTCAGCAGTGGGAATGTGCAAGTTGGAGTCCCAATAATAACGCTCTGAAATGAGAAAGAGAACACGGAGGAAATGCCATTTTATTGCAGCGGAGTTTCACTGAGGCACACAGTGTAGTTTTTGGTTTTCGGTTTTTGGTTTGTCTAACAGAGAGTAATCCTCGTCTGGAATGCTCCAACATGAAGCTTTTTCATTTGACATCCTGACATGCTGAACAAACACTGGAAAGCAATCGGAACTGGTTTGCCTGATAGAAAATGTATCAGATCAGTTTTTTTCTTCATTTTTATTCACCTGCTTTAGCTCACTCTCCATCTACCATCTACATGCCCTCTCCTTAATAAACATGCTACATGCTCACTCTCCATACTACATAAGCAAATCTCAATTTTGCAGAAGGACAGCTAAGCTTTGTATCATGACACCTTTTGTGGTGTAAAAAATGTCAAAGAACGTGTGGAAAGCGCTCTCTGGTGTGCTACAGGAGAAGGAACAACAAGTAAAGCCCTGCACGGTTTCTATTGAATAAGACATGTTGTCAATTTGTTGTTTCCAGAGTTGTTTTCCACCAAAAAGGAACCAATAAATTTTACTAATCTGTCACTGACGCCCTGCTTTTTAAAACCCATTTAATCTATAACTGTTGCAGCTTGCCACTGCGTGCAATAGTCTGCACACTTCAAGATGAATAGCTAACTGAGAAAAATCAGCATGTCTCCGTCAGACAGACAGGAGTGGAAAAAATCCTCCCACTGCTCTCCACCCAGCTGGCTCGAGTTGTTTTTCCATGGAATCTCTCTCCAGTGATTTCCACAGAAGCAGCTGCAAATATCATTTGGTAGAGGGGGAAGGTTTAACTGAGGAGATTGGGTACCTGTCTGATGTTTTGTGGTTTCTCCTCTTGTCACTTTTCAATTTAGAAACCAACTTTCCAAATGGCTGCATCACAAACAGATTACAAGGCCAAACCTCGCAGGCGATGGACACACAGGCAGAGCTGGCTCCCATGCCATCCATAATTTATCATTATCACCACCCGAAGTGTCTCCAACTTTAAAAGCAAAACCAATAGATTACTCTGAATGTCGTACAGATTTACAAATGCAACAAGCAGATTTTAACCGGTGATGTGGAATTTCAGATCCTTGTTTTATAAATTTAGTTTTTTTCCTTTTTAAGCAGGAGGGCACAGAGGAACCAGACACACCAGATGCAACATCAGTCAGACACTGTGATCATCGTGACTCGCAGACCTCCCTCCAGGCTGTTGTCACAAACAATGATAATCTGGCTGCACAGTTCAAAGGGTCAAGAGCCCCTCACTTGTTAAAACTTGTTAAGAAGTTGGAGGGAAACAAAGACTGAGAATGAGAAACTGGGTCTAAGGTCAAACCTGAATGTTACAATTACTCTTGTGAAAACCAGTCCTGGAAGTCTTGTACAGACACAGCAGTGTTTCACCCATGACAAAGAAGCTACAGCTCTTGGCGCACCATGCATATACATCAGCTGTGCAGTCCTGGCTGCAGCTCAGCTAGAGTCTCATCATGAAATCTTCTCACGTTCGCTGCTGTCAAGTCAATGTGCAGTGTGGCGGCCTGGGGTCAAGACAAAAGATGAGAACTTTGCATGAATATCCACCATCTAATCATGTCATCATCTGCTTGTTTTTAACTAGGTAGACTGATCACAAATCTTAAATGAGGACAGATTATGAGGATATTCAAGAACAGATTAGATTAGATTAGATTAAAAGGATAAAACATGGTGGAAAGTACATTTATACAAGTACTGTGCTTAAGTACAGTTTTTAGGAATACTGTAGATCAACTCCCATTTTCCTCCACAACAACTATGACAGCCACAATTTACACAGAATAGAATCCAATTCATTATTTTAGATCAAACCACCTCTAACGTAAAATGCTGCTTAAACATAAAAACCATCACCCAGTAATATAACATGTACTGATGAAAACAGGCCTTTCTACTTAATTAATACTTTAACATTAGACTTCTGGGTTTTTCTTCACTGATTGACTTCACTTCCTTGAAAAAATATACTGCAGTAATGGACATCTTCACATGAACAACGGATTTAAAGACCATGTATAAAAGTGAAAGGGGCGTCTCATAGTGACCCCACAGCACTCAGCTCTCTGGAGCATCTTTTACATTTTATCATTAAGTGTTTATAGCTTTACAGCTGATATGGAGCCAGATATTTTCTCTCAGGAGTGGGTAAAGACAAAAGATAGAGCTAAAAGGAAAAGATCATTTTGGATTTAGGTCAGGCCAGATAAACAAATAAATGCTAAGATTACGCCATATCCACTCAGTGTGCAAGTGTAGATCATCATATCAAGGTTTCAGTGTGAATACCTGCCACTGTTTTGTTAACAGCTTGATTCTGCTGCCCACAAATTGCAAAACATCAGTTGTTCTTACAGTTTTGGAATCATGTTTATTTTCACCTGGTAAATCTCAGACCAGTATTCACTGTCCTTTTAGCAGTTTTGTTTTCATCAGCTGCTGAGGGAGATATTATCTGCTAAAAGTTCAACTGCGTTCACCAGCTCAGTCAGCGACCTTTTGCTGTCTGATGGTGAGCAGTAAGTTTTTAGATTTTTCTCTGACAAGTGAAAATACAGAGAGCAAAATGATGTGCTTAATGATGAAATATCTAAAAACCGGAAGAATAAGTACAACTGCAGAGTTGGTACATGTCTGCATCTTCACTGCAACTTTCACATACAATGGAGATAACGTAGCTGATCCATGGCTAAAACAGAAAATATTCATACAATATTCGAGCGCTAGTAAGAACGTACAGTTCTTACAATATTGGCAAGTTATGATGTTCCTGACTTTAGCTCAAGGAATGTTTGCTGTATTATTATTTTAATTTATTTGTTCCAGAAGGCACTAAACGCTTGTTCAGGTATTGGACAGAGGAATGTTAACTGGAAAAAAAGCTGTTGAAAGAGACTTAAAAGATGAAGAAAGTGATAGTACAGCGAGTGTTATATGAAAAGTCTGAAGCCTACTATGCTTCTATTATCCTTCAGTACCCTGCTGCAGTAAATCCGAACCTAAAGGTCCAGATCTGGCAGAAGCTACAAGGCCTTAGGTCTAAGTTGTCAAATATGTAATTCTCTAGTTTTGCAAATTTTTCACCTTGGGAAGGCCTGTGTATCCATGGCACCACTGAGAAATCAAACTCACTCTCTTGCATAGTTCCGAGCCGTGGATAACTATGAAAGGTACTTTGTCAAAATTAACATTAAAGTTTTGTTTTGTTTTTTTTGTTTGTTTTGTTGTTGTTATTGCTGTTTTATTTTTCTGCAAAGAACAAAACAAAATGGAAAAAAAGCAAGGAAGGGCCAGAGCGTGAGTGCCTTGAATTTCTGGTGTGAGCTCATTTGTATAAAAATCCCCATGGGTTTTTCAGGAAGGACTGTGCTGGTGTGTGGATGAAGGGACATCTCTGACTGTCTAACCAGATAGTACATGCACCTAATCTCCTCCCCCAGTCCCTACCCTCTTGGTTGTGGCCTGTTACCCTGGCTTTTCCAGATGAGGAAACCCGAAGCCCTGGCTCCCGCGGCTGTCAGGCAGCTCATGGCTGTTTGGCTCTCCCCTCACTGTGCTCTGTTTATGCTCGGAGGGCTGCTTCACTCTCCTCTACAGCTGGGAGGGCCTTCAAAGCTCCACTTCAGTCACTGTAGTCATCCAGAGAGCTGTTGCCTTGACTTGGTGAAGTTTTATCACAGCGATCGGATCAACTCACTTCAACAGGCTGTCTCTGGAATGCACAGTGGACGGGCTCAGGGCCAGGCAGGCTTAAAGCGCCCCCCCCCCCCCCCCCTTCTTTAACAGCTAGTATGCCTTATAATACTAATTAAACCTGCTGCTTGTACCAAGAGATATATTATGAACACAACATATTATTTTAGAGATTTTACTGAAACAAAATCTATTATTGTCTTCTTTAAGCACCATTTTGGTCCCCAAACATCCCATTCTCAGATATTATTAAACTGTTTCAGTCGCCATAAAACTTGTGCTCTATAGGATTCGGTACTCAAGCACAGTAAAAAAAATTCAAGCTGCAAGCTCTTTATCTCTGTATTTTTGTTTCATGTCATTTACTGCAGTTCTCCGTAATAGGTCAAAAGGGAATCTCATTGTATTAACCTCTCTACATGGATTTCACAGCTGCACTTTCTTTTAATTAAGGCTTTACCTACACAACATAAGGACTTTCTAAAACATGATGCATTTCAGATTGTAATGTATTTTTCTATGTTGTTGGTGTTTTAAAGTTTTTGTAAAATTCCAAACAAGAGATTTTCCATTGGGATTCATCCATCCATCCATTAAAACTATCAGTAGAGTTCAGATTCTCACATATTAATGCTTTAATAATAAAATACACAACAGCACAAGAATCATCAAGTGCTACTGTTCTAAATTAGAAGTATTTTTACTTTTGTTAATTAGAATACGTGTTGTAATCACATTTTTGAGTCTTTTCTTATGTCATGTTTTCAGTTTTTTACTAGAAACAGAGGTGGTAAAAGATCTGAATACTTCCTGCACCTCTAAATAAAACATCTTTAGACTGGGTCATTATTCACAATAAGTAATAAATCACCATTCAATGAATGTTTAAGTCATTACAGATTACGTACTCATTAACACAAAATTTCACCCCCAAATCAGCTTGTAAACAACTGCAAGTACAAAATGACTCATGATTAGTGTTTTGCATAAGTCGTTAGCAATGGAGCTGTAAGAAACACACACATTTATAAAACAGATCTGAATGACAGGGCAGCCAACCTCTGTATTCACAGTTTGGTGAGAAAACAGTACTCACTCTGTCTGCACCAGAGAGCTGCAGGCCCTCCACACACACACTAATCAAAGTTAAATACTTTTTACAACAGCAAGTTTAGGTTCGAAAAGTTCAAATGAACCTTGTGAATAGTTTGCCAAACTACATCCTCTTTGCTAACCTGTGCTCATGTTGCCAAGCAGATCTGGCTTGCCAAAGAGATGAAAAAAATCAAATGATTGTAATAACCAAGTTTTTCACAGAGTCTGATGTGAAGGTGTTGAAAGTTCAAGACAGGAGAAAGAAAGGGGACTGAACCCAAACACAGTTGATCCGAAAAAGAAATGCAGGAACACCGTGACATTATAAGCTGTGTGGATGAAAAATTGAAATTTCCTCAGAAAGAAGCCTGTTAATGATAAAAAATAACCACTATTATCTGACAAGTCGCAGTTGCTGGAATCCCCAGCAGTCCTTCAGTGCACACAGCACAGTGATTAGAGCTAGTTTTGAAAAATGAAATGAGCTAAAGTCGTAGTTTACAGTTTGGATTTTTGAAATTCCTTTCAGGGCGGTAATGCAGCATGTGAACAGGCAGAAGAGCATGTGTTGGAAAGTCAGTTCTGCTGAAGCTGTGCATTACGTGTGGAGGGATGCTCAAGTTTGGAGGAACATTTAAGTTTTTCCATTGACCTCCACAGCTTTGTTTCCAGGAGCATTCTTGTCAACTGAGGAGCGATGATATAGAGGACTAAATTCAGACCAGATGGCAAAAGGGAAACACCAGCCAGACAGGGAACTGACAAATCGGCTGCTGCTTCGCAGAGTTATCGAAATCAGTCAGCAGACTTAATAGGGAAAAGTCCAAACTCGATTGAGTCTGTTAAAGAAAGCATCCGACTAATCTGTCACAAAATTTTCTATAACGATCCTGATTCAAATGGAATCCTAATTGACGTATGTACTGTAGGCATTCAAAACGGGAAACAAGCTCACAGTGCCATAAGCCAGAGAGCAAACAACCATCGGGGGGCTGCAAAGATAACCAGTCAAACTGTGGATGTGGGTAGCAAAATACTGTGGGACTATTTTGTAAAAGTAAACATTACTAGATTTAAAAAAAAAAAAAAGATAAATGAGTGAAGGAAAATGGTAAAACGGAAAAAATGTGTTATTGAGCACACATTTCTTCTACAAAGAAATAAAGAAACAGATTCACATGAACAAGATTTAGATGCAAGTGACCTTCATGGCTACCCAGATGTGGAAATTATAATTTGAGCTGAAAGCCGTTGCACAGAACATTTGCTTCCAGCAATGCAAAATAATTAAAGGCTTGTTCTAAAGACACATAATTAAAATCTGTAAAAACAAAAGAGTTATGGCAGCAAAGCTTTAAAGTTGGGTGCAGTGTTTTGTGATCAGCATGAACAGAGGTGGGATCTTTTGGCCCAACAAGACAGAAGCATTACACTTGTCAAGTCTGCTAGAGATAATCTGTCAGAACGGGAAACAAAATGTATTACCAACTACCGCAAACAGTGCCACATTCTACTTTGAGCAGATACTGCTAGGAAATATTTTCCAGCTTGTATGTAGGGCAATGTGTGACATTCATCAGACTGCTGACAGCTTCACAGAGATCATCATACTGCTAGGACTGATTAAGACCAGATAGCTGAAGTAAAGACAACGTAAAATGACAGTGATTTTTTGACAGACAATGTACATATGAAGGTTTATGTTTTTGGCTGTGACTGATAACAACAGCTCTTTTTGGTTGACCATATGAAGACATGTAAGGGACAGCTGTTAGAGGAGAGAAGTCACACTGCAGTTCTACTGTGATCACAGTTCTCTGTCAATCACACTCTCAAACTTTCAAAAAAAGATTTCACAAAATTCTTCCAGCATACCCTGTTTGAATTTTCCTAAGCTTTCAAATACTTTTAAGTGTTTATTGATTAAATGGTCTTATTTTGTTTGTATTACTTGTATTTACAAATGTCTCTTTTTGAAGGAAAGTGAGTATTTGCACCTGTACCCAAACCAATGGGCTTACTTAATTTACTTAAAGGCTATGGTGAGGTTAAACCAGCACCCCTTCCCCAAATGAGTTGATATTACTTGAAAATATCCGTTAATTTACCTCAAGTTTGAGCTGTGATTATTCAAATGAAACCATGACTGATGACAACAAATGATGTCGTACCGTGCCTTATAGCATACTGTGTGTGCTAAGGGGTGCATCATTTGAACCCTCCACATATGAGAACAAGAATGGTTCATTTACTAGATGACAATTGAAATGAGACAGGCATACTCTGACACATTTAGTCCAGAAATAAAACAAACCAGAGGATCAAGTTCCTGAATTAGGACATGGCGTATGTGTCTAGTCCTCGTTGGATAATTGGTTGAGAATCAGACATTTTGTGGTGTGTCTGTGGTATTACTCATTCTCCAAGAAAAAAAGCCCTGATTTAGGCCATGTGCTGAAAGCTGTTGGCTGACCAAAGAGAACATTGTTCCAGTATGTCAGTGGGTGTTAGTTATTTTTCACATGTTTCATGAAATGCTTGACTCATTAGAAGCTCCCTGTACTACACTCTCTCAATTTCTGCTGTTGCCCTCTTTAATGAGGTCATGCCTGCATATTTATATGCTGTATTAAATCAATCAATTGTTTAAAGATAGATCAAAAGCCAGGTATGGCCTTCAGAACCACAGCCTTGTTGTACACTAAACCACTAAGTGTACACCCACACAGAACCACAACTGATGACTGCAGCTTCGTAATTACTGTAGTTAAGTATGACCTGAGCTACAAGAGATTTTACTCACTCACCAATAAAAATTATGCAATTACACAATCAATATGCAATAAAAAAAAAACACTAAAAATTTCAATTTCAAAATATCAACAAGTGGCTGGGGTGCATACTGTGTGGGTGCAAATTCTCTAAACAGGCAAATCAACTGTTTGAATCCAAGCCAGCCAAACTATTTCCTGCTTGTCATTCTCTCAGCCCCATTTCCTGTCTGTCTACACTGTCCTGTTAAAACAATACAGGAATAAAATGGACATAAAATAAATAAAGCTTTTGAACCTTTTTAGGTGAACTTACGAGAAAGTACTTATTCATTGTTATAAAATGAGGTGTGTTTGACATGTGTGGTTTTTAATTTTTTTTTTTTTTCCCTCTCACAGCCAAGGTTTGAATTTTGCTCCACTGGTTAGTGTCCTATGGACTGAACTACACTGTGAAGCACAACCTGCAAATTATTAAAGTGAACGGACTTGAAAATCATGAAGCTCTTTCATTTCGAAAATCCAAATGGTCAAACTGACAACATCAAACCTTTACCTGCAGAATGGAAAGAAATGAGAGAGGAAGGCAGCCCAAGGAAAGCCAAGCAATAAAAATTCATTCTTTTAGGATAAATTCATGCAGTCATTTTGACTTGGCTACTACATTTAATTAAGCCATGTTGGGGGTGAGAATTTCAAACAATATACAGAATTTGAGAATGGTTGCCAGGCATTTTGGAAACAGGACTGCCTGCATATACAAAATAAGTGTGAAGATAGGTGTAAAAAAAATGCTATGATTCGTGAGTTTAGGCATATTTTTACTTTTCTAAAAGTCCACTAAACTTGCTCCACATCTGTCTTTTAAATATCAGTGACATGAAATTAGTCATGACTCCAACCCCGACTAAATGAACATGACAAGCGCAAAATGGAAGACGTGAGATGATTACATGCTTCAAATATTACAAGCATCTGGCAGACGTCTTGAGTAAGCTACTGACACATTTCTCAGTGAAGGAAGAGTCATCACAGATAAGGATGTGAGTGACATAAGACTTTGGTGCACCTAAGAGTAATTCATAATCACCACACTGCCAAATAACAGCAAAGGTTCAAAGTGCAAATCCCAGCAAGAAAACAGCACGCGACGTGACCTGCAAAGGTGCTGAACACATCTTCAAATGAGATATAAATACTTGTTTTGCAGCAGATGCAAGTAAGTGTTAAAAACAGCTGACAGTTTGCTTGTCATGCAGTAGTTGGCAAATTAAATGTTTGAGTAAAGATGCCAACTAATTAATTAATTGCGTCTAGGAGTCTGTGACCACACTAGTGGCTGAATGAGTGTGCAGTGTATATTTGAAAAAAAAAAAACAAGCTGGTAAATAAACCAGATAAACCATAAAGTATTGAACAAATCAGACCAATGAAGACCACAAATGTTGGCATGATATTGCATGGTAGTCCATCCAACACAAATATATAACAGCTACAGTGACATTTCAATCTGAACCGCATACACGAACCTGTGGTGGCGCTCAACATAATCATGATGAACCACACTGTGAAGACCTGTGCTGTCCAATGCTGCAGATACCTGCTGTTTACCTGCTGTCAGTGCCAGATTCAGCCCAATTGGGTTCATGAAAGTTTGAATTCAAATTACATGAACCATCAATTTCAGTCAAAACCACCACAACCTCTTGGTGACTCTTGAGGAAAAGTCAAGGATCCACATTTAAGGGCCAAAAAGTATGAAAACTCTCAACTTATATTACATGGATTGTTTCACAAAATTATACACCAAGTAAAAATATTAGCCTGCGCGTGCGGCTAGGTTAATGGCCATGGAAAAACAAAAGGGTTCCTTGTTTCCAAAATGCCTTTAAAAACAAATCTCAA
Organism: Remorina albescens; assembly: GCA_034769265.1. NCBI lineage: Eukaryota > Metazoa > Chordata > Actinopteri > Carangiformes > Echeneidae > Remorina > Remorina albescens. The sequence goes on from CM068479.1 coordinate 14,171,723, forward strand.
TGAAGAATCCCCAGTTAATACAGGCACAAAGATGGGGCAGTTTTTGTTTTTTGCCAAACAGATCATAAAAGACAGTCCAACTAAAAAATAGCGTGCTAACATTAACTGTAAGCTGGGATATTACATTTTTAGCTTGGTCTTGACCATCAGGGTGAATTTATATCCCTGGTTTCATGTGCCTAAAGGCTCAGGGATTTGTTCACTCCCAAGGAAGGAATTACTGGTGAGCTTGTGTTTGTTGAGAACATGCAGAGAGCTTTTAGTGACACTCACTCTAAGTTAGTTTTCCATATGGCTGAAGCAGAAAGGGGTCCGCAGGAGACTCTCACATTTAAACAGCTGTCGGCCCTCCAGAAGTTCCACTGCCTTACACTGTTTCACATGCAGACAAACTATCTCAGTTGAGTTTTGTCTGGATTTGTTGTGCAAAGACAGTGAGGTAGAGATTCTGATCCATGCCTTTTCAATATCCTACAGTGTATGTAAAAATATACATCCATATATCTAAACAATTACCCATAAATTCATATAAAACTCAAATTTCTTGACTAAGAAAAAAAGCAACTAACCGGATGCTAAAGCTGACTTATTCTTGTACCTGTTCCATCAAAAACTATTCTTGGATGCTTGAGAAGTATGAATTCAATGTCTTCTTGTTGATTTTTATATTTGAAATTTTATAAAACATGGATTATTAACTTTAGTTCATAATACAAGTCATCTGGAAAACTAGTTTCTTGTCTTGCTCCAATAGTAACTGCCGGTGAAGTACATTTGGTGATTTGAGTTACACAACTCCATAGAAACTGTAAAAGCAGAAGAAAAAAGTAATTACCTAAAACATAAAAACAGGAGATTAATACTGCCTGAATAATATCCCCATAGCTCCAATTATCATATTGACCTCACTGTGTCCTGTGTGCACTACAGTTTCACTGCTGGGAACACTTTAACAGGCAGACTTGGGCCTGTAAAATCTAGGTGCACTGCATGAAAAAAAGGAAAGAGACATTCAAACTGTGGACTACGCTCCAGTGTGTTCACGTCATGCAGAAGTCAGCAGAGTGATTAAGAGCAAAAAAAGTGAAAGCTGTTCATCATCCATCTTTTGAGAGTCTAGACTCGGCGGTATTTTTCAGTGCATACAATTTCAGACTGGCGCTCAGAAGGAAATCATTAAAACCAGAGTGTGAGAGTCAGAGTGAGTGTGTGTGTGTGTGTGTGTGTGTGCACAGCATCTTGTATTGTGATTTGGTACATGAGCTTAGTGGTGTCTTCTAGGAGCGCTCCTGGCTCTGTGCTAAGAGTGGCTGAACAGATCTACACAACAAAATGACTGTCTGCAAATTGCTATGAGGGGGATCTGTTCATACTTCAACATGAATGAAGGAATTATGAAATGCATGCATGCGCACACACTTACACCCACACACACAAAATTTTAACCAGTCGGGAACAGAGCGGGAGCCGCTCAGCCCTGTGGGTCCTTCAGGACCCCGTGTGTGTACACAAACCAACTATGGTCCATCCCCCTCTCCACTAAAGTACCACTACCTTGTTCCACATTTGAACTTACTCCTCTGCTGGCAGACTGGAAACGGACTTGAGCCATCGTAAATGTACTGTAAAATGAGTACCAGACTTCAGAAAACCTTCTTCCTTAACAACCCTGTTATGTTATTGAAGTCCCCCCCCCCAAAAAAAAAAATGGTTAGTGCCAAAAGTACATACACTATTTTTTAATACTCAAATAAGAGAAGTGGTGCTTAATTACATAGTGAATGTGAAGCATTGTGTTTACAACCTCCCAATTCATGCTGTCGGCAAAGATAAACATTTGCTTCTACGCATTTTTTGTCAAGTTGCCTCCAAGAGACACTCGTGATTTATACAATTTGCTGTTGTGTATTACAGGCAAGGTTTACTATTGTCAGGAAATTTTATTTGAATACATATGTGTAAAACTGACAAAGAATAATAGATTAAGAGCAGTGATGATGGAAACTGTAAAAAACATTGTAATAAAAGACACAAGACAATCATTAATACCTTGCCATTGTCATTTGAGCTGAGAAACACTGACAAACCCATTAATCAACAACAGAAATTAAATAGCAAAGAAGTAGACATAAAGATGAAAGTGATACAAGGCTATTGTGTCTGGAATTTATATGACAGATGTTAAGATGTCATGCAGTAAACTTGAGAATCATTCACTTTCCAATGTGGTTACATTGGGAGGAAAATATGAAACTGAGGTCATCTTGTATTTGCAATGAATTACAGTGAATGGGTACTGATGTGTTTGGTCACATATGAAGTGACATTGGCAGAAATTAACATGGGAACATTTCAAATGTGAAAAACATTTGAAATCTGTCATGCCATTTAGAACTGATTGAGCTGCTCTCACTCCTCACAGACTTTTGGTCTGAGATATGAAGATATTACCACCCAGCTGTCTGTGTGGTGATTTTAAAAATCCTCTCTTTGACCATGAGGCCAACTACAGAGTACTTAATTAGAAAGTTATATTTAGTTAGTTGCAGTCAAATTATTGTCAGCTTTGTTTGTCAGGAGTTTGCATGCATTATGTGTTTATTTTAAAATTCTATCAGAATAGCGTAATATCCCCCAACACCACTGACCTGGTGTGTGTACACACACATTTAGGAGGACTTGAGCAGATTATAGTTTTCAATCAGACTGTGCACTGAATTTGATGTCTCGGATTGAAATCCCCTGATAGACATGAAACTTGTGTTCAGTATCCATTTTATTAGACACACCTATCTATTAAGTCTACCTCATCAACGTCAGTATGATGCAATACAGTTGAACAGCACCACTAACTACAGCGTTTCAAATCAATCAACACCTTTCTAGAACAATTTAAGAAATAAACTGTACATTAAAACCTTCATGGAGGAAGTGTTTACTGCTGAGCTGAGTATTTTTCCATTGGATGAATTTCTGCAGAACATTTACAGTAGATGTACCTACATATAGTACTGAGGATTTCCACAGGAGGGGATGTAGATGAGCAGTGCTTGCATGGTGAGTGTTTTTCCACTGCAAGGTGAAGGTGTTTACCTTGATGATGTGTTGCAGGTGTGCTAGTCACAGAACAAGAGGCCATTGCGCCTGCAGGACTTTTCAGCTCACTGTGGCTGTCTCTGTTTGTTTGTACTACACTTACTGGCAATATTTAATCAGCAAACATCCTCCAAATCTGGTGGTTTGGGTGTTTTTCATAAGAGAAATTATAAACATATAGCACTCTGTAGCACAAAAAAATTGCCAGTGGAAATCTTGAGTAAGGAAAGCACGGGCGGTTTGCATCAGCAAAACTTTAATATGTCAGCACTACAAGAAATTCTAAATACTCTCTTTATTATCCAAGTGTGGGTGAAAAATATAAAAATCTAAACTCACCATTGAGAAAATACTCTTCTTGCATTGCTTCCCTGGCAGCAGGAGAGAAACAGCGTTTTTTCAACCACTCTGCATCAAAAACACTACTGTGCTGGTCTGGCCACACGACAGTCACCTGAGAGACAAAAACCCCACATGTTTTAGATCGTTTTCCACGTTAAGTTGCTGTGAGAGTACTGTCTCTCTTTCAAGTCAAAACACTCACTAAGGGTTCTGTTTCTAATACTAATTTTCAAATCCTTTAGATATTCAGTATATTTGCCTGGTTTCCAGACACAAGATTGGTCTAGCTTTATCAATATACACTTTGGTTCATAAACCTGAGAAAGACATGCATTTTAAAAAAGTAAGCACTTCTCTATAGCTTGACGTAAACATGATGAAACTTTGGGGCTTTACTGTAAAAGTTTACACACTACAGTCAACTAAATCATTGCGTTTGCCTTTTATTAACAAAAACAGAGGCACATGGGAGCCAAAAAGCACTGTTAAGTCAGATCAATCCCTTTTTATCTGTCCCAATTCAGGGAATGAATCCTCTGAAGGACATGGCTCATAAAGGTGATTTCCTCTGGCTGACTTAAAGTTCAGGCTGAACATGTGCTTCTGCCAAAATAAGATCATCTATCTTCACAAACATTCAGTTTATGACCAGACATTTGGCCTGAAGTTTAATGATAACTAACTATTATACAAACTGCCCACTGAAGTCAAAGGAATCATATGATTGGATGATGTTGTATGAGGAATCGTGGTGCTAATAACAAATTTAAAGTATCGCATTATTCGTCAACAGCCTATAAACAGTCTCAGTGCTGGTGAAAGAAGCAAGTGAAGTCTAGATTAAATAACTGCTTGAATCTTCTTTGGTGCCAATAAACGCAGATACATTCTTCCAATAGCTATAACTCAGACCTGGACAAAGTATGGGAAACTTGGGCTATTCTTAGAAAGCTGCTTCAGCTAAGACATATTTTCTAGATGATTGGTTAACGGCTCTCTGAACTCAATCCACACAATCTTTACCAGATTAAGGCCTACCAACAATGACTCAAAGGGGTAGAAAGGTATAATCGGAACCATGATTCCTAAAATCACAATACACAAACCTCAATTCTGTCATTTACAGATAACAATGCAGCCTATCACTCCTACATTTCCTTAAATATTTGGAAAGCAAAATAATTACTTCTTTCACATAATGAAATTGATGCATGTTTTTTTTGTCTTGTTTGTCTAGAAGTGCACCAGAAAGCTGATGTGAAAGGATTGGTCAAACACATTTATATATATTAAAGTCTAAGTTCAAGTTACATGTCTGTGACATTAATTGTCTTCAGTGTCTCATCAAAACACTGTTATAGTGTGACCATGGGCTCTTGGTCACTTTAAAGAAACTTTATTGTAGCAGTTTGACATTACTTTGTACTTCGGTATGGTGACATTGTAAATTAATGTAGAACAGAGGAGATTTGTTACTGTTCATTGTGTGCGCAACACTGATGAGCACCAACTTCCTAGTTTTTACACGCAATTTTTTTTACACATTTGTTCTACACTTGCTTTAGGAAACTGGCGCACCTCTATGGGAAAAAAAGTGTGGGGTTTTTTTTCTGTATTTAATCAAAACTTATGGATAAAAAACTGGGAGTAGTTGCTATGACAGTATGTTAATCACCAATTTCATTCCTTGCTGTTGAAAACCAAGCTTTAGATTTAAAATAAATCCCAAAGTTAGGCTTAACTCCCACTTATTAAAAGTGAAAATGAGTTTAAGTTAATGCAGGCAAAGTGTCAATCATTATATTCCAATTCATTCATTCATTCATTGATCTTTTACCGCCTATCCATTTCTGGGTTGTGGGGGATTCTGAGCCAATCCCAGCTCACATTGGATGAGGACGGGGTACACCCTGGACAGATCGCCAGTCCATTATTATAATCTACTTGATTTGTAAAATTCTGTAAAACTTATGTGACTAATTTAAACATGAATCTTTGCATCCTTTTATCGAACACCCTTTGTGGCAGTAGCCTACCTTGTTGTCATTAGTGACCTCCACAACTTCAACTCCTGTGTGGACATCAAGATCAGACATCAACAGTTTCCGGGCCTGAGCTGACTCCAGGGTACACATGGGGCACTGGCAGTTGTCTCTCAGCCAGGTGAATGGATACAGACTGTGGCCTCCATCCAGCCACTTCACCTCAAGCAGCCTTTCCTCATCCAGAGCCTGGGCATGCCTCACTGACTGGCTGGCCGCAGGAAAGGAGGCCAACCCCAGTGTCTGCTGCCCATGAAGCAGCACTGAAGTCAGATCTGCAGCCTGTCCTTGTCTAGCACAGGCCCTAAGAGCCTGGCAGGCCATAGCAGAGGTCTTCCTCTCTAGGAAAGGAAGGGCAAGGCGTGCAAATGTACTCCTCCACATTTCTGAATGGTCAGCTGCAGATGTGTGTCTATATCTCCAGATGTGAAATGGCCACAAACTAGAAAGGAAGGGATAAAACGAAAAAATGTGAAGATAGGGAATTGTGAACTTCTGCCTTTGTATAAGCTTGTGTAAGCCAGGTTTGGATTTTAAATTAGCAGCCTCCCTGGCTAACTAAGTTTATTTTATTCACATATATTGTTGTTGTTGGTGTTGTCAGCTAATTTAACTAAGAATATCAAGAACCAAGGTGAGGATTGTTAAATGAGACATCAAAAAGCATGAATGCTGCTTTTGTAACTTAAATATTAAGTCAGATCTGTAAAACAATGCTGTGGTCGTTTTGAACAATCTCACGTTCATTTGGGACTAACCAGTGAATGGCCAGGATTAGTAACTGTACCAACTAGAGGTATTTTTTAAGCCTGGTCACCTGACAGTGTGTTGGTTAGATCTGGGAAAAGCTGAAGTGCAAAACAGTAATGGCTAAGAATACTGAACCAGACACATCTAGCATCCTTAAAGTCGACTAGGGCTGCAACTGAAAATTATCTTTATATATAAGAACCTGCAACCGTAAAATTAAAACAATGGGTAAATTATCAGTTTCCAGTCAAGTATTGATTAGCCAATGCAACTCTTCTAAATTTCATAATCACAAAAAAAAAAAAAGAGCTGGCCAATTTGTTATGTAATTAATTTACTGACCTCCTCCCAGTACACCACATATATGAAATAACCACTAGTAATCAAATTTATTATTTGTTATTTATTTCATCACCCCCTTTTAACCCATTTGCTGCTCCGACAGGGTAATTTCCCCACTGTGGGAAAAATAATGGAATTTGGTTTGATAGGATTTGATCAACAGCGTGACCATCTTTTTGTGTTGCTGGAAGGACAAGAGGATTGTGGTTTTTTACATGCTTTCTGTAGTATATTTCCCTCCATCTAACAGGGTTTCTACAGGGGTCAGTACGTCTAATGTCCTATAGGATCTAATTTAATGCTGCTTTGACAAATGTAATAGCCAAAGCAGGAAAGTATCCTTTAAAGAATTTATTGTGAATTTGATTGGACATTTTTTTCATTCCTACAACAGGAAAAAGATTTCTACATCCATAGCATCTACAATACGTCAACACAATACAATACAATGTTAATACAAATGAATCAGATGTAAAAGTAATGTGATAAACATCAGTATTTAGCACATGTGGGTGCTCAGGAGCTGCAAGCTGCTGTGCTGTGATGGTTTCAGTTCAGTTTGGCGTTGCTGGAAAGGGTAACAACGTGATAAACTAAAGCCTTAGCCAGTAAACACAACCTGCCGTGCGCTGGGAAAAAGTGGACGGAGACCGTGTGAACCCGGAGCCACCTGTCCCGGGTCACAGCTGAACACGACCCACCCCCGGGGAGAGGAGGCGGCTAGCCCGGGTGTTAGCTAACTAGCCCCCCCCCCCACATATACACACACACACACATACATACATACACATACACACACCTGCACCCAAACACACACTTCCCGGCCCGGGCTCCCGCCACGCCACCTCATTCAAAGGTTTATGTGTTAAAGCGAACACAAAAGACAGTAAAAAACTGAAAAAACAAAACAAAACACAAGTCTAACAACCATTACCTGTGGTAGTGTGCGGTCGGTGGCTGTTCTCAGCAGCGGCTGCTCAGGACTGATTTACCAGCTCTCAGAGCAGGCAGGGAGGAAGTGGGTGAAAGGTCGAGCCGGAGCCGGAGCCGGAGCGGCGTCACGCAATCACAGCAGCACTGTCCCGGCCAGCACGGGTCAGCACGGGTCAGCACGGGCCAGCTTTCATTAACAACACAGACTAAACCTGCCTGCTGTCCATGACACCCCACCAACACAAATGACGTGTTGGATTAGTTCATATATTTATGAATTATGCTCATTGTCCAGAGAGGGAGAGATACTGTTAACTAATGACAGCACGCACTTCCCTCTTTTACTGCTGTAAGCTGTCCTGTTATCTATTTACTTTTCTTTTTTGTGTGTCCGCATGTAAAGCGTCTTTGCATACAACGAAAAACGCTATATAAATTTATTATTGTTGTAGTTGTTGTTGTCTTGTTTGGACTGTTAAAAACCCGAGGTGTTCATCAGCTTGAGGGGGTTAAATATTTAACTGCACCTGTCTTCATGGCCTTGGTATTCCTGTTTATTTTCTGGGCTCCTAAGCAGATCCAGATGGATTAGAAAACATATTGTGCTCTGAATAAACTTTGTGGCTTGGAGAAAGTGCACAAGCATTATGTTTTGATATAAAAGTAGAGATATTTTACCACAAGTCAAGTCATCTTTAAGTTTCTTTTTGGTGCCAGAGAACATATGAGGGGGTCACCAAAGTGAGATGACACACGTCTGTCCAGCTAATAGTAACTGAACCACAGTGAGAGTGAAAAGCCGTGCTAATTTATACATATATTATTTCACTGAAAACCAGACAGGCTCACATGAAGCATCCAGACTTTTGGCTTTCATGCCAATGATTTCAGTAGTTTTGGTGAGCCCACTTCACATTACCACTCCTGCAGTATGGCCGCTAGCAAAATTAAAAGTGTGAAATAAATATTATACCAGTTCTAAATGAATTCCTTCTCAGTGTCTTATAGGTCTTTACAGCCTTGTGCATGGACTGCACAAACAGATGGTATAGGCTCTTCATCGGCAATAGTGCTTTATAGTTTTAAGGCCATTAGTCAATCAGTCAAACAACATACTTTTCTTAATCATTTGATGTTTAATTCATTGCTTTTGTTACTAATCTGAGCATTCACTGGTTCCAGCTTTTCAATTTGAAATTTACGCTGATCTTTATAAAACAGCAAATTTACAGCCACAAACCTGGGCTCTTGGAAAACGTATTTGTAATTTCTACTGTCACCCAGTGTTTTACAGAGCAAACATCTGACTATCAAGAAACTAAGATATATATTAATTGCTAGTGAAAGAAATTTGAAAATGTAATACTGTTTTTGTGTTCAGTCATACCTCTTTCAGTGTATTTCTTTCTATGTCCTCTGCAGGTTCAGGGGAGATTAGCCAGCAGATGTGCAGTACAGTCTTCAGTCAATCTGACACATAATAACAACTGGGTTTGGCTTTTAAAAGCTTCATTTTGCAATTATTAACCAGGATAACACAAGCTTGCCCAATTTATAACATGACAGACAAGAGTTGCAAAGGGTAAGCAATGATTACAACTGAGTCACCTTTGCAGCTGACATCAGTGCTCATATGTCAGCTAACTACAGCAACAGTAACACTGATACCGCAGCTGTGCCTTGTAAATGACCTCGTGGCATTCAGTTGACTTTTATGTGATCCACTGATTCACATTACAAGAACAACATGAACAAGACACTGAACAATTAATGATAAATGGATTCTAACTTTACAAAACTAAAAATGTGTGTATGTACATAAATATAGAGAGGGATGATAAATTAAAGAAAAAAATCAACAGAAAATAACTCAGTACCAGGCCACTATGTGCCACTTTGCACCTTGAAATTGGTTTCCCAAGTCTCTGAACTCAACAGGGTGGACATGATCCTGCAGGCGTTCAATTCAGGTGAGATCTGGTAACTGTGAAGACTACAACTTGGATCAAAAAAGCATTCAGTGACTCCTCTGGGGCCCAGTCATCCTGGAAGAGATCACTCCCATCAGGATAGAAACATTTCACAGTAGTATAAAGATGATGATTCAGAACATCCTTTCATCAATTTGCAGTACTCTTTTCCTCCAAGGAAACAAGAGGACACCATGACTATGCCCCAAAATCCCCCACAGCATAACAGAGCCAATAAATCTCACTGAATCTCCTCACAGCATATACAGTATATACTCACATATACATATACACACACACAGACACACCACACTTCCACCATAAATTTACCAAAATGGTTTATCTAAATAGAACAGAGGTGAAACTGGGTTGCTGGGAGACTATGATAAAGTGTATTCAATGCTTCAACTGATATCACATAATAAAATGGAAGATAAAATACACTTCTTTCTTCTTCGGATAATATTCATAGCAGAGGACTCATGATTGCTGCATTCATAGTTTTTCCTCTCCATTTTGCCAATAAGCTGTTGTAAGTAAATGAGAAACCCATAGGCTTTCCCTTCACTAGGAAAAATTGTAGGGTAAAGGTTACATGGCTGTATAGATGTTGGATGAGTGTAATCTGTGGGCTCAAAGTACATAAAAACTGTGTAGTCACAAGTGAAAATTTGTTACTATACTTCATAATGTTACATTATTGGTGTCAGTTTTCAATCTCCAGCAGGATATGATGAGTTCTGGAGATTTAATTTCTTTGTGCTCAAATGTCACATCTGTTAACTCAGCCTTCCTCCTGACCATAAACTCTTCAAGTTATGTGAAACAAACAAAAAAGTAAACAAATACATTTTGGAGTGACTTGAAGTAGGAAGGAGGAAAGGAAAAACAAGCTGTTTGTGTGACCCACCACACCACTGAAAATACTATCCACACAACATCCTTACTTCTTTGTTCCTTGTAAATACCAACAAGCTGCTTCTTCCTTCAGAGCACTGATAATTAAGGGGCCACTGCCTGTGTATAATTTACAGAAGAAAAAGGCTTCAAACGTGGAGGGGAGCTTATTAATATTGAAGCATGTGGCAATACAGTTTGTAGTTGCAGTGGTAAAGGGTTTGCTAAATGCCAGAAAGGGAACCTCCAGGATGCAGCGTGATGGGAATCTTTAGTAACATAAGGGATGGTTAGTTTCATTTCTATGTTCTAAACTTGATTTTTGTCCACAACATGATGAATATACTCAGGAATAAATCAGAAAACCATTTCTTTCATACAAAAGCATTCCCCTGCAACAACTTTTATATCAAATACAATCTCTTTATTTGAGAAAACAACCTAATCCATTAAAAATGTTCTCACACAGATTAGTGTTAAACATTGAAGTCCATGAGTGCTGCCTGCAGTCTTTTATCCATCACACATATCTTTAAGGTAAACAAGAATATATATATGTTGCTCAATTTCAAAACTTTATATAAAAAATGAATACATATTAATGTGTTCTGTAATAAAGATATTGGCACTCACAGTATTTACTTACTTCTAACAATACACTGTACATTTTACAAGATTATACTGTGTGTGCAGTGCAGCACAGTAAAGGTTGTGCATTTTAAACCATGTCACAACCTTTAGCTTTGGAACAGTAAAGAATTGTGTTTGTTAGCCTATAAAGCAGAAAAACAAAAACAAACAAATAAACAAAACAAAACCCAAAAAAAAGAGAGAAATAAACATATAGGTATCCACATGTAAACACTGCTAGCCTTAGAAACGTTCTCTGGAGTTTCAGAGGAAAGCAGAGATAACAGTTCCTCATGTTGCCGAACTACTCAGTGAGGTTCACCCTGTCAGCTGCATAAGAAGAGTTTTTCAAAGCTAATTTATTCATCTTTCAAAATTGAACCAGACACATTGTGTCCATTGGACAATATTGACATTGGCACCTACTGTATGATGTCCAAAGTGTCCAAAGGGGGGATGGGGAGACACCCCTAAAAGCAAAGTCAGACATGAGACTAAACAGTTTTTTTACAGTTTGAAAACTGATAGTTCCAGTTCTCGCTTTTTTTTTTTTTTTTTGAGATTTGCTGACTGTGTGAAGCCTTTGTTTTCGACATGCACTCACGCACACACGCGCGCACACAGGCGCACACACACACACACACACACAATCCTGGAACTGTTAACACATAAACTCAATGTGCTAACTGAAAATGACCATATATGATGAAAAGAGGCATTCCTTGTTATTTCAACTGACAGAAACATGCATTTTTATATTACCGCTAGGAGAATATTTCTGTTATTTGTATTCAGAATGATGCAGCTATTCCTTTGTGTTTATGGTGCGTAATTTATTGCAGTAGTCAGAAATCTTGATCTCAACTAGTTGCCAATATCACTTATACATCTGAAAAGTGATATTGGCAGATGATATAATTTGCCTTCTGCAGTGTTGAAGAAGAGTAAGCGCTTTGGTCTGTTCAAACTTGACTTGATTTTAAACAGTTTGACTTTACTTTTATTCCCAGGTTTTGAGATATCCCACAAAGATTTCTGTGGCACAACAGAAACACACCACTTTAGTTTCTAAAAACTGTTTCCCAACACATCATGGTTCCAGAAAATAAAGGTCCAATATTTTACACTGCTTTGGTGTTTGATGATAACTTTTGTGATTGATTTTGTTATGGAGTCCTGACATATAATTCCGTTTCTGAATATGGTCTGTTTGTTTCCATGGACTGACCCCTTTGATACTTTCACAGCATATAGGATCTAGGCCTGTTTGGTAATATAATGTTTCTTCAATATCTTGCAGTTCCAGCATGTTCTGTGTATAAACCTGAATACCTCTCACATTGCTTCTGGAGAGACAAAATGCTGTTGTATATTTAAAGGTAAAGGAAACGCAGTGGTCACCACAAACAGAATTCTGTTCACTTTCACAGCACTGCTGGGTGACACTACAAATTTCAGATGGGCCTGGTCATACTGAAATATTACAGGGCCACTGTAAAAATTAACTCATTCACTCATGGTATGTATACAATGGTACCCCTAAGATCCAATCAAGTTCCAAGTTCCCAATTGGAAATGATATAAATTGCAATAATTAAATGCAATTTTGAAGCATGACTTCTGTGCAAAGTAATGAAAAATATTAGTAGTAATAATGAGGGCTTTTAACTTAATTGAGATTGCATGTGGCAAAAATTAATTAGCAAATAACTATGTGACAAAAAAAAAGAAAGAACTGTTACTGAAGTTGGGACTTTTTGGGGCCCCTGGGGGTCTGGGGTCTTGGGGCAGTTGCTGAGTTTGCCCTGCAGTTAATCCAGCTTTGGGAAAAGATATCACAAAACCTGGTCAACCAATTGTTTTTGTTTGCAAAAAGACAATACTAGGACCCAATACCAGCCTTCAACAATGAAATAAAAAGGAACAACACACTAACATTCGAAGAAAGTTTTGTATGTCTATTTCTGGTAGTGTTCGTATTTACCTCTTTCACTTTATTAAAAATTTGAATTTACAGCTGAACTGACATTTTATATTGGATTTTATGTCCCTGATAGAAAATTTTACCCCTGCCTTTGCCTCATGGTCACATTCAACCATAAAACTAAGAAATAAAATTGGGTTGTCTTTTATTTTATAGCCTGCAAATTCCAGTTGTGTTTGAAATGTCAGTTTAAGAAGTTTCCTGGAGAGAACCATGCAATTTGGTCCCGATGAGTGAACCATTATCCTATTATAAAGTTTCCAAGAATAGACAAACTAGTTTGCATGGAAATTCCAAAATGAACCCAACACATCAAATTAAACTTACTAAAATAACATCAATAATTTTCCACTGTAATCAGAACAAAACCTCACGGTTCTTTCTAGGAAAAGGTTAAATAAATTAGAATGTTGTGTTGGTGTTGTTGGAAAACTGTGGGCTGCTGTCGGACCTATTTTCTCTCAGCGCTTCAAGTATTCGTTCTTCAGTCTGCCCAGCCTCGTGCCGTGGCTGCGGATGATCAGGGACAGCAGCTCGTGCTTGTCCTTAAGTCCCAGAGAAATGTCCAACGTCTCCTTCAGGGTGTCCCGGGTGTGCACGACCATGCTGAGGAAGTCGTCGTTGAGCCGGTGCTCCTCCTTGAGATCTCCTTCCTGGCTCTGCTTGAATTTCACCTCCAGCTCCAGCAGGGATTTCTCCGAGTTTGTGAACGCCTCGCTGATCTGCGCCGTCTCCCTCCGCAGATACTTGCCGTAGCTGTCCTCCCCGTCCAGGTCGTAGGAGATGCTTTTCCCGATCCCCTCCAGGACCCGGGCCGAGTCTTCGATCTGCCTCCTGATGATGGTGAAGTCATCCTTTATGACGGAGTCCTGGTCCTGGTCGAGACCGCACCTTCGCTCGTCGGTCATCTTGAACAGCATCTGGCATTTCTCCGGGTCGTCGTTCTCCTCGTAGTCCCCGTCCGGGACGAAGTAGTGATGGAAGGTGCCGTTGGACATCTCCGGGTGTAAAGGTCCGGCGAAGAAAGCTCTGCACATCGGCAGCGACAAGATCCCGGCACACAGGAGCAAGTGAAGGAATGCCATGATACCCCCCTAGCCCCCCCCCCCAAAAATAACAAACAAACAAACAAACAAAAAAACACAGACACACAGTCAGTCTCGGGGGGGGGGGGATGTGGAGTTTTATCCGAGCTGCAGGGTCAGACTGACGGCTACTGAAGGGCCAACCGGCGCATCTCAGTCAGCCTTTAAACTCCTCAGTATCCTGGTCTAGACAGACACACACAATAGATCCAAAAAGAAAAAGATGTTTGAACAACCTCACTTCTCTTCCTTCAGTCCAGCCTGCCGGCCTCCATCACTGCCTGTATGTATGAGAGAGTTGTTTGGTCTTCGCAGAGGAGAGAACTGCAGTGCTCCTGACTTCTCTCGGTGCCTCAAACGCAACATCTGGCCGTCTCAAGTGCGGCGCTCCAGTTTTTTGCTAATAATACCTCTGAGCTGCTCTCAGGTTACAGCCCCTCCGTCACATTAAAGGCTGCATTCAGTGAGCAGAAGGCTGCCAGAGGGGGCCAAGCTCTCCCAGCCTCCAGGAAAGACCGAGGCTTGTGTTAATTCACATAACCGTGACAAGTTGGCATGGAGAGTAGTTCAAAAACCTACACCGAGAAACGCGTAAGTGACCATTTACATGAAAACGGGGAATGTAATCCGACGCTGCAGTCATGTAATTACAGACTAGTAGTAAGTTTGTGAAGCAATATTTCTCCCTACCTGATGACATGCAGCAGAAAATGTGGATTCAGTCCAGTGTGGTAATTTCTGAGCCTCATGTGGTGTTATTGTAGGCTGATGGATCAGGTTATTACATTATTTAATTTTATTATTCTCCGCTGATGTGGAGTCAACCTGCTACAACATCACAAGTGCAGCTCTTACATGTGGGTTGATAATTGATAATAATGATATATATTAGGTTTTAATGATTTACAATTATATTGTATATATGATTATATAAGCACTGATTTTTATTTCAATTCTGCTGCTGGTTTGGTTTCCTTGTGGCACTTTAAATACACATTCACTGTGATACTTAGGATTATGTGATTATTTTCCCAGTATTGTATTGCCATTCTCACTTAAATAATTGACAGGTAAAGAGAATTTTGGCTATTAATACAAGGAACATCATATTAACACTCGATATGAGCACATTTTGCTCTCAAAACTACCTCAGTTCTTCCTGGCATGGGTTCAACACACTTTTGAGGTCCTGGTTCGTGTTAACATGATTACGTCACATCATTCCCTCCAACTTGTCAGCTGCACATTCATGCTCCAAATCTCTTGTTTAACCACATCCCAAAGGTGTTGTACTGGAGTCACATCTGGTGACTGGGCAGGCCATTGAAGTACACTAAACTCATTGTCATGTAAATTAAACCCAGATCGAGTTGACACCGCATGGTCCTCTGCTGTTCTGGCACATACTCCTCGAGGTTAGGAGTGTTGCGAATTTAGAAATGCTTGTCTGTTCACCATGGTCATAAAAAATAAATAAAAAAGTCTATTCGATGCGTCGTTTAAATTTCCCACTGGGGACAAATAAAGTTTCCTGAATTGAAATGTGGCCAACTGAGTAACTGTAGCGTTTCTGTCAGTTTCTCATCTACTCACCAACAACCTATTATCTTTCCACAAAACCGCAGCCCGTGGATGTTTTTTGTTTTTCACACTGTTGTAAGGCTGTCGTCTATGAAAATCCCAGGAGATTAACAGCTCCAGAAATGCTTAAAGCAGACCATTTTGTACCAACATCAAAGTCACTGAAATCATATTTTCCCCCCTTGATGTTTGATGTGAACATTAACTGACGATCCTGATATGATTGGCTGATTGGATAATTGCAGGAATGAGCAGGTGTACGGAGGTCCTGACAATGTGCTCAGTGAGTATGCATAATTTTTAAAGTAGAGCGAAATGCAAAGCTCATTTTTGGCCACTTTACCCTCCACGTTTGACCTCCAAACAACTGTCGTTAACTGCTGTTAACAAATTTAAATAGCATCGCAAGTGTAAAAGTCATTATCCAATATCAGAAAAATTGCCGTAGACCCTGTTTCTGGCTTTTGAAGATAGCTGCACTCAGGATTCAGGAAATGTTATATCATGTTCACTGAGCTCCCTTTAAAAGACTGACCACCTGTTTTTAGTTGCCTCCTGGTATCAAATGACAAGGCCAGTTTATTTCAAGGCAAATAAAAATACAGGTGGTGTCACCTGTTGAGTATTTGGAGCCAAAACACTTGTTAGGTTCAGACATAAAATTTGTCCAGATATTCACTCCACTACACTGAACATAATTGCCCTCACAGCATTTGGGAAATGAAGAAATGTTCAGAAGTATGCTCCCAGATTGAAACCGTGTACCAGTGGGAGAAGCATTTTAAAATGTTGATCCAAGAAATGCCATTTAAATGAAACAAAAGTGTTTCTTCCAGTAGGATTAATCCATCACTCACAAAACCAATGCACCAAGGGAATAGGGATTTTCAACAAGATCTTCTATTTCAAGGACTAACATGCAAAGCGTGATCTGATTTGCTAAACCCACAACTCCACTCAGTGCATGCGTGTCCTTCCATTGGTAACAGCATCACCTACCTCTGAGGAGCTCTGCTGCCAATTTTTCACTGTATGGTTGTAAACAGGTTGTAAGATTTATTGATTAAACAAAATATCCTATTATATGACAAAAACATGAGCCTTGCATAAATCAAGGCTGGTCTGCAAATCCCTGTGGTACAAAAAGGTGGAAAATGCCTCACTGCTCATTACATCATTGAAAGACCATAACATTCATGTTGTCTGGCACCAAGGCCTCGTCTGAAACACACTCCTGTGCTCCAGTACAAAGCTTTAAAATTAAAAATCCTACCCTCCATGCAGACAGTGATAATAATGTGCGGACATGTGAGGACCACCATGTTTATTAGAAACAGTGTTGACTCTATTAGAAATAGAATATCCTGTTGGCCTAGGGATTCATAACAGTGCCTGCCCTGTGACATTACTCTGCAGAAGGAACTTAAAAAAAAAAAAGAAAAAGGAAATGGAAAGTGAAGTCATGTTTTGGGTTTTTAGGGTGTGTCAGTCTCTTGAGTTCAAGTCTTTTGTAGAAGATTTGCATTTACATTAAATTATTTTGAAGAGGAGAGGAACTTCATCTACTCACACAGGATGAAGAAAAGCACAGCCTTTTGTGTGACCTTCCCTGTTTTTGCACTTCAGTTGGAACACAAAAAATCCCAATCCAGAGATTTTCTTCCTTTTTCCAGTCCTCTGAGCTACTTGAGCATCTTTTTCATCCTTACTGTCTGAATATTAGATATAATTTGATCTTAACAATACATAATAACATATAACAACATAATTTAGAATAAAGTGTCACCAAATTTGAGATAAATTGACCAATTTGGGGGGCAGCTCTGCGGCATAGTGGTTAGCGCACAATAGGAAGGTCGCGGGTTCGGTTCCCGGAAACAGATAAATGGTTGAAGATGTATGAATGAAAAGAATGACCAATTTGGGATTAGATCCAAACATTTGATTCCAAACTTGAAGGTTTATTTATTTTTAATTGTTGGGGCCAATTTTTTATTGTGTTAATATATTTAAGAATATATTTTTGCTGTGTTAATATATTTGAGAATAAAATAATTAATGGGCCCACAGTTGAACTTGGTGAAGTAAAGGCTGGCTTTGTCTATACTCAAAACAAAAGTCAGCAAGCACAAACAAGTCCAAACGGGAGCAGGCAGGCGGATTAAAGAGACAAAGATAAGCTCTTACAAACAACCAGACAGATCAGACCGTCCACTGGACAAGCAGAGAGCTAGTTCTTGTGTATATGAACACACAGTATGCGGTTGCAGGTGATGATCAGGTGACTGACTGAGGACTGGACAGGCAGGGAATAGGACATGAAAAAATGCTGGAACTGGGAGGGAAAATACAGTCACAAAGGAACGCTGATGACATGCAATAAAGTGAAATGGATTGAACTGATTGATGCTTAAACTGTCGGAGAAGTTGCCTTAAATACATGGAAATTCTGCAGAAGTTACTTTATTGTGGTTTTATGTTATATTCCACAATGAGCCCCATTTGAACATTTTCAATGTCAAAGAATCCTGAACATTAGATTAATTCACAAAAGTGATCACTGTGTTGAGTTGCATTTTATTGTGTGGTGTCCACACTCTTGTGGCCACCCTTTTTTTTTTTAAAATACTTGATTTATGAAAAGCAAAAATAAATAAATAAAAACAAAACTTTTTCCAAAAACACATCTTTGAGGTTAAGTTAGTCATTTTCTGATTTAAACTCAGACACATAGTAGTAAAATCAACTTGTGTCTCCAGTGTGTGACACATCTGTGTCAATCCTGCAACAAAATCCTGCCGCACTCAGTAAGTCTCACAGAATTAGACATAAGTGAAAATATATGGAAATGCATTAGTGCTTACTTAGAGTCCTTGTCACAGTTCGCTTCAAATTAAATGCAGACACCATACTTTGCTTTCCCTCTGGCAGTCTGTTGCATATCACCTAGTCAAAGAAATGATGACACAGTGTACCCAGTGTCTGCAGGACAGTGGCAGTGACGTCATATATAATATGTAGTTTCAATGTGATGTTTGTGCAGCAACTCAGACCCTGTAAAATGTGGCACAAAGAGAAAGTTTAACATTTGTCCTTATCCTCTTTCATTATCAGTTGTTTCCACTACTGAGGAAATTTATTGTATTTCTTGACAGACTCTGGGCCAGGGGGGATTTAGATAGCATAGCTGGGAGACGACCGGTACTGAAGATGTAGTGCCTCGTCTCAGATCCCTTAACTGTATCTGTAAAGTCAATGGACCAATCATTTTGTGTATAAAAGCATTTCTCTGCTCTGGCAAGTCAGAGCCAACGCATAAGTTCTCTCTCCTTGCAGTTTAATCCATTTCAGCCACTCTGTTGGTTTTGTGATAGTCTTTTATGTGAGTCTAACTATCAGACTCTCTGGACTCTGTCCAACTTGCAAGGCAGCCTTAAATAAGTTCAATATACAAAACACATCATACTTCTTAGTCCCATATGAACAGATACATTATCATGTGAGTGATTATGGTATTTTCATTTCTCATGTTACTTTTACAGCTGTCTAGCTCAGACAGGTGACAGTGGACATTTTAGGCAGAGCGGTCCATCGATGTTCGTTGATAGTTGTGTAAATCAGCTAACACAAACACATCTTAGTAGAGTGTGTGAACTGCAACAAAACTTTTTTCTTTTTTTCAAACCATAGTGGATACAAGGCCATATGGATGGTAATGGTGTGTATTGGTTGATCCACCACTTTGGTCCACACTCAAGTATCTCAAGAATTACAGAATGGAGTGAAAAATTGTGTCATTCAGACTTTTATGGTACCAAGAGGACAAAAACTACTCACTTTGATGTGCCCTGAATTCTCCCAAGGCATCACCATCAGGTCAAAATGTCACATGCTGAATAACTTAATGCTTGAGAGCTATTTGACTGAGAGTTATGAAATTTTGGTACAGACATTCGTGTCTTGGGATGAAATAATATTCATTTGGTGATCCATCTAGCAACATCATCAAGTCAAAATTGCAACTTGTCTGGTGCTTTTGGTCAAAAGCAAATACCTGCAGAGCTAATAACATGTCCATCTGCCCCAACTGTACTTTGTATGAATTGATAATAGACGTATAATGGCATGTTTGCTAACATACTACTCCATAATCATTGAACCTGCTGGACACATGCATTTAACATGGTCACTGTGGACATGGTAACATGCTGACATTAGCGTTCAGCCTCACAAAGCCACCGGCATGGCTGTTAGCCTTGTTGCATTACTGCTGAGATAATCTAGTTCAACTTTGAGTCAGTGGTAAATGGATCTGGATGCCTGGTGCGTCTGAAAATAATGAGTTAAAAACATAAGTAGCACTAATTTTTAATTCATGTACAGCCTTCACACATTTTTAAATGTAACAATCTGTATATTGAATGATTATGGTGATATACACATCTTAATCATTCGTAAACATTGATTTATTTTGTGTTACATTTGTGTGTATTTTATATTCTGTGATTATCGTATTTTTACATAATGTTATACAGTGCGAATAAGGACAGCATTATATGTTGGAGTTCACATACAGTAGCCATTCATGTATTTTTCATGAAGGCGTAGTTTGTGTTTAGCAGTTATTCTGGTAAATGCTGTTTGTTCTAGGTTTCCTTCCTCCTAATATATTTCATCCACATTTATATATTCTATCCATATTTTTCCTTTTTTTTTTCTGTATCTCTTCTACTGCTCCAACAGTCCCAGCTCACAGTTTGCCTCCCACTCTAATGAAGTTATTTCCTCTCAGCCTGAGATAATGGCCCTAGAAAAAATCCATTTGTGGGCACAGTCAATGCCCATGCCATTATGAAACACATTTTGGAATGGCTGATAATTTGGTTTTACTTTAATACATTGTTTAATAAATATAATGTGTTCTTGCCTCAACGGTTTTGTGTATGTATGCCCCATGTGAACTTTTATACTAAAATGTTAATGTGGATCAATTCTGAGACTCAATTCTGAAACTCAATTAACTTTAACTGTATCAGGCATTATGCAACGGTGGGTTTCAAAACATTAATTAATGTCCCTGCGGGATGTGCTGGATTAAAATAAATTTTTCTTGGTATATCATTTTGTTTCTCAAGTTGTTCATTAATTTACGCATTATTAATTAACATGAGTTGTAATTTGTAATTGGATGTTTCCTTGCTTCATATACTGCTAGGAATACATTTTCCAAGAATAATACAATTCAGTCCTATTTGTTGCATACCACATGTTGCTGTAGAGCCATCTGATGATAAAGTTTTCATAGACAACAACCTACAGCCATGCTGTTAACTGGAGAGAGACAGTAAAGCTCACAGTTGGTATAAATTTATTCCTGCAGTTTTGATCTGCTGAGATTTAGATCAACAAATGTTTAAACCTTCATCTAAAGCTTTTATGAGCTAAAATATGATGTTATTCACAGATACATTTCTTGATATCAGATATTTAGATTTTCATTGGAAATCTTGAACACATGAGATCCCCTTTGTCTGTTTTAAATCAAAGTCTTCTTCCCTATGGCCACTGGCAGGCTGCAGCTGTTGATTTTTTGGATGGCTCATATCCTTTGACTCACGGTGTAAAATCAAGACAGTTTTGACTAATAGACAGCAAAACACAGCCTTTTATTGGCACTGTGTCCATGCACATGTGTAGTTTCATTGATCTTTGAGAACCAGGGAATGCTTCACCACAATGAACCACATGTGAACCTAAATTTATGCCAGAAAAGAACTGGATTTGGGACAGTGGGTGTTTCGTCATTGTTTCTGGGGAGAGCAATAAGAAAATAAATGCCTTCAGATTTCAACGTTTTCTGAGGAAATTGGGTTTTCTGTTTTGTGGAACTTTTTTTCCAAGTATTTTTTTAATGTTCACTGGCTGATTCTCCGATGCCAAAAATGACTCACCCCACACAGAACTGCAATAAAACACAGTCACTGGACTTCATTTATATGCTCCTCATGAGCAATGGCTTCAGTCTGAACTAGAAAATGCACA
Source organism: Remorina albescens (assembly GCA_034769265.1). Taxonomy (NCBI): domain Eukaryota; kingdom Metazoa; phylum Chordata; class Actinopteri; order Carangiformes; family Echeneidae; genus Remorina; species Remorina albescens. Next base: position 14,193,417 of record CM068479.1, read on the forward strand.
TTTTGTTCATTAAACATGCATGAGCTCAATCTTCTAACAGCCACATACAGTTACTGATTTTGCATTAAAGCAAAAGTTTGACATTTGGGAAAAATATATATTTGCTCTCTAGCTGAGCCAGAGAGAGTGAGATCAATACAGTAAATACGAATGACCATGTGCATTAGCAAATTACTATCTTAAACTGATGGATACATACTTTATACGTTTAAACATGTTACATAAAACACGCTGGATAATGCAAGAGCTGTTATCTGACAGATGCTACAATAGGTGGACAGAGCTAAAGCCAGCTGTTTCCAATCTTTATGCCACGCTAAGAGTTTAAGCAGATAGCAGACCTGTGAGTGCATTTAATCTTCTTATCTACCTCTAAACCAAAAAGCAAAAAATTTCACATATTTACCAAAACTTTGAAGTATTCCCCTAACATAAGCTTGTCACATAGACCTCCATGTAAGGGATTTTAAGATTCATAGCGTGAGGTTAGAATTTGACGAACCAGTGTCTGCAGCCTGTGATAACAACCATGAAATCTTTAACTCGTTATCAAGCCTTATTAAAATGATATGATGTATTTTTTGTACTTCATATTATGTCGTACCACCATTTACTCATATTCCGAGTCCTGAAACAAAGCCAAATTAAAGTCAATTACAGGCATAACACATAATTTATACCTTATCTCCACTTACATTACTTACAACTATTAGAAAATAATTCAGTTCATTTGCATTTTCATTGCATTTTAATCCCCACTTTAGCAGAGCAGCCGCTTTATGATACAGGGCTGCTTTTCTTGTGATGTATGTAACAGAAAATATATTACACAAAAATTAACTGAGGAACAAACTGAACAGAAACCGGATGCACAATAAATTAAGAAAAGACAACTGCATTTCTCAAAGACAAATCAGCTCATTTAATAATAATAATGAAATAATACATTTTATTTATAGGTGCCTTTCTGGACACTCAAGGACACCTTACAAAACATGACAACCAAAGGGAAGGGAGTTACAGTAATATACTCGGAATGTGACCAGGTTGTGGACCAGATTAGCAGCACTGTTGGGGGAGAGAGACAGACACAGGCGAGAGATGTTTTGTAGATGGAAGTATGCTGACCGAATGATTTATTTATATGGGACTGGAATAACAAAGTACTGTCAAGGAAGACACCCAGACTGTTAACATGGGGGAAGGGGGAAACTGGGGAGTTGTAAGTGAATATAGTGAAGTTGTTTCACTTGGAAGGGGTGGATTTGGTGCCAATAAGAAGAACCTCTGTTTTATCGCTGTTCAGTTTAAGGAAGTCGTTCGCAGAACCAGGATCTGATACCCTGAAGGCACTCAGAGAGTGAGATGGGAGGGAGGGAGGAGGTGGGTTTGGTGAACAGGTAGAGCTAGGTGTCATCCGTGTAGCAGTGAAATTGGATGTTGTGTTTACACACAATATGACCAAGAGGGAGGAGGTAGATGATGAACAGGAGGGGCCCAAGGACTGAACCTCGGGGCATACCAGAGGAAAGGGGGGGTGGTTGGAAAACAAATGTTTTAAGCCAGAGAGATATGATTTAAACCAGTCCAGGGTTGTTTCAGATATTCCAATGGAGGCAAGCCTATCAACGAGGATGGTGTGGGAGATTGTGTCAAAGGCTGCAAAACAAGAAGGATAAGGATGGTAAGTGATCCAGAGTCAGCACCCATGAGGACGTCATAGATGATTTTAACAAGAGCTGTTCCGGTGCTGTGGAGAGGGCAAAAACCAGGCTGGAACTGTTCATATAGACTGTTGAGAGAAAGGTGATCATAAACCTGAGAAGCAACAGATGAGTTGAAATGGAGGGGGATCAGGTGGACGCAGTGTTTTGTTAATCAGAGAGAACAGTGTTCGTGAATTACTGTTACCTAACCTAATTAAGTCAGCACAATAACTGGATTTAGCAGGGGATAGAGAGTCCTTATAAAACAAAATAAATACGTCCTTATAAATAATGAGTCCAGTGTTGCTGTAAAGACGTTCCAGACCTTTAGCTTTCAGTTGACAAAGTTCAGATGCAAACAAAGGTGCAGATTGGGCGAAAGAAGAGTTTTTAAGGGAGCCAGGGTGTCAGGGAGATTGTGGAGACCATTATTATAGAGGCAAAGCAGTTCATTCGGAGAGGATGAGTAGTTGATGTTGGGGAGACTTGCAATAGCAGTGTCCAGTGCAGTTAAATGAATGTCCTTAATATTGTGGAATGAGATGACACGGGACAATTTAGTTTTGGTTAGTGTAATATTGACATTAAATGAAATAAACATCTGGTCAGCGATGGGGAGGTCAGTTGCAGAAAAATTAGGAGTGACACCAGAGCAGCAGATTAGGTCCAGAATGTGACCTTTTGAAGGAATGGGGAAATCAATAAACTGCTGCAATCCGAAGGTGGCCATACAGGACGTGAAATCTTTCGTGAAGGAATGACTGGCATTGTCAGTGTGCACATTGAAATCACCAAGAAGAATGATAGTAGGAGAAAGAGAGGAGATGTGAGTAAGAAAAGCAGAGAATTTAGCTGTTGCCCCACAATATGAAGTTCGTGGGTTCGGTTCCCGGCCTAGGGCCCTTCTTTGCGGAGTTGGCATGTTCTCTCCGTGCCTGTGTGGGTTTCCTCCCACCGACCAAAGACATCATGTTTAGGTTGATTGGTGACTCTAAATTGTCCGTAGGTCTGAGTGTGAGTGTGAGTGGTTGTTGGTCTCTGTCTCTCTGTGTGTTGGCCCTGTGATGGACTGGCGACCTGTCACCCAGTGTGAGCTGGGATTGGCTACAGCAGCCCCCGTGACCCGGAAAAGAAAAAAGGGGTAGAAGATGAATGGATGGATGGATGGTTGGAGTCTCAAATGACCGTTGTGCTGGGACAGAAACAGGCGAGACTTTCCAGTTCTCGCGATAGACTATCGTGGGACCTCCACCATGACCATTTATCAGAGCGGTGCCAGAGGCATCAGACAGTCAAGAACAAAAAGCCCACAAACCACTTAATTAAGACATTTTGAAGCTTAGCTGCTGCCAGCGTAGTCCTGCGTCATTCATCCTCCTCTGAGCGATCAGATAATCGCCTTGTACTCCATCCAGTGGTGACTTCAACAGCCTAACTACACAACTACTTCCATAAAAGACGCACAGTGACTGAGGGGACCTTTACTGAGACGTTGTATGAAGGAGCTTTTAAAGTTAAATTGGTAACAGCTTTGAGATAAATCCCTGGTAGCTAAATGTATGTCTTCATTTTAATAGGGTCCATTTATAGTGTAATATCCTCAGTTTATCTAATGATTTTCTTGTTATTGTAAGAGACGCCACTGAAAAACTTTAGCACTGGGATTCTTACAGGAAATAATAACACAGGTTTGTGTGCTGAATGAGTAAATATATACTCTAAAGGGAGGAAAAAATTTAACATTAATGATACAGCTAACAACATTTTCTCAAAACATAGATGAGACTTGAAATGTAAGATTTTTCCATTCCAGCTTACTAAATCAGGAGAAGTATAATCATAAAATGATGATGCCTTGCATATGCAGTCACGGATGGCGTCACTGGGTATGTCTCTTTCAGTGGATAATAACTTCGGGGACTGTGCGGTATTTGAACTCGGGAGGCATAAATAATGCACTTCTTCATTCAAAGCACAGGAAATTTGGAAAAATAAACAGACACAGGAGCCAGTTAATTCTGTACAACTCGATGTTATGATGCAGTTCTGATGAAAACATTTAACAGTGAGTCTCGAGAGCCAGATTTGCGCATTGTGGTTTATGCTCATCAGTAGGATTGACAGATTGGCAAGGGTCTAGTTTGAAAAAGTCACTGAAGGCAGTGCTGATGTGTCCGTGTCTAAACTGACACAAGTTATGTGGTTTTTAATCAACTAGTGGGTCTGAAGGATTAGTACATCAGTTACTGAGGTGTAAACAATTTTTTGGATTTACAACCAGGTTTTATGCAAATGCTGACATATGGAATCAGCCAACATTTCAATCAAAAACCTGTTGAGAATCTCTGTCAAGAGGAACACTACATTTACTAGCCAATTGGGATAAAAGGTGGAAACTTCAGCTTAAAATTTAATTCACTCACGTTTACTCATAAAGAACAGCTTCCAGTCACCTACTGCTATTACTTCCAATTTCTAAATCAGCACGTGAACCAACAAATTAGCACAATAACCATCAAGTTAACACATTAACCAACAGATCCCAGTCCGACTGGACTGTTTTGCCACTTTCCGTTCCCAAACCGCTGTTGCTTCCAGTCTGAAATGGAGACTTTGCTGCATTCAGAACACAAATTACTAGTGTTTAACTCTCAACAATGGCTGAATCTTTCAGCAAGAAGATAACTGCTGCTAATGCTAATGGTGGCCATGTTGAATCATTGAAAAATTCCAAGGAGCTCGTTTTAGATAACATGTTTAAGTACCATTCAAGGACAGCTTAGGGTTCAAATGTAAGTATTTTAAAGCGGACTCTAAACTATGTAATTACAATTAAGATTATCACCTGTTCCTTAATTAACTTTGATTTCAGAAGCAGAAACATAGGCCTACCTCCCGTTAGACATACATAGTAACCAATGTTAATTCCTTCACAGCCTCATGTCTGGTGGCTGCAAGTAGCAATGTGCTCAGTTTGCAAGGGAATGTACATTTCTTTGAAATTGATAATCATTCTCTGCATGTCAAACCAACTCCCCCTCTAGTTTTAGTTTAAGCTACACATTTCCATTACCTCAGTGCATGCTGCAAAGCTATTAGATGTGATGTTTTCTCAGTGTAAATGTTGTTCACGTCTCTCTGCATCTGAGCCCAGGTCTGCATTTTGAACCCCTGTAAGTTCCAGTTTAGCTCAACTTGTTTGATGCCACTCAGCAAGTCAGTACAGTAAAGTACAGTAGGAACACTAAGTTCCTACCATGAACAAAGTCTTGGCAACAGTGGCAGGAAAAACTGCCTTTTAACAGAGCAGAACTTGAGCTTGGTGGGCGGCCGTTTGTTTTGGAGAGAGAAAGACAGAGTAGGAGGAAAGAGAATAAAACATGATGAATTACAATGTACATTTTTTGAGCAGGGTAATGGGGACCGTATGTGTCTGTGATCTAGTCTACACCTCCAATAGCCAAAAGAGAAGATGCCAATTTAGCCACATGCATTAATGGGATATGACTTCATACAGAGGGAGAGGAGGAGAGAGGTGCTTGGCATCACCAAAAGTCCCCCAGTAGTCTGGGGCTATGGCAGGATAACTAGGGGATGGTTCAAGGCAAGCCTAAGCCTTCCCTGATTATTAACTTTATCAAAGAGTAAAGTTTTGAACCTACTATTAAATGTGGAGAGGGAGTCTGCCGTCTACCCCAGGAAGTTAGGAAGTTAATTCAAAATCAAGTCTTTTAACTAAATCAGTCCTTTCAGTCACAACAAACGCTGCACTGCTAGCCAAGGAGGGAAACTACTACAGCTCTCCTGATCCTCCAGGGCTTCAAAGGTACTAGGTGTGTTAACTGGTTTGTGCAATATCCTGAACTGCGAATTTGTTAATTACTGAAATGATATGGCTAAAGTTCCTGAATTATTACCTAATGCTGAGGGAATAGTTTGTCGAGAAACCCTAATGCTGGTAGAGCTGGATTTAATTAATTTACTGACAGGCAAAACAAATTTGAAGGCAGATATCTGTCCTTGAGGCAGAATATAAATAATCTGCTGAATGTCCCTCTGTGTGCACTGCACATGGTTAATACTGACTCAGGAGTGGGGGTCAACAGGGGCCAAAGTAAAATTTTCTACAAATCTGGCTGCACATGTTTGAGTTTTGCAGTACTCAAACTCAAGTTGGGGAAAGAATATACAAATTTAACAGTGCAAAATTCCCACTAAGCATGAGGCTTTATTTTACAGGCTGGAGATAAGTAAAAGGATATTCAGTTTAGTCTCAGCTGGTTCATTCCATCCTGTGTCTTTCTGTGCTACTCTCTGAAGTCATTGTAGACGCTGTTCTTATCACATGCTATGGTTATGTTTGAATGGTTTTTGTGCCTCCTAGTCTAAAATCACGGGGTCTGTGTATGGCAGAGATAAATGCAATAACAAAATATGAAATTATTTATGTTCACAGCAAAACACAATGTGAACTAGAAGGGCACCTTGAGAGGTGGTGTCAGTTACTGACTGAAACAACTGAAATCCCCTTGAGAGGTGGGTCACCTCAAATACTCAAATAAAAGCTGGATGTTAACATCCCCTTGTCGATGGAGACTATTTGTGACAATTTATTTGGGAAGAGCAATGTTCAATGGCAAAGCTCTAACTCCGACATGTGGCATTTGGCTCACCAGTACAGAAATCGTGATCAGTCAGGCAGTGACATTGTCAATTGTAGGGCAGGGCCCACTATTGTGGTCCGGCCAAAAGTTTGTAGCTCTAAAACCACTGTCATAGGAACTGAGAGAAAAAAGAGACAAATAAAAAAAGGAAATTTAATAAATGGCTCAGATACTGTAGACGTTTCCACCATGCCCTATGTATCACTGCGTAGGAGTAACAGTCGCAGAGACTGCAGTGCTTTGGGAATATATTGACTGTTCCAAACTTGGGTAAAAATTAGCCACATTGTGGCATCATGTTTTAAACAATGGCCAAGCTTGGACAGTCGGTTTTAGAAGGTTATGTATTTGCAGGCTGTGCTGATGACTCACACCTTCATTTTATTCAGAAAAACAAAGCTCTGTGTGTATGAGTATGAAATGGAAGATGGCAAATACCAGATAGACAGAGCAGTGTTTTGGGTTCAAAATTAATTTCAAGCCTCATCTGACCCACATTTGATCCATACACTTACTGATTAGTTTAAACTTAGGCTGAATATATGTATTGATGAACAACATTCAAACCTCAATGTAAACAATTATATTACTCTAAAACGTGGGGGGAGATTGCTGTTATTCTCCAGTTGTCAAGTGGAAATGAGGAGTTGCAAAAAATGCATAGAAGACAAGAATGGAATAAGAATTGGTTCAACTGAGAGCTGATTCATTTGGCCACAGTGAATCACTCTGATAGCCTTTTAGAAGAGATGATATGAACCATAGAACTACTTGGACACAAACAGACATGACTCATACACCATATCGCATCGAGGGGTTGTGTGTAAATCACAAGCTGTGATAGAGACAGGCGTTAAAATCTCCAAAGTTATACAGTTTGTCCAGATTGGGAGACCAAATCCAAGTCAGACTGCTTTTCTCACAGCTTTGGGTAGACACACACTCACAAAAAACAAAAAAATAAAACAAAACAAAACCAAAAGAAAGTGCTACAGACCACTTTCCTAGAAACCATTGCACATCAAAGAAGAAGTGTGCCTCAGTTTGGCCTCAGAGTTCAAACATGTTCTTACCACTTTTGATACACATTGATGTCGAATTTGGAGATAAATTGGATGGCTGCGGCTGCAGCATGAAACATGGCTTCATATCACCCCATTTTACTTGATGTGACTGAGGAACTAAGCACCATGACTAAACACTATGGCCTCAACTGCAGGAGGATACGTCTGTATTCCTCATCTCGGCTGCAGCCCGCTGTTTTGGTTTTATTTATTAGCGTGCTGTGAAAACTTATGCTGTTACTGCAGCAACCATAGCAGATAGAGGTTAATGATGCCTGAACCAAAAAATGGACACAATTACTTAGAAATAACAGCATGCTCCAAAGATTAGATTTGATGTTCGTAAAATGAGATTAGCTCATTATATGAACATGTGTAACAGCCATGTGAAGTGCTAAGGGAGAGTGGGGAAGAAAACTTGGAGAAAAAAAATCAAAAACTTTTTGATAAAAATATAAGTGGAAGCATTGAAAGGATAGTTACTTAAATAAGCTGACCAAAGGGAACCTCATTACTGTCACAACGTGGACTGGGGTTTGTATCCATAGACCTCTGAGGTTTGGCAGCTGAGACACTTTTGGTTAAGGTTATAAGGTTTATGAACTTGGTTAAATGGATAATTATCTTTATTAAACCACACCATGATCATTTCTTGACCATAACCTAGTGATGAAAATGTCTAAACGTAACCATAAATTTTAATAGTGCTGTACATTTTGGGGCTGTATCAACCTAATTCCAAACTCACTACTTTGTGAATTAACGGTCTAGTTATTGGATTAATAGAAAAAGAAAGAATAAGGTTGTAATATCTTGAACATTTTTCTCTAAAACATACTGCGTTTAGGTTGACTGTATCTGTCCCAATACTCAGGGTTGCTGCACAAACACAGATTAAAACTAATATTTTTAGCCTTATGTGAACTGTGTCTAAAACAACAAATTTAGCAGAAATGTTAAAACATGAAAAATATAAAAATGAAAAAAAAAAAAAAGAAAAAGGAAAAAGAACAACCTTATAATCTCAATTTAACCAAACTGTATTCTGAAGCCAAACTGCACAATGGCCTTAGCAGTTTAACATTTACCTCAGCGGATTTTTACAGACAATTCCCACAGACAAGTCTAATGGTGCAGCGGATCAATAATCCTGCTCCCCAGAGCTGTTTGTCTTCCAGAACCATTCACCTGGAGTGGAAACCTTGTGAGTATGTGTGTAGTTTCTCATCCTCCGCGACAATGCACATTTCTGTTTCTGTTGATTTTCTATGTTGATGCTCAAACCCTCTCTGGGGACTCAACTTGAACCTGCCCTTCTCATTTTGAGTGGTGACCTTACAAAGCAGAGTTGAAGTTTCGATATTATGGGATGTGTTCAGCCTTGCTGTTGGAGTCACAGGGTCAAAAGGTGCTGAACTGAGAGCTGGGTCCTTGTGGTTAGCAGTTGTCATTATTCTGTGCACAGTTTTTGCACCTCATATACAGCAGACACAACTATTGTATTCCTGGTCCTTGGAAAATGACATTGTGAAAGAAGTTTTACCAAAATCCAAAAGACTGTGGAATGTAAGGCAGTTCTTAGTTTCTTTTAGCCAGGGTCATTTAGTCATCTTAATCAAGCTTTTTCATACATACAAAAGCTATTAAACTATCAACAATGCAACACCCCCCCCCCCCAAAATAAAAAAACCTTTCCACATTTCTAAACCAAATGTAGATGTGTAGTAGAGAAACCACTAAAATAAAACAGGAATATGACAGTAACTTCTAAAGTAAAGCCGACCTTCTCATCCACTGCAGAGTGAAGTGGAACTTTACCTTTAGTGAAATGTATTAGAGCACTGAAGGTTGGCGAGGTCTAAACTGACTGCTCCTCTGAAAACTTACAATTTTGTGTAGTTAAACAAGGCTGTTTTTCGTTTGGACACTGAAGCAGATATTGCCGTGGAAATGTTGAATCTTAAACTTTTATTTTCTCGAATACCGTGCCCCAGCTGGCAGATAATGACTAACATCTTTTAAGTCAGGTAATCATTAGCCATTCTATTTGTGTACTGAACACAACTATGATAACAATAATAAAACCATTAGCTCTCCCCTTTAGATTTGGCCAACACATATTAACATGGTTACCTGTTGTGAAAAAAAGAGTCTGAAAACTGTCAAAGGAATCTTTGTCTAGCCAATAATACCGAAAGGCAGGCAAGAGCCAAGTGCGTGCTGAAACGCCTGAAAGCATGGCTGCCCTGTAATGAAGCCCGTCTTTTTACTGCCGTGGTACAGGGGACTGTGGTATGTAATTACAGAACAACAGTTGTTAGCCACAGGAAAAGGTCACAGATGGTGGGGGTATGTGTGAGGCCTAGATGTACCAGTTCTTTTTCTGACGAATGAACTTGTACATGGAAGACTGTAGTTGCTAAATGAGGTAACTCTCTAAATTCAAAAAGGAAAAATCAGTCAGGTGTTCAAAAGGGAAGAAAATGAAATGCAATCGGCTCGTGTTTGCATATAATGGGTTTGCAATTCATGTTTAATTGTTGATTTGGGCTCTATCCGAGTTGATTTAGTAATTGCTGTGATCCCAATTCACAGTCTTTAAGAGAAATTACAAAAGGTGTGAGTGGAATAATTGCAAAGGCACTAAAGAAACACAGACATGACAGCAGTGCTTTGATTAGATCCGTGTCAGCTGTGTAGTTACACTATATACACCAAAACACAGCACAATGGACTTGCTGCGCGCCTTTTGAATTTCTGCCACATGGTCACTTATTTTAGCTTGGTGTGCACAGTGCATGCTTTCCACATGCTGTAAGCAATTTGTGTGGTAGTTAGTACGACAGCTCAACCAGTGCGGTAATCTTTGGATCATGCTGCTACATGAATGGTGGCTTTGGTTCTGTGAGTATCCTGACTGTCTGCCAGGCCACGGGAATGAGTCCATCCCCACTGTCTGCCTTGTGAACGACACCGTAAAAGCCCACATTGTACTTAACTGAGACAGGAGGGACTGCTGTGTGAAGGACTTCTCTTCCCCAAATATTAATCTTGTTTAATTTTTTTTTTCTACAGAACTGTTTCACCACATAATTTGCAAGTCAGGCAAAAAGTGCCTCACATGCTCCTAAAAGGACTCTAGGTGGCACTATTTTTGAAGCACCATTTTAGATCTTCTCAGGTTTTGAAGTTTATTTGCCCTCAGCTGCCCTCCCTTGCCACATTTCCAACCAAGGAAAATCATCTGCTGTCATGTGCAGTTCAAAGCAGACTTGGACTTCCTTTATTTGTCATTCAAGATTTACATTAATTGCAATGTTCATCTGAACAAAATGATGTTGCTCTGGCAAAAAATAGCAGCAGGTGTTAACCGACTGAAAAAGTATTAAAGTAGTATTTAGATTATTAAAACAGAGCTAGCAACAGATTATCTATTAACTTAAAAAGTAAAAAGGCTTGAAAAAAGTATATATATATATATATATAACTCTGTGAGTATGAAACAAAAGCCAGAATAGATGGGTGTGGGTGGGTGAGGAGGGGGGTGGGAGAGCTTTAATCTGAGTTCAGCAGTGTCAGGTAGAGTTAAACAGTCTGATGTCCTGTGGGAAGAAGCTGATGCTGAACTGTGCTCTTCTCAGAGGCCAGCAACGAGAAAAGAAATAACAGACTATAGCACCCTTCACATTTCCAGCTGCTGCTTTGGAGCCTGAAATAACACTGTGATCCCTTTAATTAATGAAGTTTTGGTGCTTGTGTTAAAACGGGAATCTGGATGACTACATACATGGCACCAAAAGATTGAGACAACTGTGAATGTCCTAGGTGAAAAGCAAATGTTCTCACCTATTGATGCTGCAATGGAAATAAATAAGTGTTTTTCTCATAGAACTAGTTAGTCCTTTAATGATGAAAACGTAAGAGTGAATTGTCTTTTTGTTCCACTACAGCACTGCCTTATCGTAGTCACTTAAAAAAAGCCTTGTAAGTCAGAGGGGTGATGTTAAAAACCGTTCATTCTACGAGAGAAAAGGCTTTACGGATGATGATGAACTGGTGTGATTGCCAAATGTAATGCTATCATTGGTAAGATTAGCTAAGGTCAGTGGAATGTGAATTTTTCCCAAATTCAAAAGAAACCAAGAGAGAGCAGCAAACCTCTGACAGAATCCAGGTAGAAAGGCTAAAAAAAAAAAAAAAGACACCATCGTCCAAAATCTCAAAAACCAAACTCTTCGATGTCAGATATATCCCCAGAGCCTCTTACAGCTCTGTGCACACCACTTCAACATGTGGAGAAATCCAACCCCGTTCGACCTGCTGTGGCTGGTTATGGTTGAGCTGTGATTACACATTTTTTGTTCGGGGATAGAGGTTTAGTGAACAGTCAAAGGAAACAGCAACTTTTCCATCTGAGGGTTACATAAGATCTATGGGAAAAAAGCTGCCCGTGAACAACTGTGACAGCATAGAGCCAGTTTTATTTCTTACATTTAGTGCCATATGGACATTTGGCCATTAAACATTAAGCTCTAAATTTAAGAGCACCCTTCAAATCAAGGCTACGGTGCACACACCGTGTCAAGAAAACTCATTTTTATTGAGTCATCATTCAGTCATTGTTTTTTTAAGCTTTGTACCTAATTTTTCTTTTAGTTTTATGTTATGTGGATCTAAGGTTTACATATTATAGTTTTCTTTATTTACATTTTGGCTCTCTGGTTTTTGGTTCTGTTTATTTATTGAGGTAATTGCTCCGTTGTGATAAAAAAACTCAAGGAAAAATACTATCTTAACCTTAGTTTTGAACACTCACGATCCAGAATCTTTTTGGTGTTACGCTGCACTAAGTAAGGCAGAGTAGGGCCTTCAATGTGACCACGAAAAGGAGCATATGAGGTAAGGATGGTGGTTTGGTACCACGAAACAAAGCTTTTCCAATTCTGCCCTCTCATAACGAAACAGATGAAGTGCTGGATACGTAAGTCTTTCCACCAAAACACAGAATGACTCCAGGTTCTCAAATTAAACAGCCTTTGAATAACTTCCTGGGCACATTGGGTCATAGAGCATGGCATGTAAAAAGACTTTTATGGAAAATGAGCTTATCATTGGGCAGATATTTCTTGAAGAGAACACTGAGTTATTATATTGGAAAATAAGATTATGCGCAACGTTGGCCAGTGGTGTCTTACCTCCACATCACTGTAAGATTACAATCTGGCAATAGTTTTCGTCCTTTGTGGATTTAAACACCCATTAAAAACAAACAGTACTTGAATTTCCAAAAATCATGAACACGCTCTAATAGGGCAAATGTTGCTCGGAGGCAAGTGACCAACTTTTCCTAATACCCAAAGCAGTAAATTTCTCTACAAGCAAACACTCTGAACCACAGAAAGCCTTTACAATGTTATGATAGTATTATGGCAGTTGTTGGAATAAGCATATTAAAGTGCTAATTGTATTCAAACACCAGCTACTTTTTTTTACCCATTATGGCTGGGCTATTCTGAAATGTAATATATTGTATTTTTCTATGAGCTATCCTAAATAGGAACTGAAAAACATAGTAGTGGCTTTTTACGAGCCACCTACAGTGCGATCAACTAATTAATTTAATTTAATTTCTGTACTTATTCAGTGGCTTGTGTACAAGAGCGAGAGACTGGTTAATTCTACTTAAGCATAAATATCATGTCTCACAGAATAATTTGTCTGCGAAGACTGAAAAATCTCACACATTACATCAAGGACCTCATCCAAGTGGACCATTTCCAGCACAGATTGGACATAGTGAGCATCCAAGAACTGTCAAAGACACAAGGGAGTTAATTCCAACGCCTGCCTTTGTGCATCGTTCAAGATTATAATTTTTTTTCATAGGTCTGATCTTCCATATGTGTGATGTACTATTTTTTTGTCTGCTTCCTTTATTCCTCAACTGTCTGGATGGAAGGGCGGCAGATGACTCAGCTCATGTCTGGATGGTGAGGTCATCTCAGTGGAGGGCCTTGGTCTTTCTTTGATTAAGAAGAGCTATTGAGCTAGAATGGTTGGGATTTGAACAGCAGTGAGCAAAATCCCATTTCGTCTTTTGCATATTCAGTTGTAGTTTGCAAAGTCAAATGTGCTCCGAGGGGTTGAGATCAGGGCCTGTGCAGGATTCTGGAGTGAATCAAACATAGTATAATGTTCCTGGAAACACTTTAGTTGAATTTCAGCATGAGTTTGTATCAAAAAGCATGAGGCAGTGAAGCTACTGCATGAAGAGATGCTGCTTAATGCTGTCACAGGAGGTGCTGACAATATCTGCTGTTCATCTTTCCACACAGGACACATAGCGATTTCCGTCATATACTATTCATAACACTATAACATTGTCTTGTTCTTGGAGTCATCCCAAACACTGGCTGAATCTATGAAGAGATCTGTGCAACAAACCAAGTGGGACTGAAAAAGAGATTACATGTCAACACAACATAACTGGAAAAGTAACAGTTTGGAGGGCACTATAGTGAGTATGGGATTTAGCCTGTATAGTAAAAATAACCACATCTGTGACCAAACAGATGTTGACAGGCACCTCTCAAGGTTTTCTAAGTTTTCATCACTGCCACTAGATGTTGCACTAGACCAATGGCACTTCAGTCCAAAACCAACACTTCATCGGCCACACTTCAGGCCTCCGTGTAACATTTCAAATTAAAACTTGATCATGTACAGATTTTGTGTGCTTGTTTTTTTCATTAACATAACCTTTAGAGAGCACTAGCGAGCAGGACTCACACACAGTAATTACAATTTAGTATCTAAATGGTCTAATTCCCATTACAAAATCCAATAAAAAAAAAACCCAACTAATTCCAAATGAAAATCAGTACATCACAAGATTAGCTGGAGTACTTAACACCACAATAATGATGACCTGGGGAAATCTAATGAATTAGACCACTCACTCTACCTCTGCTCCTCTTCCTGCCTGCTGCAGCCAACACACCTGAGTCCGCTCCTCCCCTCAGCCCTGTAGCGCTTTAACCCTGATTTCACACTCACACTTTACAGATTGTTCAGTCGACCACCTCCTGCCAAAGTCTTGTTGGCTTCCTCAAGGTTTTTGGACCACAGCCTAACTTTACTCTTTCCTCAGGATCACTCTACTTGTGCTTCACTGCCTGCACTCCATGATGGATCCAGCATTCACTCACTTGCCATCCTCCTGCTGCCTCCCACCAACTTCATCCACCCGGCAGCATCCATCCCTCAACCGCTCCGCCATTCATCCCCTGTCTGCTCCATAATCTTTATCTGGTCCAAATCATTCAAGCTGCTCTTCACCACAAAATCCATCCAACTTGCACCACAAATCTTCTTATGCTCAGCTGTATCATGTATTTATAAAGTATTATAATGTGTAAAGTATACTGTATAATGAAAATGTATATGGTTTTGACGGCCAGAAAAATTTGTGAACAACAGCTTCATCAACAAAAGTAGAATATTGTTTTATTTATTTTTGAATTGGGTAAAGACTACGATAATGAAGCCTAATAATTAATATGTTTGTACTTTGACTGTACATTAAATATTCTAAACGTGATTCATATTAAAAGGTACTCTTTAATCGAATTATCAGGTATAAAAATGGATCATTTTGGCATGAAAAATAGTAATTAAGGTAAATAAAATCAAAGGCTCTTTTTTTTATTGTAATCAGATGTCAACGTGTCTTAGATGCTTTTAACACCTGATTATAATTATTTACATTGAACTCTCACAACTTTCAAAAGACATTTGGTATCAGTTGTAGGAGAAATCTCTGGATTGCTGGCATCATAATTGTTTCAGGAAGTGATCCAGCTCAGCTCATTTTCCAGAAGAATGTTCTTTTGAATAAAGCATTTGGGAATAACACTACACTATTATGCTGTTCATTGGTGAGGCTTGGCTTCTTCCTGGGGAACAATGTAAGATAGGTGCTGTTTTATTGTTACTGTGCCAATGATATGCTGGTGAATCCTTGGACCAGACCAGAGCCTTCAATCCCAACTGAAGACATTTTAGCCAGGCTTTTATTTGCTTATCTTGTTTATGTAAATTGTCTTATTGAGTACTTAAAATGGGCTTATCCTACGTCATCTTTTTCTTATCGTAATCATTGGCATTATCAAACTTATATTTTATCCAACACTGTTTTCATGGTGTCACCTTGCACTGGAGGGTTTGTTTACCTTGTTGCATCCACACACCTACACACTTATATTTATCAAGGGAGTATTCGCAAACGCACAGTGTGGTTTCATGTATTTTTCCTCCCAGTGCTTCTGCTTAAACCGCCTTGCAGAATCTCCTACATTTCAGATGTATGTAAAGTCCTTGAAGGTCTCTTTTCAGTTGTACTGTTTCCTTTGTCTTCTTTGTTCACTAATCAGTCCTGGAACCGGATTGACGTAATGTCTACTGCTCTTCCTAAATGTTTGACTCACTTACTTCTGAATTTTGAGGAGGGTCAGTCCATCCTCATTAAGAATCCACTCACTGTGATCGCAGGTGAAGGTGTTGGGTGATGCTGACATCTAGTGGTCGAAGGTGCACCAGCAGCATCTCATCACTGGTGGAGGGGGAAAACAATAATAAAAATAAGTTTAAAAAAAAATACACATAAAGTAAATACACAGGGTGACAAACAACCTTGAAGTGCACCACGGTGCTTCGTAATCATTTTGAAGTGGCCATTCAGTCTCCTGTAATAGAGATAATTAGGTGCTGCTTCATAGAAGGTCGGCCGCATCAAACCTTTAGCAGCCTTTATTTGTTCAGGTCAGAAGTCAAGGTATCAGCAATTCGCCTTATGTGTGGGTCATTCTTTATCTCTGTGGCGGTCATGGCATATCATCATGAATTACACTGACTCCATTGCTTTTGAATTTTAATGTGGTCTAACCATTACAAAAGGAGACGATACATTTTACTGACACTCCAAAGAGAGAAGTTGTCTCTTAATAAACTTTTGTTGGCCCTTTAGTTCACAGTATATTGGATAAATAAAGCCAAAATGTAACAAAGGCATGCTGAGGTCTTTGATCAATCAACAATCACCTTTATCCTCAAAGTATAGATTTATTTATTTTTTTATGTATGATGATGATGTTATCCAAATTGGACACAGACATACACCACGTGTAAAACCACAGTAAGTTCAAATGTATGATGAATTAATTTTAGTGACCATTTGGTGGATTCAACAGTTCCTAATGTAGAACAGATGGCATTTTGTGGGATAATGTTTTAAATTCAGTATACCAGAAGGTATCCCATGATCCTGTCATTGGAATCTAAGGTCTTAATCACCCTGCCATTATTAGTGAGCAGATGGTAAATGTAACTAAACTGATATCTGAACTAAATCACGCAGACTTGGTCTTCAAAGGAACCAGCCTGCTCCTGTGATATGTAACTTTATGTTTTGACTTCAGCTTTTTCTTTTAATGTCATCATCAAAACCAGAAATGTGACAGACACCCATTTAAGTCCATCTCCTTTGAAAGTCAGTGGATGGGTTTGTGATGATGACAACCCTATAATCTTAAAACGTGTTATTTTTCCTGATCTGGATGTTATCTTGATAATTTCCTGTTTTTGAATAATAGTTCAAAAAGTTTTTGCTACCATCAGAAACAAATTGGAAGAATCTCTGGATATATGGGCCAGAGCCTTTGAAAGTGGCGCAGTAATTCAGATCCATTCTCAGATCCGTTCTGTCTGTTCATTAGAATCCTAAAAGAGAAGAATAAAAACACATGAAATATTAATGCAGATGTTTTTTTTGGCCACTGTCACTCAGAGTCTCAGATGACTCACAGCATAAATATCAGCTGACCACATCAAGGCGTGTCTTGCACTGTTTGTGTTTCTGCTTTTAGAAAACAATTATTTTTATTCACTGTTCTGGTATTTGTTCTTTATATTGTAAATACTCTCGGGCTCTTTGTTGACAATGGAATGAAGCATCCAAGACAATGATTAATAGGAAGGGCATGTTAAACCCTGTGAAACACCTGTTTGGCTGAGAGACTTTACTGTGACACACAGACCAACATGTATGAAGGGAATCAGGATTTTTTGGAACTCAAAGTAAAACAGAAACCTCCGTCCTTACACATTCTATTAACAACGGATCACTTAGTTTCATAAACCCCACAGAGACTTCTACATCACACAAGTCTGCAGGGCTTCCAGCTCAGTGTAGTTATTTAACACTTTTCCATGTGTTCCAAAAAAAAAAAAAAAAAAAAAAAAAACACCACAAAAATTTTATTTCATCCTCAAATAACCCACCTCCTTCAGCTTGGCAAAGAGAACATCATACTGATCCAGGCTACGGTACTTAATGCGTCCGACCGGTGGGTGGATCTTAGCTTTAACCACACCATGAGCACCATCTTCTTTCAAAGCTCCTTTTATAGTGTGCCGTCACCATAGAGACACCAATCACTGAACTCATAAGACATACACCTGTTTGCATTCAGGGTCACAGACACACTCCTGTCACTCATTACATGTATATGTTCACAAAGAGGGAGAGAGCGCCCTCATTCACACACACGTACCATTTAACCACATACTCATGAAATTATATACATGACGCACACTTATTCTTTCCTCCATGTAGACAATAATCTTGCAATACAAATCTCACTTATATATGTATGTATATATATTTAATTTCTTTCTTATATCAGCATTGGATCAAATGACTAAATGGATGACGTGCATAGGGTCCTTCATATTGTACAACGGTCTCTCATGCAACTGGGTCTCTCAACGCCCATAAACTTACCAAATTATTTTTGTGACACCTGAGGTCTGCACCTGCCCACAGATGCAACGATTAACATGCAGTCATCAACTTTGTAATTACAAGTACAGATTAGTTTTTCCATTTGAGCTATTGGTTAATATGTGGATGTAGTTTCAATGTCATCAAAGACAAAACACACCAAATGATACAAGTGTTCCTATATCACAGTGACCCACAGTAGGTTTATCCACAGTAACCACAGCCTCATAACAAGATTCTTCATAAGCACGCCAGATAAAACATATCAGAATCTAAAACATGCTTTTTTCCCCCCTTCCCATGCATTGCCCTCTGGTACATCACCAGTTTCTACTGACACCATGAAAGCGCAAATATCTTTTACTGAAAATACAAAGAATATTTAGCTTCTTTTTTTTTTTTAAGGATGTTGAAGCTTGTTGTGAGAAAAAAAGAAACAAAAGAAACTCCAAAATAGGCTCATAAAGCTTTTATTAGCTACTCACAATGAAATGTTAATAAGATGCAGCCAGTGCGTTCCTCATGAATGCCACGAGGCTGATATGGATTCAGACTATAGCCAAGTGGAATAAAGGCTTTTAAAACAGTTCTGGAGTGCATTTCTTAAGAAACGCTTAAGTGCCAATCAGTGGGATAAAACAGGGAACGTCAGCTTGAGTGTGTTTCTAAGGGTTAAACTTCAAAAATATCAAGGCAGACACATTCTGCTCTCTCTCTCCCACCTTTTGGGTCTCACTGGTTTCTGCGTACGAATCCAAAGAATATAATTCAACTCTGACAGATAACTATCCTCCTCAGACCTATAGAAATACAGCCTCACACACACACACACACACAAGCCTATGCACGCAAAAATCACATGCTCCTTGTGGTTTTTAAGAGGTCATTAATGCTTTTTGGGAGCTTGCTGTAACATAACAGTCGGACATGAACTGTAATTAAGTCCAGAGAGGAAGCTCAGGAATACATGAAGTCACAACCTGGTTCTGCATGACAAACAGCTTCCCAGAATTGACTCTGATGCTGTTTTGTTTTCAAATCTGAATTGACGCCTATGTGGAACACTTCATGAAAGCCGACTGACTGTGCACACAGGTTTATGCCAGACCAGCGGTTATTCAAATGCCACAAGTGTGTTGGTGAACTGGAGAACACCTTCAGTGTATTTAAAGATAGTTACAAGCAAAGGGATGCATCTTCTGGAGAAAACCAACTGCTAAGGTTCAGTTTCACTGACTGATTCAAAAACCATTAAAACCTCCCAAGGAAACCACAAAGGATTTGTCTTGGAAGCAATTATGTACTTTTTACGATCAACTGAGGAAATAAGCAAGAACAAGCTCAGTCTGGGTTTTTCATTATGCCTCTCCAAAGATTTGCAAAGTGTTTCTGTTCACACAGAGCAACAGAGTCTTTAGTATACAGGCAAAACACTCATCAAATCTAATGTTTATCTGGAGCATCTGAGTGCTTCAGTTTGAAAAATTTACTGGAGAAGAAAATGATTTCAATTCTATGCATGAAACTTTAATTCGAAATTATCTTTGTGGGATTGTAAAATACATTAAGCTGCTGAGAGCTGTGAGCTGCTAGACAAAGCGTGTTTTGAGAAAATATCTGGTTTCTCACTTGAAACCAGGCACAGCATGGCCAGTTTTTCTGTCTATGTGCAGCTAATCAGAGCGAATTAACCTTAAATAGAACAGTAGTTCAAAGAAAGCCTCAAAACATTCAGATAAGAGCAGACCCATTATGGCATTTTGGTTGTTCCAAGTTCTCTGTCAGCACAGCCATTTCCCAAATCGACTTTTACTGATAAAGCTGAAGCGGCCTCAGATCTCTGAAAAAAAAAAAAAAAAGACAAAAACACTATTCCACCATATTAAACATGTTGTTGTCAGTATCTTAAAACTGCTGAGGTTATTTCACAAGATGCCTGAGTGAGCAGTAACCTCATGTAACTCAATCATTAATCACACAAAATGGCATCTCTGGAGTTTAAAGCCCAGCATCTAATTGTAATGTAGTGAAAACTTCACATCTGCTAATTTTAAAGCTTTTTTAGTGCCCGTCTGCAGAACCTTTGTTTTGTCACCACGTATAGAAGATTAAGGACAGAAATAGGGACAAGAAAACTCATGGATTCTGTTTGATTCTACCTTTAACTGTACGAGCCATACAGCTTTTGTGACATTGCAAAATGTGTAATCCTTTTCAACATTGAAAAGAATTTATGGAAACAATATGAATGCGTGAATGCCTGCATGAATGAAGTCAGTTAGTGGGCATATAGAAGCCCAGATGCATGAATGGGTAATACATGTGAATGAATAAGTGAACAAACCAAAATGGGAGATTCTTTCTCATCTCTTTTTATTCACAGTACTGCTGGTGTGCCTGTCAAGTCCGATTTAATGAACCAGGGTCCAGACTGAATTTATTTTTCTCTATGTATCCACAGTGTATGGTTTTACGGCATGCTGAATTATGCTGATAGAGAAAATGAACACCAGTGATTCTTTTAGTTTATCTGAGGAAAGTGACCACCCAGAGAAGAGGTCATGTTCTGCAATAGAATGAAGGCATTTCTCAGCTGGCTTAAAAAAACAAAAAACAAAAAACAAAACAAACCAAACAAACAAACAAAAACACACACACATTAATAGTGATAATATAAAACAATTGATAAGTATATATAATTAAGAACTATTCAATGGGTAAGCATGGTTCATAAACAAAATGAATTTGCTCCCTCTGTCATTTCAAGAAGTTCAAAACAGTAACAGCTCCTGCTGGGGACAAAGATGACTCATTCTTCAGATATGCAGCAAAGTGTGACAGTATAAAGCCAAAACCTGCAGTCTTGTCTTCCTTTTTAAATAAGTGCTCATCTGTTTAGCTCACCAGGCTGTATCAAATATATCCCATTTCATGTTGCTGTACTTACATACCCAACATTACTCTGAACAGCTAATTACTTAGCAGTCTAAGAAGCAACATCAAAATTCACTCCTTTATTATCAAATAGATGTTTCTGGGGGTCCGTTTCAAGAGGGAGGTTCAGCAAACTCTGAGTCTAACCCTGAGTTGACTTTGAGTTAGGAAATGCTGAGTTTCTGATTTCAGAACAGCGGCTTTGAGCTGGTTCTGTCTCTGAGTAGGCTAATTCTGGGTTCAGCACTATAACTACAATTATTAATACTACTATTATGATTCACCATGGCAACGGTGACAACAGGAGTCCTTTCCAGTCTGGAAATAGAAATCATCAGACTTTTCAGGGAGAAGAAATAACATGTCGGCAGCAGCAAAGGGGAGAACTGGCACAAGATTGCTGTCGCGCAAGTTTCAATGATTGAATATATGTCTATATATTTATTTAATATTTAATCACACTTGTAATATTAAAGGTGAAAACTGGGGGAACTGTATTGAATTTAAATTTTTTTTTCATTTAGGTGCCATCCTGCGGGATGTGGAAGAAGCCTAAAATTAAATTTTAGAACAAAATTGAAACAGATAAGGCTCAGGTGATATAGGCTCATCACACCCAGTCACCACCTGGGACAGAGCTTTTATAAAATATAAAAGGTCCAAGCCTAGATGTTTTCTCATAGATGTTTATTTATATATGTTTATTTAGCTTTCATCAGTTTTTAATTTTGATGGGAATATCTTTGTAGAGCCTCATGACACAACACCTATGAGTAGGCATGGCTGGGCAGCAGGAGGAGGCTCTATCAGATTTGAATGCAGTGAGGTGTACAGTAAATGCCATAGGTGAATTCTGTAGTTCACCCAGAACCGTATGATTTAGGGCCATCTTTATGTATTTCCATTTAGCAGTAAAGGAGGTGTATGAAATGCATTTGATATTAAAAAAAACCTAACAACCCCCCCAACAAACAAACTAAAGAAAAAAAAAACAAACAAAAAACAGACACACCACAAATAGTGTACTGACTGCCAGATTAAGAAATTGGATTTGGAAACATAAATATTAAAACACAATATAGCATTAATTATTGGATTATTGAAGTCTTTTTGGCATATTAGTGCCTCTGACTGCTCTTCCATTCTGGATATCTGCAGGGTGGATGGGGACTTCATTGTGGTCTTCTATCTGTCAGGCTGTGTGGTGCTCTCCTCTAATAGTGGCAATAATATGGAAAACAACACACGGCACAGCGCCATAGTAATGTCACAGTAATGTCACAGGCCCTCTCAGGGGTTACCCTGAGGTGACGGAGGAACTGGAAACAGGCTTTCAGCAGGTCATCTCCACCTGGGCTCTCATCCTGCAACGGGCCACATTAATGTGCTGTTGGGAGCCTGGCTGAGGGTCAGAGGTCAGGTTTCAGCAGAGTGCAGACATGGGTCCCCCTTGTCACGCGGAAGGCCTTTAAGTAAGTATATGTATATATTATATCTACAGGCCTGGATGTTTATTCAGAGGGGTGTAAAATGTGCTTGACATGGACTGAATGGATCAAAGAGTGAGGAATTTAAACATTTCTGGCTCTGTAGGTGAGTCATGAGAAAACACAAGGTTTCTTTAGGACAACCTGCTCCCAGCCAGGTTAGGTTCACAGACTCAGTTACCATAGTAACTGACTTAGAGTTTAAATTACCTCCCTCCCTCACTGAAACAGAAAACTCAGAAGTTCCCTCAGTTCAGGTAACGATCTCAGAATTTACACTAAACCTGCTTTCTGAAAAGGGCCCCACTGGTCCAGCTTTAATTTTTGTTTTGTTTCTGTCACTACTTTTCTACCTCTGAAGTCAGCATGCTAAACAGCAAGTCCAGATCCTTAACATATAATGTTTCATGAAGACGCTTTATTACTTCTGCAATGGAAGCCAAAGCTCATGCAAAGACTGATCAGTAAATGGCTAGTAATCTAAAAATATTTGTATTGCAAATATTCGGCAGCTCAGCACTGAAACAGTGGCTTTCATTTTGCACTCCTGTATGATTTCATCACTTATTTTTAACCAGCGTATAAACCTATTGCAGGCAACATCATATTCTCATCATAGATTAGTACCATCCTTTCTGTTGTCTCCATTTCAATAAAAGTCTTGACACATTTTCCACTGATGTTGAAGAAAAAATTGACTTCACTATTTTACTTTAAAGTTAGAGAAGATTACAAAGTGGAGAGTGTGCTGTCTCATGTTGATTTGTATCCCAATCTTTACAAGTATTCCGTTAATGACCTAAATAATTATTCCTAATAATTACACCTTCAGTTAATGTGCAACATACCTGCCAGATATGAAGACAAAACGTCTTTCCACACTCATATTTATCCTGCTGAGAACTAAGCGAAAAATGGCATAAAACTTGAATCAGTAGAAATGTGTCACATCTCTGTAATGGTGGTGGCTCTTTGTGGTGTATTTCCAGATTTGAAAGTTCCCTTACATTTTTCATTACTTTTGAAAACCTTTGTAATGCACTGAGGTCTGGAGCCTGTTTATCTCCTCTGCTTGGGATTTAGACATTTCTATTATTCACATCCCTAGTGAAGCTACATGATCCCATTAGCTCTGAATGCTGGCAGGCCACGTGAGATGCAAGGGACAAGCAGTCTGTTAGGAACTCTATGTGCACAGGGCAGTACACCCCTGTCAAAACCCCATTTATGGCAGTTCATCAACAGCTAGCCTCCAAACAATGACACCTTCACTGCGTTATTTAGACATCTCCTTTGATCAAATAAAAAAGCGCACAGCCTCTGGACATGCATGCTAATATTTTAGTTCACAGGTATAGAATATATATAAAACAAACCTATGACAAAATGATATGTCTCCCCAGAATTGTTTCTGTTTTAGAGAGTCAAGCTTAAACAACACAATCACTCACTAACTGCAAACTGCAACCAAACCCAACCTACTCCTTTATGTCCTCAGAAAGAGCTCGGACTTTGTTGTCTTTCTGTGTGTGCATTGTGCCGTGTGGTTTTAATGAGTAATTATTTTCTTCGTCTTCTTATTTCAGTTACACCTGCCAAGCTGGGGTCAGGGCTGTGTCGCCTAGTTTGGCAGAAATTTTCCCAAAATTTTACCATGTTTGCTCATGAATCATGGAAATAATAAGCACATGATGCGATCGAATTTGTTCTAAAGGTGTTTTAAATGGCTTTGTCTTGATTGTGATGCAGTCAAGAGTTGAATTTGTTGTGATATGAATACGCATTTGACTCATGCCCAAATGTGCAAGATGCATTTTGTGTATGGAAGGGAAATCGATGCTCATATCTAACTGGAGATGTGTTCAGGGATTGGTGTCTTTGTGCCAATTGACTTGGTTTTCTAACAATTTACTGCAAGATTGTTCTTTTCTGATTCATTGAAAAAAAAAAGGAAAAAAAAAAACAAAAACAAAAACAAACAACACACTCCCTGTTGTTGACTCACTGATGCACGGCAGCATTGAGTGCTACTTAATCCTTCTCACCAGTCCACTTAAACAAACTCAGCCGCTGCGTGGCTCAGTTAACTGGGGAGCGAGACAAAAAACAATCCCCGCTCATTTGACGCACAGTACCTGAGTGCTCACAAAGTCACACATCACTTTGTAGCCTGATACAGACCAGAGACAAAGGCGTGGATGAAACCTGAGCATGCAAGCCTCCTTTCTGTTGTCATGACGACAACAGTCATTTCCAGTGCAATGGTTGAAAAAACAAAACCAGGACCTTTGGCCATAAGCTCCACCCACTTGGGAATTCCAGAGATCTAACCTGGCATCCAAATATTGATATAATCAACTGATTTAGATGGTAACAGAGAATAATACGTGTTAATGAATTGATGCTGCCCAAACCCCTCATCCCTCTCCCTGGTCTCTTGTCCATTTCCATCCCCGTCCTGGCTGGCTTTTTCCAGCCTGTAACTGGATGCAGTTCAGGGTGTGTTGCGATTGCTGGCAGGTGTACAAGCAGGTTGAGCAGGTTGTTCCCTGAATGCCTCTCTGCTGGGCCCTCCTCCCTCACTCCCTTGCTTCCCTCTCCAGGCCGACTGCTGAATCACTCTCGCCTGTTGGCAGCTCAGTCAAGAGATTTTGTTGCTTGTGCACCTGTTCTCATCTGATACAGTTTAATAACAAGGTAAGGATTGACTGAGGAAGGATTTAATCCTTTGTCTACCATTGTTTTCTCTGGATATATGTGAGGCTATGAATGGGATGGAGGAATTTTTGTGTAGATATGTTTAATAAGATTTGAGTCACTGTTGTATTTTTAAGCTAAACCTAAAAAGGGACAAATCTCTTTTCGAGGGTTCTTTTAAAATCCACACTGAGATATATGAATTGTAAAACATTTACAATATTTTTTATATTCAATAACTGTAACATGAAGTTACAGTTTACGGTGAGGTGAACTTACACTTGAAGAATGTAAAATGTTAAAAAAATCCTTCAACGTGCCTGTTTTTATTCCTGATTTCTCTTTTCGAAGAGTAAAAACAGAGCATAAAGGACATAATTGCTTTTGTTCCAAAAGCGAAAGGAAATACGAGTCCTTTGCTGCACGCCAAAACATCACAACCGTCATACACACATACATACTGTACCTTACACAACCTGAACCAGGGAATACATGCCAAGAGCCCTGTGGCATAATGAATTATGAACCACTACAGTATGTGAGTTTGTTTGGTTAAGTCGTGTGTGTGTGTGTGCATCCGTGTGGAACTGGATCTCTGTAGCGTCACAGCTGGCAGAACTGTGGAGGTGATAGCTGGTACAGACTCTGACAGGCCAGCAGAGTGGAGCTCTTTTCAACAGACAGCTTCTCTAAGTGCAAAGGTCAGATGTAAACACCTCTGCCAGTTTCTTTTGACCTCTTACGACAGATAAACTGGGCCAAATGACGTCTATAACACGGAAAGACTGCTGTAATTCTTGGAGACATGTGATGAGTTATTCCAAACAGTGTCATGACTGACGTCGACAGGCTGAGATTATACTAAACAGGAAACACTGCTTCTTATATTCACCTCCATATGCTATTTGAACAGACAGTGGTGATAGCAGCTGTCTCTGACAGAGATCAATCAATAAACACAATATCTTTGAGTTTAAGACCACAATTTAAAATCTGGTTTTCTGTGATCTTAAAATATATCCCCGCTGACCGTGACCTGACATATCACAAACAAACCAGTGACTCTGCTGAGCACCCTGTTAAACTGGTTCTACAGTCATCGTATTAGACTTGATACTGCACACAGTGTTCAGTGTGCTGGGATTTACACTTCAGCCAATTAAAATGATTACTGTTATTATTATTTAGCAGAGTAGCATTATTGACAAAACCTTAAATTAATTAGTGGCAGTACGGCGACAGCGACATAGTGGTTAGTGCTGTTTCCCAACAATAAGAAGATCGCGAGTTCGGTTCCCGGCCTGGGGCCTTTCTGTGTAGAGTCTGCATGTTCTCCCCGTGCCAGCGTGGGTTTCCTCCCACCGTCCAAAGACATCATGTTTTGGTTAAGTGGTGACTCTAAATTGTCCGTAGGTCTGAGTGTGAGTGTGAGTGGTTGTTGGTCTCTGTCTGTCTCTGTGTGTTCGCCAGAGGGCCAGCACCCCGCGACCCGGAAACGGATAAGCGGTAGAAGACGAATGAATGAATGAACCTTAAATTAATATATTCAAGAATACAATAGGAGAAAAATGCACCACAAATGTCACAATGACAACTTGATCTTTCAGTGACTCTGAAAAATACTTCTTCATTTCATTTCCTTGTTGAGGTGGCAGTAAAGCCATTGGTACGCGGTGGTGATGTTTATACTCAAAAAATCAGGATGTAAAACATTGTTTTTCTATTAATGATATCCTCATGTTTTTATTATTTCAACTTTGTGAGAGATGGTTGGATTTTTTTTTTCTGTCTCTCCGTCTGTTTGGTTGACAGCTTTATCCCATTTTTATTAGCTGCTGTTTCTATGGAGACAATGTCTGTTAGAGGAACAAATTATAACTGCAGCAAATTCAGTGTGTGCTTTAATGTTGCAGCCATGAAAGAAATGCACATCTCTATAATTTACAATTAGATAAACAAAAAGAAACACAATCTAAAAGTGAATTGATTTAAACTGCTGAATGCAATGTCAGGTCTCTGTAAACTATAATTATAACTCCTGCTCTCCATAGACGTTGGAGGCAACAGAAATTTAAGCTCTACAATTGGATGCTTCCACCAAACTCTTCAAATTTTAACTCAAAGGTCATTGTTGGACTTGTAATGATTGGATCTCTTATAGTTATATTGAGAAACTGGACCTGGTTGAGGTCACTGGCTTCATTGTGTAGGTTTGTTGAAAAAATTGCTTCTAAGTCAGCAGTTGCTTGGATAATTTAACATATCATCAGGAAATATGATTGAAATCAACACACTAAGTGTTCACTGGAATATGCATTTAAAAAAAGACAAACTAACTTCAACACCATATCCACTTAAACACTTCTTTGGCAGGTCTGAATTCCATTACACGATCTTCATTCAATTTTCTATTCAGTTTTCAGAATCACAGCAGACAACAACAACAAAAAAAAAGACAACACAGAATAACACAGCTACCACATAGAGATATTGTATAGAAATAATACGAATAGCACTCTGGGTTTAACTTTTGAGGCAATATGGGAAAGAAAAATGTTCCATTTGAACATCTATAGTCTCATGACAATGCAGCAAACCTGATATAGTTAAGAACACCATGCGATATGAAGTGTTCTATAACTGTTCTATGTTAAGTGTTCAAACCTGTCATTGTTAAACAAACAAACATTATTATTATGAGAATTACTGATATTCATTCATTCATTCATCTTCAACCACTTATCCGTTTCTGGGTCGCAGGGGGTGCTGGAGCTAATCCCAGCTCACACTGGGTACACCGTGGACAGGTCACCAGTCCATCACAGGGCCAACACACAGAGACAGACAGAGACCAACAACCACTCACACTCACACTCAGACCTACAGACAATTTAGAGTCACCAGTTAACCTAAACATCTTTGGATGGTGGGAGGAAACCGGAGTACCTGGAGGAAACCCACGCAGGCACCGGGAGAACTCCACACAGAAAGGCCCCAGGCTGGGAACCGAACTCACAACCTTCTTACTGTGGGGCAGCAGCGCTGACCACTATGTTGCTGTGCTTCCCAGAATTATTGATATAAACAACAGAATTGTGTAAAAAAATATCACAGTCATGCACTATAATCACCAAGATATGAAGTTGACAACAAGTTGGCAAACAATCATATCCCTCCGCCTACTATGACATAATCTGTAATAATTGGCCATTACACACACCATTACTGTCATGCTGTCCAGACGGGAGTCAGCACCTGCTTCGAAAACAGCAAGAGATTGTTTTCTTTTAAAGAAATAAAATGATGTTTTGTGCTCTCTCCTGTGTTTCAGAGTGAAACCAAGGGGGGAAAATGGGACTTTATCTAAAAAGCACAGCGTCCTTCCTCCTGATTGTACATGCCTTTCACCTGGCATCACTCCAAGATTCAACCAACTCTCCGAGGCCTACAATCCCTAAAAACTGGCTCCGTGGTGAACTTGCCAAAAATACAGCTGGAAATCTAAATGCCACAGATTCTGAGGAGACAGAACACAATCTGGAAGGTGGTGGAAATAACAATGACAGTGGTACAGCATCAGGCTCCATGCTAATATTTAATGCAGACGGATCCGAAGAGGACCTATCAGGCCAGGAAAAGGGTGAAAATAACACATCTGAAGATCTGAATGTTGTTGCTCCCGAGATGCCTCCCAATTTTCCAAATGATACAACCATGCCTCCTAAATTGCCAGATGCCACAACTTCTCCAAATAATAAAGCATCTCTAAATACCAAAATTGTAGAGGCCACAAAATCAAGTAACATCAACCTGACAGAAGCTGACAAGGAGTCAACAACAACCCCTAAAACCTCCACCACGCAATTGATCTTACAAAACTCCACCAGCTTTCCAGATTTCTCTAATCGCACTGATTCAGAGGCAACAACTACCCTGGCTCCAGGGAGCAGCACTACTCAAATATCCACGGCAGAACCACAGGAAAACACGGGGCTAACCAAGAGCACAACATCTGCCAACACAACAACACCAGAGATGAATGAGGCACCCGCCACATCTTCATCTACTCCAGTGTTTCGCCCTGACATTACAGGGTTCGGCCCAGTCACTTCCACTACCGCTGCACCCAACACACCTGAGAAGGACAACAGGACAGGCATCGATGCCGCCTCAGGGAGCAGCTCAGAAAGAGGTAGTGCTACCGTCTCAGGTGTCACACTATCTGGTGCACTTTTCTACGTCCACAAAACTCTTCTGTGTCTTCCAAATAGGTTATCATGACTTTAGAGACAGATACAGAGTTAACAAAAAAAAAAAAAAAAATTACATTTATGTACAATGTCCAGGCCCTCTGGACAGATGTGTGTAAGGAGGCTTGAAAGATGTCAGCTATAAGGCAGCAAAAGGGGCACAAAAGCTTTCAACAACTTGGTTTTAAGGTGACATTGTGCCCCAACACTCAGGAGCACCTATATCACTTGCTTTTTTCCACCCTTTCCCTGACCCACATTTGCCTCCGTGTATTTTCCCACTGGCGGAGGACAAATGCCTTTTCTTTCAAAGGATAAGGTTAGGTTACAGGCAATATCAATGTGGCTGCTATGAGCGAAGGGATCTGTAACAACCACCCTCTCAGCACAGGACAATGAAACAGTGTTTTAGGAGCTAAGAAAAACTGAAAAGGAGGTCAAAAACACTTCTACTGCATTTGTGAAGGGGCGTGAGACTAGTCTTTGTTTCTGACCACAAGATCAAGAAGACAAGACTATAAATCCATCTATCTATCTACTTTTTGTGCAAAAAAATATTTGTGGGCGAGCTTATTACTGACATGATGGCAGGAGGAGAGTAGAGGTCCTTGGAGAGCTGGTGCAGGGTTGAGATTAAAATGAAAGTCACACACATGGACAGATGTGACAGCAGGATGTAACACTAACAGATGACGGCAATAAACAGTGAGAAAGTAGTTGTGAAACTGTGGGCAACACACACACACAAAAAACTGGCTCGGAGTAACCATGAGTGGCACAGTGTGTACTCTGATTGGTACAAACGCACAGATGTCTGAGGACAAGTACAGTAAACACACAGAATTTAGGTATATGAGACTATGAGGTAGCTTTGCTTTTAATGATATCAGTAAATAAGAATATGAACTCACTTCTCAACCTTACAAGACCAGGGTACTATAAAATTGTTACAATGACAGCAGTGTTTGACAACACTGATCTTATTTTATTATAATTAAAAGGCGATTAGGAGTCCAGAGCCATATGAGTAGCTGTGTGAGGCTGCACTCAGGCACAGGGCTGCTGTGGGTGAAATGCTAACATCAGCATACCAACTCACTGTGGCAGTGCTAAAACGTTACACTCAAAGTACAGCTGAGGCTGATGGAAATGTCATCAGCTCTGCAGATATTTAATCAGAAAGCAAAGCATAGGACAACGTTAAATTTTGACCTGGTGATGGTATGAGATGAAAGGTCAGGCCATCACCAAAGTTACTGCTATCCATCCTGTGATGGGCATAAATATCACCGCTGACGTTTTCTGATCATCCAACAGTTGTTGAGAAATTCTAACTAAGACCATAAATGTCAACCTCGTGGTGGTACAGGAGCTAACGTCAGGGGAACATCACAAGCAGACAGCCAATAATGCAATGACAATCAGGGGTCAACTTCTTTCTTTTCTTTTTATTTAGCTTGTTTAATGAAAGCTGCCAATACATTTACCAGAGGAGAGAGTACAAACTTTCCCTGTAGTGGCAGTATAATGTGGCATTAAACTAAAATAGGTACTTAGAGTAAATGTACTTAACTTCTTTCCACTACTGCCAATACATTTACTCAGCCCACCAGAACAAAGCTAATATCAAAGAAGTAAAAAACACACTTAGACACCACGCCACTACAAAACTATAAAAATGAAATAATAAACTCTATATTGATGTAAAAATCCATCCTGAGGACAGTTAATCTTCCATTATCTCACTGATCGTGACTCCTGAGTTTGCAAAATTTGGTAATATGACATTTTATATTAGATTTATTATTATTTTTTTTATAATGAAATCTCAAGCCAACATTGTAAATGAAAGGACGTGCAAACATCAGCTCAGCTGTAACTTAAGGCAAGAGTTAGAAACTAGAAAAAACGAGAGGATGTTTCAATATTTACCCAATTACAGGTAATAAGGGTATACTAATGTTTCAACCTCTTGTTGTTTTAGAGGGAGCCAAGTCGAAATCAGAATCTCAGATGCTTAAATCCCCTTGTAAATTGAACCATGCCCTGGAGAAAATAGATATGTGCACCAGATTTGACTGAATGCAATTTCAACCCACCCAATGCAAGCTGACCTATATCAGATCAAAGTGTTAGACCAACCAACAGGCTAACATCACCATCCTTGGAGCCATGTCAACAGTATGACTAAATCATGGATTCAAGGATTTAAATCAAGGTATTGCACTTTATTCATTTGCCAGCATTCATAGAAAAATTGGATAAAATGACCACATCTATACTCGAAACATTTTCCTGGCAAGAACAAATGAGACATGACTAAAGCACAGAAAACACATTCAACCATCCTGTATTTTATTTATAACAACTTTCAAAAGAAGTGGAAAGGGCTGTATGAAAAAAAAGGTCTTTTGATTAAGTTTGCCTCAGGTTAAGGGTAAATTGATCCAAGCAAGTGGGTAAATTGAGCCATTTGTAGATAAACAGGGCCTCTGAATTTTTCATGTGTGAGCGCTGATAAAATACAAATGGAGCATTTCAGTGTCGAAGGCTGCTGAAGACAGCTCTGTCACTTTTTTTTTTTTTCATTGTTCTTCCCTGAAATAGGCTGACAGAAAAACTTCACATAGTTAATTAAAACACTTTTTGTTGCAACAGAAAAAGTTATAAAAGAATAACCAACCTCATTCCCATAGCTTTTATTAGTAAGTAATTTATATTTTTTAAAAGCGTGGTTGCACTTAAGGCGACTCACAGCTCATGAGTGCAGCTAGCAATTATGTCAGTGGTATATTTAAACATAAAGTATTGCTTTATGTAAGGGATCCACTGTCATTCTTACTCTAATTGCAAGAAATTAATAGTGATGCATAATGGGAACTAAAGCAGCCTAATGATCAGTCACATTTAACCCTATTGAGAAAAGCAAAGGCTGCTGCCTTAAAATATTCAAATATATTCAAGAAATGATCTTGATTTTGGCATGTTAATTGGATTAATTATCGCAGGACAAATTAATCAATACTATACAGATGATTGTCTGGGATGTGTGTTTATACAAAGTGCTGCCACCAGAAACACAATTCCAAAACACATTCCAGCCATAATTATCCAACAATTACCCCTCAAAGACAGCAGTAGATCAAAATATTTTATTTTTGACAAATCATTAATCACTGTCTCCCATTCTCTTGACCCCATTTTGCTGCAATGAAGGTTTGGCATCAGATTCAACCAAGAGCAAGAGGAATGGAGCGTGGGGGGCCGTGCTGGGAATAGCAGTGGCTGTGATCGTTGTGGGACTGGTGGCCTATATCATCCTTAAAAAGAAGCAGCAGAAAGGTTTCACTCACAGGAAACTATTTGATGAGTTTCCTTCAGATCCAGGTATGTAATTTTTTTAAGTGCCCCATTAAGTACATTTTATGCATAATTTGAATTTTTTTTAAAGCCGTTTAAACCTAGGTTATTTAGTCACACTCTTATCTGTGATTGCTGGATGAGGATTGATTTAGGGCTGCGAAGCTTAAACTGGCAAACTTTTCAAATTAAAAAATACCTGGGCAGTTGATTGCAACCTCAAATCAAAACACTGAAATTTAAACGCTGAATATGATGAGCGAGTCACTCACTCAGGCTCAGTCATGATTGCTTATGATTGCTTGCTAGTTCAATTTTTTTGACAAATAGTCCTATAAACCATCCCCTGAAAAACAGCTAACAGCTAAGTCATTTTTACACCTTACCTTTTTTAATGCATTAAACATGAGTTAAATTGTTTAGATGTGCTACCAGTGTCACTGTTAAGGTAGCTGGCTGCAGCCTTCTACTAAATATACAGAAGTGAAAGTGGTATTGATCCTCTCATCCAACTGTAAGTGTGTTTCCCTAGTGTCAGAGTTTCCTCCTCCACCCCCTCTCTCTGTGTTTCTACCATTCCCTCCTGCTTTCATACGGTAATCTTATAGGATCATTTATATTTACTATGCTAAATATCAGAGGTCCCATTTTATGCATACATTCTAAAACGCTGAAACAAGAAGTCTGGCAAGTTTCGTGCATTACAGTAAGCTGCAATAGAACACATACTGTAAAGCAAAAGTAAGTGCTTTATTGAAATAGTAAGTACAGTAAGTAAGGCCTTTAAGCAGGTGTTAAGATGCAAGAAAAACAAAGAAACAAACCAAACAAAGATAGAAAAATCCAGCATTAACAGGAAACTCTGGACCAAACAGGCCAGAACTAGCTTCAGTGGTTTAAGTATTAAATGTCAACTTGTCTGATTTCCAGTTCTCAGATTAGAGAACAGTGAACCACTGGACTTGGACTTTGGTGGTGCAGCTTATTACAACCCAGGACTCCAGGGCGACAACATCCAAATGACCAACTTCCCAGGACAACATCGAAACTAAAACCACTCACAAGACCAAACTCCCTTCAAAGGGCCTATTATTTCTTGCATTTGATAGTCAGCTGTTGATGTAGAGATTTTATGCTAAATTTATGGATGGGTATCCTAAAGAAATTTGTGTCTGTCTGTTGTCAGCCACCACAAATTACACTTAAGTGAGATTAAACATCACATTGAGTAGATTTATTGCACTGAAATCACTGAAGGCAATCTATCTAAAGTGCACTGCCACAGCCAATAATAACTCTGCCATTTATGTAAGTTGCCAAAAGGAAAAAAAAAACATCCTAATGAGTATGCTTTGCAGTAAATGAAGGATATTAAAAATTCACATTTGTTATAACCTTTGAAATCTTTTTAATAAAGTGGAGCTCGAAGCTACGAATTCTGTTACAAAACAAGTAAAATAAAGCATTCGTGTATAATCTGATCAGAGAAATATAGGAAAGAAACTAGAATGTGATTGTAAAATATAACAAAGGAGGTCTTTGCAACAAAATTCAGAAGCCATGGTCAACAATAACATTATCCACATCAGCTGTTACCTGCTGTTATGGGATAAGGAAGGCAATAAGAAATCAAATTTTAACAGCACTTTCATATATACCACAACTGGCAGTCACAGCCAGAGAGAGTGAGACTGAGAAGTTGACCGTCAAACCAAAGACTTGAATTTGTTTTTCTGCATTAGTGAGGGAGGTAGTGGGAGGCTGGGTACTGTTTAGTTATTCATAGACTGAGGTTTTGGTATTCAGGAAGGGAGCTGGGTGTTTGGTCTTAGCACTTGGTCGTAGCAACAGCTATGTCATCATAATACACTTCTTAAGTCTTCTGAACTACGGCTG
This sequence comes from Remorina albescens, assembly GCA_034769265.1. Classification (NCBI taxonomy): domain Eukaryota; kingdom Metazoa; phylum Chordata; class Actinopteri; order Carangiformes; family Echeneidae; genus Remorina; species Remorina albescens. The sequence goes on from CM068479.1 coordinate 14,228,315, forward strand.
TCCAAACAGAGACTTGAGTTTCCCACCACATCAGTGCACCTTGGAGACACACACTAATTTTACCCTCTGCATACTGAGATGAAAAATACAACATATTTTATGGGGAATTTTAAAAAACTTTTTAAAAAATATTTGCAATTCTTCACCTATCTTTGCCTTAACTTTGAGTGACAACCACAACCAAGGAGAATGTCTCTTACAGTGTGTTTGGATGACGAGGCATTGATTAACTACACTCTTTTGTCCTTATTTGTATATATATCTAGTGCCGTTGTATATCAAAATCCAACAATGTTTCAGCATTGCTCATGTATAAACTTTCTTACTTTTCTATGTTAAAAATGACACTTTTATGACTGTACATATGTAGAAAATACAACTAAAGAATACAATTTCCTTTTCCATTTTATTCCTTTACTCATTGTTACCTGAATGAAGACTGTGTTCGCTCAACATGCGCCATGATTACTCTACATATGTGCCTGTGTTCAGCAACAATAACTCTGAGTTGTTGTTTTTTTTTTTTTTGGTTAGGTTGGATGGTTCAGTGGGAAGCTCAGCAGGTCTGCTTCCTTCCTCGCTTTAATCACTAAAATCGATCAATGTGAGAAGCACTTTTTGAGAGTGCGAGGTCTTGTGTTGCAGTGTTAAAGAATTGCAGCGATTATAGTAACGATGATGCAGGGCAGACTCATAAACTGGTTACCACTTCTTGTAAAAAGTTATGGGACTTGATGAGGCCCCCCAAAAATAATTTTTTCTTTTTGAGGGGGGTCATCTGTGTTTTGAAGATGATGTAATATGTGTACACACACATTCAGTATTAAGGACATATTCTGGCAAATGTGGGTGTCTCTAATTTGTTACAAAAACCTGCCTTTTGGAGAGATTGTGTCTGTTTTTAATTAAGCACAACAATTTGGGATGTGATTGTTTGCCACTATGCTGAAATCAATTAACTGACGCCTTGCTGAAGAATGCACATATTTCAGCAGGGGGCTTTGGCAGGTTAATTTACAGCTCTAGCTGAGCCAAATTAATTTCAGTGAAACTGAATGATTGCTATCTAAAGGGAGCCTATATCAAATTTATTACTGGCTAAATTCAAATAAATTTTCTTCAAGCTAACTCGCCGGAAATGAGTTTAACCTGCATGCCCAATCTGCTGTAAGAACCCAAATCACTGTCTCCTAATCAAATTAGGCTCTATAACAATTAAATGGTCAACAGTGCATGATGCGCTGAGCCTGTGATTTTAGATTGAAAATGAGTCTATGAGGATAATTTCACAGTGGAAAATGAAGGTACAGTAAGAGAACAGGGGGACAGAATCTGGAGACACAATCATAAGGGACACATTTTTCCACAAGCAAATATGAATTCAATTAAAATGGAATAAAGATTAAAATGTATTTTCACCATGACACAAACATATATGGCATATTTTGCTTGTGGATTTGATTTATGTTCTGTTTTGACATAACTGAAATCACTGAAAGTTATTCTTATAAGTTATAGGTTTTTGCCCTTTCCATCAACTTTGCATTGGTGCGCTCCAGGAGGTGTGAATGAATTTTTCATGCCCATATTGGATTGGGATATTTGTGTGGGTGGGGAATCTGAATAGTTCTCTTTAATTATCACAACCGCACATTCACAGTTGAGTTATCAACTTCCTGAAATTGTCATTTTGAATTCTTATCCAGGTTTCTAGTTTGCTCTTATCAATGATCCCTATATTATGAGGTAATATATGGGGTATTGTGATTACAGGAAAACCTGCTGCTACAGCTGCTGCTGTGATTTTTGATCACCTGCACAGCACTAAGTGTGCAGGAGCTGCTGATGACTCTGCAGTACTGAGATAGCATGAATGAACATTCAACGGAAATGTCCAATTTTGGCAAGTAGAAATTACTCTTTTAAAGGGACAGCTCAGCCTTTTCTGATATATAGGTATTTACTTCCATGCTAAATCAATGTGAAGTACAAGAAATTAATATGCAACTTGCACATTACCTGCTGGATTGAAACATGACTCTGACATTTAGTTTGAGTATGGAGCAAGTCATTTTATTTTAGCTTACCACAAAGACAGGAAACCATGTCTAAAATAATACAAACATCAACACCTCTAAAGCTTTCAAAACATATCTTGTTTGTTTGACATATCAAGCATAGCTTTTAAGGCAGAGTGTTAGTGGAGTGTATTTTTCAAAAGGTGAAATTATCCCTTTAAACTAGCAATGGCGTATAACCACCAGTGTGTGGGATTGTTGAAAAAAAAAAAAAAAGACGATACTGTAATGACGTTTGAAAGACATATCTATGTCACACTTCAGTCACAGTCAGAAGTTAGCGGTGCCTTTCTGAGCCTCACTAGCCTTAAACTGATTGTCAGCAACTCCCACCAGACTTAAGGCTCACACACTGTACCCACATGCACGTATGTCCAGAATACATTATCTCACTGTGGAATATATGCACAACAGCTGCAATAGAATAATATCTCCTTAAAATAAAAAGTGAAACGAGTTAAAACTTCTGCATTCCTCAAATGCCTTTAATGCTGTGCTGTGGTGCAATGATGTTATTTTTAGAATGAAACCAGTTTGACATGGACCAAGGATCAAAGGATTTTCTTTCAGTTTGTTCTTTGCTCCATGATAAGCGTTGGCGATCTTAATGAACAACATGTGATGGAACAAAATTACCAGTATTAGGAATAAATTATTGGCAGGTCTCCGTAGCCAAAGCAGCCCAACTAAACCATCACTAAACAGCTTGAACTCCAGTTCAGGCTGCACACTTCAAACACCTGAACAGCTACAGGCACACTCAGGAAAAACCGCTGTATATGTCTTCATTTGGTGAGTTTATGGCACACAAGCGGAACAGAATCTTTAAAAAATTACTGAAACATCTGAATAATAGAAAAGTCAGCTGTCGGCTTCAGTCTTGTTTGTTGCATGTACAATCATGTTGTGCCATTTTCAATTCCAGGTTGCTCCCCTCTCCATACAGGATCACTAGAGCTGAGCCAGATTGATTGGCTGAGCAGCCACCTCTACACTTCCTGGATGTTTCCTAACTTCTCTCATTTAAGAATAATGGAGGCCATGCGCTCCTGGGAAAGGTTTTTATAGCCTTCCCCCAGCTCTGCAGTCAGCTTCTTCCACCTTAGGGCTTGTTTTTCTTTATCTTAGAGATGATCAAGAGATACAACATACCAGAACTACATTTCAAGTGTCATAGCATTCATTCATCATTTTCAACTGCTTATCAGTCACGGCCATGGGGGATACTGGAGCCAATCCCAGCTAACAATTTGAGCGAGGGCGGGGTTCATCGGGGACAGGATGCCAGTCTATCGCAGTGTTGTAGCAGTGGATCTGAATTTTGAATGTGGTATTTCAGCTTTTAGTACATTTGCAAAAAATTTTACTGAAATAGAAAAGTTGACGGCATCAATACCACTGTTACGTCTATAAAGCTTGTGCAAGGGGGCATTTGGCTTATCTTAACATATATAAAGCTAAAAACAGGGGGATAGGCTCCTTTAAAGCTTCAACAGTGAGACATAGCAGTTGTGAGCTTTAGAGGTGCTGGAAGGAATGAGAAAGAAAATAAGGATCTATAGAGGAGCACAGTGGAATAATAATGCTACAATTATTGATTATTGTTAATGATAAAATAATTTGAACAATGATAATCAAACCACAGTTTAAACTTCTCTCAGAAGGTTAAAAATGTGCAGGTGTATTTAGAATTATTGAGATTACATTCCAGTTTAATTGGACAACCTAAGTAAGGGCAATCCCACCAGGGAATTCACTAATTGAGCATGATCTTCCCAAAAGTATGCTAAACCAACATATTAAATGTGTGCTTGGTGGTGACTGAAGGAATTGTTTTGCATTTTAAAAGTACACCTTAGCCCTGTTGTGACTGCTGTGACATTAAAGAGATGGAACGTATTTAAAAGCTAACTCAACAAGATATGACAGTGAGACGGAGAAATGAGGCCAAAAAGCAGGTTAACATTCTCCTTCTGTCACTGTCTCGCTGCACAGGTCGCTTGGTCTCTGCAGCTTATACATTACCCATTTCTGTGACAGGGTATTGTCTGTCAGTGATTTTTCCGCACTGGTTGCTGCAGCTGTTGGGTCATGGGGGTGGATTTGAAAGGTCAGCATCTTCCTCTGGTATAGCCCATTCCGGAAAGATAAACAAATATGAAAGGTTTCCAAATATACAGATGAGAGGGGGGAGTCATATTTGCAAAAGAAAAATAATTACTAAAATGCCGGGCAGTGCTATCAGTTATGCAAAATTAGAAACCTGTAAACTCGTGGAACATGATATTTGAAGCATGGTCAATTTTTTGACAGTGAACTCTATTCCCTTCAGGCGCAGCTGGCAGGTAAAGAACAGTTTGACTTTTGCTAAGCGTTTACTTCACCCAGCTCTGATGACATTAAACTTTCATTTAATGAGCCTGTGTGACTATAAACACAGATTATGATTTTGGTACACTTTCCTATAAAAGCCAAGATTAATGTCCTGGCTGAGTGTGACACCATCCTGAGCCCAATATGAACAAAAGGCCATTAATAAATGCCGGTTAAAAATGTAATAAAAAGTTGAAGTGGGGGAAGGAATTACTTACAGTTACATTAAAATCACGTATAAACCATGGGTTCATATGTGACTATGGTGGTGGTGGGGGGGGGGGTTAAAGTGATGAGTAAGCAGAAGGGATCATTTCAAGGAGGATTTCAAAGAAGGGCACAGCTGGCGATAATGTAAGGTCAGCATGAGCATAAGAATGATAAAAAACAATAAAATAAAGAAAACTACAAAGCACAGCAGGTTTATTTATAAAACGCAACTCCGCCAAAAAGCACTTTAAAGTGCTTTGCGGGAGTATTGAAATGCATGAAACACAGATAGTGAATAACCAACAACAACTATTTTGAATAGTTGAAATAAAATAAGTCATATCAAAGTTTGGGCGGTTAGCCAATGTGGTGATGAGAACTATAACCTCCCGACCGACCTTTTATCTAACCCAAACCAAACGCTGGATCTTATTAAGAAATAACAGCAAAATAAATAAATAAATAAATAAAAATGTAGGCATGACAAAAACCAATACATTTAAGTAAGGCCAAGCAATTACATGATATAAAAGCAGATTTTTAAGTTCTTCATATGACACATGTCGATCCAGCAGTTGTAAGCCACTTTGTTGTGAGGTCCAACCATTAGATTCAGAATATGTGATAATATAAATCCTGTGAATATAGCCTTACCCAGACTTTGGACAAATACAAATTGAAAGATAGGAAGGAAAAAGAACCAAGAATGGGCCTAGGAGCAAAGATAATGACTAAATGCTTTCATCAAACCCGTATAATCAAGACCAGGTTTCATACAATGAAATTTTAATTATTAGCAAAGGCTAGCTAAAGCAGGCTTTGGTCTGGATACTTGGCGTGGGTGTCAGCTTGTTGCCGAGGAGATGACTTGATTAATTTCCATTTGCTCTGAGAGATGAGAGTGTCCGCGAGGGATTCAAGCTAATGTGGAATGAATTTCCCTGGAGTGACCCAAACAGAGATCCTTGTCTTTCCCGTTACAGAGGTCAGCTTTGCATGTTCACATTAAAACAAATAAAGCCGGCAAACTGCCACGACAGTGTGTAATTAGATAACTCAAACAGAAACACAAGCATGATGTGTGACACAACAGTGTCACTTTTTTTTTTTACACAGATGTGGCCTGGATCAGTTAGTACCTCTGCTCTGCTTACACAATCTGTAGCTGGGGTAGTGCTTCACTCAAATGTCTTGAAAAAAGGGCCAGTGAAGTTATAGGACTGCCAATTCCGCTATAATAATAATAAAATAAAATGGTACATCTTCAGGCTTCTGAATGAATTTCATGTTTACTGACATAAGATTAATTCATGAACAATGTAAAGCTGTGGCCTTGGCTATTAGAGAGCGGTCTGAATACAAGTAAAAGAAAAATAATTCGAAAATGTTATGAGCTTTCAGGGCAATTTGTTTCTTGAGTTAATTTTACCACAAACTGGCTGTAACTTCATGTTCATAATACAGACGTGAGCTGTATCTATCATCTAATCTCATCCTTAACAAGAAACCAAATAAAGTTATTTCTCAAACTGTCATGCTCTTGCTTTAACTTTAAAACACTCACACTATTCATGCCAAAAAGCAGCATCTAAGGAGGGGTTGGAGTGGTTGAGAGAGCTGAGGCAGCAAGTGGGATTGGTATTAGTGTATAACTGAATAAGAAGTGAGAAGAGTCAGGCTCTGACAGCTGATTAAGCTTCTGAATGCATCACAGCACAGTTATCAATTACACTGATATGCTGCATCTGCCATATCCCCTTAAAGGACGTGTAAATTTAGCTATTTCTACGTAACCTTCATTATGAGTAACTGTGAGTAATTCATATGAATATGTATTCAGAAACAAACATACCTTTGCTCACCAAGAGCTGTCTGCTGTGGTGGAAAACAGTGCCAGGACTTGTCTCTAAAACATCTTCTACTGCTGCAGCCTCCAATCTGCCCCAAAGAAATTATCTTACTCAGAGGGTGTATTATAAATCTTCTTTTGCGAACAATTTAATTTAAATGATGATGATGATGATGATATGCCAGTGATGCCAGAGCTAATCACAACCAATTCATGACAGGTTTTGGATTTTTTTTCCAAACCTACCGCTTGATGGAAGTGACCATCACCTTTAAGAAATGAATTCAAAAACATTTTAAAAAAGAAAGTAAACTGAAGCCCCACAACAGCCTTAATCTAATACGATTAAATATGTAATGAATTAGATAAAAAATTAAATAATGAGATGAGGTGGGAGACTGAGCCGAGCTATAATCTAATATTATCGAAGACATTATCCTGCATTGATTAGATCCATCTGAGTGTGAATAGATAAACAGGAGATAAAAGCAACCTCCCTCATTACAAACATGGTTCTGGAGAGACTGTGGGTGTCCCTCACTCGTGAAAATGTGTCCATCTAATTTACACCTTGTAATGAATCAATGTGAGTTCAGTTGTGAGAATGCGGTCGTCAGTTGTGTTAATTTGCTGCTGGCTCAGAGCTTGTGCACTTCTCTTCTTTTATGTCTTGTCCTCCCGACAATGTTTTTTTTTTGGCAGATGAACAAGCAAAAGAATACAGAAAAAAACAACAGATGTCTTGTGCCATTCAAAGAGCCTCCTCAATAAATCGCTTTCCCATTCTGTTCCCACCCTGCTGGCATGGATGTACACACACCCACCCAGTCATAAACATACACGGGCAGCCAGACACACACAAGATCTGAGGAATGAAAACTGCAAGGCAGACAAAAAAATTGCCTCAGGTCCTCTTTAACTTTGCTCCCCTCCTCAGAGGCAAAGCTGAGGCCTGTACCCGTAAGCTGCTGTCAAAATCTTGTTTTTTAAACTTTGAACTGAGACATTTAGGACTTTGGGACAATGCACGGAAACTTCTGTGGGGACATGTGCCTCCTCCACCATATTTCTCGCTGTATGATGTCATAAAGACAAACTTGGGGAAGGAAACAGATTTGCATTTTTTGTGAAGTTTTAAGTTAGACAGACTTGAAGTTTGGCCCTGCAGCAAAGTAAATTTCTCAGCAAAGGAGAATTAGATCCTCGTATTGGCCCTAACTAAATGTGATGCATGGAGAAGGCACATACCTCAGCATCTCGTGAATAGATCAATGAAAAATGCGGCACAGTATCGTACAGAGCGAACTCACTGGGGAAAATGTAGAGCAAAAGTAATCAATTATCACACCTCCCACTACATTCCCTTTACGGAGGCCCCTTGATTATTTCAGGGAATTAGCTATCGATCACCTAAGAGAATCAGCGGGACAGCCACCAGCCAGCTAGCCAGTCAGCAATGCTTACGTTTACTACACCTGCTCGGCTGCAGATCAGCAGGGGAATGCTGGTTAAGCACTTGCCACGTCCCACACTGCACCTGCCTTAAGATGACAGGGGAGGAATGCAGAAATTAACAGGTACTACATATGAGAAGCAAAGCAGGCAGGCTCAAATCAATGTCGACAAATATTGAGGAGAGATGAAAATCTCAAGCCATATGCTTGGCTGCTTTGATAAAGCTGCACTCTACCAGTTCATTATCACCATTATCATCCAGGATGTCTACATTCACGTCACGGCGAGCGGCCACCGAGGTCACTCATTAAGAGAATACACTGTGTTTTAGACAAGTGCTCTTGCTGAGCAATTTGCAACAATCTACAGCTTCGTGTGAAGACACTGTCATCCCGAACACATCCACTTATTTGCCCAGCCAAGCCTCTGCAAGTATGAACCAGAAGTCTCTGTTTTTGATGGTTTCTATTCAGTCGTTGTGGAAACACATTATCATGATTGTTAGATAATGAAGAGGACATGGAGAGTGCTTAAAATGAAGCCTTGCAAAGACAATGTATTCAGAAAACAGCATTAGTGACTGAGACTTCAGTAACAGGAAGTCTGTTCATCACACTGTGCACAATATCAAACTTTGCCTTGTGTAAGTGAGCCACCGGAGGTAAGTTATAGTAATGCACTGCTGCTTTTGTGAATACCAAAGCACTTTGTCTTCATTTTGTATTTTCTGTCATTAAAGATTTGTGTTTTTAAGCTCTTTCTACTGGGTGCTAATTATGTACAACTACATTTGATGGTCAATTGATAATTTAAGTCATTTTATATTAAGACTTTTTCAAATGACTACATGTATCATTTTATTAAATGCATCTACTCGTGATGAGCTACAGAGCGTCAACCCTCAACTGACCAGCCTCACAGAAACCTTCTGTGTCTTCTGGTCTGTTGCTCTGGTTTGCTATTTGGTGACAATGATAAAGTCTTAGCTGCACTTATTTTTCTGCATATTCAGACCAGAAAGTGGGGAAGCAAAAGTGATTGTGCAGTAGGTGGTGATGCTTAAGGCTATTTGTTGACTTGTTATCTGATTTTAAAAATAATTAGTTACATTGAACAAACAAAAACACATATTGCATATGCATACTATTTGTAGTAGCATACTTTCCAATCATTTATCAAGAAACAACCCAGCAAATACAAAATCCTTCTCTGCCGTGGACCCTTTGGATCTTTCTTCTACTGTAAAGGTCAGCACTGCTGAGAGAGCTGGCGGCTGATCAACAGTACACGTGTGCTCCAGAGCTCATCAAAGTCTAACTATATGCAAAGCCATTGTCTAAAATTATTCTGTAAGGAAAAACCTCCAATGAATCCATTGTATGATACCTGCCCTAATGCCATAGAGAGTATCAGCTAAGAACCAGATACTTTTTCTTAGGAGGTGTCTGAGAACAAAGCTGCGCTATAATGAGAAGGAATGTTTGACTTATATTTTTCAGAAACAGGAGGTGCATACTCTTGTACTGAAAGGCAAAAATTCTGACCTGCATATTTACTGTAACAACATTTAAAGCTGAAGGTAGAAGGGTTTCCTCTTTTTCTGACCCCACTGTCCGAAAACTGATCAGTGCAGCCATAATCATGTTCAAGGCCCAAGATGGTTTGTGATGGAATTGCTGAGAGTCCCTCGCAGGAATGTGTGACAGCCACCATTTATCATTAAAATGCCAAAAGCTCATCTCGTGTTGGAGAGGCCTGCATACACAACAGTCTGAGCTGATTGTGAGCAGCCACTGCAACAACTGCTGACACTATGTGATGAAAAAGTGTAGCCTTATATATAACATGAGCAGTTGCATCTAATTTGAGTTTGATTGTTTTATTTTGAAAATCATCCTTCTGTATCCATGCCACAGACCATATGATAAACAATAATGCAGCCTCTACCATAAATGGTAAGTGACAAGATTTATTTCCCATATAAGGCTGGCTCCGAATGAGCGGAAATAAATACACACTTTTATTGAGGTGCTCATGTGGTTTGAGGCACCTCAGAGTTAACAATCGGTGTTCACACCCTGTTCCAACTGATAATTGATGTCCTGCATTATTAGCTCCTTTCAGTACCATTAAGAGATCCTGTGTCAGTCACTTGGTGTGTGTCTGGGTCCCAGTGCTCCCATGGTGCGTATCATGCTGTGGATGAGCAGAGGAGCTGATTAAAATCGGCTACAGCCCAGTGCACCGAGGACACTCACAGATATTTGGGTCCCGCAATGCAGAGGATGATATTCCTTTTTCCTTTCTCTTGCTGTCATCAAACCAATCACACCATGTTTTCTACTTTACTACTTCCCCACTGAAACCCGAAAGATGGGGAGAGAAATATCTTTGAAGGACTTCAAAGTGGAAACCGAGAGGCAGAATCTATTTTGCTGAGAAAAAGACTTAAGACAGGTATATGTAGACACGCAGGCAAACAACAGAGCAATTTTTCTTGGGACAAGATGTGATTACATGCTACATTACAATGTGACTCATTAGTGCTTATGGCAAATTAATTACATGCCTCTCGGCTGAACTAAATTAAAGACTGCTTGGTTGTGAAACTAAACAGAAAGAGTGATGAAAAAGGCTACATCTGACAATTAACGCTGTAAAAACTAAAGGTGGGAAGAAAAAACAAAAGGTGCTGTTAGTTAGATGCTGTAACTTACTTAATTTTTGAGGAAGATGCAGGCAAAATTAGTGATAGCTGTCATTCTTTCCCAGTTTTTCCGATTTTTCCCATCAATGCCTTTTATTATCACGTAACCCCAAATGAGATTTGAAATGTGGGCTTGAGGATCAAGGTATCAAATCCCTGCCTGATTAGTGGAAAACCTGTGCTCAGTGCTGAGAGAATCAAAACACTATGTTTCAGGCCTTGAGGCTCAAACGATGAGCTGAAAGATGATAAAACAGTCAGTGAAACCAACTTGTATGATAATCATCTGTGGGTTTATCTACTTGCAAAGGTTTTTTTTCTCAATGACATCTCAAACTTGTTACAGGGACACACATATATATGCTGTAAATAATTTTAGATTTAATAGAGTAATCTGTTAATTCTTCTTTCCTTTGTATTAGATAGTACTTGTAACCAGTCAACTCACACTTTAGAATCTGGGACCATAACCTCCCTTACACTTACTGTGCCAACAAATTAGCTACAAGTAGGATGCGAAAATAACTCTGAAGTGCCTGGTGTGCAGGTGACACTGAGGGCAAACTCACATGTGCGCATACATCACTTTGTCAATGAAATGCTTGTACCCGAGGTCAATACATTGGTATACTGAACAGCATTGTAGCTGAGCAATCAGTACAATGAAGGACACATCCTGGTGGCAATTTACCTAAAATTTGGTGTGTAACACATTTATGGTTCTCAGTACCATTGAGAGTTTCAGAGTAAGTGCATTAAGTGCCCATAAACACTCATGGATTATTTGAGTCGTACCTTCAGGACAGTGTGCCAGTTTAAACAAAAATGTTAAAAATAAGATGAGACTCAGTCCCGTCAAATGCCATTTTAACATTAAGTCATATACTTAATACAGCATTTATAATAATGGCAGGGAAAAACTTCCTTTAGGAGGCAGAAACCTTGGGCAGAACCAGGCTCAGGGTGAGCGGCCATCTGCATGGCTAAAAATAACTGCAAGATTCCTAACAGTAGGACTGGAGGCCAAGGTAATGCCATCCAGAGAAATTACATTATCAGTTAAAGCTTGACTTAGCTACTTCGGTACTGAGTCCATATGTCTCTATCACACACCTGTGTATAGTGGCCAAGAAAAGTAAGCAAATCCTTGGAACTACCTGTATTTTCTGTAGAAATATATCTTAAATTATGGTCTACACAAAAATGAACAAACATAAACTGCTTTAACTAATAACCCATAAATTATTATAATGTTTTTAAACTTCAGTGCCCCAGCAGCCCGGCTTTCACAGCTCTACCTAAAGGCCACACTTGCTACAGTGGCATTGAACACTGTATGTCAGTAGATACAGAGCTACCCTAAATCACTCGTTTTCTACCGCTTATCTGTTTCATGTCACAGGGGGGATGGAGCCATCCCAGCCAACCTTCTGGGACAGGTCACCAGTCCATTGCAGCGCCAACATAGAGAGACAGACAGGCAATTTAGATTCAGCAATTAACATAAACATTCATGTCTTTGGACGGTGGGAGGAAACACGTGCCGACACGGGGAGAACATGCAAACCCAGCACAGAAAGGTCCCAGGCTGGGAACCGAACCCGTGACCTTCTTCCTGCGAGGCAACAGTGCTAACCACTATGCTGCTGTGCTGCCACACTCAACACCACGACTGTTCAGTGGACTGTCTCAAAACACACAACACATAGGGCGTAAAAAGGGCACTGCACATTGACATGAATCCAGACACTCAAGTGAAGGAAGCATCATGATTGGGGTTGCTTTGATACTTTGCGGCCTGGACAGCTTACCATTATTCAAGAGATTATGACTTGCCAAGTTTATTAGGCAATCCAGCAGGATAATGTCGTGGTGTAGGTGTAGTAGCTGGGTGATGCAGCAGAACAATGACCCCAAACATCGAAGTTAATCCACAATACAATGGCCTTAAAAAGAGAAATCCTGCCTCTGGAGTGGCCCCCTCAGTGCCCAGCCCTTAAAATGATTGAGATGCTGAGGAATTACCTCAAGAGGGCTGTAACTAACAGGCGCCAGAAGAATATGGCTGAACTGAAGCTGTTCTGGAAAGAAGCTTTGTTGGGGTTATTGCTGCTAAAGGACGTCCATGTTTTCCATCACAGCTGTGACTGTGTAATGGGTGTGGTGATGATTAACATTGTTTCTCTAGTATGCTAACTAATGCTAAATGCTAATGCTAAAACAGCTTAATCCATGGTTTTTTCCCTCTCCACATGAGGCCGCAAGTTATTGCTTTCATGCAGGTTGAATTTTGTGGGATTTTAGCTCAATATGAGGACAGAAGAGTTGACTGTGTTAATGGTGTTCTCGTGGTTATGTCTACGTCTTTATGATTCTCATGGAGACGTCCTGCCATATTTGTCGTGCTGCCTGTTGGAGCCCGCTACACGCGCCCAAACAAACCCTACTAACTGTACTTTCCTTGGTCATGTAAATGTTGTTGATATAGGTCCGGGGGAAAGAAATACTTCCACACCGGTGACTTCAGTTAAACAGGAGGGCGTTTGAGTTCAGTTACTGTCTTAGAAATCAGCCGTTGTCATGGTGTCTTTTATCTGGCTGTTGATTCAAGTTAAAGGACGTAATGTTGACTTGACGCACTTCAATGTGTGTCTGTGTTTTTCCCCCCTATGGGATGTGATATTGGGGGAGTGGATACATCCTTGATTATACCTTTGATTTCTGTCATTTTTGTCATTTCAATCGATATCCAATTTACGAGATTCTGACACCCGTAATAGTGGATACACTCAACAGTTTGTAGACTTTGATAAAGACAAAGCCTCCTCCTGTTTGTCTCATGGAAGAAGAGAAAAATCACAGGCTCATTTTTCACACCAGTATAGCAGAGACTTTGTATCTAAATCTTTATCCATCTCTTTGTGTGCTTTGCTTATCCAGCCATTGGTACACTGCTGAGAAGACGGAGTCTGTTTCTGCCGGATTGCACAAGCTTTCTCAAAGACATTTTATCACCGTGGCAACCAGAGAATCAAATTTGGTTTTGGGATATCAAGATGAAAACAACACAAGAATAAAACACAAACATGTGTGCTGAGTATGAACTGCGCTTACGGCAAGATACGATTTAAGCAAAATGCTTTCACAAGACTGTTGTTGCATCATGGGTTTTATTCAAGTCCTGAGACAAATTTGTACTAAGTGTGCCAAGCTTTCCATTTTGTTTACAATTTGATAATTGAGTGCGCCTTAAGCAAGCCATGTTTGCGCTTCTTCAATCCCATGGCTTTTATTTTCACTATCAGAGAGAGCAATGGTATTGGACTATTCAGCTAAACCCAGGATTACATCCAAGGTGAGGAAACTGTCTTTAACAAACAAGCACCAGCAAATTATGTCTTTTAACAATGTGTGCAACAGCAATATGGCTATTTAAGGTTAAGTAAAATCAAATTTACAGTTTCTAAGCAAACAATAATTGAAGGTCTATCACAGGATGAAAACTTCACTGTCCCAGCAGCCGGCCTTTACAGCTCTACCTAAATGCTACATTGGCATTGAACACTGTACGTAAATAGATACAGAGCTACCCTAAATCTCTCACTTGTTTACTAGCCACACAAGCCACACAAGCACGGGGAGAACATGCAAACTCCACACAGAACCTGCAACCTTCTTGCTGCGAGGCAACAGCGCTAACCGCTATTCCGCCGTGCTGTCTGCTACCTTAAATGATTTCTTATTAAGGCAATCTTCTCCAGATATCCTCTTTTTACAGCAAATTATTCAAACAGCGCAGAAGCCCAGCTGTCTAAATAATTAAATTTTATCGTGACTGCAGCACGTCTTCCCCTCTGGCTTGAACTTCCTGTTGAACTCTTGACAGGGAATCATCTTATAATTGCTGTGTGATGGATTGCGGGCATGTAAGTACCAGCAAACATGCTCTGCCTATATCGGTTTAAATTGGTCTGTCTTGGATGACTTGTATGAAGCTCCAAAGGGGAGGAAAGGTTGAATTACACAGACAAATTCTGCACAGGAAAGACAGAGTACATCAGTACAAAAAAGGCGGGGACCATTTATATTATACCATGTATATTTGTCTATTACAGTCGTAGCAAAAGGAATTAAATTTTCCCCTTTTGAAGAAAGTTTTGTGCTGCTGTGCCAAATTTCTTCTGTGGGGATCAGTAAAAGAACACATTTTCTTATTTTATAAGCACTTAATATCTTGTTTGAAAAGTAAGTTAATTATATTTAGTGATATAAATTCAGAAACAAAAAAGGTGATGAAAAGCTGTCAAATCAAAAACCTTGTTATGTGAGAAAAACATTCTGTTTGATTCACAATAAGAACAGAATTTCATATTTTGATTCTGTTAGTGAAATAATTGGCTTTCTTGTAGAATACTTCTGCGTCTGCACTATGGACACAATGGCCCTCCTCATCCATCATTCTCCATCAAACTGCTGATGCTTCTTTTTCTGTCCACACGTAATTCTTTAGTGATGGGAAGATGGGTTTTTCTCACTTGTAATGTAAGATGCATGTATTTGCATTTTATGACACTTTGCTTTTTCCATGGAAATTTCAGGAGCCTGCTCTGTTGTACTTCATGACACAGCTTTGTAGTTGCAAGGCAAGCAGCAAAGTTGACCACTACATCTTCATTCATCAATTTGATATGACTAAGGCATATCCCATCTGGCACTCGACGGTGCACTGCATGGTCATATTTTATTTTCATTTATTTTTTAAGTGTTATTTTTATTAAGACAGTAAGTGGCAGAGGAGCCAACATGACGCAGCGAGAGAGAAAAAGGCGAATGACATGCAGCACAGGTCCTTGAGTCCAACCCGGGACACTGCAGTAATTTTGCATGCGCGCGAACCACTTGACTATCCACGCTGCTCTGGATGGGCCTCCTTGAAAGTAAACACACAATTTTGTGCTGGATAACAGCTCAAACAAGAGAGTAAGCACGTTTACATGACATCTAAAAAAACTGAATTATTGCGTTAGTCCGACCAAAACTGGACTTTTAAAGTACATGTAAACACGTTAGCTCGACTAAAATCGAGTTCATAATTGTTGGACTAACACACCCAGATAATGCAATTGAAAGTCGATCTATTGCTGCATGTATATGGACAGTCGGACTGGAGCTGGAGGAGGTGATCTGCGCATGTGCTTAAGTTTTGCGCCAAGCTATGACCCGGAAGACGAACGGTATTTAAAACATAAACACAAACGTAGGAGGTCAGACAAAAGAAGCCGGCTAACTGTTACACATCGAACATGGCAAAGTCTGCAGCAAAAGCTAATTTTTGGACGGATATAGAGGCTAACTTGCTAGCTCAGTCTTTTTTTCTTTCCACCTCTGTTGTGGTCTGATGTCATAGATCAATCGGTAGTGGCCCATTACCCACAAGCCAAAAGAGTGCATATCGCCACCTATCGTAGCAGAGGCGACATGATTTCAACAAATAAATCGGTTTCACTCCCGTGCATGTATACTGGCACAAGGACAGAAGTCTGATGAGACTGCTTTATTGAGCTATAACCATAGCTTGACTTAGCTGTGCATGTAAACGTACTGGGTGAAAACACTGAAGTAAAGGTATTTAAATTTGTTTAACCTGAACATTTAGCCCAGTCAAGCTACAGTCTATGCAGACAATGAAGACAGGCAGTGGCCATGGAATTAATGCTACATTCTCTGAAGCAATGTGTGTACAAGTTTACAATGTTGATTATTCATGACTGTATTCCTGTCTTTCTTTTTGATCTCCTGCCAGAGTGCCGTTATTCGTATTGTGTTTTCCTGAATTTAAGTGCTCAGCTTGTTCCACTGTGTTTTGGTGTTTTGAGACTTGCTCTCTGGTACTTATGAGATACTGTATTTTGCCTTTTATTGTTATGTCTATTAATAATTAATGTATTTTGAAGCACTTTAGCTGCACTGTAGAAACTACCAGTGAATAAAATGAAACACCAACACAGGGCGTGGTGTGCGTGTGACTATGTGGGACATACTGGTCTCTTGTCCCCTGTGAGGTACATAACTAATAATGTTGCACAACCCATATTAAACTTTACTGTCTATTTTATGTTGTTTTTTGCAGTTCAGTGTGCCTTCAGTGAGCATATTGAGAATGTGTGAGGTCAAACCTTTGTAGAGTAAAATCTGTTTGCATCACTATAAGAGGCTATAGGAGTGATTTTGCATCTTTCATCCCATTTGCTACAAGTTAGATATACTTTACATTACTGCTGACCACCTTCCACAACAACTTCTGTGTATAGATTTGCAATGTTTTGCTAGAGGATGCCCTGGGACCCGGAAACAGATAAGCAGTTGAAGATGAATGGAATGAATGGAATGCTAGAGGATGAATGGGTAGGGAATAAGTAATGTGTCTTACAGACTTATATGTAATAGTAATATTTATACGTGTATGTATGAATACGTATACATATACTGTATGCTTTTTGCACAAGGAGTCGTACTATTAAGTGACTCCTTCCTTTAGTGCATTTAATTAACACTTTTATTTATTATACCAGCTGGAAACGCAGACGGGTCCTTAACAATGCTCTAACCACCCTGTCATCAAGATAAAAATGTTTTTTGTTTGTTTGTTTCACCATGATTAGTAGGTTTTATCTTTTTTTTTCTTCTGAGACTGGAAAACATGAAGAGACACCGAATAAAAGTGAGGATGTTTTGCTCCTTGACAAACACATTGAAGAAAGGTCTCCTTTGAACTTCAGGGCAACAACTAGTGGAAACAAGAGTGTAAAGGCCCGTTGCCATGGTAACTTATGTGGAACACCTAACCTACTCCAGAGCAGGTTCTGGATAGGAGCTCAGCAGGTATAGGAGACCGCCCACTGACCAATCAGCTCTCTTGAAAATGATCTGCCCGTTTTTTTACAGCCAGAGCCCATTAATGCGGGAACTGGGAGTATAAATTCATTATGTTCTGAAACTGTGTTATATGATACTCATCAAGGCTATTTCTTTTTAACTTTAGGGCAGTTCAGTGGAGGGCTGCTGGGTGACAGAGAATATGCATACCACCCATATTTGATGGCCCCCTATTCTGATGCTGGTGCAGGGCCTATTCTGAACCTGGTTCAATGTGGCCCCCTCCAAAACCAGTGTCAGGATTGAGATGGCCTTTGGGGTCCTCAGGGCCCATTTCACCTGTCTCTGGGGGTTGAGGGCGGCCCCAGACCGGGCATACAATATAATTTCTGCATGCATTGTACTACACAATATAGCGACCATCCGAAAGGAGAGGACCCCTTCTGTAAAGCCCCCAGCCCCTGATGTGGTAGACCCCATCATCCTTGATTAGCCCTCAGGGAGGGCAGTAAGAGAGGTCATCGCTGAACATCTTTTTAGTCAAGCACATAAAGTTAGTTTTTTCATCTTTTTTAATTTCATAGTATCAATTTCTTTTCTCCAGTTCCAGTAAAAAAATACATATTTTAGTTTCACTGTTTGCAATGCCTGAGAGAGTAAATGACTGATTTACCTTTTTCTTATGCTTTAGTTTTTCAACCTCAAGTTTAATTTTTTTGATCTTTAACTATTTATATTTTATATCAAGCTCCAATTTTTCCTTGTAAAGTGCTCTCGCTGTGTAGGCACCCACCTGAAACAAATAACATACATAGTGCAGTAGCTTTAGCATAATAAGTACGAGCTCTTTGTATGGTTCACTTTAAAATAATGCTAATGTCACACTGACTATCGTGATGAATAAAGTTATTTACATCTTGCGACTGTCTCCTTTTTTTCTCGCAGCATACGATCAGCAGCAACAGATTGTATGTAAATGTATGTGATAGGTTGAATTTACTGTTACTTTTCTGGAGGACATTTTGTGAGTGGGGGCAGCAGGGTCACTGTTGAGGTCTCACTATCCACTGTGCAGAAGATACATCTTACTTTCACAGTAAATGGATATTTGTGTTTCTGCAGCCCAGTGTTTTATCATTGGCTCACTGAACCATTCCATGTACAAATGTGATGCTTTGTGAGCTGCCACCTCCACCAGGGTCTGATGTGACCCCCTCTACATCCTCCATCAAGTGGGATCCTCATTATTTTAAAGGAGAAACTCCTCTGCAGGAGTGTAATCCTGAGTAGAACCCCCCCCCCACGCTTTTTCATGTCACATTATTTCCTGTGGGCTGCAAACAATATCAAATCATTACCATTGTGATCATCCTAAAACAAAAATTCAGTGTAAAGAAAGTAGATGTTGGTTATTGTCCACAACAGGGACACATACAGCCTACAAGATGTTATAGGAGAACTACTGACTGCTTTGAACTATGTTCTTATATTTGTTTTTGCTCCCAAATCCTTTTTGCTCCATCAGGGTTGCAACTGAAATAAATTGTCAAAATTGTCAAACAAGCAATAAAAAAAAAAAAAAAAAAATCAGAAACATAAATTGATGGGGAACACACATTAACATTAACCACGCTGATGTGGTGGAGAATTAATATTAGAATCCCGGTAATTTACACACTGACAGAGTCGCCCATTTTTTCCCAGCATTCTTTGTTGGTACTTGCTGCTGCAGCTGTGTTACTCTTTGCTTGAATAATGGATTTGTACTCCTGATATTTTCGGTATATCACACTTTGCTCCTCCATCATGAAATACGCTGCTTTTTGCGTCTTTTCCAGGGTCTTATTGGTCAGATACAGCAAACCCCGCCCTTTTTCTGTGAACGTGCACTGATCTAGACGGGAAGACGTCTGGGTTCAATTAGCCAGTTGATAACTGGCTCCGTGACACCGCTTATCCGGATTGCAGATGTCGGAGTAAGTGAAGCCAGGTAACGAAAAGAGATCCTGAGCATGTTAATCCAGCTTCATGATACAGCCCACTGTCTTGAAGCAAAGCACAAACAAAAGTTTGCATGAGGCATGAAACAAGTATGGTGCTTATATGGTCCAAACAGGAGACAAATGAGGCTGTGAATATATTTATATCCATATGGAAACGTATATGGAGCTAAGTATGATTGCTCAATAAAACTACAAACCAAATTCAAATCAAAAGGAATTATATAGCCCCATACGTATGTGAAGCACTTCTCAACAATATTCTCAATAACTGAGTACACACACAGTGGACTCATTTAACCCAAAGTCTGATTCTGACCTCAATGTCAGTTGGTTTGGCAGAAACAGGGTCGTTCTCTATGTGTAGTCTTCCATGAAATATCCCTTATCGCCCTAAAGTTCAGTTTCTGTTTAGTGTGGCGGACATAAAAACATCTACAAAGTTATTCCAGGTGGTAAACAACAAAAGAAGTGTTGGAGTTAGGAACTCCATTTGGTCACATTTATCTTGCTAGTAAAGACATCAGCGAAGACTTTGGTCAGTTTGATATTAATGCAGTAGTGCCAGTTAGGGCCCAGGCCTGACAGCAGCTGATCTGACCCAGTACCAAGCTAGATTTTGTTATTAAATCAATATAAATTTTGGCTGTACTACACAGCCCTGCATGTGGGTGCTCAATATTCTTGCTCATGTATTTACACACCAACCCGAAGGATGTTTCCAATGTGTTAAATGCAGCCATAGGTGTTGAATCGGTGGGTGCCTCCTAGCCAAAGCGCCCATGTTTTCCATGGCATGTACCAATTTGGCATTGGCAGCATCCTTTAGGTGGGTGCATAATGAAGTTTTGCAGGCTGGAGGCATTTACAGGAAGTATGTGGAACTTTAACTCAAGTTTTAGGGTCCCCTTTCAACAATTAGACCTCAATTTAAAAGTTATTTTAGTGGCAGGGTCATGCTGTAGAATTTGCTGGTTAAGTGGGTGGGATCTGTGAATATGTGTGAAAACACTCAGAACTTTATAGACTATAGCTCCTGTAGCTTTTAAGGTCATTCCCGATGATATATTTTTCATGTCATTTAGAAAATGACAACTAACTTTATCAGGAAAAAATTGTTTTTTAACGAGTCTAACATCGGCAAGTGGAAAGGGAAACATTTGACGTGTTACCTTTGGCTCGAACTGTGGGAATAGGTTTCTACACCATGCTGTATGCTATGTTCACACACCCACACAGGTTATCCACAAGGCCGGAAAAGGTGAACTATTGACATACTGCCAACTGCATTAAGAACAGCCATCTATCCTCCTGTAACATTTTGGCTACACAGACATCAACATTAACCGAGAACTTAATGAAGTGATTTAGTAACATCATCGCACCTTTGTGTTTGATCTAATTATCTTTATTTGGGAATAGTTTACTCAGAGGTACTAAGGGGAGGAATGATAATCTTCATATTTACATTTGTAAATGCACCAAAACAACAGCTCTGAAATAAACAGAACATGAATGAAAGTTGTAAGATGTTGAAAAGTTTTTCATAGGCATTTCTGATTCATTAGACTGTCACTTAGAGCTGAAACAAACAATATGAAATATAACCCTTCAAGGTTTCTAGTTGTGGTCAACAGAAATTAGGAAAACACGAATGTGTAAACAGTCAAAATGACCTCAGCAAGGCTTCAATCATTGTGACATTGGGATCACGTGAGCACCAAGAGCTATCATGAAACAGATGGGGGGAAAAGCGTGTTAATCCCAGCGTTAATATGTGGGGGCCTCTTTGGTGATACTGACAGCAGTGTGCTTTTTCTTTTTGAGCATTAAGTTATGCTGCTGGTTGAAAGTGGGTGTTTACATCACACACACCTGCATATAGTGTTGGCCCCTAGGCCCATGTCTCCAGTGATTGAGCTTTTTCATGGGCAGAGAAAAACGAACATTGAAGGCTGACACTAAAACTACGATAAGACCAACAAAGGCAGGGCAGATACATTAATGGAACTGCAGCGAGTTAAAAAACAAAAAAAAAACAGCTCCTGGCAGTTGTGGGGGTGAATTGGAGTTCAGGATGGGCAGCTATGACCTTCAAAAAGAGACAAATTTGCACCTCAGTTTTAATCCTTATTTTACACAAGGTCTAATAATGCAATGCTGCAAAACGTTTTCCCTGAAACATGCATTATCTCTGGTTTGTCCAGTTATGGCTTGCATTTATGAGGTTGAAAGCTAGCTAAATAAATAAATAAATAAATAAATAAATAAATAAAAAGGTACTGATTTTGCTGTTTTGCTAAAACATATCTCATCCTCCCTCCGTGTGTGAATGCAAAACCCTAGAGATGGTGCTTTAGAGAGAAACTTTGTTTCTTGTTATTTTTAGTCATGTGTACTTCAATATTACAATCATTATACATTATGCTAGTCTGCTGCGTCGAGGTAGGACTGCACACAAAGCAGGAAGCGTCTAAACCTGCTGTGGCATTAAAAGAAAGCTTTGCATAACTAAACAGTGCCTACCTTGAATCTGCCAGTCTTTTCAGTGTGCCAACCTCAGAAATCAATGCTAACATCAAATGTGACAGGTATAGATTTAAAAACTTGGCCTTGATCTCAAAGAACAAAGTTGACTTCGGTGTAGTTACCTTACTTTTGTCTTCGGTACCCCACCCCAACAAGGCTCTATTGACTGTGTTGACCCAATGTGAAGTGGAATTACAATTTTTTCCTTAATCTTTGCTCCCTGCTGGATTTTGAAATCATCAGCACTTACGGCACCTGCAGCTTCTTTTGTTAGGCTTCGGGGCACTTAGTTAATATTATAAACACGTTATCTATTGGAAATCTCTTTCACATGCTCCTGCTCTCTCTCCCTCTTTCCCCAAACTTGACTCGTCCTGTAATAAATATGGTGAGAGGCAACAGTCCGGCGGGAGGAGATGGAGGAGAGCAGGAAGAGATTATTCGAGCTGCTTGTAGAATTTTAAAGATCCATTATCTCAGACTGGCCTGATTTAATAATCGCTAGGGGACACCAGAGTATTAAATCTATCTGTGTTTTAATGAAAAATTCACCTACTTATGTCGTTTTCAACTGAAAGTCTTCTTGTGGTTCAACAGGCTACTGCATGAATAACTTCATATAAATCTGGCTATAGGAGGAACAGAGACGTGAGAAATGTGTGCATCTAAGAAAAATGACAGATTTTCTTTGCTGATTCAGCTGAGTTGATGCAAAGATGATTTTATAAGGATGTGTTTTTCCATGTGTCTGTGTCAGCAAAGGTGGGGACCACAAAATAATTGCCTCAATCTTTTATGGTTGCCTCTGAGGAGACTTCGATTTTTTTGCATCATTGACAAATCGTGAATCTTGTAGACTGTGAAACATTTAAATCATACACTTGTCAAATAAGCACTCCCTTGCTGGTGGGTGTGCTGTCATATCTTTTTCTTGCCCATCCTTTCTCTGCCTTCAAATCCACAGTTCTACTGCAGAGGAGTTGACTCTACGCCCACACTCTTTTGCATAAATGAAATTGTCCTGTCTTTAAGCCTTAGAGCTGACAACCCTTAAGTGTGTGAATTACATCACAGGGCTGCATGGAAGTAAAGGGCAGCAGAAGTTACTCAAATGTTGCCATTTAAAGTAGTCATAAAAACTAGTGATCATGCATATATTTTAGATGTTTCCCTGCTCCAACACACCTGATTCAAATGAGTGGCTTATCAGACCTCAGCAGAGCTTGATGACGAGCTGATCAGGACCGGAGTTGGAGACGTCTGTTCTAGAGGTCCAGGGGTACAGAGCAATAACAAAAAAATGTCATCTTTTGAAATTCAATTGTCAAATTCTATATTTGTGTCATTTTAGATCAGATGTGACATGCCAAACCAAAATACACACAAGGACAGTCAAACATGGTCTGAATGGACCCAAATATATTTCAAGTTAATTCAAAATGTTGTTGCCCAAATGGAAAGAGGACAATGACAGAAGCTTGATTCAAAACCAATGTATGCTCAAATTTGATACACAAACTTCAAAAAACACTGGGCCCACATTTCCTCTGGGATGATTATGATGCACCACATGGTAAGAACACATCCCCTCTAATACCAAAAACCCAAGAGGTTACCGATATTAGACGAAATTAGAGACAATAAGTGGAACCACTTGGGTATTGTCCGTTGTCTGTCCAAGCACAACCAAGTGGTTACCCGAGTGGGTATTGGAAAGAGTGACGCACTGACTAGTGTTACTGAGCTAGAGGGAAACAACAGGACCAGGGATGGCTTCAACAAAGCTTCAACAAAGCACTCACTCAGAGGATTTTATGGTTCAATTAGAATTCATCAGAGATCTAACACTAAACAACAGATTAGCATACACACAAACACATTTCTAACCAAAATGCAGACATGACAGTAATACTAAATGAATTCATAACTTGCAATATAACCTTTACAATGCATGGAAATGTTTTGAATCGCCTGGAAGACAACACAAATGTCTCTTGTCCAAGTGGTGATTTTCAGCCTCTTGTGGCTGACAAGAGTAAAACAAGAATAAGTCTCTCCTCTCGCTCCCTGACTTACCACTCTTTCTTACTGTCACTGTCCAAATATGGCAAAATAATTTCCCCCCAAAAAATGGTGTTCTTCTACTCAGGGCTTTTGTGCGTTACTATCGCACATGAAGTAATGCGGCGGCATACAGTAGTGGTTAGCGCTGTTGCCCCACAACAGGAAGGTCACTGGTTCTATTCCCAGGCCTAAGGCCTTTCTGTTGGGAGTTTGTATGTTCTCCCCGTGCCTGCGTGAGTTTCCTCTGGGTACTCCAGTTTCCTCCCACCATCCAAAGACGTGCAAGCTTAGGTTAACTGGTGACTCTAAATTATCCGTAGGTCTGAGTGTGAGTGGTTGTTTGTCTCTGTGCGTTATATGTGTGTCTGTGTGTTACTTATATACAGTTTTTGATTAAGTAGTTGGATCGAATAAGCCAAAGTGATTAAAATGTCTCAGGGTAATCTCAAGTAAAAAATATTATAACACACAAGAAACTAGGCCACTGAGTAATCAATTATTTAATTTTTAGTAAGTACACTGCAAAAAATATATTTTAAAATATATATATGGCCGTCAAAATTAATGGGTTGATCCAGATGAATTAATTTGCATGATGAATTAAATAACAATTTTGATGCTAATTTTTAACGCAATTAATGCGTGTCAATGGCAGCATAGTGGTTAGCACTGTTGCCCACAAGAAGGTCATGGGTTCGGTTCCCAGGCCTGGGGCCTTTCTGTGAGGAGTTTACATGTTCTCCCCGTGTCTGCGTGGGTTTCCTCTGGGTACTCCGGTGTCCATCATGCTTGGGTCAATTGGTGACTCTAAATTGTCTGTAGGTCTGAGTGTGAGTGGTTGTTGGTCTCTGTCTGTTTCTGTGTGTTGACCCTGTGATGGACTGGTGACCTGTCCAGGGTGTACCCCACCCTCGCCCAATGTGAGCTGAGATTAGCTCCAGCACCCCCCATGACCTGGAAATGGATGAGCAGTAGACGATGGAATGAATGAATATTTGGCATGAACACTATGCATTACTACCTCAAATCAGTGTAACTTCGTTTTGTCACTACATAATGTCCATGGTTCAGTACATTGAGCACTGAGTCTTCTGTTTATTTGGCCAAATTAAGATCAAGATTCAAGGTGACTTTATTAGTACCCATAGGTAGATTTGTTTGCAGTAACAAGACAGGGGGCATCTCAACATATACTCATAGATTAAGGACAACAGACAATTAAGACAGCACAGAACAAATATGGGTAGGTGTTCACACAGCTCACTGATCTGGATTAAAAGCAAAATAAAATAAATAAATAAAAGACCACAAAGATGCCAATATAAAAACCTGTTAAGAGCAAGATTCAGGGACAGTGAATAGTTAAATTCACTGTGCATTTTATATAAAAATGCACGAAGACTTGTTTAAGATGGAAACAGCAGCAGGGACAAAGCTATTCCTAAAGCGTGTGGTCCTAGACTTCGGGACTGTGAGTCTCTGTCCGAGCGGCAGGAGCTGGAACTCACTGGATAGGGGGGTGGGAGTCATCTTTTCAAATGGAGCTGGCTAGCTGCTGCAACTGTTTGGTGTACAGTGACTCTGAGCCCAACTGTGATTCCCCAGTCAGCTGACTTGACCATTTAATGATTTGGTTCAGTGAGTTTCTTTCTTTTAGAGGAAAGTTTGCAAACCATGACGCAAGACAGAAAGCTAAAACTGACTCAGTAAAAGCACAATAACAAAGTGTCATCATGGTCCTATCAATGTGTGAACGGGATAGCTTCTTCAGACAAAACAGATGCTGGTATCCCTTCTTGTTCATGGCTTTACAGTTTTCTTTAAAGTTCAATGTAGAATCAACAATAGTCCCGAGGTATTTGTAGGATTGCACTTGTTAGATAGTTTGTCCTTTAATAATGGTGGATTCAATTTTATTGGCATTCATCCTGAAATCACTAAAATCCTAAAATAAGATTTGATTTTCTATATATTATCTGCAAACCTGCTGTGAGCTCTGTGCCTCTTTTACCTGCCAGTAAAGCGAGTCTGCTCTCCAGATTGCAGGAAGTGTGTTTCAACTTTAATGTGTCTAGAGGGTATCCTAGCGGTGCAGCCACTAGCTGCTTCTCAGACTTTGAACTATCCAATGAAAAACATCCAGTTGTCTTTAACCTTGAGACCTGCTTCTCTGAAGAAATTCAGCTCTGCTTTCCCATGTGCATCACATACAGCTCGGACATCCATTTCTGTCCAGAGAGAGTTAGTTTTTTTTTGTGCTGAAAACCTGAAGTGGTGAGCCATCTAGTACTTACCTGCATATTGTTTTCTCTACTGAATAGGTATGAGCTGTAACCACTGCTGACAAATTCAAAGTCTGCCAGTCAAATACTGACTCACCATCTGCCCAATAAGCTCTGGATGAAACAAAAGTGACGCTTAATCTTCTTGTACATTCATCTCCTCTATTTGTTTTATCTGTTCATGATTCACTGTACAGTTCTTAATACTGGTAATAGAGCGATGAGCATCCTTCATGCCAACTCATCACTTAACTCAAACACGCATAATGAGTGCAACACATTTAATCAAGTAGGTGTTGATCCAGATGAAATAATTTGCATGATTAATTAAATAACAATTTTGATGTAAATTTTTAACGTAATTAATGCGTCTCAATGGCAGCATAGTGCTTAGAGCTGTTGCCCACAAGAAAGTCGTGGGTTTGGTTCCCAAGCCTGGGGCCTTTCTGTGAGGAGTTTACATGTTTTCCCCGTGTCTGCGTGGGTTTCCTCCAGGTACTCCGGTTTCCTCCCACCGTCCAAAGACATCATGTTTAGGTTAATTGGTGACTCTAAATTGTCTGTAGGTCTGAGTGTGAGTGTGAGTGGTTGTTGGTCTCTATCTGTCTCTGTGTGTTGACCCTGTGATGGACTGGTGACCTGTCCAGGGTGTACCCCGCCATCGCCCAGTGTGAGCTGGGATTGGCTACAGCAGCCCCTGCGACCCGGAAACGGATAAGTGGTTGAAGATGAATGAATGAATGAATAATGCGTCTGAAAATCCCAAAGTTGCCGTAAGTTGCTGTCTAAGATGGCGGCCGGCAGTACAGAGCAAAGCCTGCATTAGTATGCAGGACTGTCCCTTGGAGAGGTGGTCAGTAGTGATGGGCGATCACTAGTGGTCAGCTCGTTCAGGAGCCCATGAAAAGCTGACACTGCTGGCTTGCAAATATCTCACCACTACAGGTAACACTGTACATAAGAAGCGGTCAGCTCTCCTCTCCGATGAACAAGTAAACAAGTGAGTCTGTCTCCGCTCTCAGCTGGCTAAAAGATGACTAAGAGGGCCAAATTAATGTAGATATTTGTTTGTTTATCAAAAAAAAAGGAAGAAAGAAAGAAAAACAGTGGTTTCTAAATATGATGTGGTTTGTATTTCTATTTATATATTTTATTTATATATTGCAATCTGGATACTACATCTGCTCTTTAGTTTAAATAAACACGTTAAGTATTTATATATATATATTGCCTTCTTACATGAGTTTTTTTGGCCCCCACAAAATGAAACACAATTAATAATGAATGAATATTAATTGTGATTAATCTAAATTAATCCACAGTGGCCATGAGATTAGTCTGATTAAAATTTTTTATCATTTTGCAGCACTAATTCACACATGGTGATTATTTTATTTTCTCTTTATTGTTTCAGCTGTGTTTAAATTGCAAACTGGATACACCAATAGTATGTTCACAACTGCTGTTTATTGAAACAGTCACATTTCAGTCAGATACACTGAACCATGGCAGCGACTTCAGTTTAGGTAACAAAAGAGATCCAATGAATCCAAGCCAACTGTTGATATACCAGCATGCCACACTAAATATAACTGAATTTTATTTGGCAGCTGGAAGTTGAATAAGTGATGCATCAACGAGCCGGTGAAACTGTGCAACAATAAGCCAGTTGGCTCCAGCGCTCTCCCTGAACTAACCTAAAGTCTCATATCCTCTGAGACACCAAGAGAAGAGACTTAAAAGACTCACTTTTCATTACTCACTTTTTATTACATATTATTTTTGTCCATGTTTTGGCAGAAAACAGATATGTTACAAGAAAATTTAAAGGGTTTCTGCTGTTGCAAATTGGATGTATATAAACGTTATATGATCTCGGCTAGACATTTCACTCCTGACGTTGGAGAAACCAATTAACCAATACTATTGCCACTCACTGCTGCCCTCTTTCATTCATACATTCATCTTCAACCGCTTATCCTTTTCCGGGTCATGGGGGGTGCTGAAGTCAATCCCAGCTCACATTGGGTGAGGGCGGGGTGCACCCTGGACAGGTCACCAGTCCATCAAAGGGCCTACACACAGAGACAGATAGAGACCAACAACCACTCACACTCACACTCACACTCAGACAATTTAGAGTCACCAGTTAACTAAAACCTGGTGTATTTGGACGGTGGGAGGAAACCCACACAGGCATGGGGAGAGCAAGCAAACTCTGCACGAAATGCCACAGGCCCGGGCCTGACTTTCTTATTGTGCAGCAACAGCGCTAACCACTATGCTGTCCTGCCCTGTTTCAGTACAATTAAATTTTTACAACTTATCTTGGCAGGGAAAGCATAAACAACTCTTGAGATATCAGCAATAGCTCCATAGCATTTAGTCCCAATCAGCCACAGAAGTCTGACGACGAGGCAGCACTCACAATACAAGCAGATAAATGAGATCCAGCGAGTGTTGATCAGCTCACACTAAGCCTAAATCTGACAGTCAGTGGCTATACCTAAGTTTTCATAGGGTTTATACTAATGTACTGTAGGTCATAAACTCAATTCAAGAAAAATTATAAGGTGTCTCCAAATAACTATGTGTTCATTTGAAAATTTTAAATTAAAGATGGACAAATAGACAGTAACGCTATGTATGTATTGGCTAGCTAATATACAAACCAGAGGCTTCAAAACAGCATTTTACAAACCATGAGGGGAGGCCTTGGTTGGTTTGCTGCTTGATTTAAACTCTTACCAAAGAATCAAATGCATTATGAAGAGCTCCATGTGGTTGGAACATGGAAACTAAAAGCCAAGGAGCAATATGGCTGGCTGTCAGACACTGAATGACAAAACCCCACAACAATAGCACATGTAACCAAGCAACACCTCACTGGTTTATGTGTAATGTCAGAGATAACAAACACTAATACATCCATTCAGACACCCATAGCATTGCATCATATTCAATCACTCAGACACTGCAAATACCTGAAAAAGGCCAAGAATCAGACAGAAAACTTTCGACATTCACTCAGAGTGACCTTTTAAAAAGGAACACGTATAAGAAAGAGAAATTAAATGAACAAGCAGCCAAATTTTTCAAAGTACAGCAAATCTAGGCCTTTTCAATGAAATAATAAAAATATGGTCTTTTTGTGTTTAATCAAACTCAACCATCAAAAAAGGTTTCACTGTTATTATCACCACACCTGGATATTTAGGTGGAAACAAATATTTACTGATACTTTGGGCTCAGGAAGTGGAGTTGGTCAATGAAAGATCAGTGGTTACTTGACATGATACTGAACCCTAGATTACATCTTATGTAAATATATGAATATTGCATGTAGTGAGTGGTCAATAGGACTACACAAATGCGGTCTATCTATATTCACTATTAACATATTTATGATTTGATAAATGTCTAAATTAACACGGTTATCCTCATTATGTTCACTTAAAAAGGGATTCAGTTACAATTACCATATTGTCTTTTCCGATTATGTTATATATAAACATGGGTTTTTTGTTGTCTCTGGGCAGAGGTTAGCTGGCTCACCCATTGAAGGGGAGTTAATATCTTAACAGTATATATATATTACAGTTGCCAAATTATTAAAAATTTTAATCACACTAATCTCATGGCCACTGTGGATTAATTTAGATTAATCACCAATAATATTCATTCATTATTATTTGTGTTTCTTTTTGTGGGGGCAAAAAAACTCATGAAAGAAGGCAATATATATATCAATACTTAACATGTGTTTATTTAAACTAAAGAGCAGATGTGGTGTCCAGATTGCAATATATAAATAAAAAAATACAAATACAAATATCCACATTAATTTGGCCCTCTTAGTCATCTTTTAGCCAGCTGAGAGCGGAGACAGACTCACTTGTTTACTTGTTCATCGGAGAGGAGAGCTGACCGCTTCTTATGTACAGTGTTACCTGTAGTGGTGAGATATTTGCGAGCCAGCAGTGTCAGCTTTTCATGGGCTCCTGAACGAGCTGACCACTAGTGATCACCCATCACTACTGACCACCTCTCCAAGGGACAGTCCTGCATACTAATGCAGGCTTTGCTCTGTACTGCCGGCCGCCATTTTAGAGAACAACTTACAGCAACTAAGATCAGACAAACTTCATTAGCGCATGAAAAAATTGTAATCAAAAGATGTTTTTTGGGGGAATTTTGACATGCATTAATTGCGTTAAAATTTGTAATCAGATTAATCATGCAAATGAATTAATCTGGATTATTGCGTTAATTTTGACAGCCTTAATATATATATGTATACACACACACACACACACAAACACAATTTTTGTTCCCAGCAAATGATCTAGCTCTCTTCATAACAAGATGTATGCAGAACCCCCAGTTCACATAATGGCTTTGAACGTAATAGGAGAGTTATCTGGGGGATTGGAAGAGGGGCTTTGTATGTTAAACAGGATTCTCCAGGGACAATGGAGAAGAGTGGAGGAAAGAGCCCATGGCCCAGACCTCAGTCACCGATACTCAGAATTGAGTATCTGTATAACAAGGAGTAAAAGATGATACCAAAAGGATTTGTGTTTTTATAAAAATCTGAGGAAAAAAAGAAGAAAAAAGCAATAAAACCAATTTGAACAGGGTGTATCTTTGTGATCCAACATCAGAATACTGACCTACTTTAAGTTAAGTCTCACTTTTCTGTTACACAATATGAATATAATAATATAATATTCCTTTTTTGAGAAATTTACTCTCCAGCCAAAAACCAAATAACACAACAGTATTATTTTGCTCTGCAAAATTTACTTTAACTTCACATGATGCTATGAATAATTATATCATTCATTCAGAAAAATTATTGTTGCTTTATTGAAAATTTCGTTTTATTATCTGTCACTTCAAGTCATATGATTGATTTATAGAATCAAACCTACTGAATCATCAGCTTTCACATATACTTTGTTTTCGAAATAACCTTTCAAAGTCAGTTTCCTTTAAAACAAGGCACCCAGTGCCAAATGTGGAAATAGGCTAATGTGGTGTTATAATATAATTCATAAAAAAATTCATTCTGTATAGCAAAACCCATAACATATTTGTTTTGCATAAATTCTTTATGTAATTCTAAATGTTACCCATCCTGTTATTGGATTTTAAGTTGAATTTATGTAAATCGAGCCTGAGTCAGACTCAATAACATGATTAGCGAGTATGTGGTTATTTTAAAAGGTAACATTTGTGCCATAGTCAGATTAGCTCTGTCTTTCCGCTTTAGAAACTCTACCAAAACTAAATTTATAAAACTAATATTTAATGATAGTTATGTTGGGTTGGTGATGTAGTTGATGCAGTAGATTATAACTCAGGGACTTCAATTGTGCCTCAGAGAGATGTGGTTCACAGACTCCACTGATTTTAGTGAGTGAATCATGGAAGTGTTCAACACCTTTGATAAAAATAAACTGGGCAATATTTTCCTCACATAAAATGTACCGAGTGTGGTACTGAGGTGTTTTATTGAGCCAGTTAAGACACAAAATCCCAAAGCTGACATTTTCAACACACTTTCCTGGAGTTTGAGGGAAAATCGTTGCGAGACCATTGATGAAGGTGGGAAAGACCATCAAAGAGACTTTAAAAACAGATATACTCTCCTTTGGTGTTTGCAGGAGACAGGTCTTTGAAGCTACTGAAGTAAGTCTTTAACTGTAAATGATAAAGTACAAGCCACATCTTGGCTCAAAATGTTTTTATGACTTTAGCTTCATTGCTGTCTTTAACTCTGGAAACAGTTTCTACTGGTCTTGTCTCTGAATGCCAAACTGCCTGAAACTAAACCATTAATAATACAATTCAATGGTTTTGACATTGACACCATGATTTGCTTGACATCCCCAAAGATGTCCCACAGTACATTGCACAAACACATCACTTTTGATTTAAGACACAACAACTGACAGCAAAGGCCTCTGGGACCAAAACAATAACTAGCAACCTTTTTTATAACCATCTATATTCACCTATAAAAAAAACAAAAAACAAAAACAGAAGGGACCATAAGTGCTAAGATGCTGAGTATTTAACAGAATTTAGAACTCATTCCTGTGGCAGGCAATGTGAGATGCTTTACGTGATGCGTGATTCATAATCTCTATAAATTGTGGCACAGGCTGTCTTTTATAATAGAAAAAAAAAAGCATATTAAATTTCATGGACAGACCAACAAGTCTGACGGCAGAGCAATAGACAATGTCAAGATTATGTTTTTATGAACCTAAGTCATTACCTATTGCCCCACATGCATGAGTGTTTAAATTTCTACCTGCTAAAAAAAATTACAAAACCAAATTATTAGATTTAGCACAGTGGCATAGTTCTTAGCGCTGTTGCTTTAGAACAAGAAGGTCATGGGTTTGGTTCCCTGGTCTGGGGCCTTTCTGTGTGGAGTTTGCATGTTCTCCCTGTGTTTGCGTGGGTTTCCTCCGGGTACTCCGGTTTCCCCCCATTGTCCAAAGACATCTTGTTTAGGTTAACTGGTGACTCGAAATTATGTGTAGGTCTGAGTGTCAGTGTGAGTGGTTGTTTGTCTCTGTGTGTTGGCCCTGTGATGGACTGGTGACCTGTCCAGGGTGTACCCCGCCCTCACCCAATGTGATCTGGGATTGGCTCCAGCACCCCCTGTGACCCATAAACGGATAAGAGGTAGAAGCTGATTGAATGAATGAATGAAATGATCAGATTTAATTTTAAATAGTCATTGGTAAATTATACACCATGGACAAGTGCCAGCACAGCTGCATTTAGGGTACAGCAGTGGGTCCCAGATAATTTGAGGTAGACTGATAGTTTATTTGTTTGTTCATTTATTGATTGATTGATTGATTGATTGTTTCATTTTGACACCTAGGCTTCTCTTCAATTAGTCTATTCCAACACTATTCTGCTTTTAAAGTGGATGAGAGGAGCTGATTCTGTAATTCAGTGATGGGTACCCAAGGTAGTGGCTGGTGAGGCACGACTCTGACACAGTCAGATTTACAAATATATGAGCCTAATGGGTTATCTTAATTTCACCATTCAATCATTCAATTGGCAGCTTGACTACTTGCTGTTTCATATCTCATAGCAGCCTTCTTAATACACACATAAGTAGGTATGGTGCATATTTGGCCAAGGAAGAACAATAAAGTTATAGGGGCAAAAAAATAAACAAATAAAAATAATAATAAAAAATAAAATATAAATCATAGCGGCTCAGAGAAAGAGGGTATTTCCTTTGCACTCTGTGTGTTTTTCATTTGTCCTCGCTATTCCACAACTCTCACTATTTCAATACAAATTAAAGTCGGCTATAGACTAAAGTGTATGATGGTCTTACCTTTACTTGTAAATGAAGTCCACTCGCCCATCCTTCTAGACAGAAATCTCCCTGACTTTGTTGTAAAAGTCCTCCTTATCTTCTTTTAGTTTTAAAAGTCTCTCGGCCTCAATGGAGATTATCGTCACGGATGAAAGTCGTCCTCGGTCAGTCTGATTCTGACTGTATGTTTCGGGTGTTGTTAAAGCAGACAATCACCTTTCCATGGACACAGTTGTAGTCGGTGTAGTGAACACCAGCTGGACTAACTCTGTAGCTTCAAGAACAGTCTGCACCACATCCTTCTGGGCCACAAAGCTGAGAAGGATTTACATTCATTTCTCTCACTTTTGGAGCTATACAGTCCGATGAGATCAGGCTTTAGTCCAGTGATGCTCAAACTTTTTCAGTCCTTCCCCACTTTGGACGAGGGGGACTCTTCAAGCCCCACTGCCGCCAGCGCCCCAAAACATGCTAATGATATACGCCTATCTTAAAACTTTCAAATTTATCGAAGTACCAACGGGTAATATCATGGTCTATCTAAGACAAACTTTTGTGGTCCGTGTCACAAATTAACCCATTTTGTGGGGCTATAACCAACACCAACCTGCGACCCCTCCCCCTCTGTGAAAGTTTGTTTATTGTTCCGCTGCAATTAACCTGCCGACGTTAAACGTTATTTTCGCGATTTGGTTCCCATGGTTACATTTTTCTTTCTAATGTTGTTTTCACTTAGATTACATGTAGGCAATCGATGATTACTACCAAACCAAAGAAAGCCAGCTCACCAAAATGATCAAAACTAGTTTTTAGTTGAACACCAATATTATCCAGAATGTTATTAAACATTTACTCATCTCATCTATCACTGTGGACATCATCTTTTAGGTCGAGTGTGGCGCATACTGCTCAACCCGCTCATAGAAACTGTCAAATTCCTTCTCTGGTGTCACAACAAAATCCATTGTCCATTACTTTGTTTTGCAGCACTCAAAGAAGGGCATCAGTTCCATTGAAAACATCCTCCTATGCCATAATCAGTGTTGATGCTACTGACAGCCCCCGCTCATAACCATCATTATCATAGACCTGAACATCTGTATTGTCCAGCAGTGCTGCTCTTCACAACATCATCTAATAAGTGGATGGACAATAAGCATTTCGTGGACTTACTGAAAAAAAAAGTGTTTCGTCGCCCTACTGTTAAAAAATAAAAAGTTTTAAACGCGTGCATTTTGCTGAATGTAGCCCCATGACGTCACAGACGCTCCAGTATAACTGGGAACTCCCAGTTTAGAAACGCCTGTGCTTGTGCAACGCTCCCATAACACACTGGACCACAGCAGAAGCTCATTAGCAGCATCAAGTCCTAAAAATACCTCCGTCCCTTTAAAGGTACTCTCATAGAGCACTATGACAGAGATCTGGGCTTTGTTGGTGACATCCGGTGTCTCGTCTACTTCTACCGGCTGTAGAAGAGGCTGCTTTATTCTGCCTCTTACGTTCATTTCTAATCTCATTCAGTTACATCGGTCTGTGTTCCGTTTGACAGGACAGAAAACACATCGGATGTCTCCAAATGTCCGTCTACCATGCAGTGACTATTCAGTTTTCACGTGACATCACGCCCTTGTGGGAACGCCCCCCTGGAGGGCAAAAGACGATACGTCCTCTGCCTGTCCGCTGCCCGCCAGCTACTTTTTTTTTTTTTTTTAAACCTGTTTTGGCTTAACTTTTACCAAAATGCCGGATAGTTGTTGTGCGATTGGATGCACAAATCGACGAGGAGACAATCCTGGGTTGTGCTTTTATAGAATCCTGTCCGAGAGAGAAAACCCAGAGGGGAGGAAATTGTGGATATGTGCCTTAAGACGTGCCTCCGTCCCTGGGAGGGCAAAGAATGGCAACCATCGAAGTACACACGTCTTTGCAGCGACCAGTTCATCAAAGGTAAGGTTTGTTCACAGCTACTAGCAAAGCGTAGAGTATGGCACCTAGAAACATGGTCGAATTGGAAGTCTGGCAGGGACTTCGCTGTTTTTAACGGCTGAAATTTGGCGGCGGGTGCTGTGTATGGGTTGCAAGTGCCCAAAACTTGCAGTTTGATCCTATATTTTGTGTTTTCTTCTTCAGAGAGATGGTCTAAATACTCATGGCTTGAAACAGTTTGGAAATTGACAGGTTTGCTTTGTTGTTCTCCGGCGTTTCCAGTGTTAGCCGCCATCTTGGACCCGGTTTTTTTGCCTTCTCGGGGTCAGCACGAGTCACGTGACTGAAAACTATGAATACAGTTGGTCCATTAGAAGAGCCCGTGTTCTAATTGCTAGCATGAAATGATAACTCCTGCTCGGCTAGAAGGAAGTTGTATTAACGAGGTCTTTTAAAAACTCTTGCTTTTCTTTTACTTTAGCATTGGGGCTGCCAAAATGTAGTCTCCGCTGTTTGTTTGGAGCCAAATCTGTTCTTGAGATTCAGAGAGTTTAAAACAATTTGGTTTTGAATGCAAGTAGTTGATCTTTGATGTTAGCTGAGGCTTCTTGGTACATTTTATAAGACACAAAATCCAGTTTTAGTGCAGACATCATCACACTTTGAGAACTAAAGGAACAGCGGCTTTTGACGGTTTTCCGGCTCCGTTTGGAAAGAGAGGCTCTTCGTCTTCGGTTTGGAGCAAACCTTCTAGCTCCGGCCTGGGGCGCCGAAAATGGGGGGGGGGAGGATTCCAGGGGCCCATGATTGAAAGGGGCCCAGAGAGGCCCCTAATAAAATTATAATTTATATGAATTATAAATTGTAAAGATTCTTTTCATGGGGCCCAAAATCCCTAGCGGTGCCCCTGGCTCCGCCATTGCTCTTCCATCATTTATAGATCCACTTTTAGATTGAAAGGCCACTTTTTTGAGAATTTCTGTTCTTCCATTTTTGCAGTCAAAAGAAAACGTGGTGCATTTAAAGTTATGACATTTACTAACGAACCGAATCTATTGAACTGCTGTTTAACACGAACGGCGGAACCTTGTTGCAGGTGCGAGCGGTTCTTTTTTTTATTCTTGTATTATTATTATTTGCTGTGTTTCACACACAGATGCATGTGCCGCAAAGTTTTTTTTTTTTTCACGTGTTGCCTGAATAACATAAGTGAAAATATCTGTGTTTACACACACAGATTTTATACAAAGGGTAAATCCAGAACAGTGATCTCAGACAGCGATTTATTTTATTTTTAACTTTCCATGATGAAAACTAAAAACTACACTTCCCTGATGTTATTGGCCATTCCTGAAGGTTGTTACCAACTCCATCTGGCGATTCCTTTCTGCCAATAAGGTTTTCAGCCTCATTGGCATGTTATACTGTGCTGTAGCTCAACAATATTGCGCCCCCAATTTTCCTCAAAGTTTCAAAAGTTGGTTGGCAGCACCCACATGCATGCTTGCATTGTGGCAGCTTTTGCATAAATATGGCTCCACGACAATTTCTGGAATGTAGCTGATATGGATGGAGTCACTGAACCTTGAGTGTATACAGTCACTATTCAGGTGTTCCAGCAGTGTTTCAAAGCAGAGGACTTCTTGTACTTATTCCTTGAAATAGTGCACCTCTGAAAACCGCCATCAGAATCTGACTGTAGCTGAGAAAACCTTTACCTTGTCTCATTGTTCTCTGAGGACTCCTACACAGCAAGTTCTTCAGAGTGCTGAGGACTATTTACAATTCACTTTTTTATCACCTTCTCAGTATGTCCTCCAGCAGCAGTCTGAAATATACAATAAGAGGAATTGATGAAATAATGGTCCTCTGCTGTGACCTTTACCCATGAAGTACTGTAAAGACAGTTCCATGCCTGATTGTTCTGCTTGCACATATGAACTTTAATGCTTGCCAAGCATAATTTAACACACTATTTGGTACAACATAGTTAATATCTTACTGACACAAATGCTAAACTCTGAAAAAACCAAACAGTAATAATCCCAGAGGCAGAAACATCTGCTTTTCACATCAAGCACTTTAATTGAGTCCAACCAAAATCTTGTGATTGTCTGTATTCACTGTGGATCAAGTTTTAGTGTTCTGGAGATGAGAACAACTACATAAATATGTACAAAATGAATAAATGAAATTTATTTTGGTATATTTATTTCCTTTCTTTAAAAATCATAAAGCAGTTTTGTATTTAAATTGAACAGGAATACTCTCCTTAAAGGCCTCAGATTTGTCACTTTTGACAATAAGTGACTTACCAATTCTTGTACCTTGGAGAGTATCAATAATGCATGAGCAACAACTAATTTTAACTTTGGAATCGTCACTTATCCATGTTAAAATGTCAAAACAGTGGGTAAAACTGTAGCTACTGAATAAGTGATGTTTGGAAAAGTGGTATTTTGCCCAGCACAAAGGCACACATCATATAGGGATTTAAGAAGTTAAATTTTAACTTAATAATAATAAAAAAAAAAATTCTGTCGCTTTAGATCATAAATAAATTTAATTTGCACATGTCCTTAGCTCCAAATTTAATTGAATAATTTCTACAGTTTTAAACACTTTTGGTTAGGTTACATTATGTTTTGTTGTTTTATTGTTTTTTTCTTTGATAAATCTGTTCACTGAAAAGGCAAGTAAATTAGCCTGTAAATTAGTGTTTCATCACCCTGCTTGTCACTGAAATAAAGAGAGAAGCAAAAAAAAAAAAAAAAAAAAAACCCAAACAAAAAACACTCCTGAAAAATGACAGAAAATCTCATAAAATATTATTGTTGAGTGTGTGAGAGTGCAGGACAGGTGGAAGAGACACCTTTAGTGTCACTGGGTTTTTATGAATCAAAAAGGAAAGTAAACTTGTATAAAATGATTAAAGCACTGTGTCTTAGTTTAATCTTTTCAAGCTCTGGCTCCTTCTAACTCCCTGCAATGCCATGTGTCATTCAGTTTTTGAATACAGCCTGCTCCAGCCAGATTCATCTCTTTTTTTTTTTTCTTCTTTTTTTAAACGCTCTCTATTTATATCTAATTATTTGAACTCCCCCGGTAAGCACAGTGACTTGGAAATGTTCACATATCACCCTGTGACCTTTGTCTCTCTCACTTCACCTGTACTCACCCTGTAAAAGTTCAGCTTCCCAGAAAAGGATTCCTGTCTACTGCAATCAACTAACATAAGTAACCTCCGTTTAACTACTTATTTCCATAGAACCTAAAGACCTGGTCAACCAGCTTACAAAACAG
Organism: Remorina albescens; assembly: GCA_034769265.1. NCBI lineage: Eukaryota > Metazoa > Chordata > Actinopteri > Carangiformes > Echeneidae > Remorina > Remorina albescens. The sequence goes on from CM068479.1 coordinate 14,267,330, forward strand.
CCCAATTTGGTGGCAACTGAAAGTCACTTCAGTGGAATCAACACCCTCATTAAAGTTAAGTGACCTGTGAATTCATGCTGCTTACAAGTGACACTACTGAATTTTGAGGGGACCAACACCTGGCCTGGAAAATACTAAATGTGGGAAACCAAAGACAATTATGAGTCAGAAGCCGAGGGTGCAAGTGTGTCTTTAAATGAACTATAAGAATGCATCACCCCTTGAGAAACTGTGCTAAGTTAACAAGTCAATTAGTACGCTCATTAGTTCTGAGAGCTTTACTTTCTCCTTTTCATTAACTGTATTTCAGGGAATGAAATGGTGTACGGTGGTGAGTACGGTTCTTTTGGGAATAAACAGAGGAGTGAAGAGAGAAAAATCTGAATGGAGCCCCATCAGCTGGCTCCAGTGTGATTAGTCAGACAGCCTTGTGCAAAAGTTCACCGGCACCTGCAAGCAAGCATTGTCACTACATCATAAATGTTCTTCAGCTAACTTATCACTCAGTACTTGCTGTACATCTGATGCTTTAGGTCTGTCCTTTTACATGATGAACGCATGTACTTAGAATAAAATAATCTTTTTTAGAACCCTTCTCTTTACACATTGGCATGTATGATGTTTTTTTGTTTTTTTTTTGTATGTGTGTGTGTTCATCAGCGCCAAAATGGCCACAATAAATATCTATTTTTAATTTAAAGAATGATTTGCTGCATAGACAGTATGAGTATAAACAGCTGTTAGGAACTTTAAAAAAATATTGTGAGTTCATCATCAAACTTCATTCCTTCACTCCACCAAGAGTGGAGTGAAATCTATCATGTCTTTTGTAGAAGCTACCATCCATAACCAGTTGGCCCTGGCCTGTATCTTAATTTTTCTGCAAGCAAGTCACTGTAGCTGGCAACCTTCCTAGAAGAGGTAGTGTTTTTAGATGATGTTTTGAAACCAGTTGTATTGTAGAATCAATAATTGCTGAAGGTCATCTCCAGCAGAAAAAAAACTTTCAATCCAGTAAAAATAAGAATGTATGAAAAGTTAAAAGGCAAGTGAAGACATTTTTATAGGCAATAGATACAATGCATGTACTCTCTGCATTTGCCAGAAAACACAGTTTTCTTGGTGTCTATGCACAGCCAACATGGTCTGACTGACTGCTGTGGTGTTAAATTTTTCATCATTTATTGTAGGTTTCCCAAAATAACATTCACTATCATCCATTTAAAATAAGATGTTACTCTGTTACATTTCTTTGCATCACAGAGAGCTTTGATTGCATGTTTTGTTTTTTTTTTTTTCCAATCTGATTTTGTGTTATCCCCCTGCAGCTGTGGGACCTCTCTTCTGAGATTCTACATTGGTCTGTTGAATGATTTGTGGTCTCTGATCCATGATTAAAACTTCACATTCCCTCTTAAGGCTCACAATGGCCAAGTGACAAAGTCTAATTTCTTAACATTTGCTTGTCAGAGCAAATATTTTTTCTTAGTTAATAGCAATCAAACAGCAAAGACTCACTTAATTTGAGAAAAGCACATTCACCTGAGTTTTCCTAAGCTCTATGACCTGAAAATCAACTTAAAGAAAAGAGCCAGCCACTCAGGGATTCCTCAGTCACTTTTTAGTCTTGTTGCGATTACATGAAAAGAGATGTCACATATTAAGTCTGACAAATAAAATGGGTTAAGAAGAAACAACCATTCATTCATCAAGAGGAAAAGCCTTCTTTTCAGGAAGACGACAATGAAATATGTTTGGATTCATCTGATGAGTTTTGACAATGTTTAAGAAACAAAAGTGACTGGAGATTGATCATGGTGAAACCCATTTGATATGTCAAATGAAGTATAAAACTGAAAATCCTGCAGTCAAGAGGTTTTGTCACAGCAATATCAAGAAAATTGATTCCAGGTACTTTAATATCCCATTATTTTCCACTTACTTTGGAAAACGAAAGCAAATAATTGACTTTAAGCCTGCTTCCTTATTTATAACAATTGATGAAGTTTCAGCTGAAGAGCCAAAAATGTGGAACTCTTGAAGAACAGTGAGGTAATGCTTTATGACTGCCAGAGGTTTTTAATTTTTTTGCTCACAGTTTTTTGCTCACCATCATACCTTAATGCTCCGTCACATGGAAAACGAATTGGAGCGAATGCACCATAAACTGGTGTGACGGGAAACAGAGAAATGCTGAGCCTTTGATTGTTTTGGTGTTTGTCTTTCCATGTTTTATCTGAGCAGTGAACTATTACTAGGAACAATGATTTTACCTAATTATTTTTTCCAAAACATACTTCAAACCACTCTCAGTACATGCTCATGTCTCTTAGTTATAGCCAATTTATTAGAGGGAATCAATAAGTTCATGTTCTCCCCTCCAGACATTTTTACTGTCCAATCAATTCTGGACTGATGCACCTGCAAATATGCTTTTATCAACATTAAGATGGTCACAGAGCATCTGTTTCCAAGCTGCAGTTTGCTGTGTTCATGTGGCGAGGCATAATCGATGCTTGATACAACAAATACAATAGAAACAAGAGAACGTGGAAACCAATATAATTCATAACTAGAAATTCTGTGTTTTAATCCAATAAGACAAAGAATGTATTAGAATAGAATGAGTTAATAGACTTTAAATAAAGATGGACGTAGTCTCTGTGTTACACATAGGTTTCTGAAGAGCAGTTTTGAAGCTTAAAGTGGTGCTGTCATTTCTGTTAAAGGAGTGCCCGTCTGTGCTGAACCCCCAGCTAACTGAAAATGTGCAAACGGGAAGGGTGTGTGTGGAACAGAGACTTGAGTTTGTATCTGTTTGTGAAAAGCATATGTTCAATAACCCGTCATCATAAAAAGGCATACTCTAAATGACAGAACAATGTGTAAATATAAAATTTGGTCCAGGATGTAAACTTGCGTATAGCTGCTGTAAGGTTGGACATTCAACATGGGAGTCTGTGTTTTTGCAGCCAGCCTCGAGTCTAGGGTGCTACTTGGTTATTATCATGGCTGTCAAATGATTACAATTTTTAATCAGACTAATCTCATGGCCGTTGTGGATTAATTTAGATTAATCACGATTAATATTAATTCATTATTATTTGTGTTTCATTTTGTGGGGGGCAAAGAAACTCATGTAAGAAGGAAATATAGCAGATGTGGTTTCCAGATTGCAATATATAAATAAATACATTTTAACCAGCTGCTGAGACAGACTCACTTGTTTGCTTGTTTCTCAGAGAGGAGAGCAGACTGGTGCTTATGTATAATGCTACCTGGAGTGGCGAGATATTTGCAAGCCAGCAGTGTCAGCTTTTCATGGGCTGCTAAATGAGCTGACCACTAGTGATGGAGGTATCGATATATCGATACTCACACACAACTCAGTATAGATTACTCCGATTAAATATGATGATAATAATCAATAAATGTGAAATAAAAGCACATGTGTCATTTCTGAATATTTTACTGTAACCTAGTCCAGGGTTTTGTCCCCCCTCCAAGGGACAGTCCTGCATACTAATGCTTGACTTTGCTCTGTACTACCTGCCGCCATCTTGGACAGTAACTTACGACAACTCTGCTGGGACAAACATCATTACTGCACTGCTTCAAACATCATTACTGCATTGCCAGAGACTTTTTTTTGGCATTTTAATCAAATTAATCATACAAATGAATTAATCTGGATTAACACCTTAATTTTGAAAGCCCTAGTTAATAAACAATGACAGTGACTAATGGCTTCTTTCATCACTGATCAATCTGTCGCTAACTTCACAACATATATAAATAAATACCTTTGGGAGGTGAAGGTCTCACATACACCATTGGTTTTGATCATATTTGGGAAAAAAAGCTGCACTGACTATGGGAAACCCTTGTTCCCATAGTCAGTGCAAATGTGTATCTTATCCAGTGTTGGTCAAATTCATTTTCACGTGTGAATATGACCTCTATGAACCAATCAATGGTGGTTTTATTGCATTCACAGGAGCTTATGCTTTAAGTTTCTTCATTGGTGGGGACAAGATAGCTGCCTGAGAGCACCAGATATGTTAAAACACACAAAACACACGAATTCAAAAGGTTCACACAGCAATTCCAAGACATGGTGCTTCAAAGGCTAAGGACACAAGTATTGAAAGAAAGGCAGAAAAACAAGAGAAATTTGACAGAGCTCTTTCTGGGATAATGTTCTATGGGCAGATGAAACCAAAATAGAGCTCTTTGTGAATGCAATGCAACAGTTTGCTCATAAGCAATGGAGATGAAGCCCAGAGGGAGGAGAGCAGTCTGTGCTGTGGGGCTGTTTAGCTGCCTCTGCTACCTGAGGCATTGGATCTATCAAATGACCGATGAAATCTGAGGATTAGGTTTTTCGCGTGAAAGACAGTGAAATGTGTTTCCCAGAGTCAGCAAGCCATGTTTGAGGCAAAGGCCTTCGATCATTCAGCTGGACAAAGTTTACACTCCAGGATAAAAAAAAAAACAGAAAACAACACTGTTTGCCATGGAAAGGATGGCAAGTTTCCTGATTGATATCCCTGCTGAAGTCATTTAGGCTTGAAAAAAAGAACTCCTGCAATCTTAAAAGAGCTTGAACACATAGCAGAAGGGAAACAACAGCTGACAGATGAAAGAAAATCCTGGATGGCTACAAGAAATGTCTCTCATTTTCACCAGATGTTCAGTAGTCCAACCTTGAACATCATTCATGTCACTAATATGATTTGATTCATACATTGGCACAAATTAGCTGGTATCAGTATTGGCACCCACCAAACTGGCTTGTTAGCTTAATGCCCAATTGTACTAATGATGCTAACAAGTCTATGTAAGTTCACACCAAAGTCTTGACTGCAGCATGTCTGACACATAGACTCTGACAAGATGAAGACAGCAGGTCCACGCTCTCTGAACTTCAAAACCGCTCTTCGGGAACCTGTGGGTGTATCAGGAGTCTGTACACCACAGTATGCTGGTTTTTATTGGAGTAGTCCATTCAAAGGCTTTTCCAGTTTGCTCTGTCCCTTCTGACCTCTCACTCCCTCCCATGTTTTTCTTTATGTAAATTGGTATGTGCAGTCCTGTCACTGGTACCAGGGCTAACTGCTCATTCATCAGCCAACCAAAGCTGCGGGTCGCCTGTCCACTGTTACAGTGCTTCTCAGTTGGTCACATGTTCCAAAGTTTAGTCTGACTGTCAGTCAAGGCAGCTTTGATTTTAAAAAGAGCAGCACCACGCTGAGTCTCTAAATTCTCTATTCACTTGCCAGTGGTTATTCAGAGCCTAAGCAAAATTCAAATTGTGTCAGTTCATGGGTGTTGCCTCCTACAGTGTTCAGTTTGGTAATGGTATGGTGCAAAATTGTCAAGTGATTTTTTTTTTTAATTATTAGTAGAGTAGAATAGAAATATGTGAGGGTATATAACATTCCTAATAGAATTGAAATAGGCAATGAGTGTAGAAAATTAAATGTAGTTTCATCTTATTATTGTATTAATTAACTATCTTATCTCTTGGTTACCAGTTTGAACTTGCTATTCAAAAAAAAAAGATATGACAATATTTCTTTGTTTTCAACAACGTCTGGTGGCGTTTAACTGAAAGACTTTGCTATACCAGCTCCACCTGGTTATGTTATTCCCCTTTCCATTGCAAGATCGTAACACCATGTTTTTGAAAGCAGGATATGCTAAAACGATGCTAAAATACACCACAATCCAGAAACTGGTGTCTCTGAACTGTAAATTTATATCCTGCTTTGACAAATTCAATAAAATGTAGATTTACCTTCAGTACACTGCAGCAATGTGGTGACTAATTATATCGTCGACTTCACTTTAAGACCATGATGAGCTTATTAACCGTTTAATGCATAAAAACACTGTACATTTGAACTTCAGAAGAGTGAAGTAGACACACAGATCCTGAATATCACCTATTCTGTTTCATATTCCATCTATGTGCCCTACTCTCTCCCTCTTCTTGCACTCCCACACAGACACGCACATACTCATCCTCCACCATGACTGTCATCTAACATGCACTTTCTCAGACATCTTTTATTCTCCAGACTGACTGTCAAGCTCCCATGACATTGTCTAGTACAATGCACTTTAAATATGCATTGCATTGGCATCAAATTGAGGTCAAAGTGTTTGTGATTTCAGAGCTGTGGAGGACAGTATGAGGTCTGAGCAGACACAATATGGGAGCAGCTATGAAATGACCAACAACCTGTGTGGCCACGAATAGCAATGGAGCAAGTGTCACACTTGTCTGACAGCAAGTTAACTCAACTCATCTCTAAAATTCATTCAGCCCTTCTGTGTTTTATATATAATAAGCCCAGACTTAAATTAAAGGCCCATTAATGCCAACTAATCAGGCTTTGCTGTGCTCCCTGCCCCAACCCCCATCACACTCCTCCGTGAGGAATTAGACTGGGCTGAAGGGTGTGTCTTAGCTATTGATCTCACTGCACAGTTCCACAGTTCAGTCCATTAAAAAAGTTTCAGGAGTGGATAGAAGAGGGTTTAGACTTATCAGAAATTGTTCCCTTAAAGGACATTTACTTGCTATCTTAGGGGTTGCTGAGCTACACTAGCACACGTCCAAGCACGCTTCTTCACTAGCACTGATTTTTAGCACTCAATACAGAGTAAAGGATGTTAGCGTCATTAGCAAGCTATGAATTGTAGCCTGAAGATGCTTTTAATCGTCATCATCTTGGCTGTTATCCACTTGTTTTGCAAATAAACTTTGATAAACTCACTGATTGACCAATATGCCCTACGACAACTGACTTGCATTCTTACCATACTTACAAAGTGTTGCCATCACTTGCAATATACCATATTGTGAAAGAAAATTGTCAGTATCAGCCAGCTGTATGGAACTGGATTATGCCTAGTTTTTCTTTTAATTATTATGATTATTTTTATATCCGATGCAGATAGTTAAAAAAATCCTTGCTTTGAACAACATCCTTTTTACACATGACACCTACCTACACACCCTACCAACACCCTACCCAAATTCTGGGTAGGTTATTTAAACACTCTGATAACATTGTGCAGCTGTTGAAGGCTGCTCGATAAAGATTTGGGAAATTTTGTGTTCACAGTTAATGATACACATATAATAAATTATATCAAGTGCATGAAAGTTGGCACAAACATCCACAGAAACAATCTTCACACACTTACTTTTTGCCTCACTACATTAAAGGGTTTTCTACTTACAGCACTGCCAATGGGTACTGGCTTGTACATATACTGTGAAGTGTTGAATCATCCAACATAAATGCAGTCTCTAGGGACACTGGTTTGGCATACTGTATTGGCATGTTGATTCTCTTGAGAGGATCCCCAATCACTTCCTTTTATGTTTTTTATTTTCTTCTCTTCTTTTCATTGGCTTGTGCTATCTCGCGTTCTAATCTATTATTGAGTGAAGAGAGGTCCATAAACTGAAAAATATCCGTTGTGTCGCCTAATGAGTCAGGCTTTGACTTGTTTTTGTTTCACATTAGAGAAACACTTCCTTATTTTTTTTTTGTTTTAAAATGACTTTCATTTTAAAAATGTAATCTAGTTCATTTCCTCCGATGTTCATTATTCCTCTGAAAATGCAAAAATCAAGTTCACCACAGGAACTTCAGTTTATTTTCCATAAAATTTGGAGTGGTAGCGAGGAAATATTTTTCTTTGGGTTTCTCTCAGTTGCAAGACAGAGATGACAAAGTGCCTCTCAACCTACTGCTTCGAAACACATCAGGGAAAAATAATGCTTTGTGGCACATCTAATTCATCAATGCACTCCTATACACCCTTTCTTTCTGGCTTCAATGGTTATGCATTTTTTTCAGGCAGCCTCTGCAGAGTCAATCCGTAGATGAGCAGAGCCTTTAAAAATGTTCTGACTTTCTTTCAGCTCAACCTGTTATCACCACTTAAGCTTCAAATGAATAACTGAAAAGGTGTCTTCATAACTCAGCTTGCAGGTGACTTTCACAGCTAAAAGTCAGTGTGTGTTTGACTCACATGACCACTTATTCTGGTGACAGGATCGCAGCATTAAAATCAGTAGCTTCACTGATTGATTGCAATTAAAGCCTGAACACAGAGTACTGCCAGACATTTTGCAGCTTTGAAAATACCTTAGCAACAGATGTGGCAACAAAAGATATTCCTGTATTAAGGCTCAACCATCTCTCTGCTCCTGACATCACTCTGATTTCCGCCCTAAAGATGCCCCCTGCTGGTAAATTTTATCCTGTAAGGTTCCAATGCCTTTCCTGCCAGTCTTAAAATGGTTAGGGAGGATGCCTATCCAAGCCCAGAATATAGGGAATTACATTGTTATTTTGGTCGATTAAAGTATCCAGTATGATCAATAAGTGTTAGTGCTGTAGGTACCATGCCGCTCCTTATGAAGTAATATGGAAAATAAGGAGGTCAGGTGGGCTGATGGGCATGTGGCGTCACACAAGATGGTTTGTTACATCACAGATCTGAAGTGTTTAAGGTGTTCAGGTGTTTTAGGTCGCGTTATAATGTTTGTCATACTCACGATCCCATGACTTAGTTGACAAGGGCAAAAAGTGTACATTTGAAAAACCTAAGCAGTTGATTTAGATGTAAACCAGGAGCAAGTTGTGTCAAAATATGTTTGAGAAAAATTGTGGACAACACAGAGGCCAATTATTATAGAAAAAAAATTCTTTAGAGAGATGGACTAACACTTGCCCACGACCTTGTTCCCTTTTCAATGTCCAAACGCTACATGCAGCCATACATTACATATCACATAGAAATTCAGAATATATAGTCTTTAAAATGTGACTTTGTTTGTATGTTAGCTCTTTTTGTAAGACGTTGGCTGTTCATGCAGCTCTGGCCTTCACTGCTGAGTAGATGAAAGTAGTGGAAGACCAGGTGTGCTATAGTAAATAGGTTTAATTCCGAAGCAGCAGAGTTTGAGCCAGCAAGTCAGTTTTGAAAGCTGGAAATCCAGGATCTGGCAACGGAGTCATGTAGCCACTGACACTGACAAATGAGCCTTTTAAACCCTGCAGATGTAATATATGAATGTGCCTTTGTATTATGGGGCATTAAAACATGTCCAAGCTACTAGATGTATATTTTTTAAAATTGCAGCAGGTTTGGAAAGTGCTTTCAAAAAAGGAGGAGGGAGGAGATGGAGCATTGACATATATCATGCACCAATTAAAAAGTACACTCAAATAGAATCAGCTAGAAAAAGATTGATAAAAGCATATGAAGTTATATATCTATCTATCTAATTTTATATTTATCATGCCTTTCTAAAATTCCCTCTATAAATTTGATGCAAAGGCTCAGAAAACAAAAGAAAATTGTCTACCGAAGTGCAAAAACTACATTTGGTTTGACAGTTGAGTAAATGTACTTATTTACTTTGTACCTCTGCCAATATCTTCGTGTGCTTCAAACATAAACCAGTGTATCAACGAATGAACAGTAGACTGAATATGCTCTGTGGTCTTGAGCAGGCAGAGCATCCCCCCCCCTCACGTCTCTGTGTCTATACCTTATGTGCGCTTTGAAGCTCACAGTTGATTGACTCAACGTACATGTGTATTTCAGGGTTGTGTTAAATTATGGGGCTCTCATGAGCAAGAGCTGACATATCGCATCTCCCATTGCACAGCAGTGCAAGTGCTCTTTCCTGCATGGAAACAGCTCTATCTGTTTAATTACCCGCCTTTGAGGCATCAACACATCTCGGCTGCAACCCCACCACTCATGAATTAATGATGCACATCTCTAGTTGTTATTAGTAAGCTGCATTGGATAACAGACTGGTCGAATTTCATTTGAGGTTCAGCTCCAAAAAAAAAAAAAACCCAACAAAACAAAGGTGGTTGTTGTTTTCCCCTGTTGTGCTTGTTTAGAGAGAGAATATGCTCCTGCACTCGTTTCAATAAGGTGTGCAGCCCTACAGGGACACTCTGATACAAGGAAAGTTAGCACTGGCACTGATATATCTCTTGAAGAATGTCAAGCTCGATATACAGTACATGTGGAGAACTGAATTCATTAATAACTCCTTGGAGGTATTGTAGTTCAAATGTGGTCCAGAGTGATTTGGCTTATTTGCATGTCAGTGTGTGTGTATTTGTGTGTAATGTGTAGTAATTAATGCACCTCATTAATTTGTTAAACCTCAGATGGTCAAGTTTGAATTCAAATCATTTGCTGTTCATGTTGCTGAACTGTTTGATATTCAAGGTCAATCTTTAAGATTGTCGCCATTTTAGATCCTAATCATGACCATGTACATACTTTCTCACACCTCAATCAGAGCATTCACACTCTTTGAGAAGTTTCATTTACATGTGAGACTTCAGAGTACAGAAATTAGAAGGAATAAAAAAAAGAAATATTAATATCAGACTTAAATATACATGCAACTATACATTAACTTCTAAGAATTTTCTAAGAAAAAGTACAAACATATATTTAAATGTATTTAATTATGCATTGAAATTGTGGTGGAGGCAAATCTACAAAACTCTTCTGGTGAGAATAACACTAGGAGAGTTTGGCATTGTTTATTACATATCATGCAGCAAGAGGCACTCATTCACACCGAGCTCAGTACTCTGTACCAAGGAGTGAGGAGTGACCCCTTCCTAAAGCACTCAGCAGATACAGTATATGTACGACAAACAAAGAGGGTTAATCCTGCAGTATCTGCAGATACCTGATGAAGTGCAAGGCACACTTCCCTTATTGGATCGCATTCCATGCAAGGGTTACAATAATAATGAGCACTTTGCGGGAGTAGATAACAATTACTACATTTGAAGAGTAAAAAATCTTTAACAAAATACACCAGAATGAATATCTAAATCTTGCATATATGTGTATATCTCTTTTACTCTGATATTATCATTAATATTTTATGTTATGTAGATAAACATAGTACTACATAGAGTGTGCAACGAACATTAGCAGAAACTGAAAACTATATTTTAATGAGCAGTTCTGATATTGTTGAAAAGCTTTTATCTACTGTGTTTTATGACTTTGTATTTTTTGCGTTTCTTGATGCTTTCAGCTGTTCTCAGTGTTATTATGATACTCCCAGACTTAAGAGCTCACAGCACAAGCTTTATGCCAAAAATACAAATTTACAGACTGGCACAAAACTCATTGTTTATTGTCTGTGTTTATTATCACTTTGTTTTAATTTTAGAAAGTCCTGACGAGATTAGACCCAGTATGTGGTCGTTACAATAGAAAATGCAGTTCTTCTATCATCTTGATGTAACACTTCACTTGAGAGAAAAGCCTTTGGCTGATGGAAAGGTGTGTGGTGATACATTTCCAAGGATTACCTGGCAACTCTCACAGCTTATTCATTATAAATCCAGCACACTTTGACAAAGGAGAAATTACAGAGAAGCGGTGATTTCAGATCTGCCAGCGCAGCGGTGTCAGCACATAGTTTTTCAAAAGATACCCAGACCTGATTTCACTGTTGGGGCAGAATTCACTGAAGCTTTTTGCAGGTTTGAACTGCTCTCCCTGCAGCGGCTGTGTCTTGAGGTGTCCAGTCCATTGTTATTATGTACATGAGAGTCCTTAGATTCTGTATGAATAATTAACTGTCAGTACAAATGTAATTAAGTTCTTATTGTAGAACAAATAGAAAAGCATGCCAAATATTCTTTTCAATACCTTTCTTTTTGAAAGAGTTGTGTATCTGTAGTGGACTCCATGATCTTAAGGTATAAAAAAAGATTTAGATGGTGAAATTTGACGCCCTCGCCCAGTGTGAGCTGGGATTGGCTCCAGCATCCCCCGCGACCCAGAAACGTATAAGCAGTTGAAGATGAATGAATGAATATTGATTTGAACAAAATTATTCTCTGGCAAATTCTATCAAAATTTAAAGAAAACACACAAAAGGTGGCCTCAAAATATGTCTCATTGGCAGGCTCTACCCTTTAGTGCATAACGTCCACTGGAGTGGACAGATCTATTTTCAGCCATAAACAAACAAATACAAGGAAAACATGAGTAAAATATGAGGCATATTATTTAGATGAAAAATATATATCTACCCCACTGATTGTCCGTGCGTAGAAAAATTTAAATCTTATTCCTGGCCAACTCTGTGGATCTCCTCTGTCTGACATTTTTAGTTTATGATGTAATACCTCAAAATGATACAAGATATAAAGATAATAATAATATGAAATTGTAGACAAGAGTTCACCACCAAGATCACCACCTGATTTTTTTTTTTTTTTCGACATGACAGTCCAACCTAGATAGGTGAAAATGGCTTCCAAATTTCTGTCCACTGTAGTGGACACCATGCATGAAAGGGTGGGTGATATTTGCAAACCATGACTTTGATATGATTAAAACTAGCAAGAGAACAACTTGTTGAACAGAAAGTGAGATGTCACGCCTGTGCAACTCCTAAAAACGTCTGTCACAAGACATCTCTCTTTTTTGGCCTTCTTTGTGGAAACAGTCCGGCTTAAGGCCTCTTTATGGGCATTTCTCATATTAATAGCTGACTGACCTTTGGGAGCCACCACTGTCAGAGGATGTTCAACCAACTAGCTCACATTAGTTCCCTTTTTCCTTCCACAAGCAAATAGGGTTTACTTTGGTTCTATTCTGTCAAATCTTCACACATTTGGTGTATTTCTATTTGTCAACATGTTACACAGTTCTAAACGGTCTTAAATAAGTAATGTATCCCTTTTGCAATGACAAAACTTCTCAATGCAAAATCCGGAGAAACTTAAATCTCTTCCCTTTGGTAAATACAGATCTTTGGCCAAATAAATCACTGCAGGTAAACATTGCTTCCTAAAAATATATATTGATATTTGACATATTACAGTGGCAAAATAGCTGGGCATTGTAGATTTTAGGAAATAGTTTTCCAATCCAGGTTAAATAGTGCATTTACGGACTATTTTTGGCTGAGAATGAACACACATTTGGTGCTTGTATTAACAACTGCACAATGGAGGAATGCTATGTGCTATTGATTCAAAACATAATTTCTATGTTCATTGCATAGGAACAACATATTACCCAATGAAATATTTTTAATACTATGGCTTATTGTTTAAAAAAGTGTTTTGGAGAATAGTGAAGCTCCATCGTAGAGAGGAGTAAATGATCTCACAGAAAATAATTGTTAGGATCAAGTCATATCAGCATTGGTCTCTACATCCCACACTCAATAATTTATTCCAACAATGCCACACTGTCATGCGTATTATAACTCTTCTACTGCACACATTTCATAAATAAATTGACAATCTAATCAATGAAGCTAGCCATTATGTTTTTATTTCTCATAAGCTGCAAAATATTAAAAAAGTAATATTTTTTTTATGTTTCTCACTGACTAAAGTGACTCTGAAGCATAGACGTACATAGTTTTATAGTTTAAATGATGTGTTATCCTTGTGTAAGCGTTAATGGGTCAGTGGTATGAAATCAGCTTTGAACAGACTTTCAAGTAAAGCTTGAGTGACTTGACATTTTTCCCAATCAATCCTCCCAGATATAGTGGGAGTATTAAAGGGGTGGGGAAAAGGCAAATTCACTCATGCCTATCTTCAAGCTCTCTGCGAAACACATTGCAATTCAAGGCTGAATTGGCAGCCTGTAGCCTTGATTACTTGCTCACATCAAAAACCTTACAATCAAAGCTCAAAAAGCTGCTCTTGAATATGAACAATAAACATGGCAATTTTTTCATTTTCCGGGTTAGAGGATGGACATCAGTGTCTTGTTGTCTGTTTTGTCTTTGCGCATTTGTCTGGGCCACTTCTTCTTACATCCTTATTTTAGCTTTTCTTTAATCCAAACGCAGACACATTCACAATGTCACATTCAAATGTGTGAAAGTAACAAACATGTTCACTATCCAACAAATTCTCCAGATGCAGACCGTCTAGAGACAGACCTTTCCTGTGAAATGATGGGAACATAAAAGAAAAGGTCAGAGCTAATACCCTGCAACAGATTTTAAACTGCTCTGTTGCTTGCTATTATAATGAAATTCACCTAAGTTAACTCCCAACAGTGTCGACTTCTGAGGGGAAAAAAAAAATTCCTATTGATCGAGAGAGTTGAGGGGATTCTCCCAAGCGTTTTCACAGCACATTTCACTGCATCAGCCCTGCCTCGGGGCATCATAGTGAAAGTAGCAGAAAGTAGCAGACTAGTGTAGCGCTTGAGAAGCAAGGTGGAGGAACTTGATACAGGTGAAGTGAATATAATGACTTAGTTTTTGACATACCGGGGAAGACTAGAGCACTTCAGGGCATGGTAACACCATCCTGATGCCTTGATTCCTTGTTATAGACAAATGATCTCATGTGTGTGCTTCAGTACTACCAAAGCATAAAGTTTAAAAGATGCCAAGGCACGGGTTAGTTTTCTACTGTCTCATTTTCTCCACACTGCAGAATCATAACAGCTCTGCATATATTATAATTCTTGCCTTATTTTACAACACTGCCAAATGTTTATAATTTTATTGTATTGTAACTATGTTTGCAATAACAGTAGTACAGTTGTATCAGCAGCAGTAGTGCTGGACGTGGTTTTAGTAGAGTAACGGTCTCTCATATATATTTTACTTAAAGGGGTCGGAGGAGTGACTGTTTCGCCATCTCCCTATATAGTTGTAAGCATGCTCCATCTCCATCTTCATGGACATATGGCAGCTACATTGGGAGACTTTTTTCACCTATGGGGAAGGTCCCCATGCATCTCATGGAGCCACATCATTCCCCACCTGTCCAAAAAACACCTGACCCCCTCCTCCTCCATGCACAGCTGTCCCTTAAATCCTCCAGAATGTAAATAGAAGCCTCCCAGTTGTCAGATTTTCTATCTGTTTTGCTGACAGTGTTGTAGCTATGATTGTTTGCCTGTACACCTGCCTTATCTGTCCTGCTATAGTTTGGCGTGCTGAAAGTTTGTCTCCCAGCGTCTTCCCTGGTTCTCTGTTTAGGGGTTTTAACATTAGGCATTGTGCCTCCTTCCTGCTCCATACTGGATTTGAGAAAGTGTGAAAGAGATATATCAGCAACCATCTTCATATGAATCATAAAGATGATGTATATTGTAACAATTAAAAATATAGTATTACTCATATTATCCAGTGACATTTATCTAAGATCTGACAAAAATATTGTGTTATGTATTATGATATTATGTATCTTGTCCTCCACCTCCTGCACCCTCTATACTTTCATTACCCCTACCCGAACCAGGGTCTGTATCCCATCCCTACTTTTATCTCCACCTCTTCTATTTCTCCCCCCTACCCGAACTAGGGTCTGTATCCCCACCCCGCTTTTACTGGTGCAGGTGGTGAGAGGTCGGTGTAGTTGATGGTAGTGCTGTTTCAGATAGTTGTCTTGGTGTGAGGAGCGGTGATAGCTGGCATTAGGGGAGTGACTCTGGGACGCCAGTGATCACTGTCTAGCCTCCTGGAAGTGTCGTGGGACCAACTAGACGAAACATCGGTGAAAGGAGGTTCCCACCTGATGACCCCAAAGACATGTTAGTTATCACTGCTCACTGGGCTAGTTAGATATAGTTATCTTTAGGGCACGTAGGGCAGGTTGCAAGGTCGCTGTTAAGGCTAGGGAGTTAGTCACCGAGTCTGGTCCTTTTTTGCAGCACAAATTTGTGTTTACTCTGAATTGGCTGGAAACATTAAAAAGTCAGTGGGAGATAGACGCTAATCAGCTGGATAGCGATGTCTAAAAAGTCTGCCAGCAGTTATCATTTCACACACGCTTTACTTTTTATGGGAAAGAATTTTGAGTGACTGTCCGATTTTACCTTAAACTAAAGTGGGACATTTTTCTAAAGGGAAGCCAGCAGGTTTCTGGGCTTTCAGATAAAATGATTTGCTAGTGTGTCTCTTGTATATAGAGACGTTTTTGAGATTTAGTGAACCTGCCACAGTAATCCTCAACTAGTCATTGATTACTCAACACAAGTGTATATTTGGCATATATATATAACTAATACACATGCACACATTTGAAGCAGGAATTTGTGCATGTGTACTTTCATTCAAGAAGGCCACTGAGGATTAGACAATAGGATGTTTGCAGTGTTTGCTGGACTGTAGATTTTGGCTGATAATTCATAATCTCTTTTTCAAATTTGGCTGATTTCGTTACAAGCTTAAAATGTTCAATTTCTTATATATTTGTTTTTGGGTTTTCTCTGCCACCGTACATGCGATATTGTAGGTGGCGGGGATCATTACTTTATATGAACTTACATCAGGCTTCATTGAAGAGGTTTTTAGAAAGTAACAAGATTGTCGAGAATTGGCTGTGGCCAGCTAAGAAAGGTGACAGAAACACAAATTTACATGGACAGCTTTTGGTGAGTAAAGTAAGTAAAGTTTGATGTGTCATTCCTTTATTGATGTTCATTCCAGACTCAGTAAACAGCTGTGTATGGTAATGCTTGCCCTTTTGTAGTAGCAATACTTGGCTATGAATAATTTCCTGAAGAAATTGTTTTGTGAAAGGAACAGTTTAAATAATTTATGAATGAATATATGACTGCTTAACCATTAACCATTTAAAATAAAGACAGCACGAAATACAACTGTTCTTCCATTAAAACTAAATTGTTTAGTGTGTTTTTAGAACATCTGTCTGAAGGCTCTGTTTTATATCACTGGCTGTCATATACAAATATAAGTATTTTACTTAGAAAAAATATTTTCCTTATAGAAAAACTAATTTTCTGACTTAATCTTTCACATGTGATACATAATGCTAACATACAGTATGTATCAACTTAGACTTTTTTTTTCTTTTCAAATTTTGCATTACAGTAATAGAATCAGGAACAGAAGCAATAATTTTTTTATTACAAGTCCGGCAGAAATTGATATTTGTGTAATAGTGGGGATGTAAGTCATAATATAATGTTAGTAGTAATATATAGTGATAGCAATGACATTGTTATCAAAAATCTATATAGAACAGAAGAAAATCAAAACTGTGTTCATGATGTTAACGGCACTAGCGGTATCCCAGAGAAGCTTCAGTTACCCTCCCACTATTTGTGTTGGATTTGTGCGCTGTCTGAGGCCATAACACAGTTTATTAACTGTAAACCAGGGCATTGTAAGAAACTGAGGAGAGATGATGTAAAATAAAACGTGAATATAAATAAATCTCCATGTTCTTTAAAAGAAAAACCAGAGTAATAACTGTCTCCAAGAAGTAAACCCAATATTCTGAAATAGAATATTGCACTATTTCATCTTTATTGTGGATTTAAATAGCATTAAAACACAATTACATTTTCTTTGAGATGTCTACATTTTATCTTTTGACCATGGCCAGATTGTCCTCTACTAGTGGCAACTTACAGCTACAAGTTGGCACTGAGTTCTGCTGGCATAGCAGTTAAAGGAAATGCTTGCTGACAAACACTAGAAGCCAAAGGTTAAATGAAGCAGTTTTGGCCCCAGAACAAAGCCGGAAGACTCATAATCAGCAATGGAGATTAAACATTCTCTGTTTGATGGGTAGAATAAGAACAAGCCCTCGAAATACAAACCTTATTCCCCAGTCTGTCAATTACAATAACATAATTAATCACATCCAACTCTGGCCTAAGGTCAAGCAGGGCTAACACCAAGTTCTTACAAGAATATGTGTGTATCTCTGTATAGCCCTGGGAATTGTGGTTTCATGGTGGCGTCACACAGAATACATGTCATCCAATTAACATCAAACCAAATGCCCTATTTAGACTTTCATTTAACACTCTTTCAAATGCAACTGTACATGCAGGGTTGAGTCTGCAGTCCACAGGGTGATAGCAGGGACAAGAAACCGCACTGCAGTAGCACAATAGTTTAGCTGTAACAATCATCGTTCAGCTACTCAACAACTGTCTAAATTACAAAAGTGAATTGTATTTATAGATAAGTTCTGTCATCACAGGCTATCACACATGCTGCGGCCTCACTTTATAGGAGCAAATAAATTCTGCAGTGGGACTGTATTTGTTGAAATCACTGGATATATTATTCCTTGTTGGAATGATGCAGAAAGAACAATGACTAATGTCAGTGTGACTTTGGCTGCCATTTTCATAGAACAGGCACCATCAGTGACTAATTTCAGGGAATAGAATACAATAACTCTTACAAATGTTTATATTGGAAGGAGCAAAGCTTTGTCTTGCAGAGGCAGATGCATTTATATCATTTCAACATTTGTCCATAAATACAGTTAAATTAAAATTTTTTGTTATTCAATACACTCAATCTAGGAGCAATGAATGACTGTAAATGAGGCAACAAAGTCTGAACATGTGACTTGAAACATTCGCTAGTAGAAAGCAAGTTATAGCTGCTGGTGAATCACATATAAAAGTAAGTTAGGGAGTGTCTACACAACTCCGGTTTTCATTGTGGAAATGACAGAAAGTGTCTTAACAAGTGAGCTCAAAAGTCTCACAAGATGGTAATGATTGCAGTCAGTAATTTAATTATCCGAGCAGCCGAAACACCTGACACCAGGCAGGGATTTTGAAGTGATCATCAAAGGTGAATAAAAAACCTGCAGAGGTAATTTTTGAAAAATTTAGTCTGAGTCCAGGTGATCTGATTGTTTCCTGAACGGAGCAATAATATGCACAGCTTGATGAAATCATTAGCACATCTATTCTGAGGAAGACTACGCTGTTTGCACTCACACTGCCAAAAAGGAGAAAATTAGGTGTTCATTAAAGATGTGAAAGCACACAGCGAATGTCCTGCTCAAGCTCAGATTTAAGTACATACAACATATAGCATTAGGCAATAAAAGTGACATTTTGGGAAATCGTCCTCAGAAAAAGGGAAGAGAAAGAACACCCACACACACGATAATTCAGACTTAAGTGGCCATACTATGTATAAATAAAAGGTGAAATAACAACAACTACCAACTAACACGTAACTCAGCAATAGAATTAAAAGATGTTTTGAAGCCATTAAGTTATTTAAATAAATGAACAACTGTAGTGGGGCAGTATGGTGACATAGTAGTTAGTGCAGCTGCCCCACAACAAGAAGGTTGCAGGTTCAGTTCCCGCTCTGGGGCCTTTCTCTGCGGAGTTTATATGTTCTCCCCATGTCTGCGTGGGTTTCCTCCCACAGTCCAAAGACATCATGTTTGGGTTAACTGGTGACTTTAAATTATCTGTATGTCTGAGTGTGAGTGTGAGTGGTTGTTGGTCTCTGTCTCTGTGTGTTGGCCCTGTGATGGACTGGCAACCTATCCAGCGTGTACCCAGCCCTCGCCCAGTGTGAGCTGGGATTGGCTCCAGCACCCCCCGCGACCTGGAAACGGATAAGCAGTAGAAGATGAATGAATGACCAACTGTAGTTAAAGGTAACCATTTCATCCTTTCATGGCAAGGATGAGCAAATTAAGCTTCAAATAACCATATAAATGTATTTCCATCAGTTTGCATTGCAAAGGCTGTGAATGCCATGAATGTGATACAGTTCAGATGCATGCATGTTTACTGTTGGTGATCAAGTTGTACTGCTGACCAATTTTCTCCTTTTTTAACACAATAGTTTGTCTCTCCTGTGTTTTCTGTGTTCTGCCTGGAGCAGGATTTTAGTTTTGCAGTTCAGGAAGAACGGGGATGCGTGTGTAGAATTTTAGTCCTCTCTTTTTTTCTATCTGCAATTACCATGGAACTTCTTTTTTTGAAGGATTTTTAGTGTGGGTCTCTAACTGTTCAAGTGGCTTTACTTTTAACACCATTATACTGGGAATGATCTCTTGATCTCAGATTACAAACTGTAGATGCTGTCATTTTCATTTATACTACCAATTCTGAAGAAGTGTGCAAAGAAATCAGCAAAAAAGTAATTGAATTATGATTAATAGTGTCATTTATAATGACATCTTTGCTTTGTTCAGCAATCAACAAGATAAGACAACACTTGTCTCATTGAACAATGCTGCAGTGGCTCCCTGCGCCCTGGAGCACACGGTCTAATCATCACCTCTTGTACTTAACTGGATCTCTCCCTCCACCAAAAACTTCTTGTCCCTGGCTGATTTTACCAGCAGCCTGAAGAATATCGTTCCCCTCACAACAACATCAGCAGCAGTTTCCAACTGCTGTCAAACCCCTTCAGTCAAACGGTACTCCTGTAGCACTGCAAGGTCCCATCTCAATCTACTCCTCTTGTCTGTGCTGAGCCCTTGGAAAGTTAAAACTCAATGCTGAACAACACTGAGCAAAAATACCATCCTCGTTAAATCTTATGTCCACTGCTCTCCCTAGCTCAAGCACTTTTTCATTTCATATGTGTTGTATCAGATTACGCTGGTGAAATCAAGTCATTCCAAAAATGACAGTTTCAGTCTAGTAATCTGTTATGTTAAAAATGCATGCTACTTGTTTTTTGGTTAATTTGCAACTTTTTTTTTTTTTTTTCATCCAAAGAAAGGGCAATTTATTTCTTCTCATACTGCAAAGATATTTTAAGTAGAGATTTATAGTGGTCATAAAATGTGTCTTTGGTTAAGCTCAGACAACAAAATACTTTAAAAGGTTACTTTTCAGTTATATGTAGTAAAATAACACTGTACCTAATGCCTTGAGTCACTGCTTCCTTTAAACAAGATCTTTTTTGAACTTCAGCCAAATATTGCATGCCGCTTAATATAATCAGACAACCCCGTAATTGTTTCCAGAGATTCATCGATGAACTGTTTCTCATATAATGACAACATTATAATTCAGTCGGCGTTACATTTCTGCCATTATCTATTTGCTATTGTAAATTAGTGGCATTCAGGTTAGGAGGCAGGGCTTGTAATTCAGTCAGTAGCTGCTACTAATCTTGCTACTGGCTTTAAAATGCCAAGCTTTATCAGGTCATTTCCATAAAATCTAGATTATGATAAACCAACAATGACTGGACACATCCCACTGCTGATGAATTCCCCACAATAAGTATTCTTAATATGGCCTGCAGAACACCAGAAGTAATGGTGAAGTACACAGCAGGACAGAAAGGTCCTTCAGGTTCTTACATTTATAGTCAAATTTCTTGGCTAATGGAGCCTATTGTAGAGAAAACTCCTCTAATTATGATGACAGCAAACTGACCAACGGCTCAAAACCAGGCACCCTGCTGTATTGCAGATCTGATTTCTCTCCAGTCCAGAAAGGATTTTTTGTCATTAAAGTTGTCCAGCTGGGCCTGCTTTATTCCATGCCATATTATTAGGGAATGTAAAATTCATATTTATCATAAAGAGCAAAGAAATGTTGTTGCAATCCTCCTCTGCTGTTTGGTAGAGGTTTCTTCTTTCACAAACACCCATCATCATAAAACGTACAAATTTGAACTCTCAAAAGCTGCTGCCATGCAATCTCTGTCAACACTTCATGGCACCATCTGGCACTGACAGTAAGAAATGGGAGTATCACCTGAAGTGGGGACATCACAGTAGGAAGTGTGCTCCACTTTTGGCCTAGACTGAACAGATGGCATCAATTAGATTGTCATCCACTAAGGAAATGAGGATTTATCCCAAAAGGAAAAACACTGAAGATGGTCCTGTCTGCCATTAAAATGAAGCCAGCTGGCTTAAAAACACAAGTCTTCTCTTTCATGACTGAAATTTAGCGGATTGTTTTATTGGGACTTTGCTTTGTCAGATGCAGCTCACTCTGTATTGACGAGACTCTGGCTCATTAACTGAACTTCTGCATAGTGGTAACTGATGCATGTGTAATGGGAAGACCAGTATTCATTCAGTATTCATGCCTAGTAGACTCTTGGTTCTTGAACACAGCATCTCAGGTTCATGCCAACCCCTCCCAGGTCCCACCTCCCTGATTAACCTAAAGGGTATTTAAAGCACCTGTTGCATCACAGCTGCCTTTTTCTTTGTCTCTACCTGGATGCCATACGGGCCCCTCTCTGTGACTCTGCTTTCCTTTCTCCTTTGCCTGGTCATGCTGATGTCTGTTTCTGCTGCTGGTGAATTAAAGTTTACCTCTGATGGTGGATTATCAAACTATTGGGCTGGGTTATCCTGTGCACCTTATCATTAAGGTATAACTAAAATGACAAAAACCCATATTTTTATGACAAAATATTAA
Organism: Remorina albescens; assembly: GCA_034769265.1. Taxonomy (NCBI): domain Eukaryota; kingdom Metazoa; phylum Chordata; class Actinopteri; order Carangiformes; family Echeneidae; genus Remorina; species Remorina albescens. Next base: position 14,289,551 of record CM068479.1, read on the forward strand.
CTTTCAGTCTTTCTTTGATTGTAAGAGATTTTCAGCTGTTGTTTTTCCTTAGGTTTGCCTTTATATATTACCCTGGTCTCACTGGTGTGCTGCTTTTTAAATTGTCTGGAATAATGTTTTCTCTTGCTGTGATGCCAGTTGCCGTGAGCATGTGTAGTGGGTAAGTATTGCACTCCTGGAACACACCCTTAAGGGGGCTGCCTCTCTGCTGCTGGCTTCTGCCACTTTTCTGTTCTTTCTCCTATTGGTAATTTTTAAAAATAATTTAATGTATTTAGTCTTATTGTGATTTTACAATTTGTGAATTTTGTAAATATTCAATGTTTTCATTATTTGATTTCTTTTTCTGGTTTTACTAACCAACCTCTCCACAGATGCTTGTAGTTTTCAATCATTTAATTTACAATCAATAAACTGGCTTTCTTTTGGAATCACATCTCCATCTTGCTTTAGTTGGTGAATCTGTGCAGCCTTTCAAGTAAGTGAGGTCTTAGCCCAGGTTCACACAAGATATTTCCTGGGGTGAAATTTCCCAGGTGGTGTATTCAGGTTCTGGTGACCTCTATTCACGAAGGCCCTGCCACACGTCATTAAAAAGTACCATAGTGTTTTCCTGAGTGTTATGGGCGAACTAATCTCCAGGCTTGGCGTTGGTGTGTTTCACAATTTATGACTTTTATTTTATTTATGACGAATTTTTATAACTTATAATTTTTATAAATATTGGCTCCCCTACATTCAAAATACTAACGTGGTCTGTGCAAAGACCAAGCAGGTTGATGACCTCATTCTTATTTTCCCAAACTTGTCACATTAGAATTGAAATTTATTTAAAATTTCAATCAATGATGCACTTTTTTTGCTGCTTTTCCTTTTGATTTTGCTCAACACTTTGCTACTCTCTGTCACTGTCAACCCTAAATCTTGTCTCTAAACCATTTGTATATTTCCTTCGACTTATCTGGAGTCAGCTCTCAGCAGCAGCAGCAGGTTAAGTAAGATGGTGCAGATGGCCCCCTTCTCAGCAGCACTGCCCTGTTCCTCCTGGGGGAGCCTGGTGCAGATGAAAGAAAGTCTCTCCAGAATGTTCTCGGTCTACCCCAGGGCCACCCACCAGTTGCACGTCTAGGAAAACCTCCAGTATATCATATCACCCACAAAAACCCCTTAAGGGACACAGCCATGAGCGTTTGTCATTGTCCACCAAACTTATAGCTCAAAACCCAGAGCATTTCACAAGGCCGGGCCAATGTCATTCATTATCCTCCACCTTGCTGCTGTGGAGCTTCCTGAGTCATCCGATGGTTTTCTGAAACTACTTTAGTACCAACCAAAAGTCCTTCTTCACAACCTCTCTGAACTACTCCCCCCAGGTATTTGTATCCCTGCCTGTTACAGCTGACATCCACCAGCAGTTTCCCTCCATTTCTCCTTTGGAAAACTGTAGAGTCCCCAGATGATGCACACAAGTAAACTGCTTTTATTTTTTCTTTTGTGTGCTAGTCCTTTTGTTTATTTACCAATTAATTCATAAACCAACAATTTAAATGATGACCTCAATTTTCTAACATCTGAGCCATTAATCTACACATCTGTGTAAAGCATGCTGTTTATTCACTTAAGATCCCATTTTTAATTGTCTCAGTGCGCATCAACTAATGACTGCTGTGAATATTGCTGCTGACAGCTGCTAAAAGACTAGGCACCAGCAATAACAACTGTAATGTTAAGACAAGGGAAAAGACCCAACATAGGACGTAATGGGATTGTAACCCATGAGAGCTGTATTCAAGGCCGGTCCCACATGCTGCTCATATGCCATAAACGCGATATAAACTTATGAACGTAGAATTTGTGAAAGCATTTAAATTGGAGGATCAGGATTACAAATGGCAAAAGCATGACTTGACTTCAGCAGTGAAGAAAAACGTACTGTCACTAAGGTTGCTGTAAAATAAAAGCTTGCCAAAGCCATGGAAAAAAAAAAAAACAGGGGAGAGGTGCTTGTCAAAAGGATTTCATATTGATCAGCACTTCATAAAAAGTCAAAGATACTGGGGATGGGTCAAGAGTTCAAGCAAAAATAGAAGGAAAAGACCAGCAGGCAAAAAAATCCAAAGTAAAATGGCCCTGGGCTACAGACAACTGTGCTGAAACTGGCTTCAAAACAGCACTAAGCTGGCTAAAAGGAAAAGCTGAGAGCAGAATATATGTAATGGAGCATGTCAGAGGATGTCATACAGTATGTGGCTCAGGAGGAAAAAAAATTCACAAAAGCTAAGAGGTGACATCTGAATCAAAGTGGCATAAGCGACAGGAAACAGGTGTAGTGAGTAAGAGAGATTGCTCAAAAAACGGAGAGGTATCAGAGAAAAAAAAGATCAGACGGATCAGATTTGAAGTGTCAATATGCTGTGACTAAACAAAGAATCATTTGAATTGACAAAAGAAAGTTTTTGAGGGAATTGAAAAAATCAAAGGACAAAGAGAGGAGCCATGACACTATTTTAAAAGCAGCCCTTAAAATATGTAGAGTTACTCCTAAAATGATAAGTCTATTGTGTTTTTTTTTTTAAATTATTATTATTTTATTACTGAATAAGCTGAAAACAATGAATTTCTCCTTCCAAAAACATCTTAAAAGACATTCCTTGATTCTGTGTATGCTTCCAAGCTTATTCCAGAAACATTTAAAATGTGGCTGCTTTTGGAGGACAATGTGTTCAACACCGAATGCAGGTTCTTTTGGTGACTTCATCAAAACAAAGAGATCTAGACACAAAACTGTCTGTTTGATGGTAATCTCTCTTGAAAGTCAAGTCGCATCTGCTCAGAACTTGTTTCAGGATAAAGGGGGAATGGGGTGGAAACAAAACCTGCTCATATGGCATGTGTGACCACATCTGAAGGCAAAAGCATCAGGTAGAGTCTTGTATACAACACAAACAGCGTTCTGCGGCTTTCGAAGTCGCCCACACACTGAAAGGTCAGTGGTATGATTCCCAGTACTTGTAGTCAGCATTACAAAGGCAACTTTGTGTTAGTTGCATGCTGTACAGCTTGCCTGCCAAGCTTCCACAACTCTATCACTGCTGCGTTGACGCCGTTTGCTCTGTGAATCAGAACAAAAATGCCCCCCTTTCTGTGTTTGAACATTTTCTACAGAACCTCAAGGCGGAGTAACAGCACTACATTCATGCTTTAAACAGAGGGCCTTAAAGGGTCTTAAGATTGATGACACGTTCCCTACGATTCTGCTCTCACCCACCTCCTCTATGGAATCAAAGGACAGTCCAGGACAGAGCCAGCTCTCTTCACCAGTTTATTGAGTCTTTCTCTGTCCACCTCCGCAGCTGACCATTGTCTAAGAGGGTACTGATACCACATTGGTGTCATAAAATATAAAGACAGTTATATACGCACTCCCACCATTACAATATACACTCACTGGATGTTTGTCGGTTTAGGGCATCCTGCTGCAGAAGTCTATCACCATCTCTTTTGTGAGGGAGGGTGAGAGAACTGAAACCAAGTGACAAAGTCCATGATGACCTCCATGTATTCCTTTTATTTCCCTTTTGACACACATCCAATGACTGTTTCATCACAGGCAATAGGTATTTTTCCTATATCTGAAGTCTGAGATGTATAGGGTGAGCATCAAAGGAGAAAGCACCTTATCCTGTGGGACTCTTTGCCGCAAACCATACCAGATGTGTAATTATGAAACCTTTTATACCATGACCTGTTGGCAGACTACTCCAACTTCCCTTAGCTTTTTCCTAAGCAGTGATGGTTATATTGTGTTGTAGGTATTGGCAGTATGGAAAAAAAAAACCTAACCCTGCTCTCTGGTATCTCAAGATGTGATCTGACAACATAGCATCTAACAACATAGCTGTGGCTTGTGCCTTTGAAATAGTTTGAGCAAACAGATTGCCCAATTGCATAAAGTTAATGCTCAGGACCAGGAAAATAGTTTGACCACTGCCCATTTCTTGCCTCACATTTTGGCATAGCTAAGTTTAAGGTGATTTATTAATTCCAAACAGCTGCAGTCAAGATTAAAAGTAAAAAAAAAAAAAAAAAAAAAACCCTCAGTGTGCCTGATGAATATACTGTGTCCTGGCACAAACTGCCATTAAGTATCATCATGAAAATGGAGGCCACAGACTCCTCTACTGCTATAAAATTGGACGGCCCAGTAACTAAATTGAAGCTGCCAAAATGAGACGTGACAATTGTTTTCCCATGAGAACAGATGTGACATTGAGCTCACTGCTGTGCTATCTTTGCCCCCAAACTTGCTGTCAAACCATTCCGTTCAGTTCAATTGGTTTGAACTTTGAGCTTGTTTGCAGCTCAAAATTCAATGTGTGACCACAAAGCTTGAAACATGACATCTGAGGGAGCAAAGGGAAATGTAATAGTTCAATGGCACCAGTTGCCACAAACTTGTTTAAAGTGAGAGAAAAAAAAAAAACCATGCTTGAAGCAATCTCAGACTTTACAAAGGGCTAACAGGACTGCAGAACCAAGCAGTTACAGGCTGTGAAGTGTGTGTAGAACCGATCTTCAATGCTATATATATATATATATTTAAGAATAGCAACTACAAGAATAAAAACAGATATTTTCCTGCATTTCCTGCACATAAAGGAGTGTCCATTCTTGTGGTCGATCCAAATAAAGTTATACATCTTCGCAGAGCCATAGGAGGGACCGTAACGGTCTAATTCCACTTTTATTGATCCAATCATTTCAACACGATAGGAGGGGATATGTAAACTGGCCAGGGCTCTACGCTGACTTTATTTTTCCAGGAGCACTCGTGCCCCTAAGTTAAAAATTTTATGAGCACAGAAAAAAAAGGGGACACAAGAACGTTTTTTTTTTAAACGTTTATTAGAGGTCACGAACAGAAAGGAGCCCGCCATTGCCGATGGGGCGGCCCTACAAAAGCTACAGAACATTTGCTTAGTAGAAGCATCGTATTCCAGCCACCCGAAATCCTTCAACCAGTCAGGGTTGAATTTGTACACTTTCTCAACAACTTTCTCCATCGTTCTAGCTTTCTTCCTGGCACTTTCTTCCTCATTCGTTCTTTTGTTTTTTCCATCATTGCTTTTAAAAAATGCGGTTATACTTTGCATCTCTATTTCGACGTCTTGTTAGCGGAGATATTTTTTCAGCTTTTGAACGTTATGGAGTTTTTTTCGGGCTGCTTTGATGTTTGATACATTTTGCAACTTGTCAAGTTACGTTACTTTGCGTCAGTGCTCTCCTTATTTGTGGGCTGCAAGAAGTCACTCGCACACGTGCTTCTGTTTTGTTTTCCTCATTTGCATGCTGATATATTTACTCGCAAATGCGAGTGAAATGGGCGCACTGTAGAGCCATGAAACTGGCAGATTACACTTGCAATCAGAATTAAAAACAACAAGATCTTACTGTGTGGAAACATCTTCTCAGAAGACAGACTCACAGGGCAGCATTGTATTTGCTGATAATGGAAGGAAGTAGATGTGAGTTGCTCAAGGAAAAGAAATCATAGTTTGCCTTTGCACAGTCGGATAGGTGGCTATACATTTCACCGGCAGTGTACAGTATAAATATAAATATTCTTGACTTTTGGTTCTTAATTCTCTTTATCTCGCATCAACCAGAGGCTGAGTTGATCTCAACACTATTCTGCTCAATTTGCAAATCACCGACTGCACTATCTCATCCCAGCCTTGTGTGGAAGCTGTTAGCAGCTTGATGACAGAGTGACAAAGATGGGGACACAAGTCAAACAATGGTGGAAAACAGGACCGAGAAGAGGCGGAAGCATGCGGAGTAGTACATAAGGGATGTTTGTGGTTTATGAAGAATAAAAGGGCATGCAGGGCCACATCAGTGGATTGGTTCATGTGCTGTTTTGCCATGGATGACACCAGATGTTGAACTCATTTCATACAGTTGGTTTCTGCTAGGAGACAACTGCCAGTGCGCTACTGTCACATTAGAGTAGAAACCTATTATTATGGCTCCTGCTATGTATATGATAAGGTGCTATCAGCTTGCTATACCTCTTTTAGAAGGACAGCTAAGCGCCTGCTATCTGGGACTTATGCTAGATTATGGTGAGTCCAACTAAAATTGGCTCCTGGAAGGTATCAAGTCACTGGTCTTTACTGTGTGCATGAAATAAAATTCATGCCTTAATTTTCCAACTGAATTCCCACTAATGGATATTTTAATATTTCTATAATCTTAGAAGATTGTTCTATTCAGCTGCATATCGCTCAACGATTGGAGTTCAGCCTGTACTACAATCTGTCTGCTTAACTCTGAACAATGTGCTCTCATCCATGTGTTTAAACATGCTTTGGGACAGTTGTCTGGGGCTTGACCTCATGATCAACCCAACAAATCATCGCTGCAATTTTCGCTCCACGTGACACACCTAGGGTCAGATACAGTGACATTAAAATGTTGAAAAAACCCACTGAAATATGAATTGGAGCATATTTTTACAATGTATCTAAAGTGGAATTTTGTGCCAGTACAAATGCAAATCTAGAGTAGCTGAACTTTGCTCATCCCTCCCAGCAAACAACCCCCAAAAACGGTGTTGAATAAATTAACTCTGACAGTCAAACCACATTCTGGTTTTGACCAGTTCAGCTGCTTTTTCTTCACTTCCTTTCAAAATTGACACGTATATTTGCCCAAAAAATCGCAGGTTACAGCTGCTTTGGGGGACGATTTTCAATAACTTGCTTCACTTAGCACGGTCAATAGTCATCTTTTTCTTTAGGATGGAAAGTTTCTCTGGATTTTTTTTTTTTTTTTTCAGCTGAAAAAAATGTGTTGCGAAAAAATGTTATGTTCAAAGTTATGAAAGCTTCATTTGTTTTTGAAATAAATGAAGCAGCGGTGTTGCCAGGTAGAGGTTTAGATAGCGAGATGGTCACACTCCTGTCTGTGGTCAACTTTAGCCAACAGATTATGTCTGAAGTCTTTATGAAGCTTATCTGTTTTAAGCCTGATCACAAGTTTTTGCCAAGACTTTCTCAAGTCACGGTTCTGAGCACAACCATACAGAACATGTCTCTGATACGGAAATGAAAACCCACACATAACCACTGTATGCTCAGAGAAAAAGTTATCCAGTTGTAATTGCATTTTCCACAAGATATATTTGCCGTTAAAATTTATTTCTGAAGAATTTTTTCCTAGGAAGGTGTCCTGAGATATCAAAACCAACATGCGAATGCTTTCATTTTCAGTTTGAGCACTCCTTAAGAACACACTTCAAACCTGAATATGTATCAATGACCACTTTAACAAGAAGCTAAATTTGATACACACATTTTAAAAACAATATCTTAGCATGAATGGGAAAAATGTTTATAAGATTACAATATAATAATCATTGTAGTCATTCTCATGGTGGTACAATTGCTGGGTATAGAGGGCTACCAAAATCAACAAACTTTCATCTTCCAATATACATCTAGGTCGGGAGTGACCAATTGCATTTTCCAAAACAAAGGGATTTAAAATAAAAGGCATGTTTGTGTTTGTGTGTTTGTGTGTTTAAAATTGAGAATAAGTCTTGTGCAACAAGCACTGCTGCTAGGGGTAAATGCACTTTATTGCAATTCCATGCCCAGTGGTTCAGAACCATTGTGTGGAGAGTAATACAGAAATAGAAAACAGTAGAATATTAGAATATAGTGCACTGCGTAACCACACACAAATTAATAAAGCCAGTTCCCATCAGTTTCTGGCTCAATGTGTGCAGGGCTCATCTCCACAACACATTCGTTCAGCATTTGTTATAATGGCATTTGATTCATTTTCGGAGCATAGCAGACATACACACACATACATGCACATGTCAAATCTCTTTCATGTACCATACCTTGTCCTGTATTTCCCTAATTTGTTACTTGGCCTTTTCAAATAAGGGTTCATAAGGACAGAGGGAGAGAGCTAATCATTAGGTTAAATTGGGGCATTACAGTGAGTGTGGGAATCAGGCTGACAGGGAAATGTACCAGATGTTACGTTTTGGACAATGAACATGCAGTGAGGGAGTGACTCCTGGCAGTTGGCACAGGTTCATTTCTGTCATTCAGATGGCCTCATGCCTGTCACAGCCACAGCCATCCAATGTCCTTCTGGGTGGCTAAAAATAGTGTCAGAGGCAAAGAACACAGGAGAGTTGTGCTCTACAGCTGTAGTGACCTGAACTAACTTGAAACATCATACATCTAGATCTTTTTCTTACACAGGCAAGTGTCAATAAATCTGTAAAAATGACCAGACTCCACACTGGGAACTGCAATATGTCTTCTTTCATGATGATTTGCTGACACTCTGTCAAGGGTAACGCTGGGGTGAGGACCCAAATGCAGGAGCTGGAGGCAGCAGGGTGAAGGTGGAGATTAATATTTTAATAGAAACCAAAAACTCAGAACTGATACAAACAGTGACATGCAAAACTCTACACAGGACTGACTGAACTAGACCAAACACAACAGAGGATCCAACCAGGAGTGACCAGAAAACCAAGACTTAAATACAAACTGAACTAACCACACAGGTGAAACACATTAGGGCAGGGAAGGCAATCACACAGGCGGGAAACTTGACAGGCTGACAGGGATAAGACAAGGACTTCAAAATAAAACAGGAAGTGACAACAAAACTAAACTGACCCTAACGCAAAGACACAAGGACTGACTGACTGGCTGACCCTGACACACTCAGCTCGCCAAGAGAGAAAACCACCAGAAATCCCAATGAGCTTCTATCTCTGTGGTGGTAAAAATGAATTTATGTGGGAATTGGGTTTTCAGTGGTTCTACACTACTGTTTCAGAGAGATGACCGCTCTTCTGTCACCGATTTGCAGCCATAGCTGCCTGTGGCTCTCTTTTGCAACGTTTTGCATAGTTGGTTCCTCTTGTTTGCCTCTGCCATCCCATTTCTCCAGGAAGAGCCAGTGATGCAGTGTGCCTTCTTCTCACAGCTGTAAAATGTCAAGTCCGCCCAAGCATTGTCGCTACAGTGGTTTCTGAGACTTTGTGCTGCTTCCTTAGTTCACCACAAAATACCTGTTTGATATTCTTAGCTGAAGCAGCGGCTCTCTCCAAGCCTTTCCTTCCTGTCTGCAGATAGTGTCTGTTTCATCCTCCATATCCACTTGAAAAGCCTCCTCCACTCATTGTCAGGTTGCCTTTCATCCAGATAAGGTGAATAGTTTGGGAAGCTGCTGTTCTCTCCTCTGCCACAGCCTGCCCAAGTCCATCCTGGTACAGTTGATTCTGTTGAGCTCTATCCCTGAACTTATTTTTGCTATTTTTTTCTTTTAAGTAAGATTTCCCAAATGGCATCCTTAAAGTTATGCATGAACAGCAAGAAAAGCCCTGTGGTAGTTATACTCACCATTCGAAACCTCCTCGCTCCACTTTATGCTCAGAACAGACAGGCAGACCAATGTCAGCCTGAATATGATGGAAATAGTATCTTAGTAATAAAGTAAAATAAATTGAAACCTAATCCACCACAGGACACTGACTTGCAAATAAGGACAATGTGGAAGGACAGTACAGTAATGCCGTGTTGTGACTGTGATATAATGCTGCCACTGGAACTCTCCAATATAATAGAAGTCGGATTCAGTTGAGGAAAAACACAAATATTGAAAGAGAACAAAGAGTATATATTTTTTTATATATGCCAGTCTTTTGCAAGGGTGGTTTACAAATATGTAATGATCTAACTAATCAATAATCTAAAGGAAAACACAAATAGAACACTGTTTAGCTTTTCACTAATTAGCTTGTATGCAGTGATTGTGTTATTTGATTCACTTTATTTATTTACCTTTAACCAAGAAGGAGAAAGAATAGCCAATAGAAATGCTTTTTTTAATGTCATACTCAAAATAACATCTGGAGGAGGTTGACAGTAATCGGCAAATGGATTATGAATATGTAGATGAAGATATGTACCTGAATGTAACATGTCAATGTCAGCTCTCAGGCGGGTTTAAGAGGAAACCGATGGCAGGGTTGACCAAAGAGAGGAAAACACAAGCAAGTACCATTATTAAATTGAGATTTCACTGCAATGCCCTCATATTTTCCATCTGGGATCTGAGGCCTGAGAGGGAACAAAAGCTCTTTGCTTTTTATAGCTGTAATTCTGTGATGAAAACCAAGATGAACTTGAGAAATGTATTTTCCTGGAGGGCTCCTCTTCTTCGAGGTGGCAGAGAGAACAGCCGACCACCAGGCTTTAGGTGGGACAGCTGGCGTTGCCGCTGCCTGATCTTGTTTGCTGTTGACTTGATGAGCAGTGCAGCAGCTAGTTTCTTTGATCAGCGCCTCTTGTGGGAGCCAGCTGATATAGGTTAGTTCATACTGGATGGATCTGTGTAGGTTTTGTCAACCAATGTTACCAACGCCTGTGGTGTGATTTACGAGTGTGCGTCAGCCAAGTTTATGTGTCTGCTCTGATGTTCCTCTGCAGCTGGTTTCAGTGTAATTGATGACAGCCTGTACTGCCATCAACTACAGGTACTTCTGAGTACTATGCCTTTGCCTATATGCACTGCAGCCACCTATTATTACAGCATTTGTTTTTTTTCATTCTTTTTTCTTTTTTTCTTTTTTTTAGCCCAGCCCAGTTTATAGACTCTTTATGTGTTTCAGTGGGTTGAGGTTGCAGGTTCACAGGCCTCTGGTCCTACAGTAATGTGTGATTGATGACAGGCTCATCTCTCCCACCTCTGAGAGCAGGATGCTGCAACGATAAATTTAACAATTGCAAACCTTGAATTTGTGTGTAATAGATGCTTGTGTGGTTGTGTGTAGTGGTTCCTGCTGTTACTCCACAATAAGAAGGTCGTGGGTTCGGTTCCCATGCCTGGGGCCTTTCTGTGCTGGTTTGCCTGTGCCTGTGTGGGTTTCCTCCAGATACTCCGGTTTCCTCCCACCGTCCAAAGACATCATGTTTGGCTTAATTGGTGACTCTAAATTGTCTGTAGGTCTGAGTGTGAGTGTGAGTGTGAGTGGTTGTTGGTCTCTGTCTGTCTCTGTGTGTTGGCCCTGTGACTGGCGACCTGTCCAGGGTGTACCCCACCCTAACCCAGTGTGAGCTGGGATTGGCTCCAGCAACCCCCGCAATCTGGAAATGGATAATTGGTAGAAGATGAATGAATGAATGATGCTCGACTTATTAACTGCTTTGTCTGACTTTTCACAGGTTTACTTCACTACAAAATTGTAAATGTATTCTATTAAGGATTAAGCACAGAAATAATTGTTCCTAGCATTGGTAGTAGTCAAAAAAGTATGGAGGCAGTTTGTCAGAGACCTTTTTTCTTTTAATGGGAAAAAACAGCGCAGGACGAACAATGAGATAAAGTAGACTTGTGCCCTGTTTTGAGTTGAAATGAGTTTTGCCACAGAAATGTAAATGCCATAATTTCATCATTTGAGAAAAATTGCAGCTACACTTTGTAAAGACATCATTATTTACTTGTCATGAAACATTTGGTCCTCATACAGTAGACCAGAACTGTATATAAACAGCGAAAATATGCAGGTGCAAATGCAAATGTAATGAATATAAATGAAAACAAAGCAGGTGGAGATGGGCCCCGTGAGAAACAGCTAAAAATAAAGGCAAACCAGGTTTCCTTGGCTGAATATTAATTACCTAAATGCCAAACCGCGAACATAATCTTGCACCTTCTAAAGAATAACATGAATTTGCAGTTTTTAGCATAGAATTAATTAAGCCCAAAATGGTGTATGTTTTGATTTGATGTGTTCTTGCTTTAGTTCATCACCACTTGCTTTGACTTCATGCGTCCCTCTGGTGAGCTAGAACTTGTTGACCTCATTATTGTTCGTCTACTGGTCTTTTGTCTCCCAACAGGGGTATGCTTTTTGGCTCTGTGCTATGTTAAGCAGCTCACAGGTTAATATACTGCATGTCCTCATATTGTCTCCTCTGTGGCAACACTTTTGAAAAGATATATATATATTTCAGTAAAACCTTCAGCGTATTGTTTTCAATACTTTTTTTTTGAGTCAAAGTTGATGCTTTTGATATTTCCAAAAGGTATGAGATGTAAAAAAAAAATCTAAATAAATGTTGTTGACATCACTTTTTTCATGCCATTATTTTCGGTGCAAGGTAGATATGTGTGGTGCCAAACTTATATATAATGATTGAAGACAGGGTGAAACTACCTGGCTCGATCCAAAAATGTCCTCTTTTTCCCCTGTTTGGGGTCGCCACAGCAAGTTAGCTCTGTGACTTGCATGATTGATTTGGCCACAGTTTTTACACCGGATGCCCTTTCGCAACCCTCCCCATTTTTCCAGGCTTGGGATCAGCACGTGCCTTCCACTGGTTTGCCTTGGGCCTCTGCATTCAAAGCATGCACTCCACCACTGAGCTACGTCCCTAGGCTCCCGGCTCTATCCAAAGTATTCTATTCTATTTTATTACTATTATATTTGAACTTACTAATTAAATATTATATCTATGTAACATGGGAAGGAAGTTGTTGCTGTCTGAAATGTAACTATCACTGTGAGGTTGCCAGGTTTGTTACCATTATACTTTACCACAATCGAAATCTCAATAGTCTTGGAGTTTTTCACTTTTTTTAAAGTAGATGTTTAGTAAAAAAAGGGCTAAGATCAGATAAACCTTAAGGTCTTTAGTTTTAGTTTGTCCAGCTTGTTCAACCGTTCAACCAAAACAACTGTGACAACCCTAACCCGCAGCTGTTTCATTACTTTTTAATCATGACCGACTGAAATCTCCGATATCCTCTGAAGACATATTTTTCCTGCTTCTCGTGTCATAAAAAAAACATTGCAATGCCCCTAAAGCAACAATCACCACTACCTGGGCCTCACACAGGAAAAGCATTAGGAGGGGCCTAAACATGAAGTGATATAATCCATCTGACAACTCCTTCAATAGGTGTGATTGGCCAAGTTAATTTCTCTTTTTTCTCCTGGATGAAACCCTGCATCTGTGCCCCTCCCCGTCCTTCCTGCGCCTGGCCGATGATGCTGCAGCAAGCATTAAAAGGCTGCTTTGAACAAAAAGATTCAGTATGAAAAGGAATGGGAAATAAGGCACCATGAAGGGATCGTGGCGCTGCAGCTCCCCCTCCCTTGAAGCTGTCATATAATTAGATAAAGGTAGACGCTCCATTGAGAGTCCATTCCTGCTGAGAATTTTCTGCGACCCACAGGTCAGCTTGCAGACAGAGTGGCGGGGGGAATGCAAGATGTTTCCACCTTCGGGTCAAGGTCGCATCACCTCACAACAATGAAGGAAAGAAAGGCGAGGAGCACTGAGAATATTGTATAAGGATAATTTGATGATAAAAAAGAAGGGGATAGGAGTACATGTCTGTGAGGTGAAAGCTGACACACTGAAGTGTCATTTCTTCCTGCCCATGCAGCCAGCCTCGAGTCAGTTTTTCAAAAACTATCTCAGGTTAGAAAGAAATGTTACTTTATCAACCTCTCCTAATAATAAAATGAGAATTTATTTATAAAAGCTGTGTGGCGAGGCAATGCGAATGAGGAATATTTGGTAAAAAATTTCTTGACATCTGCACTCTCATCTCAACAACTACTGTTCTCTGAAAGCAAACAATGTAATACGCACTGAAATATCTTTATCTAAAAGTCTCAAAATATAAATGCTCTTTGCCTCAAGTAAGACATCCTGCATAGTTCAATCAATCACAGAGCCTGACTTGCTTTAATAAGCATAGGTGCACATTTTCTGCTTTCAAATCTTTTGCCTCATTATGACCCAGTTTTCACAAACCATGTGTGATATAGTGACAGGCAGTCTTTTCTGCTGCGCACACAGATCTTCTCAAAGTGACAAAATTTGTAGAAAATGCACACTTTTGGGCCACTACTTGTCTTTGGTTGAATTATGTTTAACAGCTTTTCTGCCCTCAAATCATCCTGGTCCATAAGGGGTGCACTTAAGTCTAGATAGTATTGCAAGAAAGGTGTCCAAGTCTTTCTGAATTGTTGTTTGGATTTCCTGAGTGTATGTTTAATTTTCTCTAGTTTCATAAAGTACATAGTGTCCGTTAACCACCTTGTAAAACTGGGTGGAGATTGCTTCTTCCAGCAGAGCAGAATAATCCTTCTGCAATCAGAGTTGTAAAAACGAAGGCCTTGTGGACCTTCCTAGTGATAGGGCAATTTTGTGGCAAGGCACCGAATATGGCACAGATGGGGTTGGGAGTGATTACCGTTCCATAAATCTTTGACTAGACATCAAAAGACACCCAGAATGTGTGGAATGATGGGCAAGACCTGAACATATGAATATGGTCTGCAGGTTGGCCTTCGCATCAAGGCAAAGAGGGGGTCTGCATTGGAATATATGTTCACCCATCTCACATTGGTTAGATGGGCACACAGCCGTATCTTAAGTTGAATCAAACCATGATGCGCACATGGGAAGGATTTATGAACATGCATTAGTCTAAGAGATCTACTCCATATATCATCAATTCATCACCCAAGTCAATTTCCCACTGTCTCCTCATTTCATCAAGCGAGGGTGAAGAGATGTTGGAAATAAATTTGTATAAGGTTGATATTAAACTTCTGCTGACTGGAGAGAATGAGAGGATACGGTCTTTAACATCATCCTTTGGTAGGTCTAGAAAAGAACTGAAGGATTTCTGGACATAGTGTGTAATTTTTGGCAAATCAAACATTTATGATAATTGCGAAAAAGAGGCGAACTTGGCCTCTACAAAGAGATCTCGAAAAAATGTAATGCCCTTATTACGCCACATGAGAAAAGAAGAGTAAGAAAGTGGCTGGGGGAAAGAGCGCACACAGGGCATATTTAGTTCAAAATGTTGTCTAAATTGCCACCATATTTTGTTAGATTGGTGGACAATGAGATCCACAGAGATACTGTGGTGGGTGCATGAGGTGACTGTTTCTAATAACCTTTTGTGTACCAAAAAATAATCTGTGTGTGCTAGAGAAAAAGTAAAATGCCTTTCTATCAGGACACATGAATCTCCAGATGTCTGATAGGCCTGATCTGGCCACAAAGTCATTTATAGTTCTGGCTGAATTTGAAAACGATTGTTCCCTGGTAGAAGATCTGTCTGGAGTGGGATTTAGGACACAATTAAAGTTACAGCCTATGATAAGATTATATGTGCTATAATTGGATATCGCTGCAAAAGGTTTGTCAAAGAAGTGTCTTTCATCCCAGTTTGGGGCAAACTGTAGACCCACATCAGAATAAATGGGGAGTTGAATAGTTGGCCACATAAAATTACATACCTGCCCCCTGGATCAGAAATCACCTCCTCAGCCCGGAAAGGGACATCCCTAGGCAAAAGAATTGCTGCTCCTCTGGCCCGTGCCCCAAATTTGGAATGAAATATCTAGCCTAACCCCTTTCTTTTAAGTAGAATGATGTGTTGTGTTTTAGGTGCGTTTCCTGCAAAAAAAAAAAAAAATTGCCTTTAACTGTTTTAAGGAGGAGTCTCTCCTCTGCCTCTTCAACCTTGCATTTATGCCCTTCACATTTAATGAGACAAAGTTGGGTTTACTGTATATCTCACGATCTTAATGTAATTACCAGCTGTGGTCATTTAAAATTGCGGGTTAATAAAGACCTGGCCTGAAATAGATTCCAAAGCGGTCATTAAAACACAGGTGACTTGCGTGAGATAGGCAAGGCCTGTAGAGGGATATAAAGGATAGAAATATCCTGGGCATTTGGGGCAGTTGTGGGAGGGAGGGAAGAAAAAGGAAAAAAAAAACCCAAAACCAATGTCACTGGGAACATGAACCGTTAACCTTAACTTGAACTGTGTTAACATGAACTAACATGAGAAATTGTCTAAAATCAAAACACAACCTGTATCAGCACTTCAAAACAGTATTTGGGGCAGAATTATAAATCTAGTCACATTGTGTTTGGGAAGCTTAGAAATAGATAAATAAGGCTACCAAACGAGAGGAAGCAGTGATACACTAAGAGAATAACAGATAAGTTAGGCTGGGGAGCGATTACTCCTACTTTTTTACTTTTAGATGTTTTTATATTCCGAATGGGATATTTACGTGCGTTTATCCATGTCCATAAAATATATTACTTTTGTCGGGTGGCAAAAATGTGGTTTTTCCCCATTCTTGTCCATGACTTGCAGCCTGCCTGGGAAGAACATTCTGTAGGGTAAGCCAGCGTTTTTCAGGTATGATTTGCGCTGCGCTTTAGTCAGAGAAAGTATGGATTTCTGAACCTCAGGGGAAGAGAGGGCCCTTCTCCCTTGTGAGTTTCAGGATGTGCTCCTTGTTCTGGAAGTGGTGGATATGGGCGATAAATGGGGGTGGGGGGGTTCCTCAGGTCTGTGTCTCTGGATGGCACCGCTCTATCCACCACCACAGGGAATACATCAGAGCTGAATAATTCCTTCAGGGATGTGGGATGTGCACCTTCAGCCCTATCTGGTATTCCTATGATGGAGATGTTTTTTCCTCTCAACCTATTTTCAAAATCATCCACTTTCAGCTTCATAGCTTCAATTTCTTGTTGTTCAGGTAGATTAAACAGCCGCAAGTCTAGACTGCGTGTCGCTCAGGGAGGCTTCCATATGTTGAATAGCCTCATTGTTCCGGTCAATCATGGCCCGGTCAGCAGCTATTTGGGCTGATTTGGGCTCATGCTTACAGCTAGCATTAGCTTCAGGCACGTTTTCATCTTGGCTCGTTGCTTCAGTCGGCCCATCTTGAGTCGGATTTCGGTTCAGTTTAGGTTTTACCATCGTCCCAGAGGTGTTGGTTGAGGCTGCAGTAGTTAGATTTTGTCAGATTTTGGCTTGGATTTCAACAGAGCTCTCCTGACTTTCTGCCTACGCCGTCATGAGCCAAACCGGAAGTCCCGTCTTTGGTTAAATTATATAAAAGCGTGGATATTTAACCTTCGATATCTATCTTAAACACAGCATTTTATGAGGTTTCTGTGTGAATTGCAAGAAAATGAACAATGTTGTCTAAGATGATGATGGGGGCGTTGCTTCACCTTGTAGGAGGCTGTGAGATGATGAAGCATTTATTTAGTTTACTGTTGAAGTATGTAATATCTTTAGAGTGAAGTTATGTGCTATAAAACAGACACACATCCACAGTTCCCATTAAATGGTCTCTTATTTATTGGTGTAAACTTTTAGTAAATTATATTGGGCTGTAGAAGTTGATTTCTTGTTTCTCTTCTTAAAGGAATCTGAAGGACTTAATAAAACAATTTACTTGAAAATAGAATAGTTGGAAGATGATCTTTATTACAATTTAAATGAAATGGTGGTGGTCGATTAACTAAAATAGAAAAATGTCAACTTAAATACATCACATCGAAAAAAGTATATATAATGAGATCTAACAGAGTGAAACAGAGAAATGTGTTTTCGCTTTTGCATATTTATATATCACCAGACGGCATGGTTGTACAGTGGTTAGCACCTTCACTTCACAGCAACAAGGTTCTAGGTGGGAACCCCAGGTCTGTGGCCTTTCTGTGTTGCATCTTTCCCTGTGCAAGTTGCCACTAATTTGATTCCTTTCCTGTTCGCTCTGTTGTACTCCACTCATCGTAGAGGCTTTTGTTGAACCTCACATCGAATGATTTTTGTTAATTGTTAATAGTTGTGTTTGTACCTGACTGTGACAGACCTCTATCATTTCCCCTGCGGTTCTGTTCATGCTTTGTTGTGGCTATTTTATTGAATGATAATGGAAAAGAGGCTGAATTTGGGGCCACATGAGGTGAGCTAGAAACCACTAAAGCATCAGGCATTGTCAAGTACATACAAGCACAGGTGTGAGATTGTTGAAGTGAAGTTTTTTATCTGAAACTGAAAAATTCTGCAGGACATGGCTTACAAAATGTATCTTTCAAAGTTAAAGTTATATTAAAGAGAAACTTCTTTTATTCCCTGGACAGTAGTTCCCCAGAGAGCAGCAGTGCAGAGATACTTCTTAGTATTCATCTGGTTTACTATTGTTAACCAGCCTTTAGTGCTAAGGTTGTGCTGTGGCTTGATTTGGAACTGAATTTGTACTCTTTATATTTGATAGCTTGAGTTTTATGCAGTTTGTAGTTTAAGGACACAGTTTGCTGGAAAACTGCTCCGACTCAGAGTTTGTATTTTCTTTGTTCTTGGTTGACTTCTCGGAGCCACTCCAGCTCTTTTTATTGCCCAAGACGTCCTCAATCTTTACTTGTCTCATCTGTCTCTTCTACTTGCTTGATGTTTATCAAGAAAAAGACACAAACAAGTGCTGTGAAGCATTTGGATCTTTCCACAGAGACGCTAAAAGGACAGAGTTGTGGCTAATGTAAGTCTTAATGGACATAAATACAGAAGAGATGGCTGGCTCTGTCAAGCTGCTCTGAGGAGTCTAAGGAGCATTGCCAGTTGAGCTAAAAGCTAACAACAGCTAAGTACAAATAGTTACATTGTGTGTGTTGTTGTTTATCGGTATAACAAAATAAAAATCTATGGGGATGCAAGTGCTAGATATTGTTGCACGAAAGTCAGCAATGATTACATTACAGCCAGCAGCTGGCCTATAGCAGTGATATTATTTGCCGCAGCTTTGTTCAAAGAAATGTGTGTGCAAA
Organism: Remorina albescens; assembly: GCA_034769265.1. NCBI lineage: Eukaryota > Metazoa > Chordata > Actinopteri > Carangiformes > Echeneidae > Remorina > Remorina albescens. The sequence continues at coordinate 14,308,267 of CM068479.1, forward strand.
GATAAGATACACAACTACCAAGTTCACTCTGTGCATGCTTTCCTCCAAAATGTGAATGAATTCAGTCTGTTTCTATCCCATTTTCAACCACCTCTGCCAAAGCGTTTTAATTCACCCATAATCAGCTTGCAAGTTTGGCTTATTCCAGATGGAAAAGTGTACAACTCCTGAAAAGACAGGTGCATCGCTGTAGTGTGGGGGAACATCATTTAATCTTAAGTCGTTCATATACATTTTCAATTTCTAAATATCAGGGCAGCTGTCCAAAAACCTACCCACAACTCTACTGTGATCCTTATAGTTGTCATGGTAACATTGTGTGCATGTGTGTGCGTAATAGATGTTGTTATGGATTATGGACAGAATATCTTGGTGGTGAAGGAGAACAGTGTTGACTTGGCAGAAGACAGAACTTGTCCTTGCCTTTTCACTGTGGCTTCTACTAAAAAAAAAAAAAACCCATCCTTGCTCATTTTTTTTAACTGAACAAAAAGAGAGTTTTATCGATGTCAATCGGGCTGCTGCCTTTTTGGTAATGTATAAATTCAACCTTGACAATATTGCAGTCCCATAAGAGAGCTCAAAGGACTACATCTCTTTTGACTACATTTTTTGATGCCAGTACTTTTCAGATTATAGAGCCTGTTGAATTAAATGGGACAACAAGAAGTTTAGCAATGCCTTCTTAACAAGTGCATTGAAAAATATGGTATGATAAAGTATATTTATCTTAGCAGAATATGTACTAAAGCTCCTAAGATTTTGTTCAAGAACTTATTGTTACTCTTGTTTTGTTTCGTCGTCATCATCGTTGTTGTTATTTTTGTTCTCTCACCTCAACCTCCCCTCTCTCGGCCTGGTCAGGTGAGGCAGACGGCGGACCACCTTCTGTCTGGTTGTGTTGGAGGTTTTGTCCATAATAAAGAGGCTGTCCTGTCTACTGCTGCCTGTTGCTGTTTATGGAGGTAATGGCAGGTTTCTCTCTATGATATTGTAACTGCTTGAACTTACTCTGTGGCGAGCCTTGAAACAATGTATATTCCAATTTTGCGCTGCATGCATAACACTGAACTGAACTGACTTCATTTACTCTGCAGCCTTGGTCGCCATGTATTGCATTGTGTTGTATGGTCTTCGAATGGAACTGTGCTTACATTCTCTCCTAATGGGAAACGCTTGTATTGTATGTAAGTTACGACCCACGATATCAGCAGGCCATTCAGCAATGCTCTGAGAACGCCTGTGGGTATTTTATGGTGCGAATCCCCACCATCAAATGGTGTAGGTGTGGTGTCAGGCTTCACCCTGGCAGTTTCAGAGGCAACAGGAAAAAGCAGCTGGTGGCTCCAGTTAGAATATATGTAATAATGACCGAGATAGATGCTTCAATTTAAATATTTGAAAGTACTACTGCAAAAAGTGAGTTAGGTGACCATTTATTGTCCACTCAGTCAGTGCATTTATTTATTTTACATAATTGGAGCTGTTGTTTGCTGAAATAGCATGGTTCACTAAATGCTGAATGGGGTGTTTCAAGACAGCAAGTTCAGTTAGTGTTTGATTGCCAGTATTACTGTTAGCCCAGTTAGGAAATTATTTTCCTTAGATGGGGGCACAGTGTAACCATAGGGATGGATACAGTGTCAGTGTTGTGGTGTGTCTAAGTGTGTGTGTTTGTGTTGATGTGGGTAGAGTGCACTATTTTGAGACTGCACTGATAGCAGAGCATGATGTGAATGTAAAAATGGTGTTGCATGTAAATTAGTGTGATCAAGGTCTACGTCAGCATTAAGTTCATCAGCAGGCTGCTACTGTTTACTCCAAATGCCATAACAGTGAATCTGTATTATTAAATGTCTACTGCAGGGTCGTGGTCATGTTGCTTGCTGCTCCAAGAGTGTGAACAATGATTTATATCCTACAGTGCGACTTGAAAGCAAAGCAGCGACTTCCAATAAAAATAAAGTTGAGTAGCAAATACTGAAAGAGATCATTTATTGTATGGTATATAGTAAGGGTGGGAATCTTTTACTATCTCACGATTCGATTCGATTCCAATTTTTGGGGCTACGAATCGATTCCAAATTGATTTTTGATTCAAAACGATTTGATTCATAATGATTTCTGCTTCAATCTTTCGGTGTGCAAAGGATCCTCATGATCTACTCCAGTCTGCTTTGCAAGACAGAATGACAAATGGAGACATAAAGTGTCTTTCTCACATTTATTAAGTTTTAAACATTTATCCATGCTTAGATGGAATTGTTGCAACTGTTGCATAATAGCAATATCACATATTGCTTAAGTAACAAAAATAAAAGTGTCTCTTTGTAAAAAAGAAAATAGTGCAGATAAACATGGGTTCCCCAAGTGCTTAATCCTCATTTTGCAAACCTTGCACACTGTGAAGCTCATGTCAAGCTCGGTCTTCCCGGGCATTCGGTAAATAGGGCCCTATAAAATCCGCCATCACGGAATCACGGAATTAGACATTAAAATCGGAATTCGTTATAAAAACGGAATAACAGAACCGGCTGACATTTTACATAAAGTTTTTTTTTTTTTTTCAGAATAAAAAGGAATGTATCTGTCGGGAAAATGCCCCGCGGGTCGGGGGGCACCTTAAACTGTCTAGGTTAATTGGTGACTTGATGTAAATGTATGTGGTGACCTGAGCAGCACGGTGGCATAGTGGTTAACGTTGTCGCCCGGCAATAAGAAGGGCAGGGTTCAATATGCCAGTGGGGGCACTCGAACATGTCTAGGTTAATTGGTAATGAGTGATGGGCTACAGCAAGGGCGGCGACCAGACTAGACCAGAGACTAGATCAGACCAGACTGCAGAGCGAGAGACCGGACCCCCCAGAGACTAGGCTGGACCAGACCAGAGACCGTACCCCTGCAGAGAGTAGAGACTAGACCAGATTAGAGCAGACCAGACCAGACCAGAGACCGGACCCCTGCAGAGAGTAGAGACTAGACCAGATCAGACCAGATGAGACACCAGACCCCCCCCTCCAGAGACTAGAATGGACCAGACCAGAGACCGTACCCCTGCAGAGACTAGAGACTAGACCAGACAGAACTAGACGAGATGAGAGACTGGACCCCTCCACAGAGACGAACCCCGGTCTTTTTTTAGAATAAAAAGGAACGTATCTGTCGGGAAAATTCTCCGAGGGGGTCACTAATAATGCCGCCCCCCATCAGTGAAGCGGCCGTCTGAGTGATAAGTGCTAAGTCAAATGAGAGTCACTTACTGAGTTCAACACAAAGAGGTTGACTATCATGCACTACAATGGAGATGTCAGTAATGGGTGGAAAACCAAAGAGCATGGGGATAGAAGAAATGAAAAAGTTTACAGTGGATTTGATATTTCCACCAAATTTGTGGGACGTATGTTTCATTGTTTTATTGTTATGTTTTTTCTTAAATGTGTGGAAGCATTAAAGTTTTCAGTTATAACTGAAGAAATGGTCTATATTTCATTAGTTAAAACACTGTCTCAGGGTTAAATGTGTGTAAAATGCTAAAAACGGAATTCTCAAAAATTAAAAACCAAAAAAAAAAAAAAACAAAATATGGGAAAAATTATTATTATTTATTTCTGATATATGTCGAGTCACCTCTCCAAGTAGTGCAGTGTTTCAGAAGGTGGGACTTACTATCACCACTTCTATTGGCTAATTTAGCACTGGGTGGGTTGACAAGATGTGCTTTCACTGCCCTTAACTAATGTGTGCCAAACTGCACTTTCTGGCTTAGTAAATCACACAGTGATTTGATGAATAGCATCACCTGTTCTGCAACAGGCACACCTTAAATTTAATATTAATCAGGAAAATGAGCCTTGTCCCCATCCGTCTGCATCCCAGGCATGCAATATTCCTGAGCACCTTGTTCTCAGTATATGCTGCAATGAAATTCTAACAATTGGAGGAAGTTTTTATCAGATCTATTTAGCAAGAAGTCTTAGATTACCATTTCATTGTAAGCAAACACCAAGTGAATGTCACAGCACCTCCACTAAGTCATATTTCTTGCAAAATTATATCTTTATCAGTATTTTATGATTGCATTACATGATTGAGAAAAGATATGTGATGTGATTTAAGTTCTTTTTGTTTAACAGCTTGAGTCCTAAGGGTAATAAAATGACAAGCAAAATACAGGAAAAAGGAAAGTGTTATGATTCTCTATTTCTTTAAGGATCTCTGGATTTTCACATTTCAAAGCTTGGTTGACTTTATCCAACAATTTATTTATTTTTTCAGAAAGATTGGGGAGGAAAAATTAGAACAACAGAAGTTAAGTACATTTGGATGGATGAGTGAAGCTCGATCTGTTAACAGTGGCTTCCAGGACCATTTTTCATGCTACAATGGGAAATGATTGCTCCTATTTACAGGTGGTTTTTAACAGAGTAACTTCCTGTTAAGAATCCTTTTGTGTGGTCTTTTCAGACATCAAAAGATTAAACACCATAGGTATAACCGAGTTTCAGAGGGTTTTATCCTGGGAGTGTAAACAGTTACTTTGGGGACGCGAGTGTGTAGTTGGAAACAACTATTTTCTTTTTCTCTTTTTAAATGTTTTGTACATGATGCCATTTATTATGTACCAGAAATATCCTCTGCAAGATTCTGGGAAAACGTGAACTTGTATGCAGCTGGTTTAGACAATGCCGCATTCTTGGAGCACTGTAACAGAGGCGGGCTTCATCTGCTGTGAGGCTGCAGCACTTTGGAAGAACAGTAGACTCCTTGTTTCCATGGTAACCATGCAAGAGTGTGAGTGAAAAGGAGAGTGCCACAGTGAAGATGCTTGAGGTGAGTTCGTGATGCAAAATTATTTTGCCACATAATATTCTTCCATACATAACTGAGTTGGTGTAGTGGGGCATCACTAATATCTTTTCTGAATCACCGTTTTTACAATTTTTTTTGTTTGTTTGTTTTTGTTTTTGTTTTGTTTTTTTGGCTTCAGTTTTGGCATTTTGCCCACACTGTATGTAGCTTTCCTCTACAGTAATACTTGAGACTGTAAGTTGCTGATGGTACGTTCAAGGTGGGAGACTGACAGGCCTTATGAGGCTATTTTATCGGCTCTTTCCCTCCTCATTATTTCAGAAAGAGGAAGTGCTTTGATCTAAGAAAAATCTCCAGAGAGTTGAGTGCACGTATGATGCATAATGTGCTTAAACTTGCAGTAGCTTTTGAATCTCCAGAAACCTCCTTAGAAACTTGTATAATCTGCTACAGTATGACCTGCATAAAACTTGGACAGTTATTCCTTTGTTTATTGATTTGATCAAACATTGACTGCAGACCTCTGGTCTACTGGGAGAACAGTGACACTGAGATTACACCATGAAAAACACAAATGCACAAAATAAACAATCAAAATCATTAATATGGTCAAAGATAGGAAATACTTGTTTATCAACTACATTTCTAAAGTGCCCATAATTGTCGTATTATGAAAAGCAATTGATCCTGACCCAAGATATCTGAAAACAAATCACAGTGAAGATTGGACAAGTCTTCCTATATCACCATTTGCAACATCGATGTGATATAAGATGGTAATTTTCTGATCTGTGCTTCATAGATATTCAAACACCAAATCTCCCAATTAGAAAAGGACCAGCCAATGTTATCGTTGTCCTTATGATGGTGTGTATTGTCATCTGTATTCGTCACTGATGCCAAACTTCAGGGCTGAATGAAGACAATGAGAAGAATCTAAGGCTCTAAATTACATCCACATAATCTGGAGTTGGTATGAAAATTAAGTCAACAACCCTCTTCCTGCTCATCAAAGTACAGAAGGAAAAGAATAAAAAAAAAAAGCCAGTATTTTGTTGTAGCTCACCAACAATATTTCTGATGGGGTATTTAAATGGGTGTCAAACCACATGTCAAGGTACAAGGTACTAACCCTTTAATGCTAGAAGTATTACAGTGTTGTGGTTGAGGTGATATAGTATCAGTTTCGGATGAATATGAGCATGTTCCACTGACTGATATGAAAGGTGTAGTTTTTCAATGGCTGTTGGACTCAGCAACACAGCACCAAATGTTGTATATATGTTGAATATGAATTTGGCAACCATAACAGGAAGAGCTAATTTCATGAATATGGAAGATAAAATGGCCATTGTAACCAGCAGGAATCCAGACTGGCCACCCCCGCTTTCACACACTGATGTCAGTCACATTAGTAATTCTGAAACAAGCCAATATCCCCGTCAAATTCAATAATGAACACACTGTCTATATGTAGAATCAACCGTATCAAATGTTTTTGCTCTAGGACTATAGAGACGTAATCGTGTTCTCACTGGAATGATTGGTTAACCACTCAAGAGTTCAGGATTTTTGAGAAACAGGATGTTGGTGAAATTAGATGACATTTGTGGAGATTTTTACAACCATGTGGTGTGATTTGCAAACACTGGGAACTATAGCTGAAGGGATAGAAAGGTTGAGTATGCAGTGTGCCCCTCTGTAAGAGATTCAGATAACCTGAAGGGATATAAATTATCCTGAGCAACAGCCTTCCTGATATTGAGGGTGTGAAGGGCTTCTGAGACAAGGTCAATTGGGACAGGTTGATTGGAAAACTACAAGTTAGTAAAAGAAAAAATAACAGATATCTGGATCAACACTGAACAACCATCAAATTAGAGATCTGGAGGAGGAGGAGGGCTGCTGTGGTCTTTTTGACCATCTTCCAGAGCTTAGCAGGGTCTGGAAGGGAGTTTGTAAATCGAGTCCAAATAGCATGTTGACTTGGCAGACCTGAAAGGCAGTAGGGTAAACTTGTTTCCTCTTTGTCTAAATGACATAAAATGGATTTGATCCGATGTTGATCTGGCTAATAACCACGCTCTATTGTTTTTCTGTGGAGATTTCTAATGAGTTGATGGAAAATTAAGGCCTTACTTTTTATCACCAATTTTGTATCTGTGATTTTGATTGTGGAAATAAAAGAATTCATGAAATAATCCAGAACCATTTCATCATGAAATATGAAAAAGAGCTCCTCATCTCTGATGAACAGAGTTGCATCTTTTTTTATTTTTTATTTCACTTGGTGACCGCTAAACTTGCAGAGTTGTTTTTTGTTTGTTTGAATATTGTGTTACATTGTTCAAGCTTCTGTGGAGGGCATTGCTTAGCTTTTTTAAATAGAGTGCAGTACATTAAGTCAAGGTTAGCGCCCCCTCCGATTGTTGCTTGCTCCAATGCCGTACAATAAATACTGACAATTATTTGTCACGACTGCCAGTGTGCATTAAAACCTTCTTTGTTGACAAAAATGGGCAACGTCATGTACCGTCAGCGGGCCGTGTAGATGAAGTTGTATTGAAAAGATTCTGGGTTTGCTGTGGGATATAGACCAAAGTATTTCAAAAATCAATCTGGAGGCAAATATATGCTAATGTTTTTCTGTTTCATTTACATATGAAAATGTCATTCCCAAGGCCACATTCAGACATCATTGGGGTATTATTGTTTGGATGAGCTAAGATCAAAGTATTGAGTTTGACACAACACAGTGAGCCATGTTAGTAAAAGAATGGCCACGTAGCAGTAAGAGAACATTACATGGATGAGGAAAATAATAGATGAGAGGGTAAAGTAAGCACTTATTTAATTCTGGCCTTTCTTTCTCTGCATCTTTCTTTGTTCTGTCTTAAGTAACAGAAATTTTAGCTGCTTTTTCATGCTCCCACCCACTCCCCTTACAAGATGAGTGTTATGTTGGTGTTGATGTTTATTGCTGTAGCTGCTGGCCGTGAAGCACAGAAAACTGCTGCACTTTCCTCTCACAACACAAAAACCCTTCTTGGAGTTCCCATTAATGTAGACCCAAAGGACCAGACTGCAGCAGTAGGTGCTCTTCCATGAGGCATTCCACCGAAAGTGATATGCTGGCGGTGTGCGCCAGAAGGGCAAACCTTTTGAAATGCCATTTCAAAAAAAATTTACAATTATTATGGATTTTTCAGAGTGATGTCATTGCTCTTGGGGCCCATGAAAAGCAATATCATTCTGAGCTGCAAACAAACACTTTTCCCTCAAGCAACTGCACAATGACTCCTTCCTGGCCTCATTATGAAGCAAACTCTACTCCGAAGCTTCCCTTATAATAACGTTATGTCAGATCAGAGTTTATGCCCGCTGTTCACATGCTGAGGTTCGAACATTGCTCTTTAATGTTGTCCTTGACCTTGATGACAGCAGCTCAGTCAAGATTTTTTTTTCTCCTGAAGTTATTGACAGTAAAAGATGAACCACATAGAGTCCAAAGACAGCACAGAGTCCATTCTCATGAAGTGTCTGATTGTAGCTTAAAAAATTATAGCAAAAAACATACAAGACACCCCTTTTTTTCTTACCAAGTTATTTTGTTTGATCTCACATCTGATGACAGGAAACGGTGGACTACTTCTTACACAAGCAGATAATTATCACAATGTGGAGTACAAATATTGGGGCGATCTCCACTGTCCGCAGTTTAATATTGAGTCTGCAATTTTTCAACGCATTAACCTCAATCAGAACTTCACAACCTTACATGCCATATAGCGTTGTCACTTTACCGATGAGTCAACTTGTTCTTTGCCATTCAGTATTAATGATTTTGCTGTGATTCAGGCTCAATATAATGCATTGATACTGCTCTTTGGTTTAAGTTCAACCGTGACTGGATTTAGAAACCACTGATGTATTTCGATACGCCGTAATTGCATGTTGGTTTCATAAAGCTCAATTTATCAAATTTTGCTGTCTCTCTTATTCCTTCTTTGGTTTCCTGTTAGGTCTCAGGAATCATCAGTTGTGCAAGGAAATTAAATGTCTCTTGGTAGAAAAATTTTCCTTTTAATACAGAGCAGTAGTTTTGCTGTATTTCTGACATAAATGAGTCATGATTATTTCAGAAGTTTGTTCGAGACTTGACAGAGAGTAAGCTATGGTGTACAATAAAGAAAATCAAAATGCCCTTCAAGTCACAATGGATAATTCTATCCTTGTTGGGGTTGACATATTCCAAAGAGAGATAAACAGCAATGTGACTTTAAATGTGTAATAATAGCAGAAACATAGCAGACCTTGATCACTGTAGCAACAATACACCCGCAGTTGAGACTGAGCACTCACAGTTTGGTCAGGTTTAGACACATAGTAATAGACTGAGAAAGAGATTTAGGTTTGGGTTAAAATCAAGTGACAACCAACTGTGACATCACTATCGTTCACAAACGGCTGTTTTGAAGCCTCTGTAATTTGGCTGTTGCCATCTTGATTGGCCACCCTTTTTTGGAGCAGAAGAAACCATATTTGGAGGGGAAGGTGTAGCTGAGGAAGAGTGAGGGCTGGATCTGATCACTTACTCACTGTCAGCTACACATTAGCCATGCTCTGATGCAAAAAAATGGAGATGGAGACTATAAACTCATTTGCTGAGTTGATAAATCAAGGGAGAAGTAGGGCCCTTTTACACTTAATATAGTCCTTTTTACAACCAGCGGGTCACCTCTGTGGGTTGTTGAATAGAAGGCAGGTTAAGGCTCTCAAACATTGGCTTTGCTTTTCAGACCCAGTGTCTACATCTTCTTTTATATATTGTTTGTTGGTCAAACAGCTATTTCCTCAAGATTAGAGAACTTTAGTTGTCATGGTTACAATAACAATCATATAGTAAGTGTGTGGATGATCATGTGGATTATTGTGTAAAGTGGATTGTTGAGCAGTTGTGGGCCAGACATCCCATAGGCTGTCACTGGTTCATGGTTTGTTTCTCTTCAGGTCAGTGTTGGTAGCTGACTCAGTGCCTCACTTCAGTCACTTACCATCTGTACATGAACAGTCGCAATCATGACCCTGACCTTGACATATGACATTGAGCTAGTTAAGGATGTTCAATTTATCTACAGGCGATCATATAGTTTTGATTCCAGAGTTTTTAGAATATAATACAAACTGTGGCTTCAAGAAATTCCAAGACTAGATAATTTTTCTCTCTACAAATTGGTAATCTTCAAATTTTCCACATATTTCTAGTTACTTTTTAAAACCAACCTAGCATGTCATTTACTTAATGTTAATACTGTAGCTTTTAATAGGAAAAAGAACCCCATCCAATTACAAACTTTAGAGTCATCTTCCACAGTAATACATACACTAGTAATTTCTGATGATTTTAGTTATTCATCAATGGCGATGCACATCAGCTCCTTTTGAGCTAAATCTGACATTGAAGGAGCAAGGATGAATCAGCTTCTTCTGCAAGCCTAATAGCCATGACAAATTAGGGTGCATGCAAACAGGAAATGTAGGCATGATACTTGAAAAATAACAGCACTTCCCATCTATGCATGAAAAGTGATCTCCAAGGCTTATTCTGGAATAAGGTTTTTCTTGTGCTCAAGAGGCGGAAATAATGATACACACAGGACCTCCAGGTACATGAATGCTTCATTTGAGTGACCAGTGAAGAAGACTCTAGCAGTGGAGCAAGACAACTCCAAACTGTACTTCATATAACCATTTTGTTTGCTAGTTTATTAAATATCAGAAAATAATGAAAAAGCCCTTTATAATAAGCTGAAGCCCAGCCTTTTTTTTAATATACATATCAAATATGTGTGCATACATATATATATATATATATATACACACATATATTATTTCAGTTTTTCAGCATCAGACGAAGACAAAAAGCTTATCATCAAAATTGAAAAACTGGAAGAATTAAATGTTTAGCATTCAGAAAATTTTGAAACAGTAAATATTTGAAAATGGCACTCTATAAATGTAAGCGTGAATACCATTTGCAAAAGTAAATGTCAGGCTCATCCCCTCAGATTGTCAACAACATCCATACAAAAGAATTTCAAAGTAAAATCTGCTTTTTTTTTGGTCACTCAGTGGGTGCATTTTTGTTCTTTGTCACCCTGAGTGGAGGCTGTGTCTTCATCATGTTTTGAAAGATAATCACACATTGATTCAGTCGAAGTTATAAAAAGGTGTTTCATCAAACAACATGCTGAAATGGCCGTAGCTGTCACAGCTGGAGTGCTTCGTATGTTTCTGTCTCCACTGAAGAGCTGCTGCAAATCTGGGGCCTTTTGATAGGGAAGGTTCCACATGCAATGGCATTAGTCATTTTTGCAAAATGGAGACAAGCTGTGTATCAGACATAGCTGTGGTGATAGAGTCACGCACGCTGAATCTCATTATTTCAGCTAACTGAAAAACACATTGTCAGACTATGCCCATTAAGCAGTCAAGAAGGGCTCAGAGACGATCTAGTGCCTCCCAATAGCCTTCTCATTCACACTCTGTAAAAGTCAAGCTCCCGGCAGGTCGACATTTTCTTCTACCACCTAGAGCAGTACAAACGCTACACACTATCTCGGCTGGCATTGGAGGCTTAGATATCAGACCTAAAATCCCAACTCTGAGCTTCAAACAAATATTATTTCTGACACAGAGGCTGATCATATCTACAAAGCTTTAATGACAATTCAAAGGGAAGTTGGCGGACTGTAGATGTTCTGCTAGTGGTGGATTGGAAAGTCGAAGGTTTTAACGAAAGAATAAGGGCAGCATGGCGGCGAATTTTGGTAGGCGTTAGACAGTATGTTTGAGCAGGGCTGACATTTTCTCTTCCATTACTAATTATTGAAGTGCTAAAAACACAGCAACCCACTGCAGTGAAAATATCTGTTATGTGTGTGTGAACAGGAGGACCCAAAAACACTCCAATAAGTGGCTCACGTTTAACAGATTTCATACAAAAACAAGGTTCCAGAGGACAAAAAAAAACTATGACAAAAACAAAACAGGTATAACAAAGAAGTGGCAGAGGAAAAACAGGAACAAGGCAGGCACGGAAAAAGGACAAAGGTGAATCCATAGCAAAAACAAGAGCACAAACATCAGGCTCCTGAGGAAATGACAGGGTGAGCCAGCACTACTTACCAAGGTATGTGAATTGACAAACTGGAAAAGAGTGGCGAAAAACAACTGGCCTTAAATACACAGGTAGAGGTGGAGGTGGTGGGCTAGATGAAATAAAGAAGGAAAGGGATGGCAGAGCAGCAGCCCTGACACTTAACAGGTAAAAAATTGCAGTTTGAAGTTATCACCAAAACTCCAGGTAAAACCAGGTAATCCAAAACAAACAAACAAACAAAAAAAAAAAAAACCCCAAAAAAACCAAACTATATATACATGAATTCTGAGAGACTCATTCAGTTTCATTAAAAAATATGTAATATTCTATATAGAAGAATGTATAATGAATGCATCACATTTGAGGATGGTGACACTAAATAAAGCCCAGTGGTTTATTTTTATCTGTACCTCCCAACATTCAACAGTCAACAATAACATGAATCAGACTTATAAACAAGTAATCATTCAAGACTTCATAAAATGTTATACTTCCTCTTCTTCTTCTACTAAGTGCTTTTAATTAGTGAAAACGGAGTTATGTAAATACCCTGGCACAGTTCACAACTCAGCTCAGTCATTCAGATCCAACATTTGGTTGCAGTTTTAAAATCATCAGCTGTTATTGTGGCAGTTAGAGGCTGTGGAGCGGGAATCAGGGTGACTGTAGGCAGCGGGGACTGACAGTTCAACAACATTTGCGTGCTGACGTGATGCAGATGAGCCCTTGTTTTCACAATGGAGCAACACACTGTACATTTTGCAAGTAGGAAGCTGTGTCTTTGCTGACTCCACTGACTTGTTCTCATTGTTGGAGAGTGTTATTCTGTGTGTGTTTGGGCGGTTCATTACTCAGATTTCTTATTTTGCGTGTGTGAAGTTAACCGTAATCTTAAATGATCAATCAGAAGAAGAGCTGATTCATGGATCCTGGTATCAGAGAAAACCAACAGAGAATGAGAATCATTGCTGCTTTCAATGAGCCCATTCTAACAACAGCTAGAATGCCTGTCATCATGAAGATGTTCTGACAAAAAGTAGTCATTCCTCTTTAATATGACCCAGTGCTCATGGTTCGACCATGCCCATGTCCAAATTTCAGTTTGATCTCAACTCTGCATCTTTAAAGTCTCAGAGCCCTCACAGCCCCCTCTGTGGGTGTTCCCTCTGTAGTCGGTATCTTCAGGATAACAATTTGTCTTGATGACAAACACACAGCAGTTATATTATATACGTTACTTGTTGCTGTTTAGGATGAAAATAATAAGGACTGCGTGCTCTTGCTTTGAAAAGTAACAAATGACCTGCTTCCTGAAAATGGTCTGATGCTACAAGACATAAATTTCTGATCAGATCAGCGGAAAGTTTCCCTCAAAACTCCAAAAATCAACAAGCACAGAGGTTAGATCCTGAGGTAGAGAACTGATTCACTAATTCCTGCTTGGAAGTTTTAAATGTAGAATAAAATTGACAAATGTTTTTCATTAATTAACTTAATCAAATGTCTACATGAAATGTTTTTATGTGAGGAATCTGTGATCTGTCTCATTTTTCTTACCATTTTTGTGAGTGGACACATTTCATTTTTATTTTTTGTTGCAGGTGTTTTTTAATTTTTCAAATATGTACAGTAGTTCCACACATTGTAAATCTCCTCACACAAATAATATTGAGATAGATATGTAGCCCCATAACACACACGGACTCACAAGGTGAAACAAACAATAGCAGTCACGCTGTTACAGCTGGCAATCCAAAAAAAAAAAACTTTTATGAAAAGGGGATATAAATTCAACTCAAGGTTATTCCACTGTCACTGTCTCACCACACTCCAATCCTGGTCATTACTGAATTTTACACAAGTAGAAGTAGAGCTGAAGTTGATGATTCATTTATTTTTTTATGCTTTAATCTAAATGAAAGGGGAGAAGGAGGGAGGACTTTATGGCTCCATAGTCAGCATCTCAAGCCTTTAGTTCACACAGCCCTTTTTATTATTTTTGAATAATGCAAAAATTAATTCTTCAGCAAGAGGCTTGACCTGTAAAATGTCGAAAAATACTGGAAAACTTTACATTATTTCCCTAAAGGGCCTTCGTAACATTTTGCAATTTGTCACTTCACTGCATAATAATTTTCAGCTGTTGTCAGAAGTGAGATATTTACTCTGGTATTTTCTGTAATACTGGACACATTAGTATTCAAAGCAGACACCATCAATCATAATAGCTGTTCAAGTTGACTGAGACATTATCAGTAAACATTTTTGCTCAGTAAAGACCATCTGGGTTGCATTGTTATCCAATTATTGGCACACACGCACACACACACACACAAAAAAAAGGTGTCATAGTGGGTGGCAGAAATAACGGGAGGGAGAGTGTGTGTGTGTGGGAGGGAATTTTGTCACAGTTCTTTTTCACTCTGTTCAGTCAGTTTCAATACATTATCATGGGCTTTGCTTGTGAGACAAGTTAATAAAGGCTTTTCGTGACCTCAGCTGAGGCATGAAGGCAGCTCATGGATGGGCCCAAATCTCCAGGTCTACTGCTCCTCACCTTCAAAGTACACTTTAGTGCACACAGTGGGAGGCATGTTTTCTTTATAAATACACCACTTCAGTTCTGAACTATAGCGACATTATGTTTTGTGAACATTTTAAAATGATTACAATATAATTGTAATGCACAGGGACTCCACGCTGTGCCTGAGAATACTATACCCCGAATTAGAACAAATAAACATACAAGAACGTCATCTTTTATACACTAATCCTGTTAAATTGTTTTCAAATGGAGGCACAACAAGGTTATATGTTGCCTCCAATTCAGTCTGTGTCTGGTGAAACTGACCCAATTTGCATATTCAGCTCCAATTGGCCACTGGAGTCCTGCCTCCTGGTTTCTCAGCCCAAAAGTCTCCTTAGGAGGGGTTCAGGTGTAATAAGATATTTCAGTGTTATTCCTCTGTAACTCACACTGTTATTCTGTAAATGCATATAATGTGCATTTACACATATTTACTACGACTACTTTATAATGAATACAGTTTACTTACGTTTATTTATTTTTAGGGCGTTAGGGCCTATGTCAGACAATGTATTTTGTAAAATTGTGTTAGAAATGTAACTTATTTATATATGAAAAAAATTAATACGTGTCTAAAATTCGTTAATTTGTGTAACCATTATTAATCCAGGTGAGCAAAATAAGTGAGAACAACAAATTAAGCAGTTTAGTGCAATGAATCACCATTCATGTGCACACAAGTTATTAATTTGATGCTACAAATTTGTAATTTATATTCATAAACTGAATATTTAAAGAAAGCCTGTAAGTCATCTTTGAAATGTGGCCTCTGTCAAACTGCCGACTTACTTCCTGACTGCTGCAGAACGCCAGGATATCTGTCAATTACCGGCTCAGCAAAAAGGACAATACTTAGGGTCATTCTGGCTTGTAGTTTGAAGGCAATAAAGTCTCCAGCAGTTTGAAAAGTTGTTTTTCAAGCTGCTTGTGACACAATTGTGAAATTGTCACAGCTGCTGCTTATAAACCAAGTTTGTGCTGGAGGTGAAAAGCAAGTGGCTAAAACCAAATGCAATTTCTTCTACTTTAATATATAATATACAGCAAAGCAGATAAGGCTGCATCCCTGGTTGGTTTCACTAAAATGTACTCTCACTGGGCTAGTTTCCTGCAAGGTCCACATCCAAATAAGCTGGACTCCATCCGATCCAAACTCATTTATTTATTTAAATTTTTTTTCACCTGACTGAGAGTTTTCTGCAAATGTTCATTGGGCTTCTTTTTATGTTCTTTGGCAAAGTTGAGTCTTTTTGTTAGCGGTAGTTTTCTTCTAGCTGTAGATGTTGAATTCATGCCGTGCCCTACACGGTGTCTGAACTGTCCACAGCCAAGTCAGAAGCACTTAGCCATTTGTCTTTGCGATGTAAAGTTTGATCACTGCCACAGCTGTTTCAGCTAATGTCCAGTAGCCCACTGATGCTCCTGTACAATCTCACATCTTTATGGGGTCTCATCCTTTGTTGTGCAGGCATGAGGAGTCATTTCGTATTAGAAAGAAACCAGTTCAAAGGTGGTTCACAGGTTGTTTCATAACTTTTCTCATGCAGTTTAACATAAAAATGACAGGTATTGTCACTTCTGTCCATTGAAGTGTAACTTTAGGATGCATTTTTCCCAATGTGCTCTGTCTATTGTTTTCTTTATCCATAGGATAAAACAACGTACACTTCAAATGATCCAATTATTGTAGGGTGAGACAGTTTTGAATCTTTTTAGTGATATTACACAGAGCTGCCATACAAACATGTACAAGTGATGAACTTTAATGGTCATTCTCTCAATAAAAGCAGAAAGGAGAGAAAATGTACCCCAAATAGGTCCCCAGCAAAAACATTAACTTCACCATCATACTGCAGCTGATCAATTATTTGGCATTTTCGCTGAGTAAAATGTTCGATCATTGGAGAGTACTTTTCTGTTGATTGATTACACACTGTTTATTTATTAGTTTGGTTTAGTGAAGGTCACTGAGGCGTGCAATAGGTCAGACTGACCGTCTCTGTTGGGCCACAGGGTGCACTACTTCAGGTCTTCTACCCGTGATAAATTTTCTTTTTGAGCGTCATTGTGGTTCATAGTTTACATTTTCTTGTCTGAATCTAAGTTAGTATTCTAATAAAAAACGGACTGCCGACAATTATTCTTATTAGACTTATCTTGCCATTGTTTATTCTGAGAGACACAATGGGCTTTTTCAGCTTTAAATAATGATGTTACAGATTTCTTTGAGCATAAATAAAGACTCTGGTTCCTTGTTTAATACATCTTAACATTGCTGGGACACCACATATTTAATTTTTGAGCTATCAGCTTACCTTGACTCTGAATATATATGTGGACAGCAGCCACGTCTCAGCGTGCTTTGACACTTTAAGGACACAATCCAGATGGAAGAATCTGGGTTGTCTAATCGATTTTTCTGCTGTTTGCTCAGGTTTGTTTGTGTCAGAACGATCCGGGAGCCCACCTTGTAAGAATCACAGCTCAGTATGAACCATGACAATCTCCTCAGTGAAAGACTACACCATTAATAAACGCCAATCTAATCTGCAGGGAAATAATTATTTACATACAATTAATACATTAGAAAAATATTTTTTTAGAGTTGAGAACCTTTACAAAATAAGAGCTTGAATATATGTCAACTAAAACAAAATTCCTGTGGAGTGAGAAATTATGCCAGAATCTATTTTTTTCCCCGCTCTCTCTCTCTCTCTTTTTTTTTAATGCTGAGTAACATACAGCAAATGAAGATTAATTCAACACAGTGAACACTAATCACCATATACTCTAATGAAGCTTTGTTAAATGCTAGTCTCTGCAGAGTGGTTGAATCTATTGATATTCTACACCAGCTCTCTGCTGAGAGTGTTCCTATTGGAAAAATTGGTTGTTTTATCTAAAATAACCTTTTGTTTTCCTGGCAAATGTCCTCTATTGGCACTGCAAATGTTTGCCGTCTCTGACTGAAGGCAAATTACGAAGCATGACGTTATCACACAACAACAAAACCTCAAAGGGGGGGCGGGGGGGACTGGGGTGCAGATTGGAGGTGTGATTTAGAAGAACACACAATGTGAACATTAGTATTGGGGATTTTTTTTGTGACCATGATTGCTCCTTAACCCCAATCAAGCAGTTTCCTTTGCCCACAATCTCTTTTTAGAGGTTTTCGCTCACCCAAACTTCAGCTGTAATGGTGGAATGTCCCATTGTTAGCATTGATGGACGTCCAAGAACTTATTTCATCCTGCCAAATGTAAAGCTCCCATAAGTCTCTGTTGGTCTATTGACTCTTCATATTCACAATCATAAAACTTTTACATTGGTAACTGAGTGAAATGATCTAATAAGAGCTGCTTTAAATCTCTAAATAATTAGGAAAGGAGCTTTATTGCTTCCAGTTTTATGGTCATCTGTGTAGGACACACTGGATGTTCCTTTTCAAAAAGGGAGAGGAATAGATGCCTTCCTGCAATCAATTACTGCAGCAACATTTAAAATGACAAAGTGTCTTTTTTTTTGACACAATTAAAAGTTATGGCGATCCTTGTGTGACTGGCTAGGCGTCACACCAATTTAAATTTCTTCTCTTTCGAATCCAGTTTGGAGCCATCCTGTGCATTATGAATTTTCTATTACAGATATCAGTCTTTAGCGTTGATATGTTATTGGGGTTGACTTTTCCCAAAGTCCTGATTCATCCTTTTTTACATCTTGAATGTCACGAGTTGTCTGTCAAAGTGAAAGGAAAGTGGATAGAAAGGACACATTTTTTATATGCTTTTCGGTCACAGCCCTTGTAATGAGGGAAGTCAAACCACTTTTGGATTGTGTTTACGCAGCTAAACCTTTTTGCCAGTTTCACCTTGGCAGCTCTGGTCTGACAGCACCTAAAGGCAGATGGCCGTCAGCCAGTCAACACAAATTTGTGTGTTGTGTCCCCTCTTTGTCCTCCCTTGTGCTGGCAATTTTCTCAGCTCCTTTCACCTCCTTTATGCCACTCGCACAATTTCAGCAATTTCTTTACACACTGAATTGCTGAAATGATTGAAAAAAAAAAAAGTCATCAGTGGCATTCATGTGCTCAGGCTTACACAACATGGTCAGTCCCTCCAAACTTTGCTGCCACAGCTGTTCTAACTTCCACTCTCCTGTCCAAGAACCAGAAAGCAGCAAAGGGGGGGAAAAAAAACACAGTGGAAAGATTTCATGCTCGACAGCTCAGAAAACACTTAGACTCTTTAGAAAATGCTCTTCACATCAAGCAGACCTAAAGATGCTGGTGAGTCAGTTAAAAATACACTTAGAAGAATGAAAGGAAACTTGGCAACTTAAAGACATAACAAGGTTACTTGGTCCCCGAGTCAAAGCCAAGAGCAGCAAGAGAAAACTGCATTCTGTTTGGCGGCCCAGTAAACAAATTAAAAAGCAATTTTAAACTCAAATCTCAATTTATTTCTTTTTTTAACAGGGTAGAAAGGAGCTGAAATCCTTATGTATGTCTTTATTGCTAACTGTAATTATATGTAATTAAATGAAAACAAGAGATAGTTCAAAAAGCTGTGACCAGAATCAAATAAGAATCACATTTAACCTTCTCTGCGTAACACATTATACTGGCTACCTGTGTCTTCAAGGCATTTACTTTCGAGTTCCTGTCTATAAAGCTTTAATGGGCCTCACTCTTCCCTACAGAAGAGTTTTTTTATTTTATGTAGCGGGCAGATTACAGAGGTCATCCACTGCTTTTGCTTGAAATGTTCCTTATGTGTCACATAAAAGTACCAGTGAGGCAGCTTTTTTAAATGTCCCTGAACAGTGGAAACTGAAATCTCCTCAGTTTTTTAGCCTGACTCTTCAAGTCAGAGTAATTGTGTTATATTATTTACTTCTACCATCTTTTATTGTTTTATTTCTATAAAGTTTGGGCCTCCATTATCTCTTTTGTGTCTTTGTGAGAAACGCACTTGGATAAGAGTTGCTTTATATATAAAGTTGAGTTGAGGCTGCTTCTCTTATCTCGTCTCTCTCATCTCATCTCCTCCAGAACTATTTGTTTTGTATGGTAGTTCAGGTCTCTTCCCTGAAGATACACATTTTGACTAAGCAGTATGAAACATTTAGCAATATTTGCGGACCACTCACCTCAAAACGTCACATACAGTAGAAAAACCTATTAGTGAGCTGTCAGACCGCTTCACTGAGAAAAATTGAAATTATTTTGCTGTTTGTCCTGCTCTACCTCACTCACTGTAATCTCCTTATTTCATGCTCTGTCTGTTTTTGTTGCATTTGTGTGATTCTTTTATTATTCGGTCAGTGTGTAGTTTTTGTGCTCAGAGCATATTTGTTTTTCACATCATGGGTTAATTTAATGAATTATAGGAGACCATTCTGAGCAGGTCTACAGTATCAGTGGGTCGTTTGGATATTTTTTAAATTCAAATATCCAGTCCCAGCAAAACATAAGCAGATGAGCTGCAGTGTGATGCAGTTTTTATGTGTCTTGCAACTGAAGTAACTACATCATCACAAACAACAGAAAACATTTGATTAGGCTAAAGTTTCAAACTAAGCACAAGTGGGTGGGATTGTTATTATTTGCTCCACTAATTCAGATTTTAGAAGTTACACACAGTAGTTAAACAAAACACTGTCTTGACGTGTCACATCAGCCAGAAAAAATGGTTCTGTGAATCCCTGAGAGCTGGAACCAATCCCAGCTCACATTGGGTGCCTGTCCACCGAACAGAGACAGACAAAGATGAACAACCACTCACAGACAATTTTGAGTCACCAGTTAACCCAAACATAATGTCTTTGGACTGTGGAAGGAAACCGGAGTACCCGGAGGAACCCCACGCAGACGCAGGGAGAACATGCAAACTCCACACAGAAAGGCCCCATACCAGGGAACCAAACCCACAACCTTCTTATTATGGGGCAACAGCATTAATCACTATTCCACTTTAATGCTTTTCTATCAAATCTCATTGCACTTGTCCTCCACCTGTTGCTGATTTTTCTGTTAAGTGTATAAACTGTAATATATAACTGCATAATTAACTTTCTGTAATATAAAAGTGGACATGTTTTTCTGGGGCTGTAAAGTGAAGCTGGTACCAAAAAGCCCTAAACCTGAATGTGAGCTAATGACAATCAGGGGACGACTCAAAGTCTATTTGAAAGCCTCTCCTTGATGTATCACCTTGATTTAAATTTTCCTGATGAGTTCATCATAACACAGTCTAGTTTCAAGTCTTCTTCAACATGATGTTCATTTTTTACATGATGGTCCTATCTCGAGGAAAATAGATATGGATCAGGACGTGGCTACCATGTGATTGACAGGCTTAACTAGATTCAAGACCTTTCTCTTCCCCCGAGGGGCAATTGGTTCTGGCAATAAAAACATCCTCGACAACAACAATATCAGACTTAGAGTGAGATACACTGATGCCACCTGGACTGAACAGAGTTGAGCAGTGAGATGGCCGAGGGTACAATGGACAATTTATACCTGTTTGTTTTGACCAATGGTTGTTTCAAATAGGAACTAGAAGGCAGGAACTTAAATTCAAGGTACAGGGGATTAGTACTGTCAGACATGACGGACTCTGACTCCTTTAAAAGCTGTTTTTATGAAGATGTGACATTTTTCTGTTGTGTACCAATAATTTTGCTCTGGCCTTAGTTTTCCTTGATAGTGAATTTTTCTCTTTGAGGTAAATGGATTTGTACCAACAGATGAAACCAAGAGGAAAAACAGACTCAATGAAAGATCTGTAAAAGAGTCAGGTCAGTATCATTTAACAGGCTTACTATGAATCAGTCTTCTATGGACTTAATATGATGGTTTTCAAACTCACTACAGCAGTCATTTGTATAGAAGATACACAGGAGTGAGGAGAGAACACAGCCTTGAGGAGCGCAAGTTGATGTTGTTGTCCAGTACAGAGGACAGAGCAGGTTAGATTTATCACTCACTCCTCTTCAGCTTCTCCTCCAAATATATTTTCTTTGGGTTTCCAAAAACTAAGAATGTGACCGCCAAATTTCAAATCTTGAGGCATCACAATTGTAGTTCACAAACCAATGGGAGACATCATGGAGGTTTAAAGGTGATTGTCCAGCTTTTTCCATGCAGTGAAATTTACATACTGTATCAGGTTTGTCATCATACACAGGAAGGCTGAATATTTTTGTCTAAATGAGAGTTCTGCTGAATTGGATCCTACAGAAGCAGAAATTCAGCCACCTTTTTTTTGGAAGCCTGTGTAGCTTTTATTAAAATGCACCACATTGGCTTTGAAGAACAGTAAAATTCTGGACAGTTTCCTCTCCACAGACATGTTTTTGTGTTAACAGAAGATTTTTACAAAAGAAAAGATGCCAAATCCAGCTACACGATGAAATTCATTTACATTTTACAGACACTTTTATTCAAAGCCACTTTTAGAGTGAGGCAATTTGTGTCTCGGTGTCTTACCCAAGGACTCTGCCAGCACAGGGACAGGAGGAGCTGGAGATCAAACCGTCAGCCCAGTGATCAGCGGGGAACCCGCTTTATCACCCGAGCCCCACCTGGCAGTAAATAGAGGGGAGTCGGGGAGCTGCTGCTCAAGAAACTTAGAACGTTCTCTCTATTGTGTTGCATGAATGAAATATTAAAATAATACTTCCCTTTTCCTGCGATCTAAATGGAGTTATTTAAAGAACCAGTCTTTTGCTTCAGGTGAAAATGAAATCCATGCTCCATAATTTAGTCCTCTTCTATATCATGTACAATGCCACTTTATGTATTAGAAAAGGGTTCACATCACCACACCAGCCTGTAGTCCCAGTTGAACTTTAACACAGTGGCATTTGTGTGAAGTACATTTTTGCTGGAGAGGGCAGAGAAACTTAATCATTAGTCTTTTTTTCTGTACATTAGGGCAGTGATAGCCACTCAGAGGTCTCCATGGTGATGATATTAATGTGTGAGGTGACGGTTGATATAAATTTGGGAACGCTCAGGGGTTTAATGAGCTTCTAAGATAGAGGTACACAGTTTTACACGAAGGCCTGCATGTGTTATTTGTAAATAATTTAAAACATGGTGTTTTCGCAGCAGCCTATTTTTAAACCCAGTCTGCTATTAATGAAACACAACATCCATCCCGACTTTAATGGTGCTCTGTTGTTTTCTACTCTGTTTCTGTATTCTATCTGCTCTTAGTGAGCGCCTGATTGGACACCATTTTTACTGAGAGCTGGACCTTTTTCAGCCTTTTCAGATCTGTTGGTCCTTCTGCATGTGATGAATATCAGATGCATCTATTCACAGTCTGTACTAAGGGTGTTGGAGTGAAATCTTATTACTCACAGGGCAAGTCTAACAATAATATTTTTGTGTAGAGATCAAACAATTGGTCACTGCACCAATCAATTCACGCAGATATATTGAGGCCATTTTGTGCTGTGTGGTACTAAAACCTTGAGACCTTATTTGAAAAGGTTTCAAGGTGCCAGAGATCTGTCAATGCTGTTGCTGTTCCTCCGTCACTCAATCGTCCTGGCTTATGTAATGTTGAATTATTTTGTCGCAGATACATTTATCCTGTCCTTGGAACCATTACCAAGTTTTTTTTTGTTTTTTTTTTGAAATTTTTATTGTTTTTTTTTTTATTTTTATTGAACTCAACCCGCAACCTTCTTATTGTGGGGCAACAGCACTAACCACTATGCCGCCGTGCTGCCCTCCTTCAAATCATGTCGTCTGTATATCTTCAATCTCATGAAGTAAAATTGTCGTCTTGCCACTTATCAGAAAGTAAAATCGTACCTGTGTAAATACAGTTCTTCTCTAATCAGTATTACTACTGTCCTCACACCACTTACCATGTCAGACAGAGTGAAAGGGTTTTTACAGGCTGCAGGTCCATGGGCAGGAACAGGCTGTTCTCAGAGAAATCACTGCATATTCTGCTAAAACATTTGAATTACTGCGTTTGAATGTATGCAAAACCCCATCAAGGCTGAGTACATAACAGCCTGACACATTCTGCATATTAATGTTTTTAAAATGCTTTGAAAATAGTAATTACAATTCTGTTTTTTTGTTTAAGAGCTCATTTGAAAGGAGTACTTAATTTTGTGACAGCAGCCATTTGCATTAATTGGGGAAAGTGCTCATCATTGTTGCCCGAGAATTTTTGAAAGCTATAAAAAAAATGTTGCTATTTATTTTAACTATAGCGGGCCTTGCGCACTGATCTGCTTAGAAACAAGAGCTCCGTGATTGAATGTGGGTGGTAAATTATAACACAGTTGTGATTAAAGGGACGTGAGCTTTTCTTTTATTACAATATTTGGACTTTTTGTTTGTTTTGTCTTGATGTAAAATGAATATCTGTAATCTGTGACTGTGGCCATTTTTTTCTGCCAAAATTTGATAACGTTTAATTTATTAAAGCATTGATAAAGGAGGTGGATGGAATGGAGTCACTCAACAAAAAGTGGACAGCATTAGAGAGTGTGTATTACAGGATCATGCATGATACATGACAAAATGTTTATTTTTGGTCCATTTTTGCCCAGAGGGTCAAACCTTTGGAGCACTTTAACTGTGTTTTGGGGCATTTAATAGAGCAGAGGGGCTGAGAACAAAGGGGGCACTGCTGTGACCTTTAGGCAGTGTGTCATCAGGCATCATCACTGAAATAAAGGTTTCACAAAAGGGCAGTGTGGTGCAGAAGTTAATATAGATATTGATTTTTGTGATCTGATAATGAGATACCTCAGGACATTACAACACAACATAATTGACAAAGTTAATCCAGATCCTAAAATAATGTTTTTAAAGATTTGTTAGCAGGATAAAGTAGAACATTTTGCCAAGAAAAGATCAGCTATGTCTTCTGTGGTGGAGGATGAGCCTGAAATCTTATTTAGTATTCCTGCTGAAATTTCTGTCCAGTAGTTGGAGTTGTATTGACACATTATTGATACATTTGAAATAAGATCACAGCAGCTGACCTGTTGGTCCAGCTCCAGATTTCAATCAATAAAATCCAATACAATCCATTTTATTCATATAGCACATTTTAAAAACAGCAAGGTTGCCAAAGCACAGCACCAAAAAAACAAAACAAATAAACACCAAACAAACAAAAAAACAGAATAAAAATTATAACAACAAAAAAAATCTATTAAAAAAGGCTAATAAAATACATAAACATGGAAACAAAATGCAAAACAAAAATACCGAACTGCACCCAGATCCCTGACTTTTTGTGTTATAATAACTTGAAACAGACAGACAATTGAGACAATTGTGTGTTGGTATGCTGTATGTCTATGGAGTCAGAACAGTCTCATAATGAATGAACTCTTTGCAGGGCTTTTCACGAATGCACATGCTTTGTTTCATAGTCGTATTTCGCTGTTTCGTGGTTGTATTTCGCTGTTTCGTGGTCGTATTTCGGACTCACAAATGCACATGCTTTGTGTCGTAGTTCTATTTCGGACTTCACAAATGTAATTTTGAGGTACACTTGTAATATAAATTCACAGAGCATATGAATCGCTGAATGTGCATTTACAAAATCTGCACGTTGAATTTTGAGACTGATCTGACGTTGCAGGTCAACCAACATCACCATTTGCTGATAAAGCTGTCAATCAAATGTATGTTTCTGATTGACAGATTCATCAGGCAATCAAGTGTGTTTCATTTCAGCCAATCGCATGGAGAGACTTAATCAACCTCAACCTGTCAGTAACATTTATCTGACTATCCCCTCGTGCAATGTCATTGAATTAGTTGAAGCGTCCTGCTTAGCAAAGTTAAATGTTTGAATGAACATAAACTATGTAACCGTATGCGACATGCCGCCTTCGCGAAAAGTGTTGTTTATTGTTGCCATAATGACGATGGTCACCAACGGTTTAAGTGTGGAGAAATGTAAAGGGCCATATGATTGGCTGAAAGCAAACACACCTGATTGGCTGATGAATCTGTCAATCAGAAACATACATTTGATTGACAGTTTTATCAGCAAATGGTGACGGTTGACCTGCGACATCAGGGCAGTCTCAAAATTCAATGCAAAGATTTAGTAAATGCACATTCAGCAATTCGTATGCTCCGTGAATTTATATTACAAGTGTGCCTCAAAATTACATTTGTTAAGTCCGAAATACAACTACGACACAAAGCATGTGCATTTGTGAAAAGCCCCGCGAGAGTTCATTCATTATGAGACTGTTCTGACTCCATATATGTCTCTTAGGGGTTAAATAAATTGAACAGTGTGTGTGTTATTGAGTGCCAAAATTAAAATATATGAAACATGAATTGATTAAAACTGCAAAACAATAATTTGGAGAAAATTGTAAACATAGAATTAGTTGTTTCCTTTTTCTTCTGTTTCTTTGTGACTTATTCTGCTGGAGATGATTAGTTTTATCTTTGTGTCCAGCTGGTCCTTGGTGTCTTGTTGTCTATCTATTTTATTTCATATCTTCAATTGATGAATAAATAGTCCTGAGTGAGCTTAAGCAGCTGTAATTGTACCAAGAGGAAGGTAAAAACATTGAGGGCAACAACGCTGATGTTGTGAGAGCTATCGATGTTCTGCATAATCAGTGTCATTCAAGCCTTTGTAGCTGTATTTAAATATGTGTGTAATGAATGTTTGACCATGAGTTGGGCAGTGCAGGGTGTGCCTTGACTCCACTTGTCATAGATAAGCCTCAAATTTCTATACTGAGCAATTCATATGAAACAAAAGGCAAATTTTTCTGGTTCAGTCGTGACACTGGAGTAGACCTTGACTCTGGTGGTGCTTTCTATCAGAATTTCAATGACCAGGAAAAGTGGATTCTGACCAATAAAAGGTCACATACAATGTGTAGCTTAAAAGCGTGTCAATTCAGAACAGAGACCGTGACTCACCATTGCAACACGTTAAATGGTGGCTTGACCCTGGAAATCTTTTTACGGTTTTGTCATCGATGAAGGATGGCGCTAAAAAGTGTTTCACAGTTGATCAGGAACTGAGAGTGAAGAGTGTGAAACTGCTATTTGCAAAAAAAAAGAGTAGTTAAGAGGATTTAAAAGACATCATACCTCAAATAGATGTTGGAAAAGATAAAAAAAAAAAAAAAAAAAAGTCTGTTCAGCAGGTAGAAATTTTATTATATTATCTTCATGGAACTGATCTTAAAATGTTCTTGTGGTTATCTGCTGCTGTTATGTACTTCCTAAAAATGCACATATAATCTATATGTTGACAAAGGCAGTTTTCTTTTTTGTGTGTCAGCATTGGAAGTTAAAATTCGCACAGTAAATTAAACGATGATCCAGTTCTGTGTTGTGGATGAAACTAACATTTAGGTTTCGCTGGTAAATATTCTAGAGATGCTGAAATTACACAGGAAGACATCTCATTTGGTCTATCAGCAGCTTTATTCAGCCAGCAGAAAACTACATTGGGACATTTTCTGTTTTGTTGTCATTCTAGAAAGGAAAATGAAAGTCGTCACTGCTGACTTCTTTTTTAGTGCATTTTTATTAGAGGTCAGCCCAGTTAGCGCTTCACAGATGACTTAAAAGAAAAGAGACAAATCAAACAAGCAGACAGCACACTGTATATAAATTTGGACATGTCTGAAAAATGAAAGACTTAAACCTGCATTTTTCCTACTGACCATAAGGGGGAGTGCAATGTCATTGGTTGGGAAAACTTGTCTGTCAATGGGAAAATGGCCCTGCTTCTCACTTGATTTATTACCTCAGTAAATGGTTTTCAACTGAAATTTAGGTCTCAGTGTTTATCAAGTCTTTTTTAATACAATGTGATGTCAATTTCTTCAAATTATGCTCCCACTCAGAGGAAAATATATCATAAAGCAGAATATGCATTTAGGCGTGTGATTGATGGCCTGAACTGCAGTACCAGTTCACATAGCAATGCGTGACGACATGATGGGTTGCCAGCTGGCTGACAATGAGATCCAACAGAATAGGTTTGAAAAAATAAGCAACAGCAAAAATAAGAAAATTAATAAATGAAAAAAATCCTTTTTTTGTTTAGTGTGAGTGCTTTCTTTTTGTCTACAAGAGACAAAGTGAGATATTTAAACACCTGAAAGTAAGATGGTCCTGTTTGTAATTTTCTGCTGCTAAAGACCAATTAATTGAGGTGTTTTCCATTGTAGCACTAATGAGCCCTGAAAATCACAGGACCGTCAAATTCAAAGTCAGCACTGAATTGTGACTGCCATCCAACCAATCACCACAGGGTTCGTGCTCATGTTGTCCTCAATAAAGGGTTCAAATGTTTCCCAAAAGAAACACGTCTGCTGTGGCTCTTTGGCCCAGGTTTACTTTAAACAGAATTGATGGGAGTGTAAAGTGGCTCCTCCATCACAGCCCTCAACCTGATTAAAGTCATTAACTCTCACAGAGCGTTAGCAAGCTGATCTTTAAGCGCGGTGCATAAAAGAGCAGTTGAAGTGGGCAATCTCAACACACTTGTGTGCGACCCATGAAGAATTTTGCGGTGTTTCACGTGTATTTCAATCCAGTATCACGCCCATCAGCAGACGTTTAAAAGGAATCCTTGTGCTGTGTAATTAGCATGAGTGTTTAATTAGGTTTGTGTGTCTAAGTAGTGAGGGGCCACTCCCTGTCACAGTGCAACACTTCCTGTCAAGAACACTTCCATTTCCCTGTCAGTAACTGTGAAAGAAGCTTAAACTCAAATCCACAACACAGCAGACAGGCGTGAAAAAGGGAATAAAATCATATTATCATCATGCGTATATAAAGTGAATGTTCATCTGTATACGTATTTGTATGTTGTTTAAGTGAGTAATTGTTTTATCTCATCTATTTTTCTTATTATGTTTATACTTCTGAATGTTTTATCTGTTTTGTAAAGTGATTTCTTAAAAGACACATCAATAATGTTGATTATTGTTATTTTTACTGAAGTTATTATCATAAATAATAAAAATAAATATGAGAAGGCTACGCTCTGTAATGCTGATACTGTCTTGGAGTCCACTATTGCCTTTTCATACCCATCCTGGATGAGTTCCTGTTCTGAGAGTCCCTGTGTCTCTGAAATAGTAGAAATCCCTTTAAAATGAATTGTGATGACTTTAATTTTACAATAAGCAGTGTTGTATGTTCAGGCCAACCACGAAACACTCTCCCTTTGGCTTTTAAAATGGGTCTCTAGTGCAGCTCAGCTAGAAATGAAATGTGAATAACTGTCCTCAGAAAATCCCATGAACATTTTCACCAGCCCTGCATCAGACGCAATAAAATGAAGACCGAACAAAAAAAAAAATTCTCTTGGCCATCCAGGTCCGTGTACTCCATAGCGAGCTTGACTGTCATTTCTTATCCTCCCATCGTCTCGCTGAGTAGCTTTTTGAAAGTTTAATGGCAGCATCTGCACAATCCACGGTAGGTCTCTAAATCCCGGTGCCAGGGCCTCTTTGTTTGCTTCTCAGCAAGCTGTAGACCTAAGCTGCAGGGACTCTCCAACTTGCAAAAAAGATGGATTATGGGCCTCAAAATAGAGTTGTGCACCTGTCGACTAACATTTTCTAGCCTGGACACGCTTGGATCCAGTGACCACACCAAATGTCACATGAAGGAGATGCTAAGACCACAGAGCTGCTTGGAGCACTCGGTGGCTTTACAGGAGGCATTGAAGTTTCTCACATTCAGCAATGAACTTCAAACACATAAAAGTGATGTCTGTCAAAATTTGTTTTGAAATGGTGACAGTTATGTCGATAACACTGCTCTGAGGACGAAGGGTGTGACTGTACTTTTTCCTTTGACTTTTTTATCATTTTCACACATCCCCTCTGTGTGAATTTCACCACAGAACACATAAAAAGCGTGTTTGAAGTGTGTGTATTCACCTGTTTGTTTTGCTCAGAGTGTGATGGGGTTCAGTTTTCTGTCTTTAATAGATGAAAATCAAGCTTTGGCTTTTTTTTATTTTATTTTTTTTCAATTTGAAACCATTTAAATTTAGCTCATTGCCTTCGTGCGTCACATGAGTCATTTTGATCCGCTGTTCACTGTCTTTATAAAAATCCAGGTCACATGAAATCTGTGTTAAGCGCTTGAGTTCACATTAAGACATGTCTGTGATCTTGCACCAGTATGCACAGTATGCATAAAAAATGTCCTTGCAACCATGGTGTTACGTGAGAATCAACATGAACTGTAGACCTGCAAAGACTCAGTAAAGGTATCTATTTGTTCATCTATAGAAAATTGATCACAAGCAATTTTGATAATTTTTAAGCCAAAATCCAGAACATACACTGTTTCCAACTACTGCAGAAATGAAAAATACTGGTGAGTTTCTGTGACTTTGGTGGAATCAGCATTTTTCGTGTTTAGAAAGACCAAAAAAAAAAGAAAAAAGAAAAAAGAATGGGATGTTGATCACAAACATGCTCACTAATTTCTTTCCCACAAATAACCATTTATTCTTCACACATTTACTGAAAATTACAGTTTATTGAAAGAACACAGAAAGGTCAGATAACACAGATACATGTAGCTAGGAGTTACTACTCAGTGCATGGCACATTCTCAGGGAGACGACCCATTGTGAGTCTTTGGCTCTTTGCCTCTGGAGTGTTCAAGGCAGAAAGAGTGCTGAAATATTAAATGTTGAACAGTTGGCCAGCCAACTTGAGCCTCTATATTTCAAAATGTGGAGGAGTAAATTAACCTTGCTACAATGAGTGACAAACAATATTCTAAATTGGGTAGTAGTAGTAGTAGTAGTAGTAGTAATAGTAGTAGTAATAACAATAGGAGAAGGAATATTTTTTTTATTTGTCAACTGATTTATACTTATAACAAGGATACAGTGTCAGACCTCACCAGTGCAAAGGGATTTTTCTAGAAAGATCACACGATTAGAAAGCAGTGTCCTCACTCAGAATAAAACTCAGATAAGTAAACAACAAATGAACAATCATGAAACAGGTTACCAGTGCCATCGCTACTGCTTCAAAAAGAATTTCTAGAATGCATGCCATTTTACTATGGAGGGTTTCAGATGACAGTTCGAAACTTGACAATTCCAGTGTCTCGGCTTTTGCAAACAATGCTGATATGCGTACGTATAGCTGTGTGTGTGTGTGTGTGTGTGTATGCGTGTGTTTAAAAATGTGTCTGGGTGTGAGAGCGCACATGTTTTGTTTTTTTTTGTGAGTGTGCGCAAGTGTGTGCTCTTAGAAAGATCCTTCAGGCAATGTAGGAGCTCTGCATTTTGGATGATATGCTGTCCGCTCAGTTGTATTTATGTGGCTTTAGCTTTTTGCTGCTGCCTCCCTCTGCCTCCTCGCTGTCGTCTGAGAGCTTTGTGTTGAATTTTCCAGTCTGAGCTTGGCTCCTTTGCTGTTAGGTTCAGAAGATAAAGATTTATAATGAGCAAGACTGACACCATAATATTCCACAGTAGACATGTCTGTAGTCTTTGCAGGAAATGCTCCTAAATATCTGAGGGATACAAAGGAAGTGGAAAAAACACATTGTTCTTATCCCGGCTTTATATTTAGGTCTTAGAAATAAGCAATCATTAGTGGATAATAAGGTCCTTACATTTATACCATACCAAGTTAATTATAAAGGAATTATTATGTATGTTGCAGTATGTTGCATTGTAAGGAATTCATTCAATCATTGCATTATTCATAATAGCATAAAAAATAAAATGAGTTGAACAAACTGATTTCAACTCAACTCAAAATGATGAGCTCCTTTATTATCCATTATTATTATGATTATTACATTACTGGGTCAGATATTTCAGTTATTGGCTCTAAGGCAAGAACATTGTCTTTTGAAGGTGAGTAAATCCTTTATCATGCCAATAAAGAGTTAGATATTCTCTTTTGCTGCCCCTCAATCTGAAAGTTCTCTTAAATGAATAAATTATTCTAATGCTGTTAAAAGCAATTATAAACTCGCTAGGCTTTTATTAAGATTCTTCCCAAAGTCCTCATGAATGTCTCTGTAATCACACAACAGATGAGTTTACAGTACTATTATTAACACTTATACAGTTTTTTTAACATTAATTATATTTCCAAGTACTTGAAAAACTTGTATCATATGATGTTTATCACAAGGATCTGAATATAAAGAATTCCCACTGGGGTTTGGTAAAGTACCATGAAGTTCAGTGCGGCAGTTTATAGTAAGTCATTGTCATTGCTGTTGTTTACAATTTAAAAAGTTTAAAAAGCTCTGGCTTAAAAATACTTTTAGAAAACCAAAAAAGTTTTGCATTTTGGGTTGTGGGGTTTCACTGAACCCACTGATGCAGGGCGTCGATCCTGCAGCAATATAAAAGGCTAAATAAACACAGTTGTCATGACTGTTATGAGCATGGGAGTATACCAAAGTGATATAAAATGTAATTTATTCAGAAAGCGGATTTAAATGACTCTTTAAGGCTAGAGTTGACTGACAGTTTAAATGGAGACTTCACAGCCGTGTCAGTCTGTTATGATGCAGGAGGTTTTGAAATGGTGAAGCGCCCGTGGGTGAGGACACAGCAAAGGAGTCCAGCAGGTCTTTGGTTTTTTTTTTTTCAAATTCAGCTCAGGAGTTACTTTTGAGAAAGCATGCAATTAACTACCAGGTACAATGAAAACCAGCAGTTCTCTGAGTTTTGAAAATCAGCGCTGACGGCTGTCTGTTTTTGCTTCAGACGCAGCAATGCAGTGTGTGTTTGTTTCTGTTAACGTTATTGTTTTGATGAATCCTCTAACACTTGAAAGACAAAATCATTGGACTACATTGTATTCCATTTCATGTGGGATTTTGAATACTTTAAGTCATGTTTGGCTATGACATGTGTAAGCATTGAGCACAGGCTATAGAAAGCAATTCCCCAAGCAAAGCATCTGTTTTGTGTTTACCACTGTCACTTTGTCCATGCCTTTAGGCTTACTGGCTGCTCGCAAATTTCTGCATTACACATTACTCTGCATGGCAGTAGGTTACAGTGCTATCATCTAGCGCCAAGCAAATAAGTAGAAGCAACACGCATTTCCACATTTATCCCATCACTTTGACAAGAACATGATGGTAAACTCTGAATCTGACCACGTAATTTGTCAGTCAGGTAATTGTTGCGCACAGAGTACATCTTAAACGTGGTTATGTACTCAGTGTGATTCAGTCACTGAGACTTGGAGCTCAATGACCTCCCCTCCATCTGCAGACAAACTTCCCCTCACTTTAATGCACTCCTGTGGCTTCTTGCCAGCCACAATTGCTGCCCATTTTGATCTGGTTTAGGATTTTCCATTTAACTGTTTGTGTGCGTATATCATATTAATCACCAGCAAACCTACCCTTAAAGATATCCATAGGTTTTTATCTTATTTTTTTAATCCACTGATGGGAAAAACAGAAGCAGCACAGCCAATGCAATCAGTCTGATATAAAACAAATATACTACTGCTATATACTGGCACTTCTGACTTTATTTACGTCCATGTTGTCACCATGTTTGTCATAAAGTGTGTGGTTCGCTTTGCTCTTGTACCGTACAGATTAAATATTGGTGAGTCCTGTCCTATTTTATTGTGGGTGTCAGTGGTTATGTGGGTGCCAACAAACTAATTAACTGACTGTGCCACAGCAGGCAAGCGGGAGGCTCCGAAGAAAAAAAAACAATAAAAAAAAAAGAAGCATCATCTATCTGAAAAAGTTTCTTTTTAAAAATTGATGCTTTTGAACAACTGTATATCTGACTCAGTTCATTTTTTACCCTTCATATTCTTGCCGTTTGTGATTTTTATATTCCAGTTAGTGTTGATATGCTTTCACTGGCACTTTTTTAATGATTTCAGGAATGTCGGAGAGAAACAGCACTGATGCCATCATTCCTCAGAGACGTGCTCTGTTGTTAAGGATATCAGGGGTGTGCTGAAGTGCAGTGAAGTTCAATTTTTGACTTGAGAGGCAGTGGAATAGAAACTTTTATCTCATGCAGAATAATAATGATTGACCTAAGCTCATCTCATTAAATGTTATACAGGTTAGGTCGCTCCATATGGCTTTAAAACTTCCATAATATATTTGCTAAAGTGGAACAACGATTGTTATTTTCCTCCATGTTGTTGACATTGCAGTTAATCTGTCTGAAAACTCCTTTGCAGGTGTGTGTGTGTGTGTGTGGTAGCGGTCTGTCAGGCTGCCGATGTTCTGGGCACATCAGTGAGGGCCTCCTTGTCTTATCAGTCTGCCACAGGAGACTGAGTGAAGAGACAAGTGCTTATTTTACAATTCATTTCGAATAGAAAGTGCAAGTGTTGCTCTCTTTTGCCTGAAATCTTTCCTTTGGCTCGTATAATACACACACCAGGTGCGGGGTCACAACAATGGCCTCGTGGCTGTCACTCAGTTTCTAAGTTTCACAAATCGAACATGAGAACATATAATGAAGGCAGAGCAGCAACAGGAACTGAGGCCACTTTAATGCAGATTGATCCACAGGGACTGGAATGCCAATCATTACTAATCAAATTGTTTCCTACATCGTGAATGGCAAGTGCTGTGCATGAGAGCAGTACCGGTTCACCCAATACACACACTGCGCACGTTGCTTAGGGCCTCGCAAACTAATAGAGGCCCCGTGAAAAAACAAACAAACAAACAAAAAACGTGACGACGTGACTGTCCGTTGCACATGTCCACTGCATCAGTGTTTAGCCGCGATGAAGCGAAGTTATCCCTCGGGGAATGAAAAAAGGAGGAAGAAACAGCATGATAATGAACTGCAGGAACAGCAGTCAGGTAACTCTCCTCTGCGGGTGGGAGAGTGGGAGGGACTAGTCTGTGTTTGACCTACATAAACAGGACGGTGAACCCCGGTCTCTGTTTATCTGCATCTTGTTTGCTTCTATAATTTTAGTTGTAGTGTAGTTAGAACTGTATTTATACAAAATGGAAAGTAATGGATAAATATTGACTAAGATTGAATTTTGTTTGCTGGGATAGCCCACAGGCAAATTTAGATGCAGATATCTTAGTGGATAAATAAAACTCATGAAATATTATGACAATGGTGCTAAATAAATAATAATTATATAATAAATAATAATATAAATAATTACCTACATTTGAAATATATGAAAGTTAAACAAGTGCAGCCAATTTGATTGAGCTGAATTAATAGTAGCCTACTATTGTCTGTATTTTACAGGTGCTATGCTTAAGTTTCTAACTGCCAAGAGCACAGACAGATTGCGACGGTGCAATATGTTTAAAGGGGGGATGAGTGGAAGCACTGGGGTGTCAGGTGCGACTGTTGAAAATTTTTGGAGTTCAGTTAGGAGGGCCCCTTAGCCGAATTTTGCCTAGGGCCCCATGGAGGTCTGAACCGGCTCTGCATGAGAGATACCAGCAAGCAGCAGGGGCAGAGAATCAATTGTAGATTCATTTCTGCAACACAATGTAACACAATTTCCCACTTAATAAAGCAAAAACAAAAATCATAATAACACAGTCACAATCATTAGTCCAGCTGAAGCATTACAAGCCATTGCTTCCAGTGTGCTAACGCTGTCGGTCTTAGATTTGCTGTTAAAATGCTGCTGTGAAAATGTACACTGTTCCTTCTCTTGTATTTTCATCTGTTCTTTTGTCTTGTTTTGATAAAGAGCAGCTCAAAATGCCTCTGGGAACTGCTCTTGACTTCAGTAACATGTAACACATTATGTAGAGCCATTTCACTGCATTAATTCTTAAACAGAACACCATTATTTTGTTCTGCTTTGAATCAGTGACAAATCTGGCACTAAAGACATCAGCCAAAGTGAAATCTGCCCATTTGTTGGGATCTCCTCTGAAATATTTCCCGTATTCTTGTGCAAATAGTGTGTGAGTCTAAAAATGGTTGTGCTGCCACTTGGAATGCAGGACAGTTGCTCAGTTGCACAGTACTGAAGCAGCATTGAAATGAGATGCATTGTTTTCCGGTGCCATCTGCCACTGCCAAACAGGTGTGACTCAATTCAATAATATGAAGAGGCAGGCAGTTATGCATAGGCTTTGCCAGGGCATTGAGTATTGTATAGTATAGGCGTAGCTGGCACATTGAATATTTGATTTTAGGAGATTGGTTGCTTTCCTCCAGGAACATGTTGGAGGCATCAGATCTTTTCAACAAACTGTGTCACTAGCTTGGCTTTGTTTGATATCTTTGTGTAATACTTTGTTGCAGAGTTGAATCATCTTGGTTGGTTATTGGTTGCCAGACACTGTGTTAGTTGGACAGTGTCGGTTCCTGTACCTCCAAACGAATCGGGGAGCTACACAGTTCTCCTGGATTACAGGTTTCCGGAGTCTTTGATTTACATCATCACAAAGGGACTGGAAGAACTCATTAGTGCTTCAGTGTAATCTGCGGCAGAAAATAGTCCCCACATATTGTGGCAGAAAACTATACCACATATTTGTGACCTGAAGTTTCACGTCTTCAGTCCGAACAAACAGGCATATGGGCGGGACAAACGTGAAACTAAAAGTCCATTTTGATTCAAATTTGTTGAAGATAAGAAAAAGGTTGTCCTTATATCATAAACCTATCACCCTAATTAAACTCACTGGAGTCATTAGTGAAAAGTTGAGCCAAAGTTATCATCTCCATTTAAATCACAGTGACACTCACCTGTGGCTCTGGTAGCTTTTTACTTTCTGGAGCCGTTTCCTCCGTCGTATTCTGGAAACAGTTCCCTCCAGCCTGTTGGGGGGGAGAGAGTCTCAACACAGTGAAGACAAAACAAGTTCCCAACTTGTTCAAAGGCAACAGAAGACCCGTGGATCCATATCAGTGACATTAATATGCCCTTCTGAATTTCACATAAAAGTTACAAGGCATTTCATTGGCTACTTTTACAACCACGGAATCATCCAATTAACTTTCTCATTTGTTTTATGACAGCAATCAAGAATAAACTTAATAATCCCAAGAATGATTATTGTCCAAACAGTTGTTGCTTCTTAAGAAGAGCTGCTGCATTTCTGGTTTTTCTTTTGCAGCTGAAATCCCAGATGTCGGGCATTTTTCTGCATTTCCTGACATTTATCTAGTTTGTACAAATACTGAAAATTATCAACAGTTGCAGCCCCACAGGGTAGCCTATATTTTAAGTGTTAATATGGCAATTACACAACAATGTCATAATAATAAATTTGCTGTCATGTGACACTGTTGCAAATTCTTCAAACCAAAATATTCTGTAGCTTTATTCAGGATTAACGTCACAAAGTCCATTAATTACTCCGCTCTAATCTTATTAGAGCAGTTGGGAGCGACTTGTTGGGAGCGCCTGCTGTACGCCAAGTCTTTTGGCTATTCTAATCCCAGGAAGGATGAGTGATGAATGAGTGTTGCTTCACATCACTATGAGATGATCTCGAGCCATTTGAAGTGTATGTATGAACTTCGTGTATGAGGAGGTCATTTGTTATAGTCACATTTTGTTTTCGAAGTGAAGCACCGATTGCCAGATGTTTACATTCATGCATACTGTCACTCCTCATTTCTTGCCAGCCTACAGGGAGAGGAGCATGGATGAAGGTGTGGGGATGTTCACGAGAAAACGCAATATCTGTGTCTCTGTTTCAAGAATGCTTCCTCTTATCTGTACCAGGATGCTTCTCCTCTTGCTGAAGGATTTTTTTTCAACCCTGCCAAAATTATATAATCCATTACTGAACACCAGTGTACATTGTATTTGGCACAATTTCATTAAGGAACGTTCTTGGTGAGACAGTTTCCACAGAGAATAATTTCCTGTTTGGGTCGCATCCCTCTGTACACCCCAGTCTCCTGTGGTCTATCCATTTTTATCTGTAAGAGTCACTTGTCAAAATCCTCATGGAGCATGTTTGTTTTCTCTACTTTTGTCAAAGCCTCAGGGTTTTGACAAAGCTGGAGATGCTCATTCTCCATGGTAACTGACAGCTCACAGTTCTCTGGAAGCAAGTCTGCTACTATAATGTGCCAAAGTCCTTCACAATAAGTCTGAATAATAGAGGTCAGCGAGACGCCCTTACTTCCCCCCCTCAATAACTCCTTTCAAAGTGTCAGTGAGGCACTTGACTGCCTCAGATGTTGTAAAAAAGCTCTTCAGTGTAAAGCTGCGCTGGCCAGGTGAGGTTATGACTGAAAGGCTACTCGATGTGAGAGTGAATATGCAAATTTTATCTTCACCTTCACTCCAGTCCTTTGTACACATGGAGTTAAAATGCATCATTGGAATTATTGTTGGGGAGATGTAAGGCTGATACAAACAACTATGGATCTGTTGGGTTACTTTGTTGTTTATGCCTCTGTGACAGCTGTGGCCTGAGGCATCACCTTTTCAGGTTGTTCATCCGTTCGTCTTTGTTAAAAATGACTTGAGGGAACCGACACATTTGCTCCAACTCAAGGGGGAACTGATAAGATTTATATGTTAAGAAGTCAAGGTCACTGTGACCTTTCCCACTCCGTGCACTGTCAAGAACAAGGTATATTTTTCAGTATTTGGGTTTCCATCAACAGAAAATGTGCTCAAGTGACATAACCCAAAATCTTCAGCTGTATTACCAGGTTGCCAAGGCTGCATTATTCTTATTCCTTATTAATTGATTCATTCATCTTCTACCAATTATTAGTTTCCAGGTCACGGGGGGTTGCTAGAGCCAATCCCAGCTCATACTGGGTGAGGGCAGGGTACACCCTGGACAGGTCACCAGTCCATCACAGAGCCAACACACAGAGACAGACAGAGACCAACAACCACTCACACTGACACTCAGACCTACGGACAATTTAGAGTCACCAATTAACCCAAACATGTCTTTGGGCGGTGGGAAGAAACCCACACAGACACGGGGAGAACATGCAAACTGCACAGAAAGGCCTCAGGCCTGGAAACTGAACCTGCGACTTTGTTGTTGTGGAGGAACAGCGCTAACCACTATGCTGCGGTGCTGCCTCTTACTCCTCATTATTATTAATTGTCACAGTAATCTGTCAGTGTTTGATATGTTAGTTTTAAAGAAGCTACATGAGGGAGTATTCTTCTATTATCTTAAAAACATTCAATCTAAAATTATATAGACAAAAAAAAATCAAACAAATACAACAAATTCTCACAATTGAAAAGCTTCAAGTGTTTTTCCTTTATAACTGACTTGATTAATGTGACTAAATAGTTGATACATAAAAAGGCCAGTTGTTTTAGCACCACTGAGATTGTAAACTTTTAATGTGCAGTAACAACTGATTCAACCATTACAGTTGAACTAGACACAAACCATTAATTAAAGAATGTGTCATCAAGCTGAGACTTTTTTGTTGCAGTTCTGGGATAAAATTTGGCATTTAATGAACCTCCTGAAGACACCAGTGGAGTAGCGGTGCCTTGTTTAATTTCTGATGAGGGACCTGAGCGTGAATTTGGTGAATGGAAGAACCTCGTGGATATGGGCCCTCTGGTCACATAGGCCATTA
Organism: Remorina albescens; assembly: GCA_034769265.1. Classification (NCBI taxonomy): domain Eukaryota; kingdom Metazoa; phylum Chordata; class Actinopteri; order Carangiformes; family Echeneidae; genus Remorina; species Remorina albescens. The sequence continues at coordinate 14,347,385 of CM068479.1, forward strand.
CAGTTTAATTACTCTAAAGGCTCACCTTTTCCATCTGGCACTCTTTAACACCACCACTCTCTCTCCTCATTATGCCAGGGTTCATGGGTGATTTAGTGGCTGTGACAACTCTCTGAACTCGAGAGATATCCTGTTGGAAAAAAAGAGAACATTTCAAATTTAGGTTAAAAATAAAATGCGTAAATGGCTTGTTGATGCAGCAGCGGTCCCGGGGTTGTTGAAAAGTAAACAGTTCTGACTCAAAGGTTCAGAATTGTTTAATTTATACTACATTTATGCTAATTAAGCTTATTTATTTGTAGTAAATAAATTGTGGTTGGAATGACTATTTCATAGCAGGCAACAGGAAGGGCAAAGGAAATGGAGTGTTACAAACTAAAAAGAGAATTATTGAAACGCTTAGGCTTGGAGGCGAGCCAGGTAATAGTCAACCAGTACTAACATCAAAACCTTCCTCAGTCTTAATATTTCTGCACAAATAGTTTAAATTTGAACTATTGCAGGCCAAAGTAAAACCCCACCAACTTAAAGATCCCCCGCTGATTCTAAACTCTGATTCACAAAACAGGCTTCAAATGAGCAAAACGGATCTCATGTGATACAAACAAATATTGTTATTATATATTTATGACTGTAAGTTTATTTAAAAATGTTTACAGTTATGTTAGCAGTGCTACGCTGCTGCCCAAGTAGTTCTTTAAGCTAAATGTTCACATGCTCACACAGAGAGTGCTAACATTAATCATGTTTACTGTGTTAATGTAACGAGGCAACATGCGAGCATGTCCTTAAAGCACTAAAAAGAGTAGAGCAGAGGCGGATGGGAGTGTTAACCGTTTAGTAGAGTTTTGGTCATAAATTAAAATAATGGACAAAGTCCAGTTTTCTCCTCATGAGGGCACCGGATGTAGAGTCTGGGGTTAATCAGTGTGATTAGAACTCATTCATCAGGGGTGCCTAAAAAATTTCATGGCCGCCCGTCCAGTAGTTGTTGTTGAAGATCAACACTGTCATCGAGAAAGCTCCAGTGGCAGCACACTTAAAAATATATGTCCCTCGTGTAGTTACATTATGTGCTGCCAAAGCCAGATAATAAAGTTGTTTGTCTCCATTTCTTCATATTGTTAGAAAACTAATGCTCATACTGAGCATTAACCATTCCAATATGGTTGAAAGTAAAATTAACGTGTTCTTTTATTTGCCACCAGGCAAATACACATGATGCAAAAGAAAAACAATATCCCCATCTTCGTTGTTTTGTGTTGGTCCGCTCTAAATTTTTCATGAAATATAGTGGAAATCTAAGGTTGAGTGCCATCTAACTTGGAAGTCCCTGATGCTGGACCTTCCAACCAGCACCCAACTGATGTCTGTATAAATGTTCACAGATCTGATTTGAGTCTGACAGCATTTTAGGAAGTGTCTTTTTCCGCCGAGTGTGCTGCACATGATGGAAAATGATGTTTCAGTGAAGCAACCCACTGCAAAAACAGTAAAGAGTGATGTCAAGATAGTGGGTGGAAAACAAGACAGACAGCCACAGATGAAAAGGCTCTCTCTGGAGGTAGAGGAGCAATCCACACCACTACCACCTGAAATAATGTCTGTATGAAAAAAGAGCGCTCAGAACCAGTGGTGTTAGAAATGCCCTTCGCTGGAGCACAAAAAGAAGTAAACAAAAACTATGGATTTTACCACAGTTTGACTTTTTCCCGTCAAATAAAAGACAAGATGAGTAATGGTATAGCTCTATTCAGCCTGACTACGCACTCAACATTATTTTTAGGTCCATATCTTCAATATCCCCGAAAGTATTAATAGATTCATGTCCCCCTTTTTCTCAATAAACTCTTAATGTGTTAAAATCAGATTCATAGCCTGCTCAGTATTTCTGAACATTTCTATGTCATTGCTCTGCAGTGTGCTGGCAGTAAGATATAATCTCTTACAATATGCTTATTTCAAAGCATGACTTCATTAGAGATGGCCATGGTAAAAGGGGTCATGGTTGTCATAAAACTTTCATAATGACTATAAATTAAGACAGTAGCAGAGTAACCTAGCACCAGCTGTTGTTGTCATATTGTTGAGGCTATTTCTTGTCTACTTTTTCATGTAGTGATGTAAATATGCATTAGTGCCATCATTTACAAAGGCATAAGGACATATTCCAGTTGGTCCCTTCAACATTTTATTTATTTACAATATTATGATAGGAAATTTTCTCAGGTTAGTGGATTTTCTTTGTCTGCAGACTCCCTGACACTTTTTAAAATCAGCCTTATGTAAACTGTAATGAACGTGGTGGAAAACGTTCTCTCTTAATTCCCTTCTGCTTATGTGAGTAATATTGACATTATTTAGACCAGCTCAAGCTTTTATCCACATAAAGGTGCAAACTATTCACTGCTACAGTACAGCTACAGGGTGTCATAGAGAAAGCTACTTGTTCTTGGAAATAGCAAACTGGACTACGGATGTGTAGGCCTGTGGCTTACAGCATCAGCATCAGGAAAAAAATTCAACAAGAAAAATGCCAACCTGTCAAATGTATTCTAAAATATCTTGACATTTCCAAGCTGTTCAGACATCTTTGACTTTTCCTACAAGTGTTTGTTTTTTTCATCCATTCATTCATTCATCTTCTACTGCTTATCTGTTTCCGGGTTGCGGGGGTTGCTGGAGCCAGTCTCCGTCTAGCTTGCATGTTCTCCACATACAAGTGTCATTTCCCTCCAGATTCTTGGTCTCACAGTCCAAAGACATTCCATAATTGCCCTTACGTGTGAGTGTGAATGGTAGTGATGTGTCGTTCATGAACAATTTGTTTATTTTGAACTAATCTTTTGTATAACTCGGGAGTAACAAGTCATCTCAGTGAGTGATTTCGTTTTTTCTTCCCTGATCCACGCATGCGCGCCACAGGCTCAGATTCGTTCACGAACGGGTCTTTCTACCGCATATTCTCTGTGTAGGAATGGCTCATTCGTTCATGACTCAAAAGTACAGGTCTTTGGGTCTGAGTTTCTCATTCACTTGTCTCATGGCCGCTGCGCAGGCTCAGTGTAGAAGTGAGTGAATTGTTCACGACTCATAACTACGGGTCTTCGGGTCTTTCATTCATTGTTCACATGGTTACAGCAGTAACATGACCAATGCTGTTATTACTGGTGAGGAGAGCTATCTGACGTTAGCATGAAAGTTAATGTTAGCTATGCATCTATGGGATGGATGTTTAATTTGACTTTCCGTTGAAACAAATTCATACACCACAGGTCTTCAGTGACCAGGTAGTCTAAAGTGAATAGCCATCATAGAATGAGAATTTTTTAATGCTCTCCAACCCGCAAATGAAGTAATCAGTAATTTCAACTTCAGTAGGCTTTGGCCCAAAAGGGTGCTCAATAGTTTAACGAAAGCAAACTTGTGTATTATATGCCAAGAGAAGAAAACCATGTTGCTCTTCAGTGTTTGAAAGCCGTGCCTTTTCAGTCATTACTCAAATATCATGGTTCCAATGAACGAAATGAACAAATAACTTGAAAACAGATTCGTTCATTTTACTGAACAAGATTAAAACACCTGAGTCAGTAAAAAGATCCAAGCTTCCCATCACTAGTCAATGGCTGACTGTCTATATATGTTGGCCCTGTGGTGGACTAGCAGCCGGTCCAGGGTGTGCCCATCTCTGGCCTAATGTTAATGGATGGATGGATGTTGAACCACTGGACAACAGTAATCCAAGAAAAGATACTTGGATTAGATGCGGCATTTTTTTCTGCAGTCTGCCACATATTGTGATTCCTCCAGTTCTGTCAGCAGCAGCCAAGCTTCAGCTCAAGGTTTGACTGTAGTACAGTGCTTAACTGGGTCAAAAGTGGTCTCTGGTGAGTAAAAAAGCCAAATGGTTTCAAGATGAACACAAGCAGTCCTAACCTGTCACTGTCAAACACCATTCTTAGTTTGTCTTCTGAAGAAACATCTTTTTATGCAGGTTCAGTGGTAGTGACTTTACTCAGGGAAGTGACCTAAAGAATGAAAGATTTGCTTTTCGGGGTGAACATCCTAACTTTTGTCAGCATCTGTCAGAATCAGATGAATTTTATAATGCAGCAATGGAAGGAAGGAAGGCATTTAACATGCTGTTTCATTTGCACATGAGCAGCCATTGTGTTGTGCAAACTCAATAAAGTGCTTAAAGTTAGAACAGTTGTCATCATCATCAGCTAGTGTTTAGTTTTACTGCAAACATCATTCAGACAGAAAATATGATCAACGAGATAATAGTTCTTTTCCTTATCTGAACCTCTTCATATCACGTATAAGTGGCGAACTGTCTGACTATGAAAATTTAATATCTAAGAATAATTGAATTTTAATTTAAAGGAAAGAGCTACTGAAGTGAATCTCTTGGTAAGGTTTTCCATATTTGTTGCATAAAGCAAACGGTATTGTACCATCCAGTCAGCTGATAAATCTCTTAAAGCTACTTTTTTATGCCCTGTCAACTACCTACTTGCTCCTCCTTGCGTGGCAGAGATGAATTTCCTGTACATTTACATAGACAAGGAGACAATCATAAAAGTAAATAGTAAATGCTGAGAGCAGGGCTATGAAATGCCTGATTTCTCCTCCAGCACACTGCTGCAAGCATCTAAGACATCATCTCCCATTACTGCGATGAAAATTACATGCTATCGGACCACAAGAATTGGCTCTCTCTCTGAGACTGTTAAATATGAAGCAACTTCCACTCCAATCTTGCTGATCTCTGCATCCTCAGACTAATGAATCTTTCACTAGCAAGAAGACTATGAGTGTGTATGCCTGTGTGTTTGCATATGTGTGTGTGTGTGTGTGTCTGTGTCTGTGGCAGAAAGAGAGGAAGAGGAACAGGGCCAAGGTCTGGGGGAGTCTTATCTGTGGCATCAACCAGAGCTTAAGGCCCATTATGTTAACTTGAACTACGAGTGTGAATCTTAAAGTGGTGTCAGTGAGCACTTGAACAAACATTCCTGCACTTACCCACTTTGGATTGAAAAAAAAAAAAACAAAGAGGAGATTTTAGTGTAAGTGTGCTCACCGCGCTCAAATGTATGCTTTTTCATTTTATCACCCTCTAAGTGGATAAAAGACTCACTCCGTATGCTAAAAAACTTTCTTGCCTTGTTTTCTCTCTTTATATATTGGTGGTAAGAGTAGTATAACCAGCTTTGTGCAAAATAATACTGTTTTGATCACCAAAAATAATTAGTATTAGATTAGCAATCAGTCAGATATTAGCATGTATGACTAATGAAATGCTTTTGGCCACAATTCCCACTAATATGTCAAGTTCAAAACTATGCAACAGAAAGTGAGATGTAACAGCTCTGTTGAGCTCTTTCATGCTGTTAATGAACATAATGAGGAACACCAGCAGTCATCGAAGATCCAAATTCTTGACATTTGGCTCATTGGATTGTTTCCCAACTTATCAGCTGTTGACCCTTTGTGTGTTATTTTTTACTGCTTAACTTGAGGTAAATTGGGCAGGGATTTAAATGAGATGTGACCGACCTCCACTTGCACAGGGCCAATGGACAGATGGAGTGCCCCAGTAATCTTTACAGTGAGGGTGCACATGAGTTTATCAGACAGCATGTCATAATGTACAGCGCCCACAGGAAATAATGGAGCAAGCAACTGCTCACAAGTGAAGTGCTGCTATTTGTATGCTAATGAAGGCGGAAGTAATAATGCCATTAGCATAAAAAAAAAAAAAGATCAATCCACACCCATCTTCAGTTTACTTGTCTATACTTGCGAATGGCGAAATGCGTATTTTGCCAGTGTGCTTGGATTTATTTGGCTGAAAGTGTTGCAGAGAAAATGACAGCGCATTAAACACCTGTAATCCGATCACCCTGTTTTGCTGCAGACAGAAAGTGGCAATTACAGAAATGTGTGTTGAAGCTGCAGCAGCGGGACAATAGGGCCATGTGTAGGCATGGTGGCATCAGAGCATGGTAAGAGGTAGATAAGGAAAAAAAACAAAAAACAACTTGAGTTGCATGTCAAATGTCTCAGGCAACCACGAAACAGACGAGGGGCAAATTCTGATGTGTTTGAGGAGACAAAAGCTTCGCCGGGCTCATGGCAGATCAGGCACATTGGTGCTGTGGTCCGCTTGATGGTTTCTAGGTGACTGTAGCAAATGCTTCTCAGAAATCACAACTATCACCATTTCTGATTGAACTTGACTTGTCTTCTTGTTGAAGGACAATAATGGTAGAACCTATAAGGTGTTTGTTTTCTAAAAACAAAACTGATGTGTATATTCTTCTGTATTTCTGCAGTTGTTTATTTCAAAATCTATAGATTACCACGAATACTTGTTTTGATTCATACACTATTGATTTGTTTGTTTGTTTTTTAAACAGAAAGAGGCATTGACTAGTAAAACCTTGACACCTAACATTAGTTCTGAAATGTCAACCTGCGTCTGTAGCAAAACAAGAAGTGATATCTACAGTGAAGACATAATCCTTTTTTTTTTTTACAATGAATCCTCCCAGCAGTTGCCATTATTTTAACTCCTAAAAGGGATTAAATCCTGAGGTCTTAGTTGAGTCTACTGTGACCTTGACTTGAAGAGACTCCAAACAAAAACTGTGTCACACTGAATTAATAATTTCATAGAGAACAAATTTAAGCCTGACATGCCAAAACTCCCATAATGATTGAAATTAAATTGGCTTTACTTTCAAAGCTACGGCGCCATAGAACATAAAGACTGACATAAATTACTCTCACTGCTGCTTGATTTAGACATTTTATTATTCTATGCAACCTCTGGAATTGTATTTGCCCAACTGTTTATATTTTGTAGTAATTATTTCCTGGGTATTTCGCTCATGTGAGTGATACTCGGAACATCAGGCTGACAAACAGCCACTTGAAAAGGAGGTAATAATCGGCTGACTCTTAAATTCATATCGCAGACAGTGCATTACTGTACGTGCGCTCTGATGTGTGGTGAGATGAATATTTTGGCACTGAGTTTTATGCCATGATGTCACCAAGCTGGATGTTACAATGTGAAAAGAATTTCAATTTGACACAGACAGGAGAGGGGAAAAACAGTAGCCTTCTTTATCTTATCTGCAAAGTCAGTGAGAAAGTTATGCTCCACCATTACAGACGCAAATCCCAAATCCTACTCGCTTTGCATTTTCTCCTCACAAAACAAAGTCATCACACTTTCATCAAAAAAATATTGTCACTGTAATCTTTAAACTGGGACCACTGACAGCCGAATTGACCAGATATTGCTTGACAAATAGGCCTTTTCATTGCAGACATTTGAAGATGTCAGGGCTGTAGAAAGTGCAGAACTTATTACGTTTAATAAAGGCACTTCTGTTTTGTGTGCTGGCTCTTTGACATGGCCTACTGATACACTTAAATGGAAAAGGGCCATTTCTAATTCTATTAATTATACCTGAGCTTCTTCTGGTTTAAAAAGTCAAAATGTCTGCTCATTGGTCATACTTCTGATTATGCTGAAGGGCAGTAAAAATGCATTTCAAATTCAGGGTGCATTGTTAATTCAAGGTTATCAAGGCGAAACGTCTTCAAACAAGATAAAGAAGTTCAGTTGCTTCCTACTAAACACTCCAAGACTTGAATTATATACTGAAAATAATTATTTTTCTTGGCAACATGTCTGCGGTTACATGAAACAGAAGAGAGCTGCATTGGAACCACGGCTAAGTATTTTCAATGGTCAAAGAATTTTTACGGCCTATTTACTTCAGAATGAACAACGTAAACTCGTAATACTGTATGAATGCTTATCTTTGACATTTCTCAGTCCCTCCAGGATCTCAGGCAATGCATTTCAACTTCTTCCTGGAAAATCGCAAAGAAAATTCCAAAAATGCAAGCTGCTGAAAATATCGTTGAGTTTGCTTGAATTATTGCAAACGCAAGATCGTGATTTCCTGGAGGGACTGCCTTCTCAAGATCGGATATTGATGTCCAGAACTGAGACATGCTTATCAAAGACAGTAGAACCACATCTAAAGGTAGATATAAGCTAGACTGAATATAATTTGCCTGATTCATTGAAAAAAAAAAAAAAAAAAAAAAAGATTTTGAAAGAACCCAGGCGTTCCTCTGGATAAGTCACACAGAACAACAGTGAATACTGAATTACCTTAGCATGTGGCTGTTGAAAGGTGACTCTGGGGCTGTTGATGAGTGATGAGTATCTGAATAAGTGACTGGGGGAGGTGGGAAATCTGTGACTGCTGCTCGGCTGGTCGTGCAGGACAGCTGAGAAGCAGATGTGAACTGTATCCTTCAGTGCCTTCAGCTGGGATTCCTGTGCCCAAACAAGATTACACACATACGAAAATTTCTGAATTCGTTCATTCCCCCTTCCATCCACATGAGGAATTTATTTAGGCATTAAAGCTTGAGAGTGACTTCAGAGCTGCTGGGAGGCATTGTAAGGCAATACATGAAGCAGAACTCACCAGAGGAATAAAAATAAGAACGTGTAGTAGATCATTTACCTTCAATCAATAATAGCAATAATAATCGGCAGGATGATTGGTTAAATCACTTTATAACACCGTCTGAAGTCAATGCTCCTGACCTAAGAGGCAGAACTACCTGTTCCTCTAATCAGCTTTTTTCTCAACAAGTATTTTTAACCCATCTACCCTGCCCCAGGTGACAGTGTGTAAATATAAAAACAGCTATATGCCACTTAAAATAAAGCTCCTGCATGTGTGCACCCAAATGAAGGAGAACATTTTCAAAATACATCCTCGGTAATAACAATTTTCTCATTGCCGCGGATGATGTAGATGTTTGTTTGTTTGTTTTTTTGTTGTTGTTGTTTTTTTTACCTTTACACATAACTGCCATCCTGAAAACTCCCCTCTCAGATTTACACAGACTAATATTACCTTGCACACTTTATTCATGAAAAAATTTGGATTATTTATTTAGTGCTCAGCAGGGTTTAAATGGGTCAGATGAGAAAGAGAAAAAAAGTTAAACTAATCATTGCACAAATAAAGAAATGTTATCAAAGTGTCACAATGGGAAAAGAGTTTAAATGATTCATGTCTTCTTAATTTTTTACTCACTTTATCCAGTGCGGTCTTCTCCAGCTCTTCTTTGGCAATAGTTAACTTGTGCTCCAGGTCCATTAGCTGCTGCCCCTGCAGAGAGACATGACTTAAGAATCAGCCGAGCAATCTTTGTGCTGTACAAAGCATTTCTCCATCTCCACCTCATCTCCCTAGCACGATCAACGGCACAAATGCACAACACAAATGACTGTTTCCTCTCTTTTCACCTTACTTCTTAGAAACTGTAGTATGACACCTCCACGCATGATCGAGCACTAAAACACATGTGCATGGCATGCTTTCAGCACTACGCAAATAGCTTGTGTGCTTCAACAGGGAAGTACTGGAATCTCATAAACCTTCACAATCATTGTGGCATTACAGTGACTTAGGTCTTGGTTTGATTTTAGTACTCAAGAGCTTTGGTGAATAATATGACTGGTATACTTCAACAGACCCCAGAAAAGTGCAGAGACCAAAGGGTGCCAAAGATGTCAGATAAGCACAAATTCACGCAAAATCAAATTGGAAAAGACAGAAAAAAGTTTCATCTTGGCAGCTATAGGAGCGGGCCCCCTGAAACAACCGAGCCCGTAATGAGCATCATTGCTAGAGTTTAATCCCTGAGCACAAAAGGCCTTTTTTTCAGTAAATGAGCTAACTCTATTTGAAAATCCACAAAATCCCCTCGGAGAAGTTTTTCAGTATTGACAAATTCATCACCAAGAAGGAAACAAAGCATGTTCGTTCGTGTAGATGTGGCCTTGGTGATGGACTTTGACTTGTTTGGGTGACAATGATAATCTAGAAGAACAACAAGTTTCAAAGACAGCCGTTGTTTTTTTTTTTGCTCCATTTTTCCGACTTATGGGGTGACTCAGCGAGTTTGGTGACACGCCAGTTAAACACTACACATGACAGCAGATTTCATCTCATTTTCATCTTGATATATTCTTCAGGTTGGAAATTTTGATAGACCCTGTCTGTCACTTCTACTGCTCAACAGGGCAGCTGAAAGTTTTCCGCAAAGTCATGCAGGGAAATTCAAGGACAAGCCAACATTCACTTCTACGGGGTTTTAAAGGAGACAAAGAATCAGGTCTTTCTCTCAGAAGGTTTTTTTTTTCACTCTGAGGGAATAATTTGTAGCTGTCGCACTCTTCTCAGGGGGTATTCCAAAAGTAATAAAGCTGGTTTTTTAATCATGGACACAAAGACTTGTCTATAAAATCTTTGGAGCAAGTGGCAAATGAAAAGGAGAAGCATCCCCTGATAGGTATTTGAACTATTGTAAACATAAAGGACATTGAATGGTACTGATTAAAAAAAAAAAGGCTTTTACAATAGTCCAATTTTAAATGTGAGATATTTGCCACTAAATTACACCCAGTGCAAATTATTATATGATGAACAAAAGAACATTTCAGAACACCAGTAGAAAATGTACCTTGACCAACCCCCCCACCCGCCATTAGGCTGATGACATTTGCGTAACTTGAGTGGAGCTCCTCCACTTCCTGCTCCCTCATCCCCAGCTAGGCTTTTCATCTGAGCATATGGGGAATACAGATGAGTTTTCAGGAATAACTCAAGGGAACAGAGGCGTTGCAACATGATGCATTTCTATCTGACCTTTCCATTAGAGAAAAAGCAGATTGCCTGTCATCTGTCAAGGATGACTATTTTTAAAAGACAAAGTACAACAGAATTTGCTTTATCCTGCAACTCTATGAACCCCCCCCAAACAAACAAACAAACAAACAAAAAGAATAAAAAGTCCGCGTGATATGTTCCGTATCACTGAGCTGAAACATTTTGGGTGAGTCATCAATGCAATGTAGGAACACCGATTTACAAGACGTGACACCAAGCAAACAAGTCAATGCATCTATCATTCACAACAAACAGAGGCTAGAAATAGGTCAGAAAGTATAAAATATCTTAGCCGGGGGCAGCAGTCCTTTTTATTCACTTATATATGCCAAAGATTTAGGGATCATGAGTCTGTAGCATCAAAACAACATGTAAGATCTGACATTGTAGCTGAAATGTCGAGTGACATTTTGACACCGCGAACAAGAACTGAAAGGCCAGCTCATGTATCCGTAAATCTTGATAAATACAGTGTGAACACTCAGATCTAAGAACATACATTCCTTGCAATGCAAGGGGCAGAAGACAGGACTTAGGAGTATGTAGAAGAATCATTGGCCGATTAATTTTACTGGCTGGTGCCTAGCTGGAAGGGACTTTGTAATTGAAGACTGAATTAATTTGAGTACCTTCTGCGATGGGATCATCCTTTCAAGGTGTTCTGAAGTACCTGTTTACTGATGGTATAGAGCTACTATAAAGCCACCCCCCTTCAGTTTGAGCTTACCTTAAAAATTAAATCCTTTTTCCCGTACCGGAGTTCTTTCAGTTGAGCCTGGATTTTTTTGGACTGCAAGGAAAAGATAAGGAAATAAGTGTTAGCTTATTCAAATAGCAAAATTGGTTTTAGATCACGTCTGCCAGCTGCAGCAGAAGACTCCTTTGTGAGTGTTCCCTGGGCAAAGTACTTGCTTAAAGGGAGACCCGACCAAGAAGAAGAAAATATCACATCTCCCCTTCACTGAACTGCATAGTCCTAACACTGATGCAGTCATGCACTGGCTGCTTGCCCATTGTCTAAACCTGTATTCTCACTCCCACTATACACATTACCACAGCCGTCACACACACAAATGGAACAGTTCTTCTCTGCCACCCTCCAATCGCACACAGTGACCACTCTGCTGCTCAACATCAGTGGGGCCATGGACCACAGAGGCTGACTCCTTGATAGCCTGATACACAACCATCCTCAAAGCTGCTCATCATGTGAGCACAGACACTGAAAACCTCCACATGGGACCCTGCAGCCATTAGGAGTTTATCTCACTTTGTCCTCAGTGAGGCTAGAAGATGATTTCATACTGGTGGTTACGAAGCTATGTATCAGTGATTAATTAGCATGCAGATAAAACTGCTTTGACTTGACTTGAACTCATCTTTCTTTCTTTTTATCCTAATCTATAGACAGTAGATGTCCTTAATCAACTCTGCTTCTGTCTGTAACAGCATTTTTGTCCACCTGTTTTTGTTGTGCATCTTCACCTTGCACCTGAAAATCCGTGTAAACAGGAAACAAAACTCCCCAAAAAACAAACAAACATTCATCCATCTTCTACCTCTTTTCTGTTTCCGGGTCGCAGGGGTGCTGGAGCCAATCCCAGCCAACAACAAACAAACAAACAAACAAAAAAAAAGCCGATGCGTGCACAAAAGGTGCCAATGACAGAGGACCAAACAATATGGACTTGATTACAGCTTGAAAATTGCTCCTTGCCTTTGTGATAATGCACAACGTAGTCCACAACTTCACTTCATTACATAGTTCTAATGAAATAATTAAATCATGACATATGATGAATGTGATTTACATGTCACATAAAGTATGGCTAGATTGATAAAAGGAAAAAAAAAATTACTGCCAGTAAGAAACTAATCCCATATTCCATCTGTGTTTTCCACACAAGTGAAATATAGTTTGTTCATCTAACATTAACTACTGTAAGGTTGGATAATACAAAGTTACCTTAGGAACTCTAACTCACTTTAACATATTTGATTTGGAACCATTAAGCTTGTTTTACTGTCAGCCAGGTCATAAAACGAAGAAATTATTTTTATGTGAATCAGTTAAGTGCAGATTTTGAGGTCGTAGAATGCCTCATAAAAAGTCTACAGAGTCACACATTGTGAAGTGTGAACTTATAAATGCAAATACCTGACTCAAAAAGTGCTGAGCTCTCAGATCTGCCAAAGCATTGGTCTATTATTTACTCAGAAGACATCATGTGAGCTGTCTTCTCTGCCAAGGGGGATCACAGCAGCATCTTTCTCATCTTTATGATGGCTGGAAATCTGCTTCATGTTGCTTCTCTGATGCCCCTAATCTTAAATAGTCACAAATTAAACCAAATAAAGTGATGCATCCTCTAACATTGTGAAAATCTTCATAAGAAATCAAAGAGAGTTGTCATCCTTGTGAAACTGAGTGCTGGATTCTTCCAGCTATGACTTTGGTTTGATTCGTACAAACTCTGTCTATGATCACCAGCTATGTGCTAGCTTTGTCTATGAGCGTTCTGGTCATGGGATGGCAACATACAGAGTGTTTATTAAATGCTGAAACAGCAACCTGTCTAATCTGGAAATAGTGCACAGTAAACTCAAAGTGTTTGAAATGAGAAAAAACCCAAAGGTGGGAGGGGATTTTCTGTAATCTTGTTAGTGAAGTCATTTGATTTGGTAATAGTACAAAAAACTTTTTAATCTTTAAATTTATGACAAAGTACTTTATTACAAACTACTTCTAGCTTTAATTCCTCTCAGCTAATCAATACTTCCATTTTGTTCAGTTTAGTAGATTGTGCTTCTAAGTTGTCCTAATATTGACATCTCCCTGCATTTAATTCATCCTTTCAACCCCTTTGCATATTTTTGTCAAAATGTTATTGCAGGAGGTTCAACTCAAAATTGGCTCACAGTGTTAAAGAAGAAGCCACCTCGGTTTACATCTGTATTCATAGTCTGTGCCTATAGCTCATTGTACCATAAATACTCCTGCGGGAGGAGAGCACAACTGCTTCAGATTACATAGAGCAGATATAAACGGGTGACATGACATGACAAGGTGGTGGTCGGTGTGTGAAAAGTGTCCAGACATCCATACCATGCATTTATGCATGCATGCACAGGATGAGCACAGCAGCGTCACAGACCTGCTACACCACCTTTCCCGTTTAAATAGATTGCCCTATTAATGAAGTGTGTCTGATTGGCTGAAGCATACGAGCTGAAGCAGACCAGGGCCTGGCAGGCAGCCAAAACATACTGACTAAAGTATATGTTTTATTTCAATCATTCCAGCCCGGGTGATCTGATTTACTCAGTATGGGCAGTGAATGAAGTAGAACGGCGAAACAGTACGTTTGTTTTATTTTAAGGTTCTGCTCTTGTATGCTTTCTGTGCTCATAACTGATTGTATTCTGGAGCTGGGAGAATACATCATCTGCCAGAGCAACGTATTATTAAAACAACGCAACATCAAACATTTATATGTGCACAAGCTTTGCTCTGAATACTGATTGTTGATGAGTCATGAGCCATTTCAATATGACATGACATTTGACTTTATACTGTGAAAGATTTTTTACTCTTCAAATGTAGTAACTGTTATCTACTCCTGCAAAGTGCTCATTATTATTGTAACCCTTGCATGGAATGCGACCTAATAAGGGAAGTGTGCTCTGCACTTCACTGCAGCCTTAACCCTCTTTGTTTGTCGTACATATACTGTATCTGCTGAGTGCTTTAGGAAGGGGTCACTCCTCACTCCTTGCTACAGAGTACTGAGCTCAGTGTGACTGAGTGCCTCTTGCTGCAAGATATGTAATAAACAATGCCAAAGTCTCCTAGTGTTATTCTCACCAGAAGAGTTTTTTACCTCCACCACATTACACTCAACAAGCACTTCACAGGGAACACAATAGTAATATTGGGTAGTGGCCTCAGTTTGCTGTCTGAACAGCCTCAGCTCCTCTGGCACGGATTCCACAAAATCGTGGGAGCTTTTCTTTGTAATTCTGATCCATGTTGACAGGATTACTCGACATAATTTCTGCTGATTTATCAGCTGCATGTTCATGCTGCCAAGCTACTTTTTCCATGGCATCCTAAAGATTCAACTAGTATCAGGTCTGGGGGACTCTGGGGGGGCCACTGAACTTCACTGAACTCAGGTCATGTTTCAGCAAGCCAGTTTGAGGGCTGTTTGCTTTGTGACAACCTTGAGAGGATTATAGACTGGGGCTATGGAAATAATAAGAGAGACTGACATTCAAATGACGACTGACTGATATTAAGGGGCCTCAAGTGTCTCAAGTAAAAATACCTGACACCATCACACCACCACAGTGACCCCTGTGATCACTGCAATCTCATATTTTTCTTTCCCACTGTCAGGAGTGGACCCTGATATGGTCTTCTGCTCTCCGTCCCCCTCAAGGTTTGACATGTGCACTCTCAGAGGCTCTTCTGCTCACCACAGTTGTAGAGAGAGGTTAGTAGCCTTCCTGTCAGGTTGAACCTGTCTGGTCATTTTCCTCTGACCCCTGTCATCAACAAGATGTTTCTGTCTACAGTACTGTCGCTCACTGGATATTTTTGTTTGTTTTTTCTCACCATTCTGAGTTAAATCTCTAGGGACTTTTATGTGTGAAAATCCAACTTCAGAAATACTTAAACAAGCCCATCTGGTACCAAAAAGGATGCCACAGTCAAAGTCACTGAGATCATATTTTTCCTCATTTGGATGTTGGATGTAAACATTAACTGACCTTATTAGTTTATGCAACTGCTGCCACACCATTGACTGATTGCACGAATTAGGAAGTGTATGGGAATTCTTGAGTTAAGTGCTGTGAGTGGATATGCCACCTCTATGTTGCCCCTTGATACAAAGAGAAAAACTAATAACTGTTGGAGATGCACACAGGGGGAGGTGACAAGACACAGGTACCAAATATGTCAGTGGTCATAACAACATCCCTCCTTTTACAAAATGCGCACATGATGTTAGTAACTCCAATCGAATATAGCTGATCTGCTGATTATTTTTTCTTTATTGCTTTATGAATATCACTATTAACGAAAAGTGCCTGCCCCAAATCATAATGACAACTACCTCACAATGTGATAGTCTAACTACATTTGAATTAATGTATAGACATGCTCAGACTAGTCGATATGGAGCTTCAGGGCAGAACCTACTGTACATCTTTCTCACTCTGTGAGACACACACAAGCTCTGTTAATAAGTGAAATGGAGTAACATTAATTAAAATAACTGATGTTTCATTATTAAAAGCTTGTGTGATTCCAACACACGAGGTAATGAAAGATGCTCCATTCACAGCCCTGTAGAATTAATTCTATGGGTATTCACCTTGAAATCAGTCATTACAGCAAATCCCCCCCAAATCCATGTTATTATATTTCATCTGCATAAAGTTCAGGTGGACTAGCTGTTTCCATTAAGCCCCAATGCCAGACTGAAATGTAATTTTAGTAATAACAGAGGTGAAATACGGAAATGTAAAAACACACTTCATCTTAATGATAACTGTGGAGGAATACTATAAATTTGACGAAATAGCATTGGGTGACAAATTCATGCTCCAGAGGACAATATGAAGCGCAGCATCTCTTCCACTCAACAGCCTTAAACTTGACATTGACTGATGGTATATGAGCTATCAAATGTTTCACCTGAGGATCAGCCTAGTCCAGAAAGGTGGCATGATAATTTTCTACCAAAGAAGCAGAAAGAGTCAGCTATAGAATGTACAGGAGGCAGCAGTAGCTTCAAGGCAGAAGTAGCAATCTGAGTAACGAAGGCCTGATCGGTTTTATTTTCCAATTTGAAAGGAGGACTAAATTTGTAAAGTGTAGTGAAGTGAACACAGAAGCACAGCTGAGTTTGGCTGGCTGCCTGACAGCAAGTTTCCCCACCGAACTTGCAAAGTTTGTGATCCACTTTTCCTCGTAACCTTTCCTCAATCATTTGGTTCTGAGCATTGACAGTTCCACTACTGTCAACGGATTTTCAGATGCATAAAAGAAACTTGGCACATAAAAGAGATGCAACCATTTAAACCACTTGAAATGTTTTTACATTAAACAATGACACTTCCCTGAAATGTGTTAATGAGGCTGTGGTTAATGAAAGGTATTCAAATGTGTTTGGAAACCTTGAGGTAGACATGGCATTTAATTTAGCATTTTATAGCCACACAAAATTAGAATAAAAAGGCATAGAGTCTCTTTAATACTTTAGATATTACGGCAAATTAAGCCTATGACAGTAAAAGTATGGCATTAATATAGTATCAGTCAACATAATTTCAATTTGGTCAATTTGTGTGGAAAGCCTCATACCTGTTTTTCCCATTTATTGACAACATGATTAAGAAAACTCTTCCTTTCCCACACCAAAGCTGAAACAATAATTAAGTTAGTTATTTGACAAATTGCTTTCCCTGGCAGCTTCTCCATTGAAAGAATTTGTCTTTTTTTTGTTTTTTGTATAGTCAATGGGATACCTTTGGGTTTTGGACTCTTAGTTGGGGAAAAAAAGGAGCTTGAACAATTTCAGGTTTTTACACTTTAGAATAATCTCATAGACTGATAAATAATGAACTCATTCATCAGTAAAATAACTGTAAGGTCTTGTGTTTATAGCAGGTCTCGTTTCTGTAATAATAATACTTGAGCCCTAAAATCAGACATCGGGACTTCTCTAACTTTGTGATGTCACAACAAAACACAGCCCTCAGCCACAGTCTGTAAAATTAATGATCAGCTTCAACTCCACTTCTCTTCATGAAACCTTTAAAAGTCTAAAGGCTTTTGTGCATTTTGAAGACATGTCAACAACAGTTATTGTTTATAGAATTAGTTCACTTCCATTACTATAACGCCAACAATACAACAGTCTTTATACTGCTGTTTACATGTAATTTCATGCCTTTTTAGCTGAGTAGTTTTTACCACACAAGACAGATTAAGGGCACAAAGATTCATCCTCCATCTCACATTGCAAGCAAAAGCCAAGCACAAGTTAAAGCAGCTCTCCAAAAACGATTTCCACACCAAATGAAACATGTTTTAATACACAATGCAGGAAATCTGAAAGACAGTTTTGACAAGATGAGGAAGTAAATCACACATAAAGGAAAGATGCTGTTTACTCATCTTACTTGAAATGTATTGTGCAAAAAAAAAAAAAAAAGGTGCTTATGCTGGAAAAGTTCATCCAAGGCCAGTGGGGGAAAAATATCTGGCTTCATTTCAGCCTGCGGGTGTGGCTTCAAAGCTGAGATTTAAGATTCAAAGATTTTATCTTAAGCTTTTTTTTTTTTTTTTTTTGAAACTCTGACTCAACCAAGGCTCTGAGGAATTCTCAATTGAAAAGATGAAGAGATTGAAAGCATGAAGAGATGATTTCTAGACAACAATTAAGAGTTCAAGAGTTAGCCCGTACTTAATGGTTAATCTGGGTTCAGCACTCCATGTCATGATGTTTATGAGATACACTGAAATGTGCAATAAGTCAAAAAGAAACTCTCAGAAAATTTTTTTCACATAAACAATATATCATAAACAGCAGGCTTGTTAATAGGCGGTATGTTTATCTTCTTTCCAGAGACTAACGTGTATTAAAGTGATGATGTGTGCAATTACCTTCTCTTGTGGAAATTGTTTTCCAGCTTTACTATCCATCTCTTTCATTTTCTCTACAGTAATTACAGTGTGATTTCGGTTCCGCCTGTAACCTTTCCCTTTTAAACAAATAACTTTCCAGGATTGTAGTAGGGGCATGGAAGAATGTGCCTCCTGCTGATTTACTCCAACTTTTATGGCCTCCCGAGGAAATTGAAGACAGTGACCTCTATCCACCTGTGTTCCATTAAAATTCTAGTAGCTATTTGCTCCCAAAAGAGCTGGAGGTTTACTGACCTTGATAACAGTCCTGTGGAAATAATCAGGCAGACAAGAACCACTGGGCAGGAACCCAGATCAGTATTGCCAAGAGTGAGATATCGTCCAGTACAAGCACATGGACAACCAGTCTTCATTTGTCACCAAATCATTTCCCTTTCTGTTGTTTGGAAAAAAGCTCAGCGCAGATGGATGACAACTTCAATCAGGACCTCTTCATAGCCTTTGAACTTATTCCAAATGTTTCCTAAAGTCTTATAATCAGACTTGGCTGCATGGTCAAATATGCTTTCATTATCTCATGGTTTGAATATGTGATGATGGTTTGGAGAAGTCTAGCTGGTTACAGTATATGTCAGGGATGTTCATTAACACTAATGTCCCTTGCCCCAATAGGGCATGAAGAGTAGCGCTAGTGTTGGAGCAGACGTCAGAGTCAACAAAAAGCTCTTCTATATAAAGAGCTTCTGAACGCTAAATTCTCTTTGTGGACATTGAGCTGTGGTAGGTAGACAATAAGCCACTATTGATCCAGCTGTACGATCACTATTGCTGTTAGACCAGCAGCTTTCTAGGCTCAGAACAGAAGTGACTTTTTATCTGTTGTTCATTTTTATGCATAATCTCAAAATAATAATTTATGTCCTTCAACTACTTAATACAATAAGTCAACATAATATTGTGCAGATATTGTAGCAAGAGTGGACAAGTGATATTTTGAGGTCCTGAGCTTTCGGAGCATCTGAGCCAGGATTTGTCTGACTACACACAGTTAATTAGGTCCACCTAGTTAAAACTAACACAGTCTATATGCTAGTTGTGCAATAAATCCTATCTTCATTATGGTTATAATGATGCGTATACTCTAATGTCTCTGAGAGTAGCTGATGCAACTTTATGATCATAATGGGGATATGTATCGTTTGTGGCACTGTGGAACTGTAATGTACACAAAGGGTGTTTCTGCTAAGTAGTTTACCATAATACACGCAAAGGAGGTAGTGGACAAAATAATGAGTACATCCCAACCCAATATAGCGCACTAAGACAGCAACGCAAACTGCACATCCCCAAAATAACTGTAAAACTGAATTACCACCTCTCTAAATCAGTTCGCATACTGTTGCCTTCATGGTGGTACGTTTAATTGCAGGGTCATCGCGTTCATGTCTATCAGTTTAAGCTTGGTGTACTGTATAAGATAACAACTGAGTGTATTTTCCAAAATAAAGCATAACAAAACTGTTTGAAATTATGAGGTGCTTAAATTGGACAAAACGTACTGGCAGAATCATGTAAGGTTTTCAAAGACAGTGACGAAAGAAACTGCATATAAGAGGCTAACCTCAGAAACAGGTGCTCTCTGAAATGGGCTAGAGGAATGTCTGAGGTGAATGTGAGGGGAAATTAAATAATCTGAGATCATGGGTTAATAATTCAGGGGCAATTTTAAGTGTACAAATTCCTGATTTCAGGGGCTCCAGTGTCAGTATCCTCTCTCATACCTGCCAGGCTCCACAGTTGCTTGTCTTTGATTGCAAATGCAATTGTTCTGTCATTCAAAAACCTTGATAATTTCCTCAGAAAGACTGATCAAACAACCCTCAGTTGCCTCAGGGGAGGTCTTGCCAGGGAATTTACAGAGAAAAATCTCCAATCTCTACCTCAAGGTTGCCATCTATCAAGCTGTCTGCATCACCACACTGCTCCAGGTTGTAAAAACTTTAAGTTATTCCACATATTTTGGCCTGAATTTGGCAAATACTTGGAATCACCAAGTGCACAATTGCATAGTTATTGAGCCTGAGTCAGGATTACACAGCACCAGCTGTCCTGACCTGAACATGTCATCAAGATACCTGCAGGACAGGCTACCTTGTAAGATCTTGCATGGCTAAATTACAGCCCGAGGATTGGTCAGCAGCTTGAAAGCACAGCTCAAGGCTTCACTCAGAATGCGAACCCTGTGGTTGCTGCTGACCACAACAACCGACAGAAGGGCTGAAGTGACAGCCAAAATGTACTTGAAGCTGCTCTCACTAAAACCCAAGCTCCTCAGATTGCACTACACAGCCGTCAAAGGCTTCACTTTTCAAAACAAGTCCTTCTGAGATTCAGCAGACATACAAAGATAAGTAATTTTGCGTGTTTGTGAACAAGTGAGAGACAGACATGAACTCTTGCTGACCTTCACTGGATGTGAATAATATAATTTAATCTCCTCTGAATCCTTGTTTATTCAAAAGAATGGAAAAGTTTGGCTTTGATATCTGACCAGGAATTGAACCAATTCCACGAACAATAAGCAATCCAGTGATGGGAGCTGGGAATTGATTGTAATTGTGATAAAATCTAATGTACTAATTGTGTATGCTTACCTCTTCAGCATAGGCATCACAAATTTTGTTGCCCGAGAGTAGTTTGTTTTTCAGGCTCTTGTTCTGAAAAAGAAAAAGGAGAGAAAGCGATGCCATTAGTATCTGCACCACATGTATCATAATTTTTGTAGGCTCATAAAGAGCAGCACTGGCTCAGTGGACCTCAATGTCTCCAGTAAGGCATTTGGCTGTGCATGAGCTCTGACAGCAAGTGCTTGGTGGAGTCTCTATTTCAGCCCCGACTGAGGAGCAGTCAGGAATTTACCGTTTGAGGTTCTGAGTGTACTGAGCCTCAGAGGCATGTAAAAGTTCAGAAATGCAGCTCAGTGCCAGACCCCAGTGAACTTTAAACGTGATCAGTAAAGCCGTAAAATCTTTTGACTGGCAGCCAGTGGAAAGATGCTAAATACAGGGTCATTGGGTCTCATTGTTTGATGGCAGTCATGTTTTTCTTTTTAAAAGAAAAAAGGGTGTTAAAGGCCAAACTGCACAGTTGGCATCCATACCAAAAACCCAAAGAATAAATTAGGATATGAACATTTTTCTGAATTCCTCTTCTTTAAATATCCAAATTTCTTAAATTCAACATGTCTGAGCTAAAAAGGCAGTGGTCAAACAGTATCTATAGGGCTGGCACATTTTCTCAAAGAAAAGGTCACGGTTGTAATAAAACAACAATTTCTGCCCACAGGTATATAAAACCATGCTACCGTGATCTTTGTCTACGTAAAGAGAAATACAATACACTTAAAGGAAAATCAGCAAAAGACACAGCCAGGTGACAGGGTGTAAAGACAAGGGAGAGGAAGACCTGAAGGTGATAACAGCTTTGGAAAGGAACAAATGACAATGATCTATATGAGTAAGATTTGCCCTAAAGCAACTTAGTATTTAGTACCCAAAGTACCTATCCAATGGCCAGGATGAGCCAGAAAAACAGCACTATCAACCGTGACGAAGCGTGCAACACAAAATTCAAATGTACAGTCTCCAATCTGTGCAGTTAAGAGAAGGCTATTTTAGTTGGAAAATATCTATTGTGCTTTAAAATTAGATTGACCCTCTCATAATGTTATTACAGAGAAAATCACTGAGTAAAAACAGTATAATGCAGTGAAGAGAACAAACGGGACTGTAAAAAATAATGACCACAAAAGCCCAATACATACAGTACAAATGTTATATACATGCTTTTATCAGTATGTGCTGTAGCAAGTGTCAGGCCTGAAGCACATTCAAACTGCTACTTAGAACATCTTTCATATCAAAGTTAAGTTGTAGCTGCAGAAATAAAGGGAAGAGCTGCATGTTAACACTTCTTGGCTGTTACATCTTTGCCATCACCTGCTGTTTGATGATAAGTCGTGCAAAGAGGATTTCTCTCCATTCTTTCCAAATCTGTGTTGACTGAAGGACTGGGGAAGTATTAAGCAAAGGGATCACACAGCCTTAAAATGGGTTGAAGGACGATGGGGCCTAAAATGATCCTGTTGGCTGAGGAAGCCTAAAGGTGATCATATAACACTGGATTAGCGACAGGAAACTACTTCCACTGTTGTGTGATTAGGCGGCTACCACTTCCATTTTATCTAAAGAGACAAATTAGATGCAACTTCATCATAGCAGCCAGTGGGGATTTATTAATGGCCTCCATTGAATCAACATCACATTTAAAATACTAAATGAGTTTATCAATGAGCTAATTACCTGTAGTCAAAGATCCATTCTTCAAACCCATCTAACCGGACTCAGGCGAGGGAAATAAATATTCATTCTCTAGCTTTCATTCGAGAAAAATGAGCATGACCACAAAGAAAAGCGTGACAGCACAGACTCGGTGATGGAGTTGGCCTTCGTTTTTCTCATACAGTACATATGTTAGCTACATGAACACATGTGTTCTTCGGCAACTTCCTTCCTCTCCACGCTTGTTTTGGATTTGAAGGGATTAACAGTGTATAGGCGCAGAGTGTGATCTAACAGACTCTAACAGCATGAAGTTGGGTGCCAGGAGGGTGGTCCTCAGCATTGCCAAGACTGGAGTTCTGCTGGGCTTTTCGAAAGCACTAATATCCTGACAGCACGGTGAATCAACCAGAAAACCTTATCGCAGTGTTTGCTATGTGGAAGACACGGGAAAGGGGGAAGATGCACAAGGTAGATGACAGGTGGTCTGCGCCTGAAGCAGTTAATTGCTATACCACGCCATTACAGTCAACATCACAACACACCTGCAGACAGCCCTGGAAGATGTAATGCACTTCATCAAAATGACAAATCTCAAGTAAACCAGGTGAAATCAAATATTACCTATTATGTAGAACTTTTCACAAAGATAGAAATGAGATCAGAGTTTGTTTGTTTGTTTTATACCATCCCAAAATGAGGAACAAAAAGTGATTTGATATAACTGACTGCACAATCTGCCAGTTAAAACTTGATACAGCAGCTGAAACTTTCAGAGTTAATGACCATAATGGATGATTGACAGTAGGATCCAAATTTCTTTTGGGATTGTGGAGCTTTTTTTTTTTAAACTAAATCTGAAACAAGCTGTTGCACAGTTAACATTAATTCAAAGAAGAAAGAAAAAAAAACAGATCTATCAACACATACAGGGAGATAATCATGAGGACTAACATATCCATATGCCACTTCCTTTCCCTATTGTTTTCAACACACTTTTATTCATTACACCACATTTCAGAAACTGTTAGGGAGTTTGTCCTTCGGCATCAGCCTGTCCATGCTTTTCTTTGGCTCCAGTTCTAGTGAGGCAAGTTTTGTTTTTACTCCCTTGTATTTGGTATTTTTTAAAAGGGAAATATTTCCATACAGAATTACGGCTTATAGATGGCATGTTAAATTCATTAAGGTCGGGCTATTATGTTGCTGTGCCCTGTTTCTAGATTTTACAGCTTGGTTTTCAAGACAGCTGACTGTTATTCAAGGATGATTTGGCTGTGATCCACAGGGGCAGTTTGGATGCAGAAGGAGAGGGGGTGCATCCACCAGCTGGCCCTCAAGATCTACTCATACATGATGTCGCCACTTCCACAATCCTCTTTCTGTGTTCTGGCATATCCTCACCATGATGACAGTTTAATGACAGCCATTCACGATGCAAGTTCATTTCTTTGTAGTAAAAATGATCAAATTGCCTTTTTTAATGCCTAAAAAGCACACAAAGTGCCACACATACAGCCTCACTGAGCTGCTAACATGGCTGTAGGCTCCGTTTCGTTTCCACTTTATAGATATCAAAATCAAATTGGACATATCCTCACCAAGCAGTGTCATGAAGCACTGGTCCAGGCTGGCTGGCAGCAAAAAGAATATTCAGGTACCCTGAAAATGAGTATTCCATCTCCCTGTTACACACCAGAATAAATGAAGAGAAATCAAACAAATAAAAGGTAAAAACTGCAGTGTGCTTCTTAACTATCATTAAAAACACAACATGTATTATTAGCTGACTGAAACAATATTCCACAGAGAAAATAAAGACCACAAATGAAATAAAGTTTACTTCTGCATTTCTAAAAAAAAAAACAAAAACACAAGAGTTTAACAAAGTCTGAATTAATTGTAAATAAATACACGTGCAGTCTGAGGAGCGATAACAAGCAAAAATGATTTTTCATGTAATTAGTGAGGCAAAACTGTAGAGTATCACTTCCAAACAGTTGAAACTCTTGCCCTGACAAAGGGACCACCCCAAAGGGACATGTGGAACTGGCAGCTGTCATAAAATATGACAGAGTTTAGCCTCAGGACATACTCATAGTGAAAATGAGATCCCGTGGTGCCTGTATGTCACAGAGTGTCACACAGCATTATGCAAAATATGTTACACAGAGTTGCCGCCTCGACCCGGAAACGGATAAGTGGTAGAAGATGAATGAATTAGTGAATGAGTTGCATATGTCGTAATGTGTTATTCCCGCAGTACTGTCATTATGCAGACTTGGACTTGGAGCAGCATTTTTTTGTCATTGTCCATGTTTTCCATTTAGAAAAATACAACAGCACACAAATAAGTGTACAAATCTCACAGTCTGTCACAGAACCTTTGTTACTGTCCCATGACTATGTTCAGTAACCATTTGAAAGACTTCAACACTCAAAAAATATCTATCCGTCTCAACTGAGTGGAGTTATTTTCACACATTATAAAGCGCTTGATATGTCCAATGTAGGTCAACTTTCACACTACTTGACACACCTCGGTTTTGGGTCCATTTAGCCTAAGTGTCAGAAATCACCCTGAAATTTTTTTCTTCTGGTCAAGGCTCTTCCCACATTAATATCATAAAGCACAAACATAGTATTGTACAACTAACACTGCCATGTCGTACATTAATGTCTCAATCGACCCACACACACCCGTTTCTGCTCTTCATGAAAGAGCTTAAATTAACCATAAAAAGAGCAATTCATTTTGACAGTACTGGCATTCTTATTTTAGACAAGTAGAGTCACCCTGGCAATTTCACCAAAATTTCCTGAGACCACTCAGAAATGCAACAAGCAAGGACCATGGTCACAGTTTTAAAAGGTCAATAAGCTTCATTTCTTATTGTCAAAGCAAACATAATGATCACATGTTTCTGTTGTATCAATGCTTTAATAGCTTGCACATCTCAGTTATAAAATATAGTGTCATTATTCATAACAAATACAAGGTCTTATATTTGACAGTTCCTTTCCCCAGTTAATTTTCCCCCTGTTTACAGTAGCTGCTCCATCTTGGTCTTCATCATAAGTTTAATAATAGATGGACGTTGTAAAATAAAATCATTCTGGCTCTGTCCCCTTGACAGGCCTTATCAAACGATAATATGAAGATGCCATACATAATATGATGAATTACAATCTCTTGTCAGTCCAGACCATCAGCTTTATCTACTTTCCCAAAAAAATATGTTATGCAACTGGCGGAAGGATCTAATATAAGTTACTGGCATTAGCAAAGTAAATGTTCACTGTGAATAAGCTATTAAATATGACATCCCCCCAGACACCTTACAAGGCATTTGGCAGCTTGAGTTGAACTCATCTTGGCAGTTTCTTAAGGACTCTTAAGGTCAAAGGGGGGGATTATGCATAAGAGAAAAGATTGCTTTCATTTCACTGTTTCATTATTCTGATACATACTTGTGCACACAGTACGCAGGCCTAACCTGTGTTTTCAAAAAATATGCAGTGTAGTGATTGTGATCCCTTTCATCATGTCAACAATTTTTATTATTGCTTCAGACATACTTCATAATCTGATGGACACCGTACCGTAACCACAAAAAATAGGAGTTTGCCTTCTGAAACAAAGTACATGCAGTAAAATTTTAAATAGCTATAATTGTGTTTCGCCGTTAATCCTTGATGAGATACTGTGTAAAAACATCGAGGGGGAAATGCAGAAGTGCATGACGTGAGCCAAAAATCTGCCGGATTTCTTGTTTGCAGACATTATTTATGCCGCCTGAAATCAGAGCCTTCAATTGCATTACAATCTTAGGTTGTTTTGGTGCAAAGCACCTTATGTATTTAGGTTTTTTTTCACTCACTGAGAAACTCTTAACATTTTGCAGGTTTGTCACTCTCAGCCCCGCTTGAAAACATACAGTATATACACACCAACCTGCTTCACCTACTGGGAAGAAAAATAAATGTAATTTGTAACAGAATAGAAACTCTCTCTCTCTCTCTCTCTCACACACACACACACACACACACACAGTTTTTACCTAAAAGCACTCTGAGCCACAATTTAGTAAACACCCAAAGACCACTAATTGTTAGAAGGAATATGTATATTGCGCAATATAGGAGACAAAACTTACACACAGGAGGATTCAAGCAGTGTCTCAAAACCAATTAACAGTTATACAGGGCTTTTGAACACATTTCTTTTCCAGAGCATTTTAACTACATCCCTACATGAGGTAATTACTGCTAAGCAAGTGGTTCCTGATCTTCTTCTGTTGGGAGGAGAGTAGCTGGATTCACGATTTTACATCTTTGTAACGTAGCATGTGTTAATTTCAAAATATTAAAGTAATGAAGAGGTGAAGCTTGTGTAAAACAAGCTGGCTTTGCTTGTTACAGAGGAGCAGCTACAGCATGTGGAACTAAGATCTTCAGTGGTCTATGAGCAACAAAGGGAGATGATGATGATGTAATGGCTAGAGCACAAGGAGGAAGGCTCCTCACTACTGCTGGAAGCCTCTGAGAACCACAAGCAACAGGTTCCACTCTATCCCCATGTTTCCGCAACAACACAGCACTATAGAAGCCATTTTTCTCATCCACAGTTAAAGTGAATTTCTTTGACAAATCCGGGATGCCTAAAGCTGGTGCTGAAGCTAAAGCTTCTTTCAGCCTCAGTAGCATCAGGAGTCCAAGTCAATTTATCATGTGCAGTCAGACCAGTCACATGCATCATATCAGAAAGAGGTTGTGCCAACTTAGCATAACCACAGATCCATTGCCTATAATAACCTGTGCATCATAACAAGCTCATTTGTTTCTTTGTGACTGACTTAGGTATAAACAATACAGCTTGAATTCGTCCCTTATCAATTTTCCTTTCGTTATGTGAAATTTCATTTTCTAAATAATGAACTTGCTGTTGCACCAGCTGGAGTTTTTCGAGCCGTGTTTTATGTCCTTGTGATGCCAAATACTTAAGCAATCGATTTGTACCAGAAATTCAATTTCCTTCAGATGTGGAGCAAATTAACAAATCATCCACATATTGAATTAAGGTGCTTCCTTTTGGAAAAGAATGTCCGGCCAAATGTTCTTGTAATGCAGCTGAATAAATTGTCGGTGAGGAGACATATCCTTGTGGGCACCTTGTTCACTTGTATTTCTTCCTTTTAAAAGTAAAAGTGAACCAGTTGTGGGGATTCTTTATCAGCTGGAACACACACACACACACACACACACAAAAAAAAAGCCAAATTAGCCAAATCAATGAGACTGTATCATTTTGCATCACCGGGAACAGAAGATAAAATTGTGACTGGATCTGTGCTACTGTTCTCGGATTTGTTATTATAAAATCCTGAATAATTAATGATGGACTTTTCTCTGACAGTAGAACTGTTTTGTAAACCTTTAAAACACAGTGGAAAAGTGGATGAATAGTGATTCCTTCATCAATGTCAGGACTGGTCAAACTTAGTTCCCTTAACATTAAGTCAGCGTCATATTCTGTTAAATCTGTAGCCTTTGCAAGGATAACGTGGAATTCCAAGTTTCCAGAACAAAATCTTCCGTATTTTACCCAAATTAATAACCAAAACAACAAAATCCTTTGTAACCACTATTCCACTACCTCGTAACTGTTCTTGGTCTCCCAGGCTATTCCACTCTTTCCCAAAAGAGTCATCCATACAGCCGTGTGCCTCATAAATCACATCTATATTTAGCTGAGTCGAGTTTCTGTAGTGTTTTATTACTATAAGCTTCTACGAACTCACAAATCAGATGAAATAGAAGAAGGCTCAATTTCCTCAAAATAAAGAATCCCGAAAGAATGTTAGGGAATGGCATACCATCTCTATGGAAAGGTCGTCCGAAGGATTCGATTTTTCCAAGACCAAACCAGTCTCATTACAAACATTAGTTAGTCCCGAAGCACATAATACACTGCTCAAAAAAATAAAGGGAACACTTAAACAACACAATGTAACTCCAAGTCAGTCACACTTCTGTGAAATCAAACTGTACACTTAGGAAGCAACACTGATCAACAATCAATTTCACATGCTGTTGTGCAAATGGAATAGACAACAGGTGGAAATTATAGGCAATTAGCAAGACACCCCCAATAAAGGAGTGGTTCTGCAGGTGGTGACCACAGACCACTTCTCAGTTCCTATGCTTTCTGGCTGATGTTTTGGTCACTTTTGAATGCTGGCGGTGCTTTCACTCTAGTGGTAGCATGAGACGGAGTCTACAACCCACACAAGTGGCTCAGGTAGTGCAGCTCATCCAGGATGGCACATCAATGCGAGCTGTGGCAAGAAGGTTTGCTGTGTCCGTCAGTGTAGTGCCCAGAGCATGGAGGCGCTACCAGGAGACAGGCCAGTACATCAGGAGATGTGGAGGAGGCCGTAGGAGGGCAACAACCCAGCAGCAGGACCGCTACCTCTGCCTTTGTGCAAGAAGGAACAGGAGGAGCACTGCCAGAGCCCTGCAAAATGACCTCCAGCAGGCCACAAATGTGCATGTGTCTGCTCAAACAGTCTGAAACAGACTCCATGAGGGTGGTATGAGGGCCCGACGTCCACAGGTGGGGGTTGTGCTTACAGCCCAACACCGTGCATGACGTTTGGCATTTGCCAGAGAACACCAAGATTGGCAAATTTGCCACTGGCGCCCTGTGCTCTTCACAGATGAAAGCAGGTTCACACTGAGCACTGGAGACTCCGTGGAGAACGTTCTGCTGCCTGCAACATCCTCCAGCATGACCGGTTTGGCAGTGGGTCAGTAATGGTGTGGGGTGGCATTTCTTTGGGGGGCCGCACAGCCCTCCATGTGCTCGCCAGAGGTAGCCTGACTGCCATTAGGTACCGAGATGAGATCCTCAGACCCATTGTGAGACCATATGCTGGTGCGGTTGGCCCTGGGTTCCTCCTAATGCAAGACAATGCTATACCTCATGTGGCTGGAGTGTGTCAGCAGTTCCTGCAAGACGAAGGCATTGATGCTATGGACTGGTCCGCCCGTTCCCCAGACCTGAATCCAACTGAGCACATCTGGGACATCATGTCTCGCTCCATCCACCAACGCCACGTTGC
Source organism: Remorina albescens (assembly GCA_034769265.1). Classification (NCBI taxonomy): domain Eukaryota; kingdom Metazoa; phylum Chordata; class Actinopteri; order Carangiformes; family Echeneidae; genus Remorina; species Remorina albescens. The sequence continues at coordinate 14,377,290 of CM068479.1, forward strand.
ACCACAGACTGTCCAGGAGTTGGCGGATGCTTTAGTCCAGGTCTGGGAGGAGATCCCTCAGGAGACCATCCGCCACCTCATCAGGAGCATGCCCAGGCGTTGTAGGGAGGTCATACGGGCACGTGGAGGCCACACACACTACTGAGCCTCATTTTGACTTGTTTTAAGGACATTACATCAAAGTTGGATCAGCCTGAAGTGTGTTTTTCCACTTTAATTTTGAGTGTGACTCCAAATCCAGACCTCCATGGGTTAATACATTTGATTTCCATTGATAATTTTTGTGTGATTTTGTTGTCAGCACATTCAACTATGTAAAGAACAAAGTATTTAATAAGAATATTTCATTCATACAGATCTAGGATGTTTTATTTTAGTGTTCCCTTTATTTTTTTGAGCAGTGTAAATCCCTACCTGGGGAGCCTAGGTTTACCAGGCAATCTGGGACAATGACGAATGAATGATTGATACTTTGAAGCATGTCCAGATGAGTGTGACGACTTTGATGTTCTGTCACCTTGCACTTCATAGGAGCTCCTGAAAGACTGTCTTACTTTTTTTTTTTTTAGATGAATGGAAAGCGTCTGTGGTTGAGCTTAACATGGATTCAGTAGCTCCAGTATCAACCAGCATCTCATAGGATATTCCATAGATTTTGATCTTAAACATTTGGAGTTCAGCAGATCTCAGAGTCCTTTCTGTTACCATTGCGGAGGCTCTTGCCTTGACCTTTTCCAAGACCTCTGCCTCTACCTCTGGCGACAGGATTGTAGTGAGCCAGCTGGAGCATCTGAAGTCTTTCCGCTGTCCGCTTGATTTTCTTCACCTGCTGGGACTTTTCGTCTTGTACAATGGTTTCAGCATGTAAGCAATATTTCTTCCCATCTTTCATGCGTGCACTTTGCCATCTCAAACAGTGCCCTGACGTCGGGACTGAGGCCATCCACCAAAGTTTGGATAAACCGTCTCTTCCATACTGAATCAGTAGAGGTATTAGCCATTTGTTCATAACCAATATGGGTATTGAAAACTGAGCTTTCTGGAGAAGTATTCATCACAACTTTCTCCTGGCTTTTGTGAACATGAGTTCACAGTTGTCATATTGATAAAAGGTTTGAATTTCTCTTCCAGTTCTTGACACTGGGCTGTCAGTTGAACCTGATAATGGGAAACATAACCAGTTGTCCAAGGTACGGCTGAACTCCAGTTTGCAGGTTTAACCTCTCCCCAGGCAAGCCCTAAATTTGTCACACAAACATGCTCGAGCTCAGCCATTGTTGGTCTACACTGGGCAACCAATTTCTCCAAAGCATTTGCAAATAGTTTTCCATTATGCTTAGGCCCATTCAGCTGGCTCCATGGGACTAGGAGATTTTATGTGTTCATATAATAGTTTCACAAGAGAACTGTCAAAAGAGCCATCTTGTGGACACATCGAATCAAAGTCGCTTATCCAGTCACAAAATGGTGTTGTGTAGTAAGTTGATCCTGCATTGTCTTCAAATAGAGCTCTGAGTCAAGTTCATAATGCTTTCATTTGCTTCATCTACCCTCAAAGAAACAAAGGCTCTTACATTTTTTTTTCCTCAACTCAGTTTCTGTTGTCTGGATTTGCTCACTGAGCAGTTACCTTTAGTTACCTACCTACATGCATGAATTTGACTTTTTAATTTTATCTTCAAATTTCTTCCCCATTTTCTTCTAAGAGTTCTAAGCAAGGAAAACTGCCACTTTGAGGGAAGCCCAACTCTTTATGCCATTTTGGTAGGAACTACACTGCTCTAGAAACCGTGCTTCTCAGTATTTTAGCTGGGCCCTGCAAGTTTTTTTCTGGTGGCTGTTGACAGCACCTTTAGTGAACCTTTTCTTTCTTTGACACAAAATACTAACAAACAGACAGACAGACAGACCAGCCCCAACAATAAATCAATAGTCATGCATCTATAGAAGGCTTCTTCTCTCAAAGACAAATACCAGCTTACTTAGTTATCCTGTGCTTTAATACTTCTTCAGTGCTTCATCAGCATATATTTTTTCCTCACCTTTTTCTATACTTAAAAAAAAAAGAGGATCCTTTTTTAAATTCTTTTTGGGTAGGCTATGTTCATACCAGGTCTTATGGCCGTATCTACAGTATATCAATCTCACAAAGACCAGCTATACACGAGCATTAAGACTCACAGTGTGAACGCAGCCCTATTTTCTCTCTGCATGTTTTGTCAGCTATTCCTGTCTGATGGGATCCCAGGCCAGGGGTCTTTATTTTTCTACTTCTCTGGTCAAAAAGGAATCCCTTTTCTGTTTCTAGGCCTTGGCCAGAGATCCCAGCTCTCTGCCTTTTTCCCAGGCAAACTCCTTCATGGAATTCCCTGTCCATGCTTGGAAAACTTCCACCAAATCAGTGTGTGTTTGAACCTAAACCCAGAAATTTTTGAATAATTTTCTTCACACGACCATTAATTTTCCAGATTAAATACTAAACCCTTTAACAATTTCATATGGAAACAGGATCACTAACTGTGCTGTTGTCCAAGAGGAGTGTCACCACTTGTGACAAAAAGCTAAATTCAGAGGCCCCGGGAGGCGATCATCCTGTCAGAAAGCAACTACAAGTGAACAATAGGTCTCCATATCCCGGTTCAGATCTCTGTGGGACCTCCAAAATTTTGTGGAACTTTTTACCTAAAAGCACTCTGAAACACAATTTAGTAAACCCACAAAGACCAGCGATTGGTTGGAGGGAATGTGTATATTGCACACTACAGGAGAAAAAAATTTACGCACAGGAGGATTCAAGCAGTGTCTCAAAATCTGAGAGTTCTGCACAACAGCTATAAAGGGCTTCTGAACACATTCTTGTTCCGGATCATTTTAACTATATCCCTACATGGAGGTCAGAAGGCCCATCTTCCCCAGGATCAAGTTCGTCATGTTGACTAGCAGGAACCTATTTGTACATATAGGTACAGAGTATTCAGATTACTTAGAGCTACAGAAGTTACAGTTGTTTTTCACAGTGGCAGTTGTTTTAAATGATGAACCGCCTATTTTTCCTTGTCACTTGACACATCCTTGTCCGACTATATTCATCACAGACATAATGCTTTCCCAAGCCCCTTAGGGCATCTGTCCATTTAAAGGTTTTTATTCCCTTTCCAGAAAAGGGGAAAAAAACTGCATTTTGTTTCTATAGCAGCAGTATCTTGACACCTTTCTGAAATGTTCTGAGTTTAAACTTGAAGCATTCAGACCAGCTGCACAAAAAAAAAGGCAAAGCACGAGCCTTATGGGTGAAATTCGGTGCAGCACTTTTCTCCAGATGGCAATGTGCACTTTTACCTGATGAGTTGAAAAAGACACTGGCACTTATAACAATTTAAGGATTACAACTGAATATCAGAATCCCAAAACCAGCTCTCAACCCTCCAGCAGTCATACAATCATTTTGATCCACACATGCAGGAGCTGAAGACATGTGTGTAGAGGGCTCCAGGCTTTCTGACTCCGCAAATGTACTAAGACAAGACCGCGCACACACACACACGTAAACAGCAATCAATCTTGAGGAGCACAAGGAAATTTTACTTTTAACCTTGTAGGATCAAAATAATTGGTTTAGCCTTCAAAGTTTGCATGAAAAGTTAAAGGCTATAAAATCAGTTCCCTACTTACTATCAAGCTGAATTTCAAATAAATAGTCAGGCTGTAGGGTGCCCTTTGCATGTATGTTACTATTTCTAAATACTTTCCTTCTTCCATTTGTTGTTAGACCACATGGGCTAGTACATTATTACAATTTACTTTGATGGAAACATTGTTCACTTTCTCCTTTGGTCGCACCAAATGCGTTAGCCGAGTGTTGTGCAGATATTGCCTCTCTGCTCTTCAAATAGCTATTGAGTCATGGTACCGGACGTGAAACAAGCTTTGAGGTATTTGAAGAAAATAACATAAGATGACTCTATTGATCCTCTGATGGAAATTGGTAAGGCCTGGCATTTCAAACTGAAATATTCCATACGAAGCAGCAAAGTAGCCTAAATTAGCCCATCTCTTCACTAACCCACCCACCTGAATATCAGTCTTTTCAGGTGATTTAATTCATTGTCATTCATTGTATTTGTTCAAGCTAAATCAAAAATGGCAGAGCAAGCTGATAAATCAGATGGTGACAGTGAAGCTAGTAACACTGAGAGTGGGTTATCTGATGGATGAATTGAAGCGCTACAGCTGTACAATATGAGGAATGCTGAGACAAACTGATATTACTTCAAAATGAGTAAACTGAACTTCGGCAAACACGGTGGGCCAAAAACATCGCTATCTACATTGAGCTGAATTGCAGGATCGGATGAAAGGATGAACATCTAACTTCATATATTGTGATGTTTCCTCTACTGCTTATAGTTTTGAGTCGCGATGCTCAGTCAGAGTTCACTGAATGTGTTAGTTGATCTTAATCAGCCTGAGAACTTTATTAAATGTTGCTGGACAAAGAAGAGCAAAATCTGAGAGGATTCTAGCAACAATACTTTCTAACTAGTGAACAGCAGTTTAGTATGGTCACAAGGTTGTCATGGTACAGCAACTGTAATGTAAACTTACTTAATGCACTGAACAAGGCTTTTGGCTGCTTTTCTAACAGCTTTGCCAAAAAATGTAGCTGACATTTTCTGTAGCTATGCTAATTATGTAAATTTTACTGCATCTCATTGAGAACTAAAATGTTTGTCTTTGAGTTACACAAAGATATTTGCAAACACAAAATAAACAATAGATTCCAGCACCAAACAGATGCATCACTTAGAGAACAGTGTTAGTTCTGTCATCTTTATATAAATATGTACACTATTCATTTTTATTTATTTATTTACTATTTTTACCTCTGTTCAGTTTCTGCCGTCTCTGAGGGGAAAACGTAACACTTAGTGCTGAGGAGATAACTCCTCATCGTTAAAAGTGACATCTATCACATTGTTATTTGTCTTTTTTTTTATTATTGTAACGGCTTCTTATTTCAGGTACCGCGCTACTACCCGAATACCCATGTAATAATGTCACTTCAAGCCTTTTATTGATGTGTTGGATTTACACACAGGATTATTAAATAGCTGTTCTTTTTTTCATATTAATGTTGAAAATAGAAATGATTTCCACTGGTTTAACTTATCCTGACAAAGCAGTCAAGCCTCTGAACCTGTAGTATTGCACCAAAAGTATTTTCTTGAATTGAAAGTTTTCAAACTTTGTTAAAGTATCAAAGTTAATAAGCCCTAAGCCTATTTTGTAGGTTTCTGCTTGAAAATTGCATACTCTCGATAAAAAGGTTATATCTCTGCAACCACAAGGTCTATTTGAATAATTTTAGTGTCATAGTGAAGGGAATACTTGTGAGATTTGTCCAGATGTGTAAATATCAGTGTACACCCTACTGTTTAAGAGTAAATCAGGATGGGACACAGAAAAAATAAGAAAAAGTAAGGTTCGTCCAGAAAAAAAAAGCACTTTTAGGATGATTATGCCTATGGAATGATGCAGCTCTAAACCTGTATGAGATTGTAGCACAATGTGTCAACATACTTTCTGCAAAGTTTGAGACTGAAAAAGTGAAGCAGAACAAACTTAGAGTTTTTAGTATAGATAGTTCAGGCGTGGGCTTTAAATTTTGCCATTTGGGACATCTGGAAACACACGGTCCCATTTGAGTTTTTTCATGCACCAAACTATGTATTTTACTAGCACATACCTGCTAGTGCTAAACACATCGAAATAAAACACATAAAACATCTACAAACCGGTCCCTGACGCTGCCGTTCCTCCTCTGCACCGCACATGTAAGGAAAATACACCCATGCTGATACTCTGGCCTATATCTCCACAATGGATTGGTCGATTTCAGTGAATGACACCTCGTTGTAACGGGGACAGCCTATAGAAAACAGCTATACTCCCCAAAATGAGATTGACAGCACTAGCAGCCAACCAGAGTCAGCAGGATGCCATGTTGTTAACGGGACAAGCGTAGCACACTGCTAATGCTATCCAGACTCACCGGGGCTGTTTTAAACGTAGCACAGGCCCTCCGGCTCCCGTAATCCAGCGTTTATTTACCGATGGAATAAACATTTCATGGCGAAACAGCTAAGGTAAGAGTTAGCTGTTTACAACTCTATTTTATCGAAGCATTTTTTGTTGTTGTTGTGTTTCAGCCGGTGTCCCGCCGAGGGTCCACCGGAGGGCGCAGTGTTGCATATGTCCGGACCCGGCTGAGTACTGGCTTCCATTTTGGGTGCTGTAGGACTGTCCCAGACAAAGGATTATGAAGATAGAGGCAGAAATGTGGCGATTAGGTCGATTACGTGATGTTATATGTTTTTTTATGTTCGGTTATTCATTGGAGTGTATTTGAGCTGAGTTTGGTGCATAGAAACATGGTTTTTATCGCTCGGAGCCGCGGTTCTGCTGTTTCCTTTGATGTATAACATCGATATATACTATCAAGATTATTGTATATGTCATATAATGTTTTATATTTTGTCTAAAAGGACCCAAATATGGGTCCTCTCGGGCTCAATTATAGTGTTTGAAGTAGTAATATGAGATGAGCACTGCCTTCTTGGTGCTCTTTTCGGGAATTTTCAGAGGAATATTTACTAATTACAGAAATGGAACATTTGCACAGGATTAGATCAATCTTATTAGATAAGAGAATAGCTAATATTGTATTACCCACATCGCCTCTGAAATATTATTCTGTCTTGATGGGTCTACAGACCGAGTACACTAAAAAGTGCTGTGATTATCTATTCATTCTATTAATTGAAATTGTTGTGAAAAGTTGCATTTAACTTAAGTTACACTTTTACCTAATAAGTTCCTGTTTTTTTTTTAAGGTTAGCTTTTGAAGGTTAGCTTCAAAGTAATAAAACACAGCTCAAATTGCAACTGTTATAAATACACAGTAATTGAAAATTTAAAAATAACATGTGAAGCCTCAGTAAGATTCAGCAGGTCTCGGGTTCTTCCTCCTTTGGTAGAGCAATGTGTAAGCTCCCAAAATGACAAAAAAGAGGAAGCTGGTCTTTGTATTTATATGTGAACTGTTATTAAAAGCTCCATTTTCATGAAAAATCAAATACTTCAGCCCTGCAATCTCATTGGGTTCACTTTCCTCTCAGAATAATAATAAATTAATCCTGCTAAAAATGTTTTTATATTGGGGTGCTGGTAGCATAGTGGGTGGTGCACAGCCCCTGAACAGGAGGCTACAAGATCCTCGTTGGCGATGCTGGTTTAGCTCCAGCTGGGGTCATTTGCCACATGCAATTCCCCGCTATCTCTTTCTTCCATTTTCACTCTTCAAGCTGCCCTATCAAATAAAACCAGAAATTTGTGTTTTTTTCTTACTGTTTTTTTTTTTTGTTTTTGGGTTTTTTTTTTTGTTTTGTTTGTTTAACAAGGACTGAATTCTGCTTTTTAATTGTCACAGGTTTAGGTAGGGCCCAAGAGCAGCACAACAGCAGGAGCGGAGATATAAAAAGTCTTTATTCAAATCCTTGCACCTACTGAGTAAGAATCCACAAGAATTTTCTCACAGTTCAGAGTTCAGTTAGTGTCCCTGCCAGGATATTAACCCAGTTCGCTGGAGTGACAGAGTGATAACAACACGTAGTCACAGGGGCAGGCTGGCTGAGGTGGCAGCAGGAACAGACTCTCGAAAGAGGTAGTAACAAGAACTAGGAGACACACACAGGCAGAAATCACAATCAGAAGGCAGGTCAGGTTACCAGGGCAGAGATGAGAAGACAGGGTCAGGGACAGAAGGCAGGTCAGGCACCAGGAGATCAGTCCGGAAAAAAAAGAGCGCCGGAGAGTAGTGCATGATGCAACGACAATCTGACAGTGTTCAATGTGGATCTGGGCTGTTAAAATACTGGTTGGCTGATGAGTGGAGAGGAGCTTCAGCTGGGGAGATCAGGTCTAGGAGATTGCAACTGATGAGGTGGTGATCAAGGATGTGAGTGATTGTGCGCTGAGTGTGACAGTAAATACTTAGTTTTTCTGATTTGAGACCACTCCGATGTCTTGACACAACCTCATGGAGTCAAGTCATTGTGAAATTGAACATCCTGTCTTGCAACAGTGTTTGTTAAGATTGCCTCTTACTGAAAAAATAAAATAAATACTAATAATTATTTTGAACATCTCAAAGAAATATCTGCAGTCACAGCCTTCATCATTCTTGAAGCACTTCGATGTATTTCTGCAAAAAATAGAATATCCACTTTATAGTATCACAGCTGAATAGCACAGAAAACTGGTCACTGGTCTGGAAGCTGAGGGCCAGAAATCAATATCCATGGCAGACTGTGAGGAATAAAGCAACGCTGCTAAGTGACAGCATGACACCAGGCCCATGGATGCATGCGGTCTGTCTTTACCTATCTCAAACAAGTTTCTATGATTCAAGTTCAGCACCAGTGCCCATGAAGCCACACAGACTGGAAATTTTGTACAGTAGTTAGAATCAGGAGCATTTTTAACTTTTTTCTATTTCATTTCAGCTACTGTAGCTTATATTTATGGAGTGGCTGTGTAAAACTGACTTTTATCAACGAAATCTGTGCCTGTAGGCTCCAGGATTTATCAGGCTGTGAATGTCTCTGTTCACTGAAGAACTGGAGAACCCTGTTGTCTGTGCAGTACTAGAATAGATAAGAGGCTTGTTTCTGTGATTTCTAATATTGTTAATCAATGGTTTATGAGTTAAAACTAATTGGATGATCCCAGGCTGTAGGAAAAAAAAAAGGGAATCTTAAACGTGAGTAACTGCAATTTGTTATTTTGCATGTTACAGCACTTTGGTTGTGTCGGGGTGGGGGTCAGATTTAATGCCCACCGCCCTCTTGCTCCCAGGGGAAACATGCTCTCCTGTCAGTATGAGACACTGAACCAACACTGCGTTGAGGTTTACCTGCCACTCCAGATTTCATTAAAAAACAAGCATTGGCCGAATTAATGTGAATACATGATTTGAAAGTTCCCTAAATTCTTCTCCTTCTTCTCACAGACCCTTCAGGATTCGCTCATGTTGATGTATACGGGAGACCTTATGTTTAGTCTTTACTCACAGTTTTAATAAGGCCTAACTATCTTTGTAATCCCCCAGCTAGAGGGTTATCAGTTCTCATTAAAAGAAACACAACTAGAGAAGCCAATGTGGAATAATTCACATTACTCACCCTGATGTCATTCATTACATAAGCATCCCTGGTGATAATGAGTCAACCAACAACAATGCCAGAGCAAATCTCAGGCAAAGCAGCCTGTGCTCTAAGTGATGGTAAACAGTCTGACCCAGCTCCCCGAGACACTTTGAGTGTGTGACAAAATCAAACAATCAATAACAAAACAAATCTCTTTCTTTTCGTACAAAGACAAACTCAAATCAAAAATGACTATTGCATAGAAATCCCTGACTAGACTTCAAAAGCTTGTGGGTGGCACTAGTTGATACTTCATCAGCAAGATGATGCGAAAGAAAAGAAAATATGAAGTTTTTGTTCTTCTAGAGAGCTGAAGGAGCTCTAGATAAGTTGTAAGTACGAGAGATTAGGGATCAACGGATTATCGGCGCCGATATTCAGCATTTTGACTCATATCGGCATCTGCCTTTTTTTTTTAATCTGACGGCTGATAACAGATCAATTTAAAACTGGGTTATTTTGGCTCTGATGCAGCCGCGCCTCTCTGACTGCTGTCACTATTCTGTCTCCAGCATTGTTCCACCCACAGCACCGTCTGATTGGTTACATGCAGAGCCACGGCACGGGTAACAGCCAATCAGTTAGAGCTGTGCATGTGCAGTGCTCACACACACGGCGAAGAGGAGAAAAAGTTTTGTCGAATGTTTCGAACATGGATGTATAAAGAGAACTGGATACAGCTTCGGAGGTGGGGCCCCTTCATTCCAACGGACATTGCTCAGTGGTGCCAAAAAAGTAAATTTTCCGAGTGTCGCATCAGTTATATTGAAATTTTGTAAAACTTTATTCACTGTAGAAAAACTTTAGGGAGCTATTTCTTTGTTTAAGTTTTCAATTCATTTTATAAGACATGCTGCTGAGCCTGGGAGCTCCCTGCACTTTTAAAACAAAGATGTCTATTGTCTAAGAAAAAAAAAAACCCTTTAACATGTTGCAAATCTGATAAGCTGTTTAATAAACATATGCTTAAAGGCATTTAAATGAAGTTAAGTGTTGGAGTTTTTATTATTTAAAATTTTGACACCAAAATATTCCGTTTTACTGCAAATGAATATCAGCTCCTAATATCGATTATCTGCCTCTTTGACTACTAATAATCAGTATCAGCCCTGAAAAAACCATATCGGTCTATCACTACTAGAGATGTGCTTCTTCGGGGACTGAAGGGGTGGTATAATAACTATACTATGGTCTGAGAACATACCCAAGGGGAACACGAAGAAAGAGGGCACATACAGCAACAATAACACAAAAATGTGGAATGCAATAGTAAGTGTTGGAGCAGCAACTGATCCACTGTGACTTTGCGTAAAAAAAAAATGCACGTAAAAATCGTGCATAAAGATATATTGTATTTGAAGCAGATAAGCAGGGACAACCAAAGACAACCATAAACATGAATGAAAATGGTGCCACACTGTATTTCAGATGGAAGGAGCAAACACCTCCAACTAGTCTGAGCAGCTGAGACAGACATCTGGATCTGTACTCAGAACTCAAGGTGAGTTAATATACAAATAAAATGCCATCAACAATCACAAAGGCCAGGCTAACGTAATAATATCTCATAACGTTACTCGGCTTCTGGCTTCGTGGTTTAGTTAAAATATCATGGTAACCTTCTAATGAGTGTTACCACATCAGTCTATTTAAATCACGGTTGGAGCACTGCATGCAGCGGCCTCTTGTTTTCTACTGTTTGCTGTGGTGTCAGATTTATTTATGTGAATTATGAGGTTTCAATAGATGGAGCTGACACTACAACAACCCCATCTCTGGTATCATGACACCCCACCCGAGTGGCATTTTTGACCCAGTGATTATTAATTCAAATAAGATCACTCTTCTATTCACCGCTTAATGCTTTTGCATCTTCCTGAACTCATTTCCTGCATGGCTCTTACACAGGGCTATAGGAGTAAAGTGCTTCTCCATTTGGAATAGGTTTCCAGTCAATGTCAGTGAAACAGACACTGACTCAGTACTTTATGCCCAAGACCCATTTATCAAATACAACACGCATTAAAAAATTGTACAATTTTCCAACATCAATTTGTCTCCTCTTCTTCCCCTTTGCCAACAGTAAATGAGCAGCCCGATCAGTATGAGGAGCTCTTTAAAATGAAAGCTTTGTCTTTTGGTTGAAATAAAGCAGCACGGGAAAAAAAAAAAGAAAAAAAAAAAGAAGGTTAGATCACATGAGATAAAGTTATGTTATATTACACCTTATTTTGTTACGGACTCAATGAAAACTCCAAAATAAATAATTATGAAAATAATCCACAAGTAACCAAAAAATACAGACAGTAGCATACATACACAATAAGGAAGGCAGAAATTCAGATAAAACTCTGAAATAAAAAAACAAGAAAAACAACTTAAAAGAAGCACTATGACATTATTGCACACTCCCCGCAGCCTGGTGGATACAAAAGAATGTTCAAAACGGTTTAGTCTGCGTTGTGGTGTCTAACACCTTGTTCCACAGAGTGAGAGTTTGAACTCTACGTATAGGATGTGTGACAGGTCTGACAAAAACCCAGCAGCAGCAGTCTGGCACTGCAGCATAGGTTTTGAGAGATTGCCAGACCGCGCTGCCCTCCCAGACCTAATGATGCACTCCAATACTGCCTGAACATAATTTTCAGACTCACACCAAACACCCTCAGTCCCCATAAAAAAATACAATCTTTGTTGCAGACGAGAGCACAAATAGTCCACATGATCGTTAAAAGTGAAGGGGTTATCAAGGTGGATACCCAGATGTCTGTGTGTGACCGGTTTGATCTCCCTGTTGTGTTTGTTAGTGATTGAGAAAGGAGAACAGATCCATAAACTGTTAACCTGCCAGCTCTCCCCGAGACATGTTCAACTCAATGTGAAGCTGTCCAGTGAAATAAAGCGCACATGTTTTCTGTGGTCAAATCAAAGATTCCCTGATAAGCTTTCCAGGTTTCTCCCTGATCTCAGTGGAGGGAGAATCGATGCTTCGGGTAGAGGCCCCTGAGATCAGAGTTGTTTTTCTGCTGAAAATGGTCTGAAAAGCGCATGATGTCATAAAATGAAAGTGTTTTTCTTTGCCATATTCCTTTCGTATTTCTCTCACTTTTCAAGGATATAGCATGCACTAAGAAACATTCTCACGGGGCAGGTGGGTATTATACACTTCTGCCTTCAACTTTTCACTGCACAGTCACTGCTTGATTTTTGATTCATATTCACAAATGTCTTGACTTTAATCAGAGCTTCATTTGCTTAATCAAAACCTCATTCCTTTGACTTATCTTCAGGTTACGAAAAACTCCAAATCATGAATTTGTAACTAAGTAGGTGTTGATTGTATGGGTGGTCTTACCATCTCTAAGGAATTGCATCAATTGCTGCTGATTGCTCATTTCTTGTTGTTGCTGAGTTGAGCTTGGTAAAACTGCTTTGTTGTATTTTTATTTTTTAGGTTGTTTAGGGCTCAAACATCTCAAACCCATAATTTATTGGCTGTGAGATTCATGTGTTATTGTTATGCTCCCCCTCATGTTTGCAAGTTGCCATAACGACCTAAACACCGATTTGATGACTGAATTTTATTTTTGCTTCTTAAAGATATACGAGCCTGGTGTCTACAGAAAATCGATATTGAACTTGGTATTGTTGTCAGCTTCATAATTAGCTCAGCTTTCAAAGGTTGACCAGGAGGTAACAACCTCAACCAGCCCGTCACTGGGCTCACAGCAGGGTAATATAATATTCATTCATTTTATATTCAATTATTTGTTCTTGAGTTCCTCTTTAGTTAAGACAGAATCTGCACAGTTCAACTGCCACAGCTCTCTGCATCAATGTGATTTGTTAATGCATGCTTTCATTACCCACACATTGGCAGTTTTCTGGTTTATAATTTAATGGCTCAGAAACACTCAGATTTTTTTTTTTTTTTCCAGAAGTAAAAGCTTTACTCTTTACCAGTGGATCCCAAACTGACATTCAAATTTCGTGCTTGAAGGTCAAGGGAGGACTCACTACAAAGGAAGGATGCCAAAAAATGTACATTTTCGGCACACAAAATGTATACATATATTTTTTTACTTTGCTCAACTTTTGGCAATTGTTTTTTTGTGTGTGTGTTATCAGATACATCTAAATTGTGTCTCTAAAAATGACTTAATCAAGGGGCCAAACACAAAAAAATTGGGAAGCATTGCTCCATACTGTTTGAAGCTGCTAGCTACAGAAAAGTCAGAACTCATTCAAAGTCATGACTTTGGCATCAACCACTCACTCTTTGAGGGATGCATGAATAAAATTGTCAGTTGAACGCAAAAACTCTATGTGTACTATCATAACATCTTACTGTACTCCTCTCTTTTTTACATAATAAGGATTCTCTCTTTCTGGATGTCAATTCCACCATTGCTCTTGCTTAACAACTCGGGCCTGTTGTTTCTGATATGTGCCTGTAAATCACTCTCCCTCAAAATACCCATAACAAGCCCTGAAAGCAAATCATTGATAATAACTACACAGTGAATTGCAGCTGCAAAGCTTCCCCACTGACACCACAACACAATTCACAGTGATATACAACATGAAGACACATTTTAACACTTAACATTTGGTGTAAACAAAGGAAATAGATTGCGTTACAGATGTTGCTTTCATCTCCATAAGGTCAATGACAACACTTCCCAAAGTCACACACAATCACAGTTCTGAATGATATTAGTGACATATCACATTGCAACACCATTCACTCAACTGCCAGTTTATTACATAAAACTAGCTGAACAAAAATGATTGGTGTAGTAATTATAGAGACACAGAACTCCCTTCACAATTGCTTTAACCACTAGAAAGTGATGTTCAATCATATGTAACATCAGACTAAAGAAGTTGAGAGCACAAACTGCTAAATGATCATGTTTGACCTTTGTGTTTCTGGACACAGGAGTTTTCCTTGGGAGAGTGTATAAGATGCAGTGGACTGTTTCTCAAGATTCCCTGCATGTAGCCATGACTTTAATGTCAGAGCAGCACAGATGTCAGACTTTTATTAGCCACAATGACCTCTTCTGAGTGTGATTATAGAAGTCCTCAAACCAAAAGTGGCCCTCTCCAGCATATAGATCTGGACTTCAGAAAGACAGAACTCCAAATGTCAACAGTGAATTACTCATTAAGTAGGGGATGTGTCAGAATGAACTGGAGCTTTTAATTTAGACTCCTGCTCCTTGCCTTGTCCTTCTGCCTGCAGAGTTAATCTAAGCACCACCTCAGCCCTGCTTCATTTACTATGTAAAAGCTTTTGAATGGTAATCCTACCAAAAACTGCTGCTCATTTTTTGAGTCTCTTAAATTCCAGTTCAGTTAATTGTAATCCAGGTCAAATTGTTGGCAACACTATTTGCCAACTCTTTGTTTTGGCAAGATAAGTGTGTACATTGATGATTGGCTTATGGTAATGAGGTTTAGCAGGAGGCCTGGAATCATAACGTATGAGAACAGAAAACGGAACTGTGTGTAACAAACACAGAGCATTTTAATGCCTCCTTGTAATCTTTGTTAATTGTTCTATTTCCAAGGCAAGATGTTTGACAGAGCCAAAATGGTGGCTTCCTTTACGGGTCATTTACTCAGTTAAACCAATCAGTGCCAACTTGTGCAACCTCCTGCTGTGGAAATCACTTGATTGATAATAGTCTCCACATCCACCTCTGATTACCCTGCACAGATTTAATCATGCAAGATATATAATGTATATAACATGAACAGATTTCTCCTTAAGTGTTAACTGAGAAATGACGGCTCAGTTCATTACCACAGAGCCTTACTGGTGTCCTATTTAATCAGCTGGTAAAAGTGAGTTTTGAGGATGCACTTTTGACTGCAAGAAGATTTGGTGGTGAACAATCAGTCTTACAACAGCGAAGACTTCTTGAGAGCACAGAACACACTAAAACAAAGTCTAAATCCCCCGAAGAGCTGTGGAAACTTTTCTCAAGTTTGGAACAACATCCCCGCTGTGTGAAAATGAACTAAGAGGAACTGGTGCTGTTTGCAGCTCATTTGATTTCATTCAACTGTAATTTTGATATCAGTGTCAGTAATATAGTCCGATCCTGATTCATTCATTTAAGTAAAATCCATTCATGAGTTCCTGAGACAGAAATCATCATATGTGCTTTCAATTCCTCATGCTTGCATTAATATAATTATTGGTTAAATGGCATAAATCATTCATTCATCTTTTACCACTTATCTGTTTCCGGGTTGCGGGGGGTGCTGGAGCCAATCCCAGCTCACACTGGGTGAGGGCGGGGTACACCCTGGACAGGTCACCCGTCCATCACAGGACCAACATACAGAGACAGACAGAGACCAACAACCACTCACACTCACACTCAGACTCAGACCTACGGACAATTTAGGGTCACCAATCAACCTAAACATGTATGTCTTTGGACAGAACCCGGAGTACCCGGAGGAAACCCACGCAGACACGGGGAGAACATGCAAACTCCACACAGGAAGGCCCCTGGCCGGGAACCACTAAACCACCATGCTAGTGTCATAAATCTCAACTCAAAAAAGGATCACTCACGTCTTAATGTCCCTCCCTGGCTATCAGTATATTACTGAATTGATTTTCAGATTTTTTTAAAGCCCATCACGGCTGAGCTCCACACTTACTTGACCATTATCAACCTGCACATGGTCTGAGGTCCCCAGACAGGAAGTTGATGAATCCTACGTCAAGATTTAATATTAAATAATTTTGGAATAAACTGCCTGGTTAACATCCTTTTTTCCATTGCTTCTTAAAACCTGTTTATCTCAAAAGACTTTTGAATAGTGTCATTTGAATATTAAAATATGTCAGTTTTTTAAAATAAACATTAAATGAATTCATGGAATTATTTTTGAAAACATTGCCACCTTACTTTTAGCGCTGAAAGCTTTTGCACATACTGTATGCTGTATATGCCTTTATATAATTATATATGTAAAAATCTGTATAAATCCAATGAAAACTGCATTCTGGTAGGCACTTCATTAAACACATTGAATTAATTACACCATGTCATTGTTTGGTTCATCATTTTAAGCACTTGACTGTGTTACCAGGGAAGAGTTTAGCCAAAAACGGTCTTAAATTAATTTGAACATCTGGCGAAAATCTGTTTCCTCCCTGCAGTAGTGAGCAATATGGTGTGGTAATTTTCAATATCTCTTCATCATCATTGTAATTGATCTTATGATGTAATTAAGGAGCTGGCCTGCAGTTTAGAGCACAAAAAAAGTGCAGCCATTGTGATTACGATGTGCCACAACAGAGCATAATGAACCTTCCGAATGTCACCCCCTTCTAAATATCAACTATAGTCAATACATCGGATATGCATGTTTATAAAAAACTAAAAGATTATATGGTGTAAAAAACTGTTAAGGGAATCTGCGGTACTACTTTACGATAATGCTCTCCTGAACTAGGATCCATGACTGGCCTAGAATTAGTTTTTGTAATTGGCTTGTTATAAATACTTTTTAATCCTTAATAAAAGTAGTCTTAAAGTGGTAGAAAAATTTGGAGTAGAGAAAGAGCAAAGTGCTTAAAGAGAGTTTCTGCAAGTTTTTTGACATGTCATTATGTTAGCTGTCAGATTCAGCCGAAATGTGCGTCTGCATATCTTGTGAGAATGGAGTCAGTCATTTGGAATGATACAAAAACCTTTCTCCTGTCATTCAGAAACACGGGTGTACCATGTTTACATGTTGTGTTAATTAAGGTGTCTTTAGTTATCTATGAGATTCTGTAAAATCGGTTAAAAAAAAAAAGTGGCTGGTGCTGCATTATTTCAATTCATTTGCTCGAGTAGAAGCAGGAGTTTGATGTTTTTCACTTCCTTTTTTAATGTTTTCTAGCTGACGGATAAAGCAAAGTTTACACTAGAAACATCCAACTTTAAATGACTATACATCTGAAGAGGCGTCAGATGTTGTTTTACATTTAATAGCCCTTGTTGTTTTGATGTTTTTTGTCGGTGTATTTCATTTATTTAATTTTTTTCATTCCTATAACAATCCAATTGGCAGATCATGTATCAGATCACATATTGTCAGTGCTGCTACAATTGTATTTGCCAGCAGTATTTTTTTTTTCTCCCAGCTGTCTGAGGCATCAGTGGTAAACGTCAGACTTTGGTGTCAGGCCCTCAGAATCAAAGAGAGAAAAACTTCTTTTTGGATGAACTATTTTGCATTGATGTTCAACGATCATGCAGCGAGAAATCCATTGCAGGAAAGACAGCAGGAGAGAGATCATTTTCTCTGCCAACACAAGCCACAGCAGTCATGATCACAAACATGATCAAAGACTTGTTGCAGTGATTACAAACTGCTTTGTAAAATAGACATATTCATGCCGGCGTCTGTCCATGTCTGAAAGCAACCCGCTCTCCTCTGAGTCTCCGAGGATTGTCAGAAGAAATTTGGCAAAAGAGGAACTCATTAAATCAAATGGAAGTAGACATGGCACGGAGAGCATGATCACTGCATTAGAGTAGAGTCTTCCTTTATACTTCCATACGTACATCAAGGAAGCATAAACAGAGAGTTAATGAGATATAATACAACTTTTGTGTGATGTGATTCAAAGCAGCTATAAATTAGACTCACCTCCTGCTGTAGATCCTTGATGATTTTGGTTTTTTTCTCCATTTCCACTTTAAGAAATTTGATCTGAAGACAGAGAGGAGAAAAGAAAGATGACGACACTAAATGTCCATCCTTTCAGTTAACATCTTTCATAACGGTTATGAATGGGTATTACGAACAGTTAAGCAGTGTATGTGAAATTAAATGTATAGAATGAAGAAGATTATGACCATAACCATAAGGTAGTACCAGTGAGCTAGCAATGTACATTAGTCTGTTTGACTTCCTCAGCCCAAAGCCCATTTGTTACCAGGGAAGAGAAAATCTTTCACAAACTGAAGCCAAAATGTGCATATATATATATATATATATATATATATATATATAAATATACAATAAACATTCTGGTGCAGCATTGATGCAGTTGGCTGGTGAATGTAGCAAAACGTGTGTCTGCATTTGATTGATTGTCTTCAATTGAACCAGTAGGATCAGTGCTGTTGAATTTAAATTCAGGCAGTACATTAAAGCTCCTGCCATAAATAAACACCGCTCCTTGTAAACTGACAGTGGCACAACGGCCCCATGCAACAGTGAAATTTCTCACTTTCCAGCTGGCGACCCCTCAAGGCTTAAAGACATTCGTAGCTTATTGTATAAAAGCATTGTCACCTATTGTATTTCTCTGGTGTCTTTCTAAGTTAGCTTAGCAGGAAAAGTGTCCAGAAATGGATCATCTCATGTTTTTTTGATCACATATGCACCTATAATGCATTCATGCATTCATTCCTGCAGTGAGTGACTCCCCATTTACTGCTGTGTGCCTGATTCAATGGCCCAAATACTTATCACGTCAGAATGATATCTTTGTTCGCGATCTTTTGATCATGAGCTCAACATGTCGTGCTCATGCAAGCCTGTATCTTGTGTTCAGCAGCCAGACAGTGGTTCAAATACCAACTTTGGATGGCAAACTGCTGCTAAGGGCTGCTGTATATCTAAAAGAAAAAATTGTGTATGTGTGTGTGTATGAAGGCGAGAGAAAGAGATCAGCCAAGGTTTCCTCGTTTTTCTTGCTTTTCACTCAAAAATAATCTCCCCAGAATACAAAACAACAAACGTTTTTTTTTTCATTGCTGTTTGTCTTTGAGAAAGGTCATCAAGATGAATAGATTAACTGAGCTGGTGACCTCATACCAGCTATGCACCCCAGGGAACAGTAAACTAAACCTCACCGGTTTACTCACATCAGGGCATGATAACATCAAGGTTCGTGTCTGAGCCTCTCAGTCACCACTACAGCCCAAGGGAATGGAAATAAAAAAAACAAAAACACATCTTGGTGCAGCTTCTCGGCTTTTAGTTAAAAGGAGCAAAATAGAGAGGAAACAGCATCAGCCTGTTTACATTAGCACTTCAGTATGTTCAATGAAACTTTTTCTTTTTATTTGTGTATATGGAGCTACTGTTAGTTCAAGGTCTATGAGTATTTTGAAGTAAAAAGAATGACAATGAGTGAGAAATACTAAACATGGATGCTTCATGCCTATAGTTTCACAAAATGGGAATGAATTACTCAAACGATTTGCTTTTAATTGATTAATCGACAAGTGTATCAAAAGCGGAAAACATTTTTACTAGTTACTATACAAGTAGCTCCTAAGATTGGTGTGCTAAAATGCTGATGTTTAACAGGTCCCCATGTTCAACATCTTATTGTAAGTAAGCTCATCTGCTATCTTTTGTTGAGTAGCACACATGAGGACCACTACTGTCAGGGCAAAGGGAATATTATTACTTCAGTGGGTAGTTGGTCATAAATGAAAGTATTTCCCATATTCAAAGTTGACCTGATGATGTGATAGACTAACAGACACCATGTGGGCACCAGTAGAGGAACGCGTTCACTAGAGCTCAATGTGCAGGCTACAGTATCTGCTGTTAATTGATATTCATTGCAGTTTCAATCAAATTTTTGATTGCTAGTCAGCTAAAATAGTTCTGTGAAGAAATTGAATCTAGTTCAAAAGTATTAAAGCAGTCATTAGCTGCAGCATGTTGCATTTGCAGCAGCTCCGTAGTTAATTTTAAGACAATACAAGACAAAAAACAACAACAACAACAAAATATGGACTCTTCTCTATGGAATCTTCTGGTGCATGGAAATCACAGACACACTCTCAGACCAATACACTTTTCTTCAAGCAGAATTCTGCAGTGAGGGAGAGATTGGTTTAAATCTCATTCCCTGTACCTTTGGGGATATATTTTTACTTTTTCATCTTCATTTCCATGTGTGCTTTTGGTAATTTCTGAACATCAGTTGTGATAAATATTTTTATATTTTCAACCTCTGTGTGATTCTTATAGAAGCCCCTTTCACCTACTGACGTGTCTGTGCACCCAAGGACTTGAAGCCAGATGCAGTATTTCACTGTTCTGTTGAATGTGTGTGGCATTTGCATGCTGCAGTGATGTACTTGCCATTGACATACCATTTGAAAGACCATACATGTCAAACTCAAATCATAAAACCGCTCAACTGGGGTTTAACCCTGCCCCAAGAATGTCACTTGAAATGTTCCTGTAGCACTGTTTATCTCACAGAGTGTAGATGAGTTTATTATTGATGGTAAGGCCACAGCGCACATTAAACCTTGTGACTGTGCCTAAGAAGCCAGGACTATTACAGGACCAACTTTTCATACATAGCATGGACAGCTACAGAAACTTCTCTGCAGCTGTCTCAGCAGCAAGATAGGCTTTATATGCTGAATTGTTGATAAGATGTTTGGCGGCTGAAAAGTCTCTGAATAGTCTGAATAGTATGTGAACTCAGATTGCTCAGGACAATGCAGCATACAAATCAACAGCTTGAGACGATACAAACATCTCCACTGGCCAGTGACAGTGCCCTTTCAAATGGGCAACACTGGGGTTGAAGATGTTCAGTCTGAGTAATACTTGATCCTCAGAAGAATTACCAATATGTCTCCACAGTACATCTTCTAGAGCAGTATGTACTTCTTTTTTTAGCAGTGCTCACAATAATAGCTATTAGTCCTTCCTATGGCTTTAGTCTACACCAGGAGTCGGCATCCTGCGGCTCTGGAGCTGCGGGATGCCGACCCCTTTCATCTTTCTGCCATGGCTCCCTGTGGCTTTGAGAAAATAATTTGAATAAGTAATAGCTATTTTATTTAAAAAATTTTTGTTCTATTTAGTTATTTTTTTCAATGTAATAGTTATGATTCTGGAGATATAAGTGATCTCACAACATTGAAATAAAATGTTTTTTAAATATTTTGTTGATCAAAATATGCGTCCCATCTTGTTTGTGTCACATGTTGCCGACAGGCTGGTGACTTATTTTGAGCTCTCGACTCCCGGTGAGCTAAGGTAGGCTTTGTGACTCCAGGTGGGTTTTATTTGGTGGGAACCACGCCCAAATGGCTCTTTTAATGCTGAAAGTTGCCGACCCCTGGTCTACACAGTAAAATAATCAGATTTACAACACATTAATTTATATCTGTATATCCATCCATCCACTATCTATATTGCATATCTGTCACGGGGAGCATCAGCCAATCCCAGCTGACATTGGGTGAGGGCGGGGGTCACCCCGGATAGGTCGCCAGTCCGTAGCAGGGCCACCATACGGAGACAAGTAAGTGTTTGTGTTCACATTCACATACTATAGTCACCAATTAACCAAAATGTGCATGTCTTTGGACTGTGGGAAGAAGCCCTGGGAAACCAGTATGGAAATGGCACACAGAAAAGGCCCCATTTCCTGGGTTCAAACTTGCATATAAGGAAAAGACGAGAGAGGGTGAGAAGGGATAGGAAGCAGTGGTGGTCACAGTTATACCCAACCAATACAGAAACTTATAATTGTGGATGTCCCCATTACGCTCAGAGTGCTTTGATTTTGGGTTTAACCAGAACTTATACTTTACATTAATGTCTATTAAATAGCTTATGTATCTGACACATTAAAAATGCACAGCAGTAAAAGGTCCTCATTAAAAACATGAAATTATATCAGTGAAAGTTTTCTGTGGATGCTGTCACCGCTGACAGTGCTGTGACAGAAGAACTAAAGATTCTCTCTTTGACATGTACTGACAACGCTGTCCAGAGAGCACACAAACTGACAACAGCCAGGTTTAATTAAAAGCTTGTCATTAAGTTCCTTACCAAATTAGCCTAAATTAGTTGCAGCTGAAATTACATGCCGTCGTTGACCTTTGACATTTTAACCAGTCAAAGCAATGCTCAGCAGTCACTGGGACAAGCTGTTAGCTGAATGATTTACAGATGATTAGATTGGAATGAGTGCAGTGGATCTACATATTTTTCTAAACTCATTCACTCATCAATGTGTCTAGTAATTTTCACGAGCATATACAGCGAGATCCTTCACTCTTCACTGAGTCCTCCTGTCATAAAGGAGACAGGAGGAGCTAATGCAAGTACCGCATCTTGATCAGCATTATTTTAGCTACCATAAAGTGTAATATAGTAACACTTTAAACTTATATTGGCAACTTAAATAAGTATTTATTGCCAGAGATGTTTGGTAATGTAGTCTATTTGTTCTATTATAACTTTGTATGATAATTATTGAGCACTTTACCTCCCACTTGGATCAAATTTAGATATTTAACGCTATTTTTTGCTATTCAATTCACATTTTTGCAACTTATGTCTAAATACCTTGGCTAAATCCTTGAATTTACAGTAAGAAAAGAGTTTTTAAAGCATGCATAATTTAGTTAAGATTTGTGTATTAAACAAAATAGTCAATTTGTTTTTAAGACTAAAACAAAAAATCAGCAACAATTTAAATAATTAAATTCTTTGGTCATTAAGTCAAAAGTTTTTCCAGCTTTTTAGAAGACTTTCTCTCTCTCTCTCTCTGTATATATATATATATATATATATATATATATATATATAGGATTGATGGTGATATGCATTTCCCAATACTTTCTGAGGTTACACAGAGCAAAATTATTCACTGAAATGAATTGGCCAGAGGGTGTTTAAGAAATAAAGTGTGGAATTAAATTAAAACCAAACTGTGAGTCTATGGAGTGGCATAGATTGGCAGATGGAAAGTGGGATAATGTAGATGGAGCGATGGATAGATAGCTGGACAGATAAGTACATGTCTTAGGTTAATAATCCTTTGTTCAATCTCATTCATCTCTGTGTGTGGGTTTGGGAAGCAACAAAGCTCTCATTCTCTATTTCTGAGAGATTCAATTAAGCAAAAAGGCAAGGAGGTGAGAGAGCATGCTACTACGTAATGAGTGCGGATCACCCAGGGGCCTTGTGGGACAGGTGACAGGGCTGGTTAGATGAAACTGGATGCCGATGGTCAGGTCAGCTCTGTCTTACCGTGGCCTGCTGCTTCTCTGCTCTCTCATTTGCCTCGTCCAGCTGCTTCTGCAAGGCTGCCTGGAGGGACTTCATCTCTTCTCTGTCAAACAGGAGGGAAAGTGAGAAGCACTGTTAGCACATCGTCCTCATACCCTGAGAGGCCTCCACTGCTCTGTCACCGAATAGTTTTCCTGAATGCACCACACAGTCAAGAGGCATTTTTCACAGAACCTGATTTGTGTAAAGCAATTTTCAGTCTATTGTCTTGGGTTAACCTCTGTTGAGGAAAAAAATAACAGCAGTTCATACATGCTGTCGTCTGTCGTATTGAATTAAATCCACATCATGCCATTTTTGATTAGTCTATTACATCTTACTTCTAGTGGGCAAAAAGAAATGAGTAGATTTAAATGTGCGTCAGAGAAATGTCGAATGAGCCAGGAAGATCTTTGCAAAAGGGAAATTTGCATAGTACAAGTTAATGGGAAGAAATCCAGTTTCACCAATTCAGCAGTCAAGAAGCTCAAATATTTCCACTTTGAAATAGTGGAAGGTTATTGCACCTTGCACCTTTGAAGGTGCAATAATGAAGGTGCAGAAATCAAAACATTAACACCTCATTAATTATGCAATTGTATTGTTGTTAAACTGAATGCCAAACGTGCTGCAAACTGCTTTTCATGAATTGTTCACGCCTCGTTTCATCTTTCCCTCATTTAATTGAACTGACTTGTCGCATTGTTTTCCTGTGGCTTCAAAACATTTGCCTCCTGTATTTTTCTTTCAGCTCAAAAACTATTTCACATTTATTATTTTTTTAACGTTACTCTGATAGAATTCAGAATCTCAGCTGCAGCCAGTTTTTCTTCAGATGTACAGCTGGTTGTCCCTGACATAATGCACAATTAAACAAACAGCCCGCCACCACAAGCATACATGCAAAACACTTGATTCTAGGTAAATAAGGGTCAGGGACAGATTAAAAAAAAAAACAACACACACAAAAAAAACCTACAACACAGTGTGTAGTATTCATTATTTAGTGGAATGTTGCAGCCTACGAGTAACTGGCACGCTCCACACTTTTATGCATGCTGTATGATGACTGCTGCTGCATTCATTCATATTAACGTAAATGTTAACACATTAAGATGCAACGGGTATTCCAGCACTGTGTGATTTGCCTGTGAACAGATACCATCAACACACACTGAATTATGAATCAAGTGGGCAAATGATGTGGGTCAGTGGTTTCAGAAATACTTTGAAGAATCACATCACAATGCAGTCGAGTTAAATTAGTAGTAACAGTGTGTTTATTGTTTACAAGCAAAACGCTAAGTTTAAAAGTGCTGTCATGGTCATAGTTGGCCGGTGATGCGGCGAGGCAGCCGTATCTTTCAAGGTAGCACAGCAGCACTCAGTGTTTGTTTGCAGAACATCTCACTGCTCAACAGCCAAATACTCCTATTTTAAAAGCCACTGGTCTTGTCTCTTGGCATAAATTCAGCCTAGCAAACATCTATGTTCACAGTGACCAACCAACCACCACTGTTTTGGCATGCCATTTATATTCCCATCTCTAACGTCCAAGACTTGGAAACATTTTGTACAAACAAGATCAAAACTGCCCAAACTGACAGAAAAGAGCACTGTAAATGTGAGCTTGCCATACTCTGAAGGACCAGAACAGTGAGCACACGACAGGTGAGTACAAAGAGGTTGACAGGTTAAATCATAACTAAAATAATTGGAACCACTTTGAAACCTTAAAATGGTACTCTTTAAACACTACTGTTTGCATCTGTTCTGGTGGAAAAATTTTCTAGCAAAAAAATATTTTCAGAAAGCAATCAAATTGCTGTTAAGAGTTGTCAAAAACAGATGACTTGCAATGAATCGCCTGTCTACATCTACCATGATGGAGTCAGCTAGTAATCACACTTGGCAGATATGAAACTCTAAAGGTGGATTAATAACACTTTAAAAAAATTGTGGCTCACAAATGCTTGGTAGGCAACACTGAACAAAACTGCTGCTTAATGGTTTTTTAGCTTGATGACATGTGAGAGCTGCCGTGGACTGGAGATAGGCTATTGATTGGCTATCAGGATACTACACACAGGAGGCTGGACTTCAATCAGGCTGACATTTCAGAGTGCACTGAGGCCACAAATGACTGCTAATCATTAACAGTCTCATTACACACAACATTAATCAGACAATCCTAACAGGTAATGCACTGTAGGTAAACAATTCTCCAGCTTGCCTGGAAAAAGGTAAAGCACTAAATTGCAAATGGTTGCCGTGCTTTTTCTGAAAATTAAGTCAGGTGTGTTATTTTTCAACTGTAGAGGAAGGATTTAAGAGTGGATTATGCGTTATCCTCCTGCTTCTGTGTGTACTGCCATGTATAAACAAACTGGGCTAAACTTTTGAATACCCAGCTTGAGTATAGGTGAATGAGCCATTATTTAAAGTCCTGAAAGTTTATTTAGTCATTCAGGATCTGGTTATGAGCAATGGGGTCAAACAGTAATACACTGCTTTCTGCCAAAGGTAGAAATGCTTTGTTCATTTCTTATGTGAGATTCTTCTACCTCTCTTTTCCTCCAAGGACCTTCAACCGACAGTTGGTTAGATAAACGTGACGTTGGTTCTGTTGCCATATCACTGTGGATGCTATATAGTATGATAACAGACCTGATCAGTTACATAATTCTTCATCTCTACTTTGATTGCTGCGTATATATTTATGATTATTGAATGCTATAGAGACGTGAGGAGACAGCCAAGAGCTATTTCACATTCTGCATTTTAAGGACACACTTCAGGATAGGGACATAATATTTTACATATGTAATCTGAAAAACCCCTGTTTGGCATGCTGGACAACTCAAAACACCCAGAAGTTCACCCACCGTTTCTATGGAGAAGAAGCCACTCAAAGGCATATATCTAATTGGCTGTAAATTCTTTGAAATTCTGGGTACATTTTGGATGGATTCAGTGAATATAGTACCTTGTTGTGTTTATGCATAACAAATGTTCAAAGTTAATCGATTCAAACTGCAAAGTGTACTTGTAGTCTCTTCAACAGTGTAATCTGTAGCTTCCATCAGCTCTCACTGGTGCACATAACAGAATTTTACACTCAGTGATCAGATGTTTTTTTATAAAATACACAGAAGCAGTGGGATTTATCATCTACCCTGAAGTTTTTAAGTATCCAGCTTTTTATCTTTGACTTTTCATCGAATATTTTCTATGACAAATGGTTAATCTATTGTGTTGATGACTCAACTCATGCAACATCGTCAAAGGAAAAATGAATGGGACTTTGACTGGATTCCTGAGTCTTTTCACAAATCTATTTGAGAAACACTTACTGTAGGTGCTAAAGCAAAGTTCTCACAAGTTTTAATATGGATTGAATACAATTAAGTGATTACATAACATTTTTTAGGATTAAATTGATGATGAACGTGGAGAAGTATGATGTTCAAATAAAAAAAAAATCTATTAATTTAATCAAATTAAATTAGATGTCATTAATTCAGTAGCCATTAATGATGGTTATGATGCATCTTTATGTCATTTGGGAATAGCATCATTATTATCAGTAACTTATGTTTAAGTCATTGATGTTGCCTCACTTCACCTCTGTTTGTGGCTGAGCTCCAGGATCCTCTGCACGTCCTTCTTGGGTACTGAGTCATCATTTTTCAGAGTCTGAAAGAGAACAGAAGACACTCTTTTTATCCAAGAAACACACAGTTTGGCACAATGCATTTCATAGGCAACCCAGCTTGTCAACGTTGTTCCTTCCAGCAAACTTTGATGCCTAAAGTGTTAACGATGAGTCATGGGTGACTAATGCAATAGGGAGAGCAGCACAATTGTAAAATAACTCAAGTGAATACCATGAAATAAAACAGCAGATGTAAAATTTTTGTTGATGTCCCAAAAACCTCTACAGCACATAACAACGGTGGTGAATACCTTCTAAAAATCCAAACGAGGAAACAGGCAGATGCACAGATTGGGTTCCACTGGCTCATAAGCACCTGCCTAATGGGTAATTATGGATTAGTCAGGTTTCTGATTGCCCTACAGGTCCTCTAAGATAGTTTTCATTTGTTATGAGATGTACAGAAACTCCCAGACAGAAAATGTGGGCCCTGAAGGAGGGAGTGCTCCTCTTTAAATTGTGCTTGAAGGTGATTTCAGTGGCAAATAGTACCACACTTCCATAAATTCTTTCTTTCCGATAAAGCGGAACTCCCTCTTCAGCTACTGATTTTACTTCATGCACATTTATGTTGAAGAAGAAGGCATGAAGGGAGCCGAGGTCTGCTCTCCAGATATGCTGATGTTGAGGCAAAATTGTGCACTTTGAAATTTGAAATTGTAAAATATTAGGTCAAATAATGACAATAAAATAAATAGTAAAATTAATTGTTGTTGTTGTTCACTGAAAAAGGACACAAAGTGTTTCAAGCCTTCTGCTCTATTCTAAAAACTTGCCGACATACAACAGTTACCAGATTTGATGCACTTTTAGTTTTAATACATGGATGCCAGAAAATCTTCAAATACACATTTTGAACAGTTTCCAAGCTGCACATGCATTAGTAAATATAGACATGCATTTAACAAGGCACCCCACTGTAACATGCCTAACTAGCAATTACTATGCAGTTTTTCACTTGAACTCCTTCTACTTATTAAATAGATGTAGTACTTAGTACTTACACCAAGATTTCCTACTGCACAGAAGCTTTGGTAATGACCTTCCCTATTTAGTTACTTTGGATAAAAGCAGCAGCTAAATGTATTATACATATATGTGTATATATACACTACCTGTCAAAAGTTTGGACACACTTTTTCATTCAAATGAATAGGAAAGTGTGTCCAAACTTTTGACTATATATATATATATATATACACATTTTAAAACCATAACCATAACCACTTTTATATATATGTGTGTGTGTGTGTGTGTGTGTGTCTGTGCGTGTGTATTTGTACTGCCGTACAGGAGATGGTAAAGGCTTTGAGAACTTTGAGATACTCAATTTCTTTTGTGCATGGCTTTATTGTCCACTAGCTTGATTACTTTGAGTAGTCAACTATTTAATTTCATACCAAACCTGGCCCAGTGTTATGGATTGTAAAATGCAGTGTAAAGCCTTCTGTAGTTATAAAATGAATATGGGGCTAATATGTCTGTGAGCTATTATTATACTTGCTAATTTCATTTTGAAAAACATTCTCTTGGGTTATATGACACTAAGTTTAAATGGCAATACAGATGATTATAACTCATTGGCAAATGTGTTCTGGTTATTTTTCAGAGTACAATACAAATATTTTCAAGTGCCCACTTAGGTGGAGCAGAGCAACAGACCTCTTATTCTTGTACAGGTTGCTCACCTGGGAGCCACTGCCAAGAATAAATTCCCCACCACCCAAAGTTTAATTATTAGGGCTGCTGACCTGCACCTAGAGGGCAACTTATTAAAACCATAACCGCTTGCTCCGTCAAAGCTTTCCAGAAATAGTAAATGCTTCTCCCTGTTGGTTTGATTCTCCTTCAAAATTGGATGATTTTTATGTAGATGATGTTTCCCCCTCAGAAGAACTGCTTGGTTCCACAGCACACTATTCGAAATCTAACCCAACCTCTGCCCTGCCCAGTGTGCTGGCGCAGGGCCCGGAGCGAAGATAGATGCCCACATAACTAGCCTGGAGAGAGCAGACATCAAAGCCTGCCCCAGGGATAAAAGTAAACAGACCATATGAGCTTTTTTTCACACATGGGACATTTCTCCCAAACACAGACACAAATGCATTCATAACGTGACTATCATTTGTTGATTATTGATTTTCTGACAGTCCTACTGGGGCCGAAAAATTGCCTGAAGTCTAAAAATGAAAATACCCTGTGAAGAGGAAACAGTCACTCAGACTGCAACTTGGGGCCTAATGCAGGGCATCTGGCACCCAGGGCCTAAATGTCCAAGAGCGAGGATGTTTTACTAGATAACTGTTTGCAAACACTGATGCAAATGAAAAATAACAAATGACTAAAACATCTGAACGTATGACTGAGTTTCTGTTAATTTCTAGTCAGTGCCAATAACCATTTTTAAGTTGACCTAAAGTGAATGTTGGGAAGTGATGTGTAGTATCTGGCACCAAGATAGTTGCGGTTTGTAAAATGCTCATAGAATAGTAATATCTTCAGTATAATAAGGTACATTACTTGAGAAAATGCCCAGGACCAGTAGCTGGGAGAACCGACAGATGCCTCCCTTTGTAACATGGATAATAATCCTCATTATTATCCACCTGAAGTGGTCTTATAAACCCATTCTATTCTTACTTCATGAAAAATCACCCTCACTACAGGAGTGTGGTGGTGGCGGTGGTGGCTGGGGTATCTTGGGTACATCTTTCCCTCTTTATTTTCAGGCTAAATTTAATGAGGGCATCATTTTTATAAACTCCCCAGCACATATGCAAGTAAACTAAGGATAGGGTGGAATAGCCGTTGAATAGACAAAACCTGCATAGTTATAAAAAAAAAAAAAAAATGAATACAATCTGAAAATCTGATCCCGGCTTTTCATCAGAAATGCAGGGTTGTTTACATTGTAGTTTAAAAAGATTCATAACTTTCCTTCAGAATAAATGTATTCTGTTAATTAATGAGGGATATAACTGAAGGCAACACCAGGCACAACCAGGGTTTCATTTTTGTAGCACAGACCATTGCTTATGATAATATTGTCTCCTCCCAGGCTGCATTGCTAAATAGTGACCCATGAGGGTTAGATGCTGTAGTGGTCAAACTGTCTTATTGGTAGCAAACAAGCTGGTGGTTCTGCCTTGGAATTTTGTTATTGCCATTCAATGCAAGGGTGAACCGGGAATGCAAACAGCTGTGTATCAAAGGAATTTGAAACAATCCATCATATTTTACAGACCAGGAGGTGTGATGTTAGGTGACTTTTACCTTTCAAGCCAGCCCTGCTCTGATTTTCCTCTTCCTCTTTGAAACCATTGTTTTCCTTTATATTACAAACAGACTGAGCTCACTTGTTTACTAATTGATCAGCATTTCCAACTGTGTGTTATGTATTCATTCGCTGTATTTGTAGTCACAGGCCTCACAATGGGTGGGCTCAAATTGAAAAGCATTTGCCCATTAATATTTAACAACAGCGAGCCGGTGTACAGCAGAGCGATCGAAATAAAAGAAGTGATAAGAGTCATGGCTATCGCAGTCACCAACAGCTGAAATAACAAAAAAGTGGAAAATAAATTCTGGAGAGCTCCCAGCATACTGAGCCCTCTAAGATTGGTGTGTCTTTCAAAAAGAAACAGTGAAAATCCAACCTGAAGGTTGCCTTTTATGCTGTCCAGCTCCTTTGATGTCTTGGAGAGCTGGTGCAAGATGCTGCTTCTTTCACTGAAGACTTCCTGTAGCTTCTTTTCCAGCCCATCATAGCTTTGTCTGTTGAGAGAACGAGAGAGTGAGAATTCACTATTAAAACCTGCCACTGATGGAGAGAATTCCCTCTTTATTGGCACCCCATGGGAGGAGGAAGGAGGTGTTTTAAACTGGATTAAAAGCACCATCGTTAAAGCTAAAGGGTAGAGCAATAGGGGAGAAAACCAATATCTGCTCAGCAGTCTCTGGTTGAATAAACGAAAGAGGGGGGAAAACTTTCCTATTCCTTTCAATCAACCAATTTAGTGAAGGCTCATTTTACAGGGATAGGTTTTTTGACCCGAGGAATGCCCCTGCATTTCCATTTAAATAATCATGTTCTTCATCCAATTATAAAGGGAAAAATTCTACAGGGCACATTTGTCAAATCCAGTTTTTCTCTTTGCAAAACCGAATTCCATTTGAATGGCACTGAAGAGGCGTCCTTGTCATTTATTACAGAGCTTTCAGAGAGGCAAATATTATTTCATAGCATCTCTATATGAAGTATAACCCCAATAAAGATTTTCTAATCTATTGTACATGGCATCCCAGCCAAGCAATGTACTGCATAACTGGGCACAAAGATGGTCTGGATGCACAAACAACAGTCAACCAGTTGGTTTCAGGACAACCAGGACCAGTTGTGCTGAAAGTGAACAGGCTGAAGGGAAAAGATAGGTGGTATGCTGGATGATGCGACACATTTGGCCTTTGGTTGCTTCGTATTAAGCAATTGGATCTGTTTTAATCAACACGATAAGAGTTACAACTTATGTGTTTCCTTTCACTGGCTGACACAAATCTAAAACCAGGAAAATCTATTTTTCATTAAATCTAACATCCTGTTTACTGACTCAAGGACAACAACAGCGAGACCTGTGAGAGGTGTTTGAAATCAAGTGTCTCTCAATGTGGTTACCCCCCTATTTCCCATAAAGCCCGCAAATCTAATTACTTTGACGACCCTTTGAGTCATGTAATTGTAGCTGTTCATTATAGCAATCAAAACATAAAGCCAAAAGGCCAAAGACCATAATTTTTATAGTATAAAGCACCAATGAATTTTTTTCTGCCCAGGAAAGGTGTGTTTATCAGGAGACAAATTGAGGTTAGTGAATAGACTGGGCCTGCCTCACACCACCATCTTCACTTGCCCCTATTTTACTTTGCAATTTAGCTGCCGTAGGAAAGAAAAAACAGAAAATTGTAAAACTAATGAACTAAATAAAACCCAAACAATTGGCAGATATGAGAATTAATTTGAGAATGATGGATTGAGGTTAATAATCTGCATACAGATTACAATGACTTGAACAAGCTGCAGTAGATTTGAATTCAAATTGGTAACAGAGAGGAACATTGAGGTGGGTGGGTGAAAATAAAACCAAAGATTTTGAGAAACATTTCATGGCCCTCCTGTACAAGGATTCATAGCTGTAAAAGTGTGTTGAAAATAAAGAGTTATGTATATATTTTTATTCTGGTGCTATGATCCACGGAAACATGCTTCCTCAATGTTATAAAGATAAACATTGAACAATTGAACCCAGGATTCAAATCCTACATGGTTAAACATGACCATAGAGACGTTAATCCTGCTTTCATAGCCGCAGGCAAATACTGAACAGAACTGATTGCATGTAAATTGTGTTGTCGTCGAAGGTTTTGTTTAAACATCCCTCACAATCATTTGCAAAATGTTAATGAAAAGCAGAATTTGGGCATCTAAACCATTTGTATGTACACCAAATTTTAGGAAATGGGGTTGTTTGAGAGGTAAACCAAACTGAAGTTTAAATCTGGAACCATGGGTAAACAAATAACCACAACCCCGACACATACACAAACACACAAATACAGCCCGTTAAAACTAAATGTATTAAGTCCTTCTTTCTTAACAAGAAAATCTAAAGGATTCTCTGCTTACTTCCTTATGAAATCAGAAACTCCACATTATAACAACAGATTAAAGTACACTATATGGACTTGATATAGTAGAACAATTCCTTGCTAAGCACTTGCAGATGGTCAGAAAAAAACCCCACTTAGTGCTTGCATTTACATGAATTGCTTTTTAAGAATAGACTCCCGTTGACCGTTCCTCACACACCAGGTCCAAGTAAAAAACAGAGCGCTTCAATGTTAAATGAGTTGAGTGCTGGCACATTATTTTGATTCTGTGGCTTGGTTTCAACCTGGGCCCTCCTCCAAAAGCCCCGCACACCCTATGTCATAGATCCCAGCAAGAAAACATACACAATAACACTTAAATCACCTATAGAAAAGCAACACACAGGAAATAAATAAATAACATGGCATACTGAATCCCACACATGGTTTGCCACCATATGGCATTGGCGGGAAATTTATTGCAGAAAGATGGGGAAGGACAGAGATTCCTCTGTGTTGCCATATTACTCATTACCCAATGGAATGGGCCTTTGGGTATCTACGAAATGAGTAAGATGCATAATTTGAAGCTCAATGACACAGAAATATCACAAGGTTCTTAGATAAAGTCTTCATTTCTTTTCCCAACACAATCCACGAGATATTGCTCATTGCAACAAACAAATGGTAACAGCTGCATGATTGTACCATGACAGCCTAAGAGTCCGGTGTTTGAGCAGCCTCCTCCCAAACAAAGATCCCCCTTTTTCAAGGCGGAGAAGTGTAATAATGAGGACCAGAATGCATGACAAAACAGCTTATGATCAGAAATGGCACCACCAGGCGCATGGCCATGGGACAGGGATAATGAAATCTTTCATTTCAAGACATCTGCAGTTTGAAATCAATCCCTGCTGCCATGGCACTCGTCAAATCTCCCTTGACTGAGGAGGAGGCATCGCTTATTGAATCCGATTATTGAGGACAAATATTTCTTTAGTCTGGGAGTCACAGCAGGTCTCTTGAGCTTTATGAGGCCGACCCTGCAGCGCACAATAGACCTGCAGAGGCAAAAAAGAAAAGCCATAGACCAAAAGTTAACATCTGAGCGTTTGGTCTCGCGGAGAGAGCTGTATGACCTCATGGTCTACTGTTGACAAGTGCAAGCCTACACAACACGGCTCCACAGCAAAAACATATTGTATATGTGTGTGAAATCACCATTGTCATTACATCCTTTAAAATATATTTCTCAAATGTGTGTCAAGGCACATATTAATATGATAGCTTCCCTACATTGAATTGCATTAGATGAATTGAAGCTGAAGGAGAAGAAAAAGGAATGTGTAATAAACAGTGTGATTTTCACGAATGTGCTCAAAGGTGGATTAATCATCTATTCTACGTATCCTCTGCATTCAGACTCCAGATGCAGGAACAGTGATACGTTTCTCTACACGGTTATGTCAACATTTAAAGAATTTTTATCTGATGTATCCTACTGTGAATGGGGCTAGGCTGCTGCATCGATATTGTGTGTGACGTTTTGTTTTGGGGTTTTTTTTTTTTCAACTTTATTGATTTATTTCGTCTCAGTCTCTTTCATGCGCTGATATACTTTTTATTACAACATATAAACATGAAGAAGCATATACCGGGGAGCCATTCCTCTGTCTGTGCCGTTTGATTGGTTAATACTGAAATAAATAAATAAATAAATACAATTGATGGAGTTGACGGCAACAGAAATTGATGGCTCCTCATGTAGAGAGCAGTAAAACTTGATACAAGAACACTGAGGATATCATTCAACATCTTGTGCTTAGCATTTAGCTGCAGTGAAAATAATCAGAGGAGCTCAATGTGTTAGCAGGGTGAGTAACCTAATGTCTCCCCCTCCCCAGCGTCACCTCTCACTGCTATTTTTGGAAATTATGCAGGATAGAGTTGGCAGTTCAGACAAGGACAAATGAAAGGATTCCCCCGGGCTCAGTGTATTTGGAGGCCCCTCCACTACCAGACTTGTCATTTTAATTCCCACCTATGCCCAATCTGACGTCTATCAATCATCCTCTCCACATCAGTTAAACAAAGCACCATAATAAACATGCTGCCAAGAATATGCTGTTTTAATAAATCGTATAAGGTTGCAAAACTGAAAGATACGTTATTGAAAATATCAAACAATTTTTAACTAAATTATCAGCAAACACCCTCTTTATTGCCCTGTTACTACACTGCTCATTATCTTTAATAGCTTCATCAGCAGCAATTGATGTAACCTTTCTTAGAAATGATGGTGATAAGATGTTTAATAAGTTGTTTATCCCAAATAAATAAGGCTGTATCAATTTAGGGCAAGAATATCTCATAAACAAATTCTGTATCCCTTGAAGCACTCCAGAGTGCTGATGGGATATCTTTTAGCCTATTTCTACCCCTGGTCTGCTGTTGCCCGCATCCTGTTTTTGTCATCTTATTTATCAGTCAACAAATATAGCACAGAGAAAGAGAACACATTATCAGCCATCAGTTATTACAGCAATCTCATTATAATATGCTGACCTTTTTTTTTCTTTTCAAAAGCCGCATATATCTGCGGGCAGGATGATAATTATCAGATGTACTGACATAAAGACAAATCAGCTCTACTAATATAAATCGTACAATATTTGTTGTTGATGAGTTCAGATTAAACAAAGTTTGAGCGTGGACAAACAAAAGTTTCAGCATACGTCTTTTCTGAACTTTCCCTCTGATTCAATAGTTTCTATCTATCTATTGCTAATATCTAATACTCTCTCTATCTAATAGCTAGCAATGGTTAAGTGATTACGATGAACCAATCATTTATCATTGCGAACTATTAGGCGCTTTTAATGAATTTTCTCTGACACTGAATTTGGTTTCCTGTCAGAAAAACATAATGGTGATGGTTGTTTGACGTAAATTTAGCCCATTATCAAGTTCAAAAGTCAGAAGGTTATAACCTGCCCTCTGAGTAGGCTACATGCTCATATTGGAGGCCACAGTGAGTCACTATTAGACACTGACCCAGATAGTTTAGGGCAGCATGGCGGCACAGTGGTTAGTGCCGTTGCCTCACAGCAAGAGTTTGCATGTTCTCCCACCGGTTTCCTCCCACCGTCCAAAGACATCATGTTTGGGTTAATTGGTGACTCTAAATTGACTATAGGTCTGAGTGTGTGTGTGTGAATGGTTGTTGGTCTCTGTCCGTCTCTGTGTGATGGACTGGTGACCTGTCCAGGGTGTAGCTGATTAGCTTGCCAACTTCAGTAGAGGAAAAGGGGCGATAGAGACATGAGTAAATTAATATGACTGCTGCTTTCCACTACTGAAAGCAGATGCCTGTCAGTGAAGTGATCCATTTTGATGCTGAACAAACAACATTTCTCACAGATTGTTAAGTAAACAGCTTCCAGTGCTAACACTAGCTAAGCAGATAAAACAAAACTGCAAAGAAAGTGAATGTGTACAAATGTGTCAATATTCATCAGAGGGTCCATGTATCATTAGTTCAAAGTCTCGGAATAGAAAGTGAAAATACATTCAGAACAGTGAGAGCAGTGCTAGCACGCCGTGCTAACACACCATGCTACCAAACTGTGCCATGTCCATGATTGGAGGCATCAGCTGCAGAAAGCAGCAGCTGCTGAGCACAATGGGAGTTTATTCGCTGTGAATGAGATTATATGGCATTTTATGTGTTACCTCCAATTTCAGGCTGGATTAATTACGCCATTTTAAAGGGCAGATAAATAATTGTAATGAAAGGGACTGCCCAAGGCCTGTCAGTGAATTAATATATTCCTCTAGCTGAGCATGACCACCATCCAACATGTGCAACAAGAGTCAGTCATGTTTACCAACTTGTCGTATAAACATCTCAGACAGCGGGGAATATTAATTGCACGGCTGTCAGGAAGTGAATGTTCCATAATTGTTATGTTAGGGGAGGGCTGGGAAGGTTATCTGACAAAACTGAAACAATACCAATAATGAAGTATTAAGAGCTCATTGTAATTCTAATCATATGATTAGCATTATTTTTAGCTGTAGATGATGTACTTCTGGAAGAGATATGGTATATGCAAATATTTATACGTTTTGTTCTTCCCTGTATGAGTGTGGCTTATATCATATAGTAAAATTGACTTTCTATGTAGGGTCAACTGCACTGCTGGTCACGCAACGCAAATGTGTAGATTTGAATATGTTGCTAACTCCATTCTTTGAACTGATTCTGGGTGATTTTGTGTTTTTGACCTGCATACAGTAGTCATACTCCCCTAACCCTCTTGAGTGTTTTCAGGTCACCAAATAAAATGGTGCTGATAGTTAAAGTTTGGGTTGAAGGTTCAACTTAGTTCACTGCACAAATGAATCCATGATATCTTCTGTAAAAATGTTAACAGAATGTATACAGAACTTCATAATACAAACAATACAGTAAAAAATAATATGGAGTTCCAAATTAGACTCTTTAAAATGTCAATTTTATCATATGAGTGAAAATAATGATTTGAAAATAAGTACCATGCAGCAGGAAGAGGCTGGATGCATCTGTATTTGTCATTTAGACAGATGCAATTAAAGTAGTGTAAACCAATTTTACACATGAGCAATAAATAAAAATATTCAGCATCTTTCACTCTTTTTTGAATTATAGGCTGGAAATTGAGAGCAGTCAGGGCAGAGATGAATTGAGGGTGTTTGTGTGGTGGGGAGCTTAACCTCTGGTTTAATCATAACTTTAACTGACCTTTTTATCCCCTTTTTTCAGGTTGCATTTGAACAGTCCATATAAAATATATAATGACACCGGAAGTGCTCTGTGATACGAAAATGATGTGAGATCCCTCCAGTTTCTCATACTTGAAAAGTGAGTTCTTCTAATTTGTTCATCACTTAAATTATGTAATTTTCCACCAAGGGAGGTTTAAGTCATTGAAATAGAAATACTTAGCATATTAAATGAATAATTCAATGATTACTCACGGGCAGTTTTCATGCACAACTAGATGCCAGTTCCTTTCCCTTGACATTTAATGCTATCATTCTCTACATGTGCTTGGAAACAATGCTGTTTTTTAGACAACTAGGTGCCTTATAGTAACAGGAAATGCAGCTGTCAAAACAAACCAAAAATAAGACAAGATACACAGAGAAAAGGTGAATATATAGTAAAGCAAATAAGCTATCAAAAAATACCCGGAAAAGAAAAAAAAAAAGGAAGAACCAAATTACTGATAGTGTAATGCTGAGCTGAAGTACATTCATAATTGGAAAACTAGTGAATATTTGTTTGACTTCTACAAACAATTATTTCTCTCTTCAGCTCTTGCTCAGTTCTACCTTCAGCCATATGTAAAGAGGAAAGGAAAATCTCAGTGTACTTCCCTTTTTTATGCTTGGGTTGAGCTCATCAGACAATCCACTTTTCTGTATCTGTTGTCATGTACAGACCAACTCATTTTCACGGTGACGTGAAACCCTTTCAGCCGAATGTGGGTTTGGCTGGAAAAGCTGCATTTGATTTCAACTTAAGCAGGTCAATGCCATGCCCACTTTCTCCTGGCTAATTACAAATTCATTCAATCCCCTGAAATGGTATCGCAGAGGTGCTGATGCTCAGTTTAGTTTCTTTGCCTTTCTTCATCCTGCCTGTATTATGTTGATGTGACACTTTCTTTCTTCCTATGGTGAAATCTCATACAGGGACCTATATCACACAAATTACATCTTCAAAAGCATCCTATGAACCTCTGAAGGTTGCCAGCTTCCATTAAATCTAGGATTTAGGTGTGTCTAATGCAATTATTCCCATCCTTGCTTTTCAAAGCTGTGTAACTCTGTGTTTCCAGGCTCAGTAGTTGTGCTATAATCAAGCTGGATTGTGCTTTGGACTCTTTTGTTTACTCCAAAAGACGAGTTCTGCTAGACACCAATGTTTACTGCAACTGCGAATTATAAAACAATCCCTTTAGTGTGGGAGAGACTCACCTTTTCCCTCAGACAAATTGACAACATCTAATCCAGCTTTGTTTCCCGTGTTTTCAGAGAACTCTACAAGAAACAAGTTGTTTTACACCAGAGGCAGTGTCTTCAGAACATCAACACTCCAACTTCAATATAGAATTTTCCTATTTTCATTTCTCAGAGCAGCAGTGTAAGTAACGGCACACTGTCACAGAAGTGCCCAACGTGAGAAACTACAACATTTTATAGAAAAGCCCACAAACCTAAAGACTCTAAGTCCTCAACTTTACACATTTCTATTACACATATTTGCTCAGCCTCTCGTTCAGAGAGTGTGACCTGAACACGTTTTACCAGAATGAGGAAGGAATATCGCCATGTTATAAAGTTTCCATATACAGTATATATTATATGCAATGCAGTGATAGGTGATAATACATGAATGCCTAAAACAAACAGGAGGGAGAGACTAATCACCTGGACAATAAGAACTTCATACAGTATCTTTCTAATTTGATAAACTCTGTTGACTCCAAAACAACAACAACAACAAAAAACCCCTACATATTACCCCTGTGTCCAGGTAATTATTAGATGAATTTTATCCTCCCAAACACACTGTAAGTGACTGAGCAGTTATTTTCCATATTTCTCAACTCGTCTTGTTAACATTGTATTTATTAGATGGCAGTTTCTGCAAAAAATATTCTATTGTATGTGTAAATTAGCATCTTCTCTTCTTTTCACTGAAGCTTAATACCAGAAACGTGTGTAAAAAGTAAAGATTTTTTTCTCTATTGCATTAATTGCGTGGTCTTTAAGACATAAAAAAAATTATGACACATTTCCCAATTTCCCCAAAAGCCAAGGTTAGGTCTTTTAAGCATTTATTTCACCAGACCAACAGCCCAACCACTAAAGAAAATCAAATTGCTATCATGTTAGAGATGCAGCATATCCTCATAATTGAAAAATGTCTTAAATGATTAATCAGATCAAGTGCTGATTAATTTTCTGTCGTTCAACTAATTGATTAAGAGACTAATTTTGTCTGCTCATAATCTCTGCTGGTCTGCTCACAAAGGGCGCCTTCATTTTAGCTGAGACCATACAGGACCCAGCATGAGAATCTACAATTTGTATTGTAGTAGATTACAATACATAGCTGAGGGCTGAATCTGTGTTTCTTCTCCGTGACAAAGAAATTTGTAAAGGGTTATCTACTAGGAGCTGTGTAGCTTATTGGT
Source organism: Remorina albescens (assembly GCA_034769265.1). Lineage (NCBI taxonomy): Eukaryota > Metazoa > Chordata > Actinopteri > Carangiformes > Echeneidae > Remorina > Remorina albescens. Next base: position 14,417,234 of record CM068479.1, read on the forward strand.
TTGTTTCCTCTCATTGGACCATTGGCTAAGTATTTGGGAACCAGCAACTAGGCAGACAGATGCATCTGATTCACATCACAGGCAATCAGCAAAGCCTCCCTGCATGTTTCAAGCGTCACTCAGGGAAAACACAAAAGAACAAGTTAAGCCAGGCACAGCAGAGGAGGAAAGTTAGGGAGGAAAATGTGAGGTGGAGAATTTGGAATTGAATGACAGATGTGACATGATTACTGGTTAACTGCCCTGCTGGTGCACCGATCTGATCTGGATGAGAAACCCGCTGGCAGCTAGATTATTAATTTGGAATAGGGCAAGACTATTTGAAACATTCCAGGCAGGCCGACAGTTACGGGGGCCACTGCCGTTGACTGAGCTCAGGAGTTGGCTCACTGGCTCTTACTCCTCAGTGATTTGCCACTTCAAAAACTCTCATTTTTAAATCTCCTATCTAGCTTTTCATCAAATTTATTAGTGTTCTGCCAGTACAGTGGTAGATAGCACCTGCACCCACCGCAGTGGGCTGGCTCTCACATAAACCCACCGACCATCACCACCGATCAGCTTGTCTAAAATCCTGTGGACTGCATTTTGTCTTGGTACATTTTCTGAACCACAATGCACTTATATAAAACTACTCTCAAAGAAATATGAACTTACACATTTGTCCTGGAAAAAAACATATTTCTTTTTTTTTTCACTTTACTTAAGGACCAGAATATTCTACATTTTAAATATAGTGAAGTCAAAAAAAGTTTATATTTTATGGGCACGTGAGGTATGATTACAGAAATCATGTATCTTTTTATTTTATTTTAATTTTTTTATTTATATAATGAGAAAAAGGTTTGAAATTTAAACTGATTCATTACAAGGAAGAGCTGTGCCATTGAGAGTAGGACTCTGAGTCCTGAGAATAGTTTTAATCAGGTTTTCTGTGGCTCTGGAGCAGCTTTGATACCAACCACATCCAGATGAATTCCCTTGTCCACTCATTGACTCCTCTCCACAGATACTCAATGCTTTAGTGAGCAATATATTCAGATGACTGTTATCAAGTGAGACATGTGGAGTCTTAGTGTCTGTTTTTTGGAGATTAACCTATAATGTACAGCTATTTATTTGTTACAACACATTTCTCAGTTGTCCTACATGTATTTTGCTTTACTGAGTGGAGAATGAGCCACGGTCTTCAACACCCACAACGTCCTACTATTATGAAAAAAACCACTCCTGTCAGATAAACATAACCTCATGTTGGTTCCCAAAAGCCTACCAACCACTGCACATTTCCCTTCTTGCTCGCTCACAAATCTTATTAAATGGGCAGTTTATAAGCTCAGGAAGGCACCACAGTTTCTGGTGGATATTTTATTAGGGTATGTTGTCTCTGATGTTGGTTCTAGTTTTCAACAAATCATCCACAGGCCAAGGAGCAACCTACACCAAAAGTTGAAGGACTGTGATTTTCTACACACTTATAAGCTGCAAGCGGCTGCTTGCAGTTGACATTGAGTTGACATTGATACAAAAAAAAAAAGAAATTGACTTTCCTGTATCGCAGGCATCACACTGAGGACGATCCTTTATTGATTTTTTTTTTATATATCTTTCAAATATTTTCAAAATAATTACATTTTCCAATGCTTTCAGAAAATGTGAGATAATCTTAAATAGGTAGCACGGTATACCAAAAGTCTGTGTAGCAATGCTAAACAGCAACTGTATAAAGCACTGCCAGTTTAAAAAATACAGAAATGAGTGGTAAGCAGTTTATGATATTTAAATAGATGACACTAGTTTAGCATTTACAGAGATTAAGATTTGCATTCCAAAGCATTTGCCATACTACTGCTTCAACGTGCTATAAATGGGCAGTTTAATGAAGCAATTAAGACAAAACAACAACTACAATTGCAACAGGATCAAACCACTAAACGTAGTATAGAATACTGATATACATAGTTTGGGTGACTGGTATTTTGCTGATGCAAATAATGCATTTTTATTGAGTCCTAATAGCTTTCTTAGTCAGTGCAAACTTGTTTGCACATCGATCTCAGATGGAGATCAGGGAAACCTTATCTAGCAACTGATAAAGTATATCACCAGCCTTATAGGTTTGTCAGCTGGATCATCACCCTATAGAATGTTTAAAATAACTCATTGGATCAAACAGATTGCAGTTGATGATGAGATTTCTGAATGTTTGAAATGTGTCTTTAATGTACAGCTACTTTGCAGGGGCTCAAAGGGGAAGATTCAACACTGACACAAATGGAAGTGAACATTTTGATCCATTAATGCATTGACACCACGTTGTACAATGCACTAAACTTATGTCCTCTACCACCGACATGAGAGTACAGTGTGAATACAGAGTTAATGTAAGATATTCATTAAGATCATCATTGAAAACTGTTTTCCCAATAGTTTGAACTATATTTTAATATATTAGGGAACATCAGGTTCATACAAACTAACCCAAAAAAAGATTCATGAATTCATTTAACCTTAACCTCAGTCTAAAACATTGTTGAATCACTGAGAAAATTTTTAATGACATCCTGAGCACAGCTAGAATAAATACACAAAAGCATAATTACCACTCAAGTGCCTTTCAAGAGCAATGTAGCTCAAGTGGAAGCTATAATTGTGTTTAATTTTAAGGTGTCTTTTAAAATGTTCTGTGTTTTTGCAGCACAAAAACTAAAATAGTTTTTTCTCAAAATTTTGTACATGGCAGTATAAGCAGCAGCCAATCAGGTCAGGTACAGTTGCCAGATCAAATACTGGCTTTGGGATCAGTTTAATGTGGAGGTGATCTATGAAATCTTACTGCGAGAGGTGTCCACCCAACCTTTTTGCACAATATTCAATGTTAAGTAGAGCAGATTCATTACCATCACCAGTAATGATCCTTAGGGCAGCATGAGGACAGGAGCGCATAGAGGAGCGACAAACTCCTTTTTCAGAAAGAGGTTGGGGTAGAACGATTACTCAGCAAAACACAGTAACATGACACACAGAAGTGCAGTTTGATTCCCATGGAAGAAGCATTTGGAATAGTTTATGTTTGCCCCAAACCATTCAACAGTGATATCCGTGCTGTTATTAAAGTCTCATGCTGAGGAGGTATTTATTTTAACTCAGAGTATGATCTTTTCCAAAACCTAACCAAGTGGCTTTTGTGCTTGAACCTAACCAAATCATGACTAGTGATAGACCGATATGGTTTTTTAAGGGCTGATACCGATACTGATTATTAGTAGTCAAGGAGGCAGATAACCGATATTAGGAGCTGATAATCATTTGCAGTAAAAGGGAAAATATTGGCATCAAGATTTTGAATAATACAAACTCCAACACTTAACTTCATTTAAATGACTTTAAGCATATGTTTATTAAACTGATTTGCAAACTGTTAAAGGTTTTTTTTTTTTAATCTTAGACAATAGACATCTTTGTTTTAAAATTGTAACAAAAAGTGCAGGGAGCTCCCAGGCTCAGCAACATGTCTTATAAAGTTAATTGAAAACTCCCTAAAGTTTTCTACAGTAAATAAAGTTTTCCAAAATTTCAGTATAACTGAAATGTTAATCTTTCACTTGTCTTTGTTTTAAGTTCAAACAAAAACAAAAAGTGCAGGGTGTTCCCAGGGTCAGCAGCATCTCTTATAAAGTTAACTGAAAATTGAAATTATTTTCCGCCATGACACCTGAAAAACAAACTTTCTGGGCATCATGCGCCACTGAGCAACGTCTGTAGGAATGAACGGGCCCCGCCTCCGACGCTGTATCCAGTTCTCTTTATACAGTCGTGTTCAAAACATTTGGAAAAACTTTTTCTCCTCTCCGCCGTGTGTGTGAGCACTGCGCATGCACAGCTTTCACTGCTGATTGGCTGTTACCCGTGCCGTGGCTCTGCGTGTAACCAATCAGATGGTGCTGTGGGTGGAACAATGCTGGAGACAGAGTAGTGAAAGCAGTCAGAGAGGCGCGGCTGCATCAGAGCCAAAATAACTCAGTTTTAAATTGATCTCTTATCGGCCGTCAGATTAAAAAAAAGGCAGATGCCGGTATGAGTCAAAATGCTGAATATCGGCGCCGATAATCGGTCGATCACTAATCATGACCATTATTATAGTAAGCATAAACCCCATAGTGGCAGGATGGTATGGTCTGTTTGTTTATTACTGTAACTGTGACAATCCATACCAAGGTCTGGTATGACTGTTGCCATGGAGCTGCTATTTCAGGAGAGTCTCCCAAGGGTCCTATCAGAGGGTTGATTAAAAGACCTGTGTGGCTGTTCAGGTTGGAGGATTTGGTCTCTGTTGCACTCGCTAATTTCAACAGCTTTTAAGAGTTCAGAGGTTGAGGGTGCAATGTTTGCAAAGAGATACACAGCTGTATCATCTGTATAAGGTTCAGCGTTGCAATTTGTCATAGAAGGTTTAATATTAACATACATTATAAAGAACATTAAATTACAGCATGGTGGGGTCAAACACACTCTTCTCCTCAGTAGGCGTTCTGGGTGTCCACAGAGTCTGGAGAGAGCACACAAAAGGATGTTTAATCATAACCACATGGTCTGATTAAAGTGCCGACCCAGATCAGATCCAGCCAGATGAGGGATGTGACAGTCCAGGGACAACCTTGATTTAAGCATGTAAACATGCAAACAAAACCTGCCTTTTAATCATAGCCACGTTCTATGAAATTGCATGAAAAGTGAAAGACTTATGGTAGAATAATAGAAATATTTATTTTTCATGGTCTAGGGAAAGATTCTTCTCTTAATCCGCATCAGTTTCACATCAAATTTATAATTACACCTAAGTAAAAAGTTGAACTCTAATTTTCAGGTCATTTACACTGCTTTTTATAAACTATGCCACATTATCCCACAAAGAAAAGGAAATTATCTATCATGTCCACAAAAACCATCATCTGAAAAAAGACTGAAATGAACCACTGTTAATTGAGGTCCTCACCCTTAGTCAATCAGAAATTAATGTGGGCATCTGCGATCTTATACATGTGACAGGAAGACCAGTGAAGGGAGGTGATTTTATTCTGGCCCATTTTAGATAATTATCCGGTTACCATATTTTATACATTCCTTCAAAAGACAGTCCAATCGTTGCCTTGCCTAATAGCTACTAGCCCTGAGAGCTGGCTGCTAATTGCTGAATACTGGAATAAGGCTATTTATTGTAACACCAGTGTAGAAGAAAATTAGGCATTTTAAAATCGATTATCTTAGGAGCAGATAGAGCAGGAATAAGCACATATTAACAGATGGCCAATCATCCTCTACCAGGCTGCTTTTAAACTAAATAATTTGAGGGCTCGCTTCAAACAGCATATCATTGAGAGTTAAAAGAGCCTAACTACATAAATACAGGTGAGTTGAGTCACTCACAGTTCATAAATCTTTCCGTATTCCTCTCTGGAGGAGACTTTGCCAGCATTGATGATATACCACTGAAGGGCTCCTGTGTGTCAAATCTGTACTTTTCACACAGAAACAGTAATCAAGTATACTTTGGGACCAGTTTTAGGCAGACGTTTTCAAGCAGTTCCTTCAGCACAAGGCAAATTTCTTTTTCCTTAATTCCAGTGTACCGGAATAACTCAGCTTTCATTCATTGTGCTACTTCATTGAAACTGCTCAATGAATATTAATATTGTAATAACAAAATAAGTCCTCTCTTACAGCTAAACACTGATGAAATGTAATGTTAGCATGCTATTGTATGACACTGAGGTAAAATATGGGGATCAAGTGCTGTCTTTAATTTGACATGAAACACGATCAAATAGACTTGTTTCTAAATGCAAAGATTATGTTCTAACTTGAACTGAGAAGCTGGATTTATAATTACATTGTAAACCAACACATGATTGTAAATGATTCCCTTAGGTGTTAGGGTGCTAATGAGCATTATTCCACTTCATGTTCCCTTGCTGTCCTTACTTTGATAATTATATCTTAAAATAGTGATGTTCTACCTTTGTATTCTTGAATCTTTCATCCATTCATTCATTCATCTTCTACTGCTTATCAGTTTCCAGGTCACGGGGGGTGCCAATCCCAGCTCACACTGGGAGAGGGTGGGGTACACCCTGGACAGGTCACAAGTCCATCACAGGGCCAACACACAGAGACAGAGAGAGACCAACAACCACTTACACTCACACTCAGACATACAGACAAGTTAGAGTCACCAATTGACCTTGACATGCATGTCTTTGGATGGTGGGAGGAAACTGGAGTACCTGCAGGAAACCCACACAGGCAGGGGGAGAACATGCAAACTCCACACAGAAAAGCCCCAGGCCTGGGACAATAAAGACTTATTTTATCTTACAAATACATTCAATACATTTTTTATAATAAATAATCGCAGAGCTGAAGAATACTGCATTCATTCATAAATTCAAATACTGAATATTGTTTTGCATTGTTGACATCTGTGTTTACCAGCTGTCAGACTTTTGTCAGTCCGCTGCCCTCCCTGGTTCACTGCTTGGCACATTATGGTCACCAACTGTCAATCAAAAAGCCAGAAACCGGACATCTGGAATGTGTATCACGTTGTCTGCAAATGTTCATATGGCCTAGAAATAAACAAAGCAGCTACGCATTGATGTAAATATTACTCCATAGTACTGACCCTCAACTGAATGCCTTTTAATACAAGTCAAAACTGTGTATTATTGTATAAGTGACATTTCATTGCAGAAGCTGATCTGCATTATTATTAAGCAAGACTGCCATATGGTTTTCTTGCACCTAGGTTAAAATGCGAAATCCTTATAGGGCAAGTCTCATTTTGGACTGGAGTCCATTCTTCACTGTCTTAGTAGATCAGTTGCATACACTGCTGTCCATGTAGAGTAATAAGATCTTGTGTTTAAATCCTGTCTGGGACCTTTGCTACATTTCACGCCCTCGGCCTCCCATCTTTTTTGTCTTTTTTCTCTTCACTGTGAAATGTATGTAATAGAGCAGAAATGCCATTAAAGGGTCTTTAAAAGGGCACTTATGCAGGATTGCCAGAAAGGTCTGAGGCCATGAATTTCCCCAGTGAGACATTTTATATTTTTTTTCCAAGTCCGCTCATAGCGTGAATATTGCAGTGTGCAGGTATCTTTTAAGGTTTAGGCGTCTTAGGTCCTTATTTATCAACTTTGGCTATCACATTCACCAAACTTTGATGGGGGAATGGACGTTTGCATGGGCATAATATATTTGCCTTGGGGCATGATGGACACAGAACAAGTTGCCTTTCAATTCATGGACAGGATAACAATGTCTCCTTCCTGCGCCCTTTAAATGCTCACCATTTACCAGTGTGTAACCTTGAACTAAAGTGCACTGAGTTTTAATAGGCTGTGCACTGCAGCACGACTGGTGGTTCTTCACACTTCCTGTGCGACCCTTTTACATCAAGGTAAATGTGTTGACATTTAAAGTAAAGTAGAGGAGGGACAAACTACAATCCCAGATCTAATACTTTGTACACCCAAAAAAAAACCAACAAAACACCTTAACCTTGTCCCAAAGGCCTTCTGCAGTGATAGTATTTCAGACCAAACAGCATCATATGATGGAAGAAGTAGTGACAGCTGTGAATATGTTTTTGCTCCTAAAAAAGAATAGAGTGAAAGGTACAATAGCATTTTTTTACATCAGAACTAGAAATGCTATATGCAAAAGATGCTTACGTTCCTTAGTGGCTTCTGGAAGATGGCTAATATGTAGGACTCTACTGGCCGGAGTTGGTCTGCGATGATGATTGATAGAAAGTGTCGGATCTTTACCAAACACCTTCCCAAAACCTTCACTTTATGGTTCTCTGTAACAAACCAGCTGGTGTGTGTGGAGTATATGGCAGTATCATGATCAGGAATGTTAAATTATATGCTGGATTTGGAATAATTACCAGTTACTGTTAAGAGAAAACTGGTTGGTAATTTTGTACTAGCATAACGTTGCCAAATTGTTATTATGCTTTAGTTATCACTTTGCAATTATGTAGCTCCAATTCTGTAATTTTGGGACATCTGAGTCATCCAATTAGATTTTAGCCTTGGGATTCTCATTCTGTTTTCATATTACAACCAAGAGCACAGAGAAAGCTAAAACAACAAGAAATGAGGACAAATCCTTCAAAAATATCTTTCTTTAACTGTCTACACCAAATTTGAACAAGGGGAAGCTTGTTCTAACAGTCGCACTCTTCAATCACATTAATTAACTGAGCATGGACTGGCAATAGCTAATCCATTGCGTTTGGACTGTGAACACAAGTTCACAGGAGAAAATGAGAGACACAGGAGAGGCTGTGCAGTTAAAAAAAAAAAAAAAAGGTGGTGTTGGTGTACCCAGAGACCAGCAGAGGACGTGTAAAGAATAGGTTCACAGCACTTGTTTTCGTGGCTAAAATGAAGAGATGTTTTTTCTTGTCTCAAAAGAAACAATCTGAGAAGATTTAATTTGTGCTCTGTTTGTTTTGCGTATGTTAATGAAGACAGATGTAAGGGATCCATTTGTGTACACTAAGTGATACAATCTGTAATGTAAATCTGGTTCATTCATTTGGCCGTTACATTGGAGCAAGTACACTTGAACTCAAGGTTACACAGGAAGCACACTCTGAAAAGAGATGCTGGCTTTGACAGTTTTAAATCAAATCATTTATCATTTACATATTCTGCAAGTTTTTTTAAAAGCTGGAAAAACCCAACCAAAAAATATTGCTGATCCACCTTTTTCTTTTAAAGTTGTCAGCTGTGTTATTATTGAAGGTTTATTCACCTGTAGGCATCTTCAGTACTTTTCTCCGACCCCCACGGCATACAGACATGGAGATAAGGATTTGAGTCAGTGGGACCTTTTCTATAGGGGAAAGCACAGTAGCAGGTACTTCTGAATATACCACCCATTCAGTCACTCACTTCAATATACAGAATCATAAACTCGGCACATGAAATATCACGTGGCAGATGTGACATCAGAAACATGGTATAACAACATGCTGGTTGTTATATAGGAACACTGAGTCAGTCTCAATGACTTTTGTCACCGTGGAATTGATTTAAACTGTCATCCGACCTGCACATTGTACCTTTATGTGACATATACTTGATGAGCCCCACTTTTCTTCCAAAATTGGACAAATGGAGGAAGAATTTGCATGCTGGGCACGAGAGACAATTTCATTGCAGACAAGTCTTTAATGATGTCTCATCTGCATTTTTCAATTTCCAACGGGGCCAAAAATAGATCACAGGCCAAGCTTTGGTGAACGAGTCATGTGAAATGGATAGCAGTGAGACAATCACTTATCTAAGGCTTACGTGTCTGAATTAACAATGACTCATTTATATGTTTATCAGAACCCATAGTTATAATTAAATGATAATTTCCTATTGAACAAAGTAAATAGTTTCTTAGGGGAGTTGTTCATTTACATTGTTTTGTTGATTTAATCGAAATAGATGAATTCGGTTTTTTTTTTTTTTGGTGTATTTTTTGTGGAGGGGTTGTAATGTTTACATGGCAGAGAAGGCATGCATGCTTTTAAGAGCTTTAATTAATGAATTAACAATACGAAACAAATAAGAGCAGTAAACATAATGACAATAATCTAGAACAGGATATTTCAACAACAACGTATTTATTAGCTGATCTACACAAAACACACATGTGAAGATCAGTTGCCTTTCCAGGTTTTAGATATTGAATTTAGATATGTTAGGCTGACTAAACAACTGATTTGACATGATCTTTGGCTCACATAAAAAAAAAAAAAAAAAAAAATCCATGTTTTTACTTGCAAATATCATACTCATACATACCCATTATACAAATCAATGTTAACTCCTAAGGAGCAAATAATCTCCTCTTCTGTTGTGTCCTCTATTTTGCATAATACAGGCATTTGAATATATCATGTGCAATATTAGGCACTATGAGTAGAGCCAGCGATACTTTTCCCAAAGAGGCTCCTGCCCTGCTAAAAGCTGGGGCGTCTTGACCTGCCACTTCAGATATTGGCTGAGCCAGTGACAACACTGGGGTGCTGTCAGCGCTGCTATATAGCCAAGACCATAAGATAACATTTGGATAAGTTCTGCTGGAAGAATGAGTAGCCCAGGATCATAAAGTGATGCCTGTGATGAAGCCAGACAGATAGTGGCTACAGATCACACTATGTTGGGGGTCAGAATACCTTGTTTGTCACTCTGGGTTTTGTATTCTTCTCTCAACATGGCTAACGCTGTAAGCTCATCACAGTGTCTCCCATCCTCACAAAGGGAGAGAGGGAAGAGCTGGCTTAGGCTCAACCCTCCCTCCCTCCCTCTTGGCTCTCATGTCTATTTATGTGAGTGTCAAATTCAGGGCAATCGCTTACTCTTGTTGCTCCGGGTCTTCAGTTCATCCATGACCTTTAAGATTAGACATAAACCACAAAGTTTTAGCCTCAGTTCATCTGTCATTTTTCCCTCATTTCTAGCTGGTTGGGTTTTGATTAAATATTTAGGATAGTATTTTAAGGAGCTTCAAATTGAGTAGATGTGCAAATGAAGCATTAGTGTGCTGATAAATCAATTCTGAGAAATAGGTATGAGGGGTACTGATGCAGAAAACTGTGATGGAAGGATAAAAAAATACAGAATGGCACATTCCCCTCTGGGAGGACGAAAACATCACACAAATTCAAGCCAATTTGTTGTTGTTGTTGATTTGTGGAATAATTAAGCGTACATTTGTCATTCTCACCACCGTTTCACAATCAGACATCAACAAAGCTCTCATTTGTAGAATGATGCCTCAGCCTACCATTTCCTATTCAGGGTGTGTTTACTGTATAACAATAGCCCTGTTTAAATACTAAGATTCTATTGTATGGGTGGGAAAAAAATGTATGCAGTCTTACTCCACAGACTTTAACACACACACAAATATTGTAAAGAGAATGTATCTGTGGTGATTTATGGAAGCAGCGTGGATGGAATTTGGAAAATATCAGGTATGTTCACTTAATTTTTCAGTGTGATGAGAAGTAAAATGAAATGTCTTAAGTCAAGGCTGACAATGACTTTTCAGTTCAGGTGAAACTCGGCTGTACAGTCCTTTGCTATTTCAACACTATGCTCCCACTGGATATTTATTATGTGTTCCTCTATTAGCCCAGAAAGACACTTCTGAGATTTAGGTAATTGGATGTTTTGACTCTCTTAAACAGTACCACAGCTGATGAGGCAGATAGCACTTGAACTGTTTTGTTTTTTTTTTCTGTGGATATCCCTCAATTGTGAACTGTGTTCAGAAACAGAGGATAACGTCTAACATATCATGCAACCACCTCCTCTCCTGCTGTTGTGTGACAGCTGCTCAAAATGTCTTTATTCATTTCATCTGTTAAGCTCATCATAATTCTCATTAATGCCCTCTGTTCATTTGCATACCAGTTTGTAAAAAAAAACTTGTCAATAAATGTTGCTGTCTCCATGGTGCCAAGATTTTATGCAAACATGCCTGCAGGCTCGATTGTGTACAGTGATACTTTCTCAACCTGAAAATCTTGAGACTCCACACATGTACTGTATATAAGATATTAAATATCCTTCAGTATCACTGCACTTAATTACAGAGACATTGCTAGTGAAATGGAATAAAATGCACAGTCAGAAATAAAGAGAAAATAATAGAAAAATGACCTGCTAAATATGAGAAATTGGAAAGCTATTGTTCCATGCACTATAATTTCTATTGTCGAGGTTTATTCTCACCATGCTATATCGCATACACACGTCTCTGAGTACAAAAGCACTGTGTTGTAACCCTAATAGGAAAAACAAGACTTATGGAACTTTAAGGTAGTCTAAAGTAAATCTAGAAAAATCCACCTCAGATACATTGAGTACCAGCTAAAGTTTAAGGCAGGATGCCATGTTTCAAAAGGATATAAATGAATATAACACAGACTGTATTTAATTTAAATCAAGGGTATTATCATAACTAGACCTTCATATCAGCAAAAAATAGAAATGCAGTTCGAACAATCACATCTGATTCAAATTAATAAGAATATTGTGTAAAGAGCAACCCTCCTACTCAACACCCACATGCAACCATAGAAAAATAAAAACCACGAAGTGCATTTTAAACTTTCCTGAACACAAAAAAGAAATTTTTATAATCTGAAAGATTTCAAAGGCTGCAACATGGAGCCAACAACTGAAAATAGCTCTTCATTGCAGATAACACGCTGAAAGCCAATAAGTAAGAATTGCTGGTTTGGGAAATGTTTTTGTTGTGTTCCTGTGCTCAGGGATCGCGCTGATTGTGCTTGAAATACCATAATCAAAACATATATTGATGATATATTGAAAAAATAAATCTTAAGAAAACTGTACAGGCAACATAACATTACAGTGGGCACCACAAATACATTTCAAGACAATTTTTTCTCAGCGAGAAATTATAGCATTATTCCCCTCTTTATGCTTAGCCTATTGACTGCTCTTCAAAGAGTGAAAGTGGTGTGTTGCCAGCTCACCAGCGCCGCAATTTGTAAAGGAGCCTCAGTGGAGGGCAGCAAATAGAAAGACAGAGAACAAAACAACATTCATGATTAATCCTTATTTAAAATTACATTGTTGGGTTCAGCTTGTCGGAGTGTTTAGCTGGAAAAAAAAAAAAAAGACGCAAAACCCTTGAGCAACACTGAAAAGAGTTGTTCAACTGCTAAGTGCCCAAGCCCATGTTCAGCCTTCAGATGGTGCAGCAGTCAGTGTGGGGATAGTACATCTGTTTCCATGGTATTATTAAGAGAAGGATTTGGAACATTTGGATGGCTCACAGGGAGCCATGGCGATAGGGATCAAATAAAGCTAATGAGATCAGCACTGAGGTCAAAAACAGGAAGTTAAATGACTTCTGAGTTCATAGTTCAACTTAATGCTGATAAAAAGATGGAGGGACATTAAATGTTCCTCCCACCGTCCAAAGACATCATGTTTGGGTTAATTGGTGACTCTAAATTGTCCGTAGGTCTGAGTGTGAGTGTGAGTGGTTGTTGGTTTCTGTCTGTCTCTGTGTGTTGGCCAGACCCCTGCAGAGACTAGAGAGTAGACCAGACCAGACCAGACTAGACCAGAGACGGGACCTCCCCAGAGACTAGACCAGACCAGAGACTAGTAGCCCCAAAAATCGGAATCGGAATCGAATCGTGAGATAGTAAAAGATTCCCACCCCTAGTGGTTAGTGCAATAAGAAAGTCATGGGTTCCATTCCCGGGCCTGTGGCCTTTCTGTGCGGAGTTTGCATGTTCTCCCTGTGCCTGCGTGGGTTTCCTCCAGGTACTCCGGTTTCCTCCCACCGTCCAAAGACATCATGTTTAGGTTAACTGGTGACCCTAAATTTTCCGTAGGTCTGAATGTGTATGGTTGTTCCTCTCTGTCTGTCAGGAAAGGGATAAGCGGTAGAAGATGAATGAATAGTCTTTAGCAAACACACAGCTGTGTGGGGGTTAGCTTAGCTTGACATACAATATTAACAAAGTGTAATTAAACCACAACCACACAAATGTAATGCAGTTTATATTTTGTGCTTTAACTTTAATTTTGGTTGTTGCTTATTTAGTTATGCATTTTACTGGAGGTAATACTGAGGTAATACTTATCTTCTATTGTTAAAACTCTACCAGCCCTTAATACTGGTAAGTACCAGTCTTTAAAAACAGGACAGATCAAAGGTTCCAAACTACATCAGTAGTTATAAAGAGAGAAATGCTCTCATTCGAATCGATGCTTTGGATGATGTTGGACAAATAAACTTTTAGTTTTGAGATTCACAAGGGTGAGTTTTGTGAAAGGATTTGCAGAGAGGTTTCTTTGGATGTTAGTGTTCCTCTCTGACTTCGAGTACACTCAGCTTCAGGTTGTCTAAAACACCAATATCCTAGTTTGGCCATCCAAAAACTAGTGTTGCAAACATTGCACGCATGCTGAGCCCCATATGTGCTTTCATGATGTGAAACATCACTTTGATTTAACTTATTGTTGCATCAAAGGTTTCACCAAAGTTCCTTCATAATGTATGACAGCACATGGTACAGAATGTGTCTTGAGGAGGGGGTTTTTAGAGGGAGATCTTGTAAATGCTGATGGATTGTCCCCCTATAGGAAAGGTTAGGTCCTCTGCCAATTACCGAAGTAAGTACATTTTCTTGTTCTGCATGTAATTTGCATGACTTTATACACAGACCATAGACCGACGCACAACTGACGGTGAAGACTTAAAAAATGTATAAGCTCAGCAAAGCTGACAAAAATAGGCTTGAAGACAAACTAGGCTCTTTTTACACTGCTGGTGTGTGGAAGACAATACCTTGTTCAGACAGTTGTGCAATTCAGTGGCTAATTCAGAGAATGGTACAAGACGACATGATATTTGCAATTCTTAGTACCCGGCAGTTTTTAAGTGATACACTAATGAATGCTAGTACAGGTGTTCATATCCATTTTATTAATTAAATAGCAGACACCCAAACAATGTAGCAGTCTGTTCGAATAAAAACTCCACACAAATGATCGATTCACTAGGACAGCCCGAGAAGACCAACCTCTTTCACTGCAAGGTTGACTGTTACATGTGTGTCGAGTGGATGGCACTTATACATAATTCACATGAGCAACCTTGTCTTTGACCATCCTTCACACACACACACACACACACTCAGAAAGGACATTGTGCCTCATTAGAATCAGGTTTTGGTCTCCAAGAGTACTAATGGTCAATATATTAACCAGAAAAGACTCCAAATAGATAGCAAAAACTTGTACACACACACACAGCCTGAACATTTAGAAAAATCTATTTCACTGAGTGATCTGTTCATTTACTTATTCTCGTTTGTGCAGATATGCAGCATATCTTCTTGCAGATCATGAGAGAAGAGAGTGTATTGGACCCATTGAGAAAATGTAATGTGGGACATGGTGTAAGTGTAGCAGGTATAGAAGAAATTCAGCTGTTAATCTCAGTGTTGAATTTTGCATGTTACAAAATGTCAGGGGATGGATTTTACAGCTAATTCCGGCTTCAGATTTTCAATATGCCTTTCCATTCTTAGGGGCTTGATCTTAATGTAAATGTACAACATTGGCTTTTGTTATAATTACCTGACACACACACACACACACACACACACAAAAACCAGCCCGACATGCCAAAAGCCATCTTAAGAGAGACAATTAGTGTCCTCCAAAATCAAAATGAGATTCATGTGACCAAAGAAACCCTTGGGTGGGGAAATTGAAAAAAGTATCTGTAGAAACTATTAGTATACTCGAGTGTTGCCTCTTGGGCACACCGGAATATATATACAATACGGATACAGATATACAGCATGCATGGAGCCGTGTTCATTTATTATACTAATGGACAATATGTAGACCATGCAGTCTTGCAACCTCAAGGGATCTGACTAATAGGTATGAATAAAGACCCAAGGCTTTTCTGGGTCTCTTTCTCAGATTGCAAATGTAAAAATTATTATTATTTTTTTTTTCATTTAATACTGAAAAATAAGCCCTAGGCAGAAAGTGGCTGTAGCTTTGATACACCCCACCCCCCTTTGGCCTTGTTGAGCAAAGTGCAACTTTTCCATGTGACAAATGTATTAATTGCCACATGGCCTTAGTGTGATAGCCGACTCACTAAACAGCCAACAATTAAAAATGTCAATCATGATTGAATATCTCTTCCTCTGTGTGAGAGCTTCCAAGCATAATGAAGCAGCCAGTGGTGCATTAATCAAGCAGATACCCCTGCCATGTTGGTGTTGACCAGCCACATTTGGAGGAGCTCTGTCTGTGTGTAGCAGGGCTCGTTTGTCATTTGCTAAAGAGGGATGGAAACTTATTCGCGCTGCTGAAAGTGCAACTTGTAGTGACAAACTGTGAGCATTTTTTGAAATTTTCAACTAAAAACTCATCAGTGGGAAATCAGTTCCGATTTTTTTTTTCCATCAGTTGTCTCACAAAAAGCATCAATTAATAATTTTGATAAATTTTTCATCTTGCCTCTACCCCTCGGTGTAAATCTCATCCTGCCTCAGAAGGTGTGGCTGTGTCGATTCTAATCTTCCATCAATATTCATAACTGAATCGCCTGATTGCGCCGTGCAAACACAAATTTCTACATACACACAGACCTCTAGTAAAGTGTGTTTACTGTATGATGACTCATAAACATCGAGGAGAGATGGTTCACAGATGTTTGATCTAGTGATGGGGGAAAGTCATCCCAAACTTCTGTAAGTCACTCCTTTTGATTAAATAGTTTTGATTAATAAAAATACACTTTGTATTTTTTTTAAATGGTGCTACATAAATAAATAATATCATTAAAAAGAATACATTTTAAATTCAGTCAAAGGAAAACCCCATTAGACATCCTCAACTTAACATTAAGAGGAAAACTAATGACTGTTTCCATCGTTTCAACACCGTTAGCCCCAATTACATGTTACTGTAGCTGAGATTATTAAACCGTTGTCACCACTTTTTACTTTCTGGTGGGGGAGTACACCTGCATCATAAGTGATGATGATTGGCTAAGGTAAAATTTTATGGTAAGCCAATCAGAGGCAGAGGTGAGCGGCCATTCCAACATGAGCTATACACACACACACAATCCTGGCACATGCAGTTATGACGAGTTGAGATAATTCGCAGGTAGCGTTTACAAACTGGTAGTACAGAAATTATAATGTTTTCAGTAAATCAACTGTAGTAGGCGTCCAATTCATTCATTATAAAATATATATTCACTGTTTTTTTTTATAAATAACAGAATAAACCATTAAACTTAAAGTTCAAACTAAGTGAAAAAAAATCTGATTTTTAAAAAATATTTGTACAATTAAAAAAAATGTACATGAACATCTACTGGTAACTTAGGGCTGGGCGATATGGACCAAAAGTCATATCCCGATATATTTAAGCTGAATATCAATATACAATATATATCCTGATATTTTTTCGCAAAGTCAGAGCAAATGTTCAGTCAAAGTCAAAGTCAAATATGACACGTCACAAGTAGTTTTACTGAAACCGCCTACTTCAGTGAACAGTTGCAAAATCAAATGAATAAATAATAAACAGGTTTCTTCATCTGGTTTATGATTAAATACTCAGCTGTTCAAATAACAATAGAATGTTACACAGAAATACTGTAAAACAAGGAGTACCTTTTTTTAAATCAAAGCTCTGTAAGGTGCAAATTTAAATAAAAAAAAAACTTAAATAAAAATAGCCTATAAAATAAAATAGGCCAACCTTTTTCCGAAATAAATATATTTATATGAAACAAGTACAATATCAAAATTGTTTTAGTTTGACAACTATAAATGGCTTATTAAAAACAAATTACAGATTTTCTTCTCCTTTCTAACA
Organism: Remorina albescens; assembly: GCA_034769265.1. NCBI lineage: Eukaryota > Metazoa > Chordata > Actinopteri > Carangiformes > Echeneidae > Remorina > Remorina albescens. The sequence continues at coordinate 14,434,717 of CM068479.1, forward strand.
AATCCACAGATGCAAATAACAACATTACAAAAGAACAAAACATGACAAACCCTAGTAAGGTGAGCTTTGTTTCGGGGCTGGAGGTTTTTCGGGTTGTGGATTGCAGCTGGGGCTGCTGCAGCACACAGTTTCACACACTCTTCGTACTTAGGTGGTGAAAAATTTTTTTAGTGCTCCCACCCCTGTATGTGACTTGTTTATGGCACTCCCTACATATAATGTGATTTTGTTGCTCATCGGTTACTTTGAATCTGAGCTATCTCCAAATTACTGAGCCACTGGTTTTTCTTTTACTAACCACTTCCTCCACCGCACGCTCCACATACGTTGTTGCTTTTCCATGTTTGTTGAAGAGTACTGGGTGTCTGTTCCTGCCCCTCCCCCCTCTGTACATGAAAGAGGAGGGGCGGGGGCGTGGGGAGCAGTGCAAAGACCTCCAGGTCAGCAGCTCGCTTGGAGTGAGGATCACAGCGCAAATTTGAACTATATCAATATATGTGATATGGTCTAATTCCATATCACATTTAAAAATATATCGATATATATTTTTTATATCGATATATCGCCCAGCCCTAAGGTAATTAATTACTTTTATAATGCTTTAACTAAAGGGAGCACGGCGGCATAGTGCTTAGCACTGTTGCCCCACAATAAGAAGGTTGCGGGTTAGGTTCCCAGCCTGGGGCCTTTCTATGTGGAGTTTGCATGTTCTCCCTGTGCCTGTGTGGGGTTCCTCCAGGTACTCCGGTTTCCTCCCACCATCCAAAGTCATCATGTTTAGGTTAACCGGTGACTCTAAATTATCTGTAGGTCTGAGTGTGAGTGGTTGTTTGTCTCTGTGTGTCTCTGTGTGTTGGCCCTGTGATGGACTGGTGACCTGTCCAGGGTGTACCCAGAGTGAGCTGGGATTGGCTCCAGCACCCCCTGCGACCCAGAAACGGATAAGTGGTAGAAGATGAATGAATGAATGAACTAATTACTTTTTTATAAGCAATGCACCCAACATGGGTAACTATACTGGTATTATAGGTTGATTATTGATAAATAATCTTTTTATAAAGTTTATTAAAATTACTTTAAAATGAGGATGATTATATTTGATGTTTATATTTTAAGGAATAACAAAACTGTAGAAGTAAGTAAACTGTCAAGTGTGTAATTACTTGGTTCATCCTGGCATATTAACCCACTACATTATTGTTGTGCTCATGGCCTGGATAAGGAATTTCCCACTACTTAGGATATCATTTAAATAAAACAATAGGATTAAAATACCTAAATTACCAAATAAACAGCAGTAGATCGGCTATACATTACCCTCAAATGAGGACAAACGGGAAATGTAAAAATATAAAATGTCAGCTGTGTGCATGTTATTCCTGGATGTGCGTTTCATCAAAAAAGACATTAGGATCCAGGTAGAGTACAGCTTTACCCTTGTTCATACGCTCGGCAATCCTGTTTCTAAAAAAGGTAACATGACATTAAGGTTGACCGAGTTTAAACGTAAGCACAGAGGCATAGGAGTGCTACCGGAATTTAAGCTTGAGGGGTTAGCAGATTCTACAATGTTTCAGCTACAGCTGGAGATTATTTTTAACTATTAAGTGCCATTTGATTAATTTGTTGCTCAATCAGTTGCATTATTGGTGCATGAAATAAAAAGATAAATGCACATATTTTTGGCTGTCACTGTTTTGTTTACAGTAATCATGAAAGACTAAGAAATTCAGAAAATATTCACATCTAAGTGGCAAAAATGTTTTGCTTGGAAAAACTACTTGCACAATTAATTCCTCATCAAAGCTGTTGCCGCTTCATTTTTTGTTGGTTGATTAATGGATTCATTATTTCTGAAAAGTTATGAAAGAGGATGGGCCAGAGATTGAAGCTAAAAGAATAAGAGGCAGCCAGGGAACGCCAACGGACCAACAGAGAACTGGTGTTAAAGACAAAGATAATGGAGACTTGATGTTTTTCTTGCTTGAAATTGGACTTGCTGCTAATATTTTGGCTGATTACCAGGAGTCTTTAAACCCTGGATGTGCTCAGTTGAATACCCCATTTGCAATCTGCATACTACTTATGGGTAAAAATAAAGAAATCACTCACTGGGGCCTGAAGTTTTGTTTTGTTTTTTTCTTTCCTGTTTTCATTACTGTTCTTAAAGCCAGTAAGAATAGTAATAATAGTAATAATAGTCCATTTCTGTTTCTTTGAGAAAGCCATTTTCTGAGTCATTGTTGTACACCAGAAATGAAACCTCTAAAACTTTAAAGTTGCCCGAGTAAGATTATCTACTGCAGCATAACATAAAAATCTAACTTCCTTTACTTTTGGGGTAGTTTTTTAGTAGCTATACTCAGCAAACATCCACAGAACGAAATCCAGGCAGAAAAGAAGACATTCAGTGGCCACTTATATGAGGCACACCTACTTTAAACTGTCAGAACTGAAATTCACCTGGTTTGAAGGTTTTGTGGAAACCTTTTCAATAGTTGAGTTAGAAACTTCATTCCTGAGCTCCAATTTTAAACCAACAAGCACAACTGAGAATCCCTGAAATTATTTAAAAAATAAATATTTGAAAAAACTTACAAGACTGTGACAACTGGACCAATGAGTAACATAATTAAAAGCTATGGAAATGCTACTATTGAAGCGATATAAGCCAGACCGATATTCAGCATTTTGAATCATATCGGCATCTGCCTTTTTTTTTTATCTGACAGCCAACAATAGATCAATTTAAAACTGAGTTATTTTGGCTCTGATGCAGCTGCGCCTCTCTGTCTGCTGTCACTTCTCTGTCTCCAGCATTGTTCCACCCACAGCACCGTCTGATTGGTTACACGCAGAGCCACGGCACGGGTAACAGCCAATCAGCAGTGAAAGCTGTGCATGTGCAGTGCTCACACACACGGCGGAGAGGAGAAAAAGTTTTGTCGAATGTTTCGAACACGACTGTATAAAGAGAACTGGATACAGCGTCGGAGGCGGGGCCCGTTCATTCCTACAGACGTTGCTCAGTGGCGCATGATGCCCAAAAAGTTTGTTTTCCAGGTGTCATGGCGTAAATAATTTTAATTTTCAGTTAACTTTATAAGAGATGCTGCTGACCCTGGGAACACCCTGCACTTTTTGTTTTTGTTTGAACTTAAAACAAAGATAAGTGAAAGATTAACATTTCAGTTATACTGAAATTTTGGAAAACTTTATTTACTGTAGAAAACTTTAGGGAGCTATTTCTTTGTTTAAGTTTTCATTTAACTTTATAAGACATGCTGCTGAGCCTGGGAGCTCCCTGCACTTTTTGTTACAATTTTAAAACAAAGATGTCTATTGTCTAAGATTAAAAAAAAAAAAATCTTTAACAGTTTGCAAATCTGATAAGCTGTTTAATAAACATATGCTTAAAGGCATTTAAACTAAGTTAAGTGTTGGAGTTTGTATTATGTATTATTATAATTGGTAAGAGCTTTGGCCATTGTTGTATTTCTTCTACCATGATAACTAAAGAGCTGATTAGGCTATGTAGCAGTAGCAAAGCTACTGCTACATAGCTCCATTGAGCTAAATCCTACCATCAGCATGTCAGGATTTTTTAAAATGACACTGTTGACATGCTAATGTTAATAAGGTGTGACATTTGCCCAATGTGTCATTTTAGTTTAGCTTGCTCGCATGCTAACATTCGCTCATCACCATCAAATATGAAACACAGTTGAGGCTGATGGGAATAGCATTAAGCAAAGTATTGTACATATCACCAGATTATAAGGTTCTTCTGGGGGGAACAGGGATGCCTGTGCCAAGACTCATGACAATCTCTATTTGTCAAAACATCTCACTCAAAGCCACAAAATCCCCTCATGGCGGGCCTACGGGAAAAGACAGGGCTCAAAGACATTAGGATACACAACGAATGCCTGCAAACAAATGTGTGCCAGTCCATCAGAGATTTTGATATATTTCACAGGCCATAGGAAAACCTTGACGTGATGCAGGCTCTACAAGACAAGTCAGGAGATCATGCAAGTCATTAGGAGTCATCCCTTAGGGACCATGACAGTTTGCGCAAAATGTCATGGCAATCTATCCAATATTTCTTGAAATATGGAAGTTGTGTGGACACAACTGACATCCTGACTGTGTCAGGATGTCAGCCAGATATATCCTACTGGGCTGCTCAGTATTACTCTTGGAAAGCAGTAGGTTATCCATGAAAATTTCACCTGCAGTGTAGCAAAAAAGGTTCCACGGCATATCTTGAATGCTCTGTATTTTATTGATTTTACTGCTATCTGCCTGTGTGCACTGCTGATGCCCTCTTTTCCATTGCAGCCAGTGGCCTTCAGGTATTTCCTGAATGTCAGTATTGTCAGAGAGCAGATGGCTACATCAGGAAGACAGACAGGGTGCGTGCTTGTTTAGCACGGCAGACTGAAAGCGGATGTTTTCATCCAAGATGAAGCATCATGGGGCGCTCATGAAAAGAGGAGTTGAGTTATGCAAGCATCATCTTTAATCAAAAACAGAGATAAGACTGTTGGCGAACAATCTATTGACCAACTTGTACCTTTAAATAATCATTTATTTTACTATGATGGGAGTCTTTATGGCTTCTCCTCTACAGCAGTATCAAATAAATGATCTTTTATTTCAATGTTTACCAAAAGCAATACTGAGGAATAAAAATCAGTGTTCATTCAATACAGAGTAAATCAAGAGCCATAAAGGTTTTAAGGGTCTAATCGCAGATTATTTGTTTTCAATATTGCCTGATCTGCCAATTATTTTCTCCATTAACTGTTTCTTTTATAAATTGCCAGAAGCCAAATGAGAAGTCTTAAGATGCTTTATTTCATCCAGCAAACGGTCCGAATCCCGGAAAAGTACTATCTGATGGTAGTAAAGTTAGATTCAAGTTGCTGTTGTTTATTATACACGGCTAGAAGGGGGCCCTAATTTTTCAGGATGGGAAGGGGAAATTAAATTTACTCCATTCAGAATAAAGTAGGAGAAAGATTAAGTGATATAAAATTCTCTATTCTTTACAACATTATAAGGCCAGACAGAGTGGCTGAAAACATGACCATGAAAAATCTGAATTGACTGTGGAATTGGATGAAATGAATAAAATTGGAGTGTATCTGGATGGAAAACGGTACATTACAATTTAATTTAAATTATTGATGGATGTAAATGACAGGTGGATGTTTGATACAGATGTCCCCATCTGATTCCCTAGCCCATGTTTGCATACTGTTGTTGTTTCAGACCCTGCCGTGCCACCCCTGTCCAGTAAACAGCTTTAGACAGTTTTTTTTTCTTGCGTGAATGACATGTCAACACAGCTGCTCTACATGAGATCATTCGTCATGTGCTTTATATATAATGTGTGTATGGCAGGTTTTTCTTTGGCCTTTGTCAGACCGTCATGGCTGTCTTTGTGCTTTTTCTACTCCACATCCTCCTGGCTGCTTTTACAGAGTTTTATCTGTCTGCTGGTTGACGACTGTAAACTTGATCCATGTGGAGATTGTGCATTTGAAATGCGCTCCTCATTCGTCTCGTTCATTACATTCAATATCATGTATTCTCAGCACGACAGCCTTATTCGACAGACGTCACACAGTTGGAGTGCTATACACCCACAAAGATGAGAGAAGAATAGAAAAATATCTCCACATGGTTTTATAAGCTATATGACTGTTGCTTTGCTACAGTGTTGTGCATCACACTGATGAAAAGCTGCTCATATTTTGAACACATTTCCATTATGTTAATACAACAAATGCACACATTTGTTCAACCTGCCAGCTATTCATTAGCTAAATGAGGCTCAAACACAGAGTGCAAAGTGCAAAAGATATTTTCATGTCACTGACAGGTTGAAAGCTCACTGTGCAGTCACATTTCACTGAATTAAATCCCAGGGCAAGTGTAATCTTTCAGAACAGGTCAATAAAGCAGCACTGCTGGACCTCTGGATCCATCTCTCATGATCAGATGGTTTTGCTGGGACCATAAGGTTTCTTTATCTTTAATGTCTGTTGTCTTTTGGCAGAAATCTAGTGTGACATTGCATGAATACCACACCCATTGCCCAAATCCCTATAAGTGGTTTCCCATTAACCTTGAAAGAATTCCTGGGATGACAGTGGAAGCTTGGAGCTATTTTTCCTGCCTGCTGCTTGATGAGAACCAAAATGGCCAAAGAGCCTTACATTCTTCAGAACAACTGGACTAGAGACATGAGGGATGCCTGAATCTTAATTGTGGTTCAAAAGACAGGGGAGCTTGTCCTGATAGATTTTCTTTCTCTAAAAAGGAGATATTAATGCATTCCATTAAAGCAGGTTTTTGATAATAAAACAAAGTCAGAGCAACGTCATGGATATGATGGATTGTCCAAAAGAACTCCCCAAATCTATCTGCATTGCCTCATTTTGTCAAGTAATACGAAATCGAACTTCATTAATTGTTTAACATTGGCAACAATCAATTTTACACATCAGGATTTATGAGAAAAAGCAACAAACAGAAAAATGACTCAGTCACATAATCTGAACATCAAAATTTTGTTGAAGCAAGAAGAAATAGTCTGAAATTCAGGAAATTCCCTTAAGTTGTTACTGAGCTATTGTATTCACAAAAATGGGACGGATGAATGGCACAAATGACATGATGATGCCGCACTGGGTTGTGATAAAAAACTTACCCACTCATCACACTTCAATACACTCAGAGGTTTTACGACAGCCTTACTTGGTGTTTAAACCCTTTAACATTCTGTTGCCAGCGAAAGAATGAACTACACATCCTCAACGTAATTCAAACAGATTCTGAAAGCGGAGACTTGTAGTTTCCCTTGGATATACATGAATTTACAGTAGTGTCACAGCGCGTCGGTGGGGGATTGTGTGAAGTGAGCAGGGGGGGTGGAAACAACAGGCTGATCGTTTTTGTTACAGTATATTTCATTATGCATGATTCTGTAAATAGTGAATGTAGAAATATTGAGGACATGTACCAGATAAAGAAACGTCCCATGTAGATTTGTGGAGGAAGAGTAGCTTCTCTAGGCTAACATTAGCTCTAAGTAGATACATCAGTGCAAAATTACAACTGCCTCTGTGTCACAGGTAACTCATTGGTTTCATCACAAGTAACACACATTTTAGTGCACCATTGTCCTGTATTTGCCGTCTCCCACCACAGTGGCTTCTGTTCCACAGAATTGAAATTGTCTTGCTTCTGCAGTTTTATCACAAGAGACAGAGGATTATGATTAAAGTCGAAGCAGCAAGGGCCCTAATATGTTTCCAGCTCCACAAACACTGCATTCTTCTTTTCCAATAATACAGTAGCATATTTTTTGTTAATTCCTTTCTGCCTGGTGAGCTGTGTGTCTTTCAAACACCACACCCCTGGTTTACAATAAAGGCTTTGCGTTAAAACTTCTCAAACCAAATTTTAATCTTGTCGACTTTATCAGTGTTGAATCATCTCTCAGAAAACTCCATTCAGAGCCGCTGATGGGACTGTGCAACTGTTTTTTCAGGCTCAATAGTCGAGGTCATGGCAAGTAAATTGATCTTCATTTATAAAACAGTTACTGAGTATAGGTTGGATTTTGCATGATTTGAAGAGCCTTTATATTTTTTGAAGCAGAAACCAATATTTCTATGATCATGACACATCAATCCCTGAAAATTTTCCCAATCAAATGAAATGAGACAACTTTCTATTTCAGAGTTCCTCTAAAGGTCAGACTCTGGGAAATCAATTGATCATGTGACCTTTACATCTCCTGCAGAATCAATGCAGAAATATAATCAGGGAATGTTAGCAAGGGTTCAAAACCAAATTATGTAAGAAGGAAGCAGCGTTGAGTGGCGGCAGAATCTTCAGTATAATTTAATTCATTGGCTGGAACATCAGTGTTTGCTTTATCTGTTAAACATTACAAGAACATTTGGCGCCTCGTGAATGTCCTCAGTCGCTGATTATCTCTTGAGTGTTGCATGCAGGAAGTTTGTGCAAAAGAACAGGCTTTGCCAGAGCCTCACTAACATACTAACCTTTCCACACATTTCACAAGATATCTGCATGGACAGATTAAAAATGTTCAACTAGCATCCCTGCATTTCCTGCTGTTCATGGTTTTTGTTAATCAAGAAAATTGTCATGTGCTGCACCAGATCCCCGCAGGCTGCAGGCGCCATCCATCACGTGCCTCCTGTCATAAACATGTTGCTGCCCTGAAATTTATGCTACATCCCTGTAAGTTAATCTCAATTTGTCAAAGCCTTCTGGGGCATGAAGGCAGAATATTAAGAAAGACAGCTGAGTGTAAAGTTTAACAACTTGAAATACTGTATGTTGATTTGCCAAACTGCAATTTTACGATGAGACTAAATCTAGCCATAATTTATGTTTGTCTCACAATATGCTCCAAATAAGACTTTAACTGAGGGACATGACTGAGTTGGGAGAAATTCGTATGTAAATGACTTTGACATTTCTCATAATGGCTTATTTTGTGAACATAAATAAACAAAAACTGACAGGTTATTTCCTGCAAAGTTCTGTACTTTCTCTGCAGGAAATTTAAATACCGCTATGAAATCTTGGTATTTATCTGTAAAAAAGAAAGATCTGTTGTTGCTGGTTTGAGTGTGGATGTTGGGGATTGACATCTGGAATGCTTTGAGATGATTTTAAGATGTCACAATTAGAAAGATTGAAAATGCATAACCAACCAGCTTTAAGTGCTCTTACAATAACAAATGAAGATTGCGTGACAGACAAGGACATCTGCTTTTTAGTAGCATATGTTTATAAAAGGAGATTAATCTGATTGGCTTCAGTCCACCAGAGGAGGCAGACAGTCGCACCGCTTTGGTCAGATCCCCTCCTGTAAAAGATTCCTTTCCTTGTCTGTGGCAGATTGATTTGTGGGCCAGGTCAGGACGGTGAATATTTCACCTTTTTAATGTAGTTCCTCTGTGAGTGTTTAGATTTGTAGTGGATCAGTGCTCGAAGCTGGCTGCATCGCCACACCTGATAGCATGCATGCATGAGCTGCAGACGTGAGGCTCATTGCTCATTGAGCAACTCACTCATCCAGCCAGTCAGCCTACAAGGTTCCAATTTTCCCTCAAATGTGCTCGACAGTCGCGCTGAGCCTGGTGAGTTGGTAATTTGATCACATTCGAAGCATCTTGTCTTTCTCATCAGTTTTCCGAAGCAGACACTCCATCAAGTATCTCCTTTGCTGCATCTCTCCAGCCCCTTGAACAGACCTCCTCTATTAAAGGATTCTCACTCCAGGATTCTTAACTAGGCTGAAGCATGTGATTTCACTGGAGTCTAGGAGAGATTCAACACCCTATCAGATAGTCAATACACATTTGAGCAGCGCTGAGCATCTGATCGCAGTTATCGGAGGTGCGCAACATCAAAACCTCAACTGAAAGCCAGCAAACCCTTTTACTGCAAAATGAGCACAGAGGCAAGAGGCAATGATTTTAAATCGAAAGGCCCTTTAAATGTATTTGATGCGCAACAATTTTTTTCCCCCCATTTTCACAGCTCATATATCCATTTACTCTTTTTGCAACACACTCAGAGCTCCTATTGCCCAGTTCAAGGTTTTTCCTCTTTTTCCTCCAGCCCAGCAGACTTTTCTTTGAAGTCACTGTGCTTCACGTTTTCATTTTAGGCTACAAAGGTTGGTTAGACCTGTTTTCTCATGACAGAATATTTCCCCCCTAATGTTTCCCTCTATCTTATTTTCTTGAAAATTTTATAACTTGCTCTGGTTTGATGCAGTTGTTTTTAACAAACACATCTGTAGCCCCACATTTTTAAAGGTTACAGAAAACAAAAACACTAATTGGCTGAAACCCTGAAAAATCTGTCATGATTTTAGAGATATGAAGGGCCAAATGAAAAATAAAATTAATAAAATAAAATAAAAATTACTCGACCAGCTAATTATATCAGAGTTAAACAATTAGTTGACTATCAGAAACAGTTATGATGAATAATTCATCGTTTATCTGGCGTTTTACGGTACATTCTGATTCCAGTTTGAACATGTGAGGATTTGCATCTTTCCTGCCTGAATATCTGTGGATATTGAATTAATGATCTGACTAAATGAGCGATATGAAGCTGTCACCTTGAGTCCTGGGAAGCAAATGAAGATTTTTCACTGTATTGGGATGATTGTTACACCAAGCAATAAGTTGGCAGAAAAGTAATGATGAATAATGATTAGTTGTAGCACCAGATTAATATTATTAGCTATGATTCCACTAGTGAGCAATTATTTTGTCTTTAATGATATTTAAAACAGTGCTTTCGGTCTACCTGGTGAGCAGAGAGACTGCAGGAAGCAGCAGGTATAAATATGATCAAATTTAACTGATAAAGGTGGTTACAACGTTCTGTGATGGATTTTGTTTTGTTTTACTTCTTTCAATAAATAATATCAGTCCAAATTAAGACATATTTAGCATGTATTTGTTTTAGCGGAGAATGGTGAAGACAGAGATAACTTATTCTGGCATGGTAATGGCTTCAGCAGTAATGCACTGCGAACCTTTAGAAGCAAGATACAGTCAGAACATTTGGAACTGCTTTGAATTTTTTAGTCAGCGTAGCAGTAGTAAAAACTGCATTCAACTCGTGCTGAATCATACAAGAAAATAATCTTAGAGCTCCATTAAATGATAATTCTGAAGTGTCATTCATATTTCAAAATGATTTTTAAATATTTTAGAAATGTGGCCGAGTGATGGCATGTGGATTGCAGGGGATTTGGAGGAGAATAGCATCTGGAAGTTACACTTTATGCAGTCAAGTCAATTCTCACAGGCCTTTTGGGAGTTGCTCCAGGATCTTATCATCTATAATATAAAACATATGATATCAGTTCTTTTTGGGAAACTGAATACATTTCATCCCAAGAGAAACTGCCACAACCACTCTTTATGTTTTATTGTCACTAAAATGGGCATTTTATTGCATAAATGTAGAGGGTTACAAAGCCCACAGAGCTGGTGAGTGTTTATGAAAAAGTGCATCCTAAAAATATTATGTGCATTTTGAAAATTTCGACATTGTGTTGAAAACTGTTTGTTGGCTTGACATGAAAGCAGGTGAGAAAACCAAACATCAACTTTTTAACAGTTTCAGCTTTCACTTCCAAGGTAGAAATTATTGCTTTGGCTGGCACTTTTATGTGTAGATTTTTGTGATAAACTTGCAATGAAAGCATCACTGAAAATCTGAAGCTTTAAAACATCAACTGATTCATGTTATTGACACATTATACTGATCCATATCAACATAAGGTACCTTCAGGTTACTTAGACTTGTTCACCTCTTCTTATACAGGAGCATCTTGTCACTTGACTACTAAACAAACAGAACTAATTTTTTGCTGAAACCCCGGGGAGGCAAAATGAAAGCATGTAACCCAACCCAATGCAGACCTTTTTAATTAGATTTATGAAATCATCATGAATGCTGACAGCTGGGAATTATGATGGATGCTCCAAAATTCTCCATCCCCAATCCATATCAATCAATCGAGGCCCCAGTTCAGGGCAGAGTGCTCCCACGTCCCCGTTCTTAACCTCAGTGCATGTTTTTTTTTTTTTTTTTCCTCTCCTTTCAATATTATGAGCCAAACGGAACAGTCTCTCTAGGGAGGTCTCAGTGATGTGCCAAGTACAGGATAGGGGATAATTAACTCAGCTTTTAAATTAGGCCAAAGCAATCTGCTGAGACACAAGACGGGAGAGGATAAATACTCAAACATCAGACTGGGAGGAGGAGTCGGGGAGGCAGACAGATAAATAATGTGTGGGAAACTGAGGCTAATGCTACATACACATTTAAATACTGAGATGTTTGAGTGATGCAATGGCTGCACTTTGTTCAGTTTGCACTACTGTATGTCAAGTGATTTGTGAAGCAGTTGCTATCAAATGACCTGCAAGATATCAACAACATTAGGAGAGCTTTACATCTGATAAATGCGTCGATAGCATAGTTTTTCTTTTTTTTTTTCAATAAGAGTTATGGTTGTGAAAGTTTTCTGCAGTTGATTTTCAATCTACGTTGGCCTGTGGTACAACACAAGAGAGCTGTAGGCAGCACCATGCTACACAAATTGTACGGATGTGGTTCTTAATTTAGTTGTCTTTCTGAGAATGGAGTGCTCTCACCGAATAGAGTCTGTACACCATGTTTTTGCCTGTAACCCAGGAGGTACATGTCCATTTTCTACAGAAGGACCTGGTGCAACAGGTAAAAAGCAAATAAGAAGGAAAATAAAAAACACCAGTCTTTTTATTTGAAGTGTATATTTGTTTCCAATCTTTGCCAGTGCAGATCAAACAACTTTAAGCTTCAGTCTTTTCTAATGATTTCACTGAGAAAGTTCAAGTGCGGCCAGTCTATTTGTTAGCGGCTACTAAGGTTACAGAAGAAAATGCACTGAGGAATAAAAACTTAAGGCATATTCTTGTTGATGCTTCTTCTTATTAGCAAGATAACAAATCCAGTCTCATGTGGTGCAAAAAAAAAATCCCCAAACATGAATTATCTTGTTGCTTTTAAGGACCAAAGTCTAGGTTTCTGCACTATTGCTGATCTACTGATCATTAACACAAGCCTAACATAGAAAAACTGACCTTATTAGTTAAAAAAAAAAACAAAAAACATTTGATGAAATATAGATTGCAAATTTTTATTGTGACGGTGGTTAAAACAGTCTCCAAAAATATTAAAAACACATTTTTGATCAGTTCAGTGTGCACTAACTAATATGTAGTTTTTTCTTTTTTTTTTTTTGTTTTTTTTTTTTACTTTGGACACTATTTATATTCTGTCCACATTCTGTAACATTGGTAAGACTTTGGGTCAAAAAGACTAAAAAGGGGTTTTGGTTACACAAAGCCTAATTAATGTAACACAGTGTGTTCTGATCTGTGTCCACTGTGTGAGAAATGTGCTGTAAGAGATGGTTAGATGTGTTTCGTAGCAGCAAAAAACTGTTGGTTGAGTAATCCCAAAAAAGCAGGTGAAAATAAATGTAATCACTCTGATACTTTTCTAAAAATCCCAAAGTTCTAGAGACCTGAAGTGAGGCAAGATCATGTTTCTGAAATGAAAAGCTCTAAAATACCACCAGGTTTTGTATTTTAGAGCAGAAAACAAATAACTCAGCATCTTGGCATCCATCTTGGAGTCTCTCAAAAAGGATCACACCATTGGTCCGCTGACCTAGTCATGAATCTTCCCGCTGGTCGTGTCTCTTGATGTGACGATTTGGAAGATAATTGAAATGGAAGTTGTGCCAACTTAAGAAATTTCCCACAAGATCTACTGCCTTTCCCCTTCAGCAATTTTAAGAAAAAGCAACAAATCCAGCAATGTTTTTGAAGACTTTGCAACTTCTCAAAAAGAAAAAGAAAAACAAATAAAAAAGTTTCCAGGGTTGTCCCATAAATATGAGCTGGCCTTTCCATCCACAGACTGGATACCATCTGGTTTAATAACACCTGCTTAGCTATTCATGGATTCAAATTTGATTAGATTATGTAAAATGAGAGGGATTGTTAAAATGTCTTCTTTTTTTTAGATAAATCCTACAAACAGCAGGGAGGGCACACCTGAGCATATGAGATGAATACCCGCGCAGGAAAATGCAGAGAAAATCTATCTGGCTGAGGGTTTGGTGTGTCAGTGTCTTTGAGTCCCACTTCCTTAATTAACAGTGCAAATCAGTCGCGCTTCATTCACAGGGTGTCATCGCCCATCATTAAAAAATGAAGACGGCAACTCTGAAACACACTTCAGTGTGTCAGTGTAGTGCAGACATGGGGAAATACAACAGAGGTGAAGAATATTGGTGGGATACAGTTTTGAGAGAGAGGCACGTATTTATGGCTGTTCAGTGCTGTTGAGTATAAGTGCCAAAAGCGGTGTGGGAAATGCTGTGGGGGGATTAATTAATCATTTTATAGTTTCTGCACCTCTGTTTCTTCATGTAACAAATCTTCTGTAAATATTTAAAACTGTCATTTTCTTTTATAATAATAGATTAGATCTATTATATAAAACAATAAAAGTCCCATGATTTCTGCCAGTGCGAATCCAACCAGTCTAGGCATGTGATTCACAATAAACCTGGGCAACACATATCTACATAACAGTTCAAATATATTTTAAAGAATGCGGAGTATAAGTGGAGGAAAATTCAATTATACATCATTAACAAAAGGATTCAAGCTGTTATATAACATATATATATATATATATATATAAAAAAAAAACACCCAGATGAGGAAACCAGCTAAATTTTTTAAAATTGAATTTCATTCGTTAGGGCAAAATAAAAATCCAAGTTCCAGTTACTTGATTTCCACGTGCAAACACCTAACCAAAAGCATGTGTGTCATTGTTATGTTCATACACTACCAGTCAAAAGTTTGGACACACTTTCTCATTCAAACGAATAGAAAAGTGTATGTGTACTATTTCAACCATGATTTTCTTCTTCTCACAATGTGGAGATTTGTTCTCACTTCCATTATGTACAAGTCACTGCTTTACAACCACATTTTCACAACCCACTTTTTCCTGTTTCCCCCCTTTTGAACCCTTCTGTACCCAATTTGGCTTCGTTTTTCATTGTGACACCAAAACTAAAATGAACTACAGATAGTCACACTGCATGCAAAAACTTTCATATTATTTTTTAACAACATCCAAAAACGAATCAGTGACTTAAAGGAGCACATCAGGAATCCTCACAGTGATAAAATGAGCGCTCATTTGTGTCTTTTCATTCATTCATGCATTCATTCATTTTCAACCGCTTATCTGTTTCCGGGTCGCGGGGGCTGCTGGAGCCAATCCCAGCTCACACTGGGCGAGGGCAGGGTCACCCTGGACAGGTTGCCAAGTCCATCGCAGAGCTCATTTGTGTCTCACTGAAAAAATTACTGTACCTTGTAAATGTTTTTTGCTTTTTTTGCCCTTGGGTTAGATTTAAGCATTTACTTTAACTCATCATACATACATTTGAAAGTTTGGTGACTATATGCTGGCAGCTCTGAAATCAGTCAGCTGACTCAGACATTTGAGAGGTTCAGACTATTACATGAGACTTTCATATCTGAGGATAAAACACTTAAGTGGGTGTAAAATTCAAATAAACATTTCACCATAATTCTGTTAAAGGAGGGATGACTATCAAATATCTGTAATATCAGTTTGAAGTAATTCAGTGTTTTCCATATCAAGTTGAATTTACTTTATCATATAATTCAAAATGGATGAATACCAATGACGGATTCAGAAGCTCCCTGTGTCTGGTGTGTTCATGAAACCACTGTGACAAGTTGTCATGTTGTTGCTACAACACAGTAGTTGTGGTTACTGCTCTTGGGCCAAACAACTCAGCAGGAGCTCTGACACTTTACAGCCACCCTTTTACAGAACATCACTTTAAGGTATGACAGTATGTGTGTGTCTGTGTCTGTGTTTCTGTGCATGAGTTGAGAAAAACAGTGGAGGATAAATGGTTGGAGGTCACCGCAACAATTCTTGATCCATGCAGAGATGCAGCCAACAGTCCAAAGTCATTAGATGACCATCAGTATAAATCTGAAGATAAACTAAAATTTGTTTACATCTTAAATATTTAACTGCATAAGATTTATTTACTCATTCAAATAATATCTTTACTTAATGTAACTAAATGGTAATTCAAATGCATGAGAACTATAATTCAGCCTGCCCTGAGACATATATGGTTTTCTCAGCTTATGTGTGACCTTTTTTCAGCCCTGGGGTATAATGAAGCTCAGACGGCTTCAAAATGCTGTCTGGGCATCATAAGTGTAAATGCCACACCGATATGGGCCATACAATTAATTCGTTTGTTCATTCATTTTCTACTGCTTATCTGTTTCCGTGTCGCGGGGGGTGCTGGAGCCAATCCCAGCTCACACTGGAAGAGGATGGGGTACACCCTGGACAGGTCACCAGTCCATCACAGGGCCAACACACAGAGACAGACAGAGACCAACAACCACTCACACTCAGACCTACGGACAATTTAGCGTCACCAGTTAACCCAAACATGATGTCTTTAGATGGTGGGAGGAAACCCACGCAGGCATGGGGAGAACATGGAAACTCCACACAGAAAGGCCCCAGGCCTGGAACCTAACCCGCGACCTCCTTGTTGTGGGGCACTAGCGTAACTACTACGCTGCCATGCTGCCGTGCTGCATAGAGCCATATCAATAACAGGAAAGTTTTTCTTCCAAAATGTAGATTTTTTTTTTTTGTTGTTGTTTGTAAAATGTCACTTCCTTTTGGCAATTTAAAAATACGGGACTCTCAAAAGATGTTCACTTTTGATGTTTGTTCTCCCTTTGCAGCAGTCTTATATGCCTATATTTGGATCTAATTTTATGCATTTGTATGTATATTTTCCATATTTTTTTTTGTTTCCCTTGTTTTAACATTTTTATTTATGTGTTGCCTTTTCCTTCATTTATCTGGCACCATTTCATTTGGACAATTACCTTGCTTGAAATATGCCCCCTATAAAGGCACACAAAGGGTATGCATCATTATTTATCAGTTTTACTGTGACTGCAATTATGCAATACTGAACTGTTCCCACAAATCCGACACGTTCACCCTTCACCTCTGACGCTCCGGCAAAGAATTTTGGAACAGTCGTCCCTGACAAGTATTTGACATAAAAAATCTCATTATGTAAATACAGTTGATTGGGGGCACATTTAAATCACCAGAGGAGACCACGAGGTTAAGCTGATAAACTCATTCAAAGTGAATATAAATTTTTTTTAAACCAATGAAAGTGATGATGTAGGCGGCTCAAAGCTGCTGTAGGAGCGACTATTCACTGTCGGTCCATCTCAGTGCCCTTACATGACATTACTTTTAAGGACAGCTGTCGACTACAACATAAATTTGTACCCCTAATTCCCTTAGGGGTCAGCGCAATCGGTGTGGCCCTAAGGACAGGCTGTCACATTAAATGTTGGGGTAAAAGCACATCTAAGTGAATGGAGTGGCTCTCAAAGGCTCAGCAGGAGTTCTTGCTGTCTGAAGGACAAGGAGGGTGGCAGCCATTAATAAGAGAGGTCTAAAATGTTCTTTACTGGTAACGTGCTTTGTTCATGTCTCTGTGACTGGAACACAGCATGATACACCTTGACCACAGTAACAGGGAAAATCTCCCCTGCTCTGACAGAAGGGCTCTGTTGTCTGACACCACATAGCCATACAACAAGTGCACAAAAGTGTATAGATAAACTGCAGGCATCCTCTGGAAAACAGACGTTCCTGTTGGAGGCGCCTGCAACAGTGCACCATATGTGCTTGCTGAGATAAAACGGAAGGGATGAGCATACCCCCTGTAGGTAAATACTCATCAGACCAGAGGCTGTGTTTCCATATAACTCCATCATTTACTGGCACTGTCCTGTCATCCCTGTTATCCTCTGAAGAGCTGGGACCCTGGTGGGCTGGGAACTGGCTCAAAAGAATTCCTTCCGCATCCCTGGAAGGAGCACATATGTCTGGTTTTTTTTTTAAATCAGGGGGGTATTTGGCCATTTAATTGTTAGCACTAGCACTTGCAGTATTTCAGTGAAAACTTTAATTTTGATCATCAAAAGTGCTTTTCTTCACTCCCTTGATGTATTTATATCTGTGGCCCCATCATATTTCCCCCCTTTTTTCCTAGCTTCCTGTATTCCTCATAAGTACATTGTAGTGAAGTCGTGCTTTGAATTGCCGTCACAATGCATGACTGCCTCAATAACAACTGGTCAAATCAGATGCTTGTGCAGATTCAACGGACGGGGGTGTGATTTGCTCATAACGGCTGAACTGAGAGGTGCAGTGGAGGGCACAGATCACATGCATACAGACATACAGCATTCATGAACCATGACATTTTGTTTGCATGCTGTGAAGCATAGATAAGTCTACTGTTCACATGGCACCCATTAAAATTCAATTATCAGCAATTCCATAGTCTGATACATGGCGCATTGGATTGTTCAATGAACTTTAATACACCCGCCTCACATGCAATGGGTTTTTCATGCCCCAATGAAGATTTAATAATAGCTATTCAATAACAGATTCTGCTTTAGCCTGCTCTCTACAGAGATAAGTACTGTACTCTGGTCGGAAATGGTTGAAGATGAAAAACTAAAACTGCAGATACTATATATGCACACCCATCACCATTTCAGTTCATGAACACAGGATATTGTTGGCCATTATGGCTTCTGTGTTACTCCTAGCAGCGCCACTGCCTTTATGACTGATGTGACTGTGTCATCACCTAGCTGCTGCGGCTATGTACTCGTGTGATATGAGTCAAATAGCCCATCACTCGAAAAATCATTTGGCTATTCTTCGTGATCTGGGACTGAATCATAGCTTCTCCAGACTGGACCCTTCCCCTTCAAATCACAATAAAAATGGCACTTATCCGTCAAACTGTCGACAATATACACCCACTTATATAAATTAGAAGAAAATTAAGCTAAAATGTAAAAAGAAAAAAGAAAAAAACAAACATCTTAATTTCTTGTGGTTTATCCTACACTCATATTTGATTTTATCTTCAGGAAAGATGTGGACAAACACTGAGCCAATATCAACACCCTAGATATGCGATACCTCTCTGCCCCTCCTGTCACATGAAATATTATTTCTATGCATTTTTCTTCTATGAAAACATGTTTGCATGTTGTTGTGACAGCACAAGATTAAAGCATTTCACAGAAGATTGCTTCAGCAGCCACAGTATGTAAGCTTCACTGCCTTTGTCTGTTAGGGTTCACACACCAAACCCATTCTATGAAATACACTAATGTATTGAAGCAAGAACCCATCTGGCTACCAGCTCGCAAATTTGAAAGAAGGAAGGGATTGATTTATTTGGCTTAAGCAAAGATAGAATAAAAGAGCTTCACTCTAACTTTGAACCAATGGCTATAATAACAACTGTAAAAGCAAAATTAGTTTCTGGGGAAATTCTAGACAATTCATTCTCATGAAAATTAGATTTTATTTTAAAGAATAAGCAAATACCTCACGGAAATTAAACATTTATCAAATTGTGAAGGGCAGGTAAGATATATTACACAATTATATATAGTGGTAGAAGAAATAATATAATACATTATCTTAGCAATTCTAGGAGTCAGTCCCTTTACTAAAAATAGAAATTAAAAAAGTAGAACTGAACCCATTGAAAGGTTAACTCTAAAAGGAAGGTGGCTGCATATCTACTGGCAGTCACACACCTCATCTCAATAATGATATACCCTAATTAGTGGCATTGAGCCAAGAAGGAATGGCAACATCAACTCGGTGTCAGACATGTTAGACTCCTGCAGGTACTACAGGAAAAATCTGTTGTTAATTTTCCAAAAGAGGGAAGTTCAGGACATAACTGCATGATCTACAATCACTGGATTTGATTAAAAACCATGACAAAATAAATAATGGACTTAATATTTTTCTTCTTGCTTCCATTATCAGTATTATTATTTTTTGCTTTTCGATGAAGCTGCCTTCTCTTTAATATGTTTACCTAACAAGCAAACAGATTTATGGAGAAGAACATTTTTGGAGTAAAAAGCACACCACGCATATATTGATCTAAATTATATTATAAATTGGTGACTTTTGGTGAGTAATTTCTTGTTGAAACACCTCCTACTGGTTACTGTGTGGTCATATACGCTATCTTAAACTCTCAGAAGTTCATTACCTGTCTCTCTATAATGTGCTGTGCTTCTTTCAGCTGTCTCTGTCCTTGCTTAGACTTACCATATGTCAAATGTACTGTAGATTTGCTTTCATCTCATTCATAAATGTAATGGATTAGATCTTTTGTTGCTACTTGAAAGAAAGTAAAAATTTCGATTGCTTGAGCACAATGATGACACTATCAACTAGGGCTGAAACGATACCGCAAATAATTTGAGTACCTTGATTACAAAAAATGATTGAGGTATTTCCTCTGCCTCGAGGAATTACTTAATTTTTACAGAGCATGGTATTTCGCCCGGACAACAGGTGTCTCTTGTCACTCTCCGTGTGCCAGCAAACACAAACAAATGCCCAAAAGCTGCTGTGTGGTAGGGTGCACTATTTAGTGGATAAAGAACCCTGATCTAAGTTTTTATAAATTGCCGAACAGAAAAAAATTGCCTTTATTACGAGAGAAGTGGATACAGGCAGTAAGACAAGAGGCGCCGTCGTCGGCTACACATCAGCCTTGAAGACCGGGCAGTCAGAGTTGGCTGGTTTATGGTGGAACACAACTTGGATCCATTGCTAGCACGTGTAGTGTCTTACTCATCTTGGCTTTAGTGATCCCATGTAAGTTAAATGAACTGGTTAAATAAAATGGAATTTGTTTTTGTTTGTGATTGCTATGGCCAAAAATTATGATTTTTGCAGTGACTCTAATCAAAATAAGACTAGCAATTTGCAGAGTTTTATGTAGCCTAAAACTGTGAGGGTAAAGTTAAGAACTGCAAGGAAAAAAATACTTGTTGGTTGAGGCAGTGTTTGTTTCTTGTGTGCTGTACAATATCAATGCGCACGCATATGTGCAAGCATTTGCACACTTTCCTTCAGCTCCTTAGCTTCAGTGAACAATACAGATGCTGTCACTGCACTATCCTTTTCTTACATGTAGGTGTACGCAGAATTCCAACGGATAACCAACCAGAACCAGCCTAACTGTTTTTATGCCAAGCTTGATCACCACACTCCTCGTTTGATGACCTTATTTAGACAGAAGGCTTCCAAAACTGGAAAGAACGCAGATGTTTTGGCTGTCATTTTCAAAGTCCATGATGAACAGGTGACTATACATTTCACAGGTGAAACCTCTGTGTAATGTTGGGGTTAAGTTTAATGATTTTTTGAATTGTTTGAATGCCACAATTGCTCCACTCCATAGTCCATGGTTTTGCCATTTCACTGATTGCACCAGATAAGTCAGCAGGCTATTAGTGGATTTATGTGCAGATATCATTGTGGTGCTAAATTGGTTGGGGCTGTTGGGAATTGGGTTTGATTAGTAAACTTTTCACATTATTTACACTATTTTTATCTTCTTAGGAATTACATGATGTCCACACAAGGCGTACTACTTTTCTCCAAGCCCTTCCTGTAGGGATGCACCGATACCGATATCTGGTATCGGTCCGACACCGGGCATGAGTACTCGTACTGGTACTCATAAAATTGCCACTGATACCACTTTACGGCACCGCGCAGTTTACAGCACTTGACTGCAAGGCGGGAAGTGAGCAGTCATATCAGCAGTGTGGAACTACTTTCAGGTGAATGAGAGCAACAAAAACAAAGCAGAATGCCAATTATGTCCAGCAAAACTCTTGAGAGGAGGGACAAAATCTACCACTTACAACACGAGCAACTTAATTAAAGCACTAACGTTGAATGTCACCATATGACAATTTTGTTAAATTTGTGTTTGTCACAAGTTTCACTGCAGTACAGTCACCCATGTACAAGAAAATCATGCTGAGGAATGTTGTTCAAATAACAGATGATATCTGTTGGAAAATAAAAATAAATTCAAAGTAACTTTATGTGTTATGGCGTAAGTACTCGGTATCAGTATCGGTGAGTACTCAAATGCAAGTACTCGTACACTACTCGTTTCGGAGTGTTAACGGTGCATCCCTACCTTCCTGTGTATCTGCGTGGTTAAGTCTCTGGATTTTTCAGAACATGTGCAATAATTCCCAGTAAAGAAATATCAGGCCCACTGTACTGTACTGTATATTATCCCATTCATATTTTTGTTCCATTTTCATTTATCTATGTATAAGGACAACACACATTAACATGTCTGTAAATGTGCCAGTGTTTCAACTGCAAACTTTGGGCGAGATGAAGTGTGTTTTATGACAGTCACTGCAAAGAAAATCAAATAGCCTTCATAGCCTAGCAGTGGCACACTTCATTTCATTTTCTCAGTGATCGAGAGCACAAAGCAGCAGAATGAACAAGGCTCTATCAGACTTGTATATTCAGTGTTTTGTTCTTTTGCGTTGTTTTTTTTTATGACAATCAACTATAATCAAAATTGCCACAACCTTAGTGTCCATGGTATATCAGTAGATGTGATTAGTGTATGATCTCTCTTTTCATTCTTTCAGATGATATTGATGAGCCAGATCTGGGAGATGCATCAGTGGCCCTCCTTACAAACGTCAGTGACAATACCACAAGTCCAGTTCACTACCACCCAGTGAAAATTTGTGTTGTCTTAGAAGGGAATGTGGTGGTCAACCTCCCCAGACTTGCTGATGCTTTCCTGGTAATGTTTGGCCTGATCTATGCACTACATCTCAGCTATCCAAAAGGACTGACCACCACTTTTGAATTTACACAGAAAATCTTACTTGGTCTGGAAGACTGTTAACTGTCACCCAGGCTGCAGACTCTCAAGAATGACCTGATGATATATGTGTAACTTAAGATCTGAACAGGAGTGGTGGATTCTGGTGGCTCACTTTGGTTAGAGCATGGTCCACAACATGAATATGTCAGTCCATATTGACTACTGTTAAACTATTGATGTTCAAGTAGCTGCTCTATTTAACTTGTTTTCTGCCAAGTGGCACAAAGTACACACTGCCTTTGTACTTTTTAGCAGTTTTAGTTGTGGAGAGTTTATAAGCAATTTGTTTGCTTCGCTGCACTGCAAGTTTATAACCAGATGGTCCAAAGTGTGCCTTTGTAATTCTTAATGATTTTTTTTTTGTCTTTCAAATATTTTTTATGTTTCTGTTAGTGCTAAAAAGACACAGGTGTGGGCAAATAATTTTTCTATACTCAACTTTTTGGTCAGCCTTCCAAGACAATCTGATGCCTTCCTGATGCTCGGCCTGATCTATGCACTACAGCTCATCCACAACATGAATATGTCACTGTCAATATTGACTACTGTTCAACTGTTGATGTTCAAGTTGCTGCTCTATTCAACTGGTTTTCTGCCAAGTACACACTGCCTTTGTACTTGTTGATATAATGATTTAACATTTTTAATATTGTTAAAATTATATAGTATTAACAGTTTAATACAGTCTTTTATGACATAAAGATAGTTTTTAATCAGTGAACTATGTAAGTTTAGGGAAGAAATTCTCAGAAGAGAAAATTCTTCATTGATACATTTTTGTGAATAAATAGCCAAACTGTCCATAAAGGACCAATTATAAGTACCATCTCTCTAGCTTCAGTGTTCAAGGGACTTTTTCCCTTGAAGGACAGCTTGTTTATTCAATCATGGAAATATATCAAATAAATATTATAAAGTTTTCATTTTCTTAGTACTGTATGTTAATTTTGCCTTTCTGAGTTTGAATATTTTCCATTACTACATAGTGCACCTTAAAGTTTAAACCAGATGGCCAGAAGTAGGCTTCACTTTGCCTTCGTACATAATAACATACAATGTTGACATTTTAGCATTTTTAAAGTTATGAAGAGTCAAAAGCAATTTATGTTTAAGTTAATTTACTACAAGTTTACCACCAGATGGCCCAATGCAATTTGTTAATTTGTTTCAGTTAGAGCTAAAAGACAGTGGGTAAAAAAAAGTTTCCACTCAATATTTGAATAGAAAAAAACATTGACTTGTACTTTTTGATGTTTTTTCCTTTTTTTTTTTAAGTTAAGAATACTCGATGTATTTAAGGCAATCAGTTGCCACAAACATAATTTTGGAGGTAAATGATTTTGAGTTTTATTAAATCTGTGTTTTTGATTAGCAGTTAATAAAAATATTGAAAGAAGACACTGATAAATTAATATGTTTATTGAACATGAAATACTGAGTTTCCTTACTTAAAATTATTAAGTTCCTGTAAGTTATTGCAATGAGAAAGATGAATGAATATTCTGAGTTGCATATACTGAAAATATTTGAGTTGGCTTAACTGGTAATTTAATTTAACTCCACTCAAAAAGCACATGTACCATAAACTCCAAATATTTAAGCTCTGATATACTCAAACTTTTGAGTCCTGTTTACTTAATCGAGTTTACAGTGTATCTTGGTCTTTTCATATTAAATCTATTTGATATGATTTTTCAGTGAATGTCAATTAAATTTTTTTCAGTCATTCAATCAATAGCTAACCCAAATCCTCACTACATGCTGATTACTACATGAATATAGTTTTCTAAGGAATATTTCAGCAGATAATCAGTTAAGTGAAGTCTGAAAGTTAAACGGTTTTTCTAACATCAAATGATGCAAAACTGTAAAAGAATTTTGGCTTCCTGCAACAGGTGAAGGCAAACGTGTTAGAAAAAAATTGTTGTTCAGTTTGACCTTTTTTGTATTTGTTTTACGCATTTAATTTGCTCAGTCTCTCAAATCACCACAGATAATGTATTATTTCTTGATAATAATCAACTCAGTGTATCAGACCTGTAAAATATATATATATATTTTTTTTTTTTTTTTTGAAGACACATTACTCTGACACCATTATGGCAGCTGCTGTGAAGCTGTGCAGTAAGTGGATCCTAACAAGCTGCTGATTAGAACATCCGTATAATCTCCACTCTTATAGCTTGATGAAAATCAATAAACACAAAGAGCGAAGGGACATTCTCATAGTGTATTCTTTTCATTTGGGGATTCAGATCTACCATTCTCCTGCATAGGTTAAAGCTTGCTCATTGATACCATAGTTCTTCAACCAGACTTACTGCACATTGTTAAGTTATTGTTCTATCTTGAGTCTTAGTCCAATGGAGGGCTGTGACTGGAATGTCAAATGTGCATCTCTGCAGTAAAAGCCCCAGTTATGATACTGCAGTGCAAACACAACTGCTTTTACCTGTCAAAAATAAGCTCTCAGTACTGTCACCACATATTACCACTGAGAGCTAGGTGTAGCTGCATTCAATAACTAATACAGAGAATCTGATGTAAGTATCATGTGCACTGTGAAACTGGGGGTTAAAGGCAGCGGTGAACAATATGTGGATTGCATGCTAGTGGAAAAGGCAGCTGAAATCACGTAGCTATTGGTCAAGCCTTGTCATACAGCATTTAATAAATTAAGCCCCATGACACCACCAGAAGCCTCTTTGGTCACTTACAGTATCTCTGAATTAGCCATATTTATTTCTATGAATGACACATATCATGGCTATAGTGAACATGTGAGATATGGCTGTAATTGGTCCAATATATATGTGTGCGTTTCTGTTACTACAGATTTTATCATTCATCGCCTGGTAATTATAAGATAAAGTCTAAGGTTTGGAAACTTTTTCTGTTTTCTTTTTGTTAACTGGTTCACTTTTTGGGTACCTCAGATTTGAGTCTAACATGAAATTGTCCTGAGCTGACCTCTTCCAAGTGTCACTGTGATTATTGCTTGAGGCAGGGAAACAGACACTGGTAACTGCCTGTTGAAACCAAAGCACCTTTACACTCTACAATATGCTGAAAGATGTGTATTCATACTGAGTTCACTTTATTTTTTTGTGTGCTGTTGATGGACGCTGTGGTCCCTCAGTGCACTGCACAATAGAAATACAGGAGCTACTCGCAGCTGAAAATAGCGGTGTTGAGGAAGCTCCAAAATAGATTTCAGGAAACAAACATGCATTATATCTTTGGAATAACATTGTTTTCCTTGTTGTGAAATTTAAACAGATACCCAGTGGAGTTTCTGGCCACTGCTTGTACAGAAACTGTCTTACAAATAGGTCTCCATTTTGTTACAGTCACACACATGAGGATTTACATGTACACAGGAGCATGCAGTGGCATAATACTTTGCTGTAATAGGTTCTTTGCTATTCCACTGATAGACAGTTGGCAATGGGAATGCGTCAAGAAACAGCAATGCACCAGCAAAGACGGTAAAGCAGGCATCAGTGAGTTATCAAACATGGACTTAAACAACACACAGTTGAAAATATTAAAGAATTTTGGGCTTTTACAGATCTTTTATAGGAAGGAAATTCACAGGAATTTCCACAAAGCATCTTTAAACAAGAGTCAGTTTACACACACATCTAACATATTTAGTATCTCGCTCATTTTTTTTTGGTAAATATTCATCGTTGTGCAAAACTCCTTCTGGAAAATTACAGGATTTGGTACCAGCCTTGAAAATTTAAGTGTTCTCGTTTTGGGGTTTTGTGTAAGCACTCACACATTAGGAGGATATTGCAGAAAATGCAGTGATACCAATCAGCCGATTCCCAGTGTGGCTCAGTGTTCTGACTTGCTTGATGATTCATAGTGTCTCACCCTTTTCTTTCATCGACATTTTCTGTGGCATGAAGTTTAGAAACTGCTTGTATTTTCTGATGCTTAGTATTCCCTTGCTGACCAACAGTAACCTGTGTGTACTTGGCATTAATTCAGTTATATAGTGAGGTGCAGCAGTAAGCACATAAACAGCCTGTTTAAAGAGCCCAGCCATTTTCACCCTCTTGTTTGCCCAGCATGCATTCATTATCCTTTTTCCAATCCACAAACACAAAGCAACAGAGGTGAAATGAAGTTGTTTAAAAGCTTTTGAATTTAAAGGGTGTTTGTGTGGAAAAAGGCAGCTCAACAAATTCCCAAGAGCACGAGATCACTGTTAATCCGGTTTGGTTGGAAGTAATATTTTATTATTAGTCCTATCCATTTAAGTGATGGGATTCTTCCTGCTACGCAGTCAAGCACAATATTCAGAGGAACCTGTTGTCAGCTCAGGTTGGGAGGTGCTGGATTAATTTTAAGACAGTGTAAGTAACATATTATACAAGCTTTGAGAGACTCACAGGATGAGGAGTCAACGATATGGGACACCCCAATATGCTGCTGATACTGCACAATAATGTAAGATGGCAGGAAACCATGATCAATGACACTGGACTCAGAACAAACTGTGGACTTATGGGTAAACACCACTGATGTCCTACTGCAATGTTAAGGTCACTGTCTTACAATGCAAATGTTGAATTTGACCTTTTGACACTTTTTGTTCTTTCTATAAAGTACACCTGAACGCAACTGGGTTGGGATTTCAAGGACTGTACTTTTGAGCGTCTCCTCAATTTCGAGGACAGACAAGTGTAATGAGCATTATGCACACTGAGTTGCAGTCCCTGCCCACAGCAGGTTACACCACAGCCCCTTTGTCTGGACTGACACTGATAAGGAGAAGATTGACAAGGTCATGTTGCACGGGGACAATTTTTAACTCCCACTGGTGACCATTGTTCATGTCTTTTTAAACCTGTCAAGTTCCCAGCTTGACACCACTCTGTGACATTCTCTCAACCTCAACCAGAATGCATGCGAGTCCAATCCCTTATAGAGCACCAGAGAATTATGTATTGAGCTGCCACTGATCATTGTTGATTAATCGGTCTGATACTTACTTGATGAATTCACCATCCAATCAACCAACAGTCCAAACTCTATTATATTGTTTATAGCCTTTAGAAGAAAATCTGAAATTTTTTATGTTTAAGATTTTTCCATCTTTATTTGAACAAATGAATTGACCAATCCCTGAAACCATGACAGATAAGTGGCACAAAATGAGAAAGAGTGAGAGAGATAGAGAGAGAGAGAAAGAGAGACTGTTTTTAACAATTAATCGATTGGTGGTGCAGATGAATATTCAGAATATCGTGCCCTTTAACTGTATAATCCAGTCACTCTTTGATACTGAGGTAGCGGCTCTACAAGAAATGTGTTCCCCACAAGTGTTTGTAAAAAACAAAAAAATAAATAAATAAATAAATAAATAAATAAAAACACTACCCTGTTGACTTGGGATACACATGGCAACAAGCACACATTTGTGTGCTCATCAGAGTGAACATCGATGCCTGCAGTTGACAGATACAATGCACCTTGCAGTGCAGATCCACACAAAGGGCACATGCACTCAGGTATTCACGCCTTTATCCTGACTTTGTGATGAGTCCAATATAAGTCTGAAGGTAAAAAACATACTTAACTCAACATACTGAAGGTCAAGTGACATATTGCACACTGTTTAAACAAAAGTTGTTTCAGGTTGCCAATGTGCTACATTCACCGAATATAAGCTTTTAGGCCACAAAACAGTTTTGTTTTTTTGAGAAAATTTCAAGTGACACAATAATTAAACATAATTTAAAAACATGAATTGTTAAATGTGTACTAATTGCCAGCATGAACAATGAAATGCTAATATTGCTCAGGATTTGAAGAATAAAGGTAGGTAGATGTATATATATATATATATATATATAAACACTCACCTCAATGGAATGTATTGACTACTTGTCGTACAAGATGCTTGATTAATATTAATATCTACATGGACTGAAATCAAAGCAAGTAATGTTGGCAATAGGAAGCAGGAATATAGCAATTAAGCCTCAATAGAAGATGAGAAAGTAATCTGTGAGCCTGATCTCACAGGAAGCATATTGTTGTATTTTGTACTGTTTATAGACAAAGAAGTGTGGCTTTTCCTGTGTGGACTCTCAGCTATAAACAGATGAGTGGGCAACATTGTTATTTGACACGACAAGAGAATTGAGGTACATTGATGACAGAGTTGTCTTTTTCAAATTTTAAAATATGTTTCGTAGGTCTGCAGTATAAATCGGAATAATAATGAGATAGCTTGGAGAACACACTGCACAATTTCCTCGAGGGCTTGCAGAGTATGAATATATTGACTGGCAATTGCTACGAAAAGGCCGCAGAGAGAACAGATCAAGCATGTACTAATGTATTCATAAGTTATTTTAATAGACACAGGAGGTCAGTGAAACTAAAGGACAAACTTATTTAACTACCATCAAAATCAGTATCCTAAATAACAATCAAAGGGTGCCTTGGACATTACTGCCTTGTAAGGAGGCCATTATAACAATCATTTTACAGACTCATCCAAGGCAAATCAAAGGTTTTGATGAAAATAGTTAAAGATTTGCATTCCTACAAGGCATGTGTTTTAGTTGCACATCAGTAAGAAGCAGCGGTGTCATGTTGTGATGCTGGTTTTGTGTTGTTCTGATGGTGGTTGTGGGCATAAGAACATAGACACATTTCAATGGATTTGGAGCAGAGATTTTCCATTTGCCTGTCTTTAACAGTATCCTGGTAGAAGTTAATCCCAAAACCCCGCATTCATCCTCCAGGGACTCTGATAAAGCTCATTAAATCAGTGTTAATCCAAACACCTGTCATCAAATGCTAATTTGCTAAACACACCAGGGAGGTTATTTGGTATAATTTATTTAACATCTGAGGTGAGTTTTATGAATGCTACTCCAGACAGTTAAGGCAGTAACAAACAGTACAAATCTGAATCTATAATCTTGACATTAGAATTCCCAAAGTCTTCCTAAGTGTTTCCTCAATAACCTCCACAATGCCCCAACCCAATTTGTATTTATACATTAAAGGACTCCTGTGTAACTGTGCCCCTATTAGACCAATAATAAGATTAGAGACACTTTAGAATGCATCCCTAATCCCAGCAGTCAAATCAGGACAGTAAGCAATGCAAGCAAAAGCTCTGAAAACACAGGACCTGTGTGAACGCACAACACTTAATCTGTGTTTAGACACACACAATCGCCATCTTGTCGTGGCAACAAAATGTGAGGCAGCATTCTATTGGTGACTTCTTCTATATTTCAGCACGTCTGTTGTCGAGATTTGATTTGCAATCGGGGTCAGCACATTTGAAGTATAGGAGCTTTGTAGTGTGTGTTGTTTTGCATGCATTGTAGCCCTTCTATATTTTATGTAAATACCAAAGTCTGTGGGGCTTTCCTTATTATATACTACACCATTCCCCCTCTTCTGCTTTGGTCTGTCGGTGCATCAGCTCTCCTGGGGAAACGGTGCTTTACAGCCAAATTGACATTCACTGGAGTGTGCCCCCCTCCTGTCATTTTGTCAACACCATCACTGTGTGGAGCTTAGCCAAGCGAGACATCTGACAGACAGGCAAATGGGAGTGGTGGACTTCAGCAACATAACACCCTCTCGCTGCCCTCTCTGCGCCCAGTGGTGGGGTTCAACGCACACGCTGTACATACACACACACATACAAAAGAAGAAAGACCATATTTTTTAAGCTGAACTGTATATTGGCACTCTGGTAGTTTCCAGCTGCTTTGAAAAAAAAAAAAAAAAAGACCAAGCCAATGAGCTGCATGAGTGAGTTTCCATTTGTTGCCCAGCAGTAAACCTGATGCTGAAAATTGATTGGTAAGTGACAATTCTCCCTTAATCCTGGAGGCATGTTTCCAAGAGCATTGTTAGAGGGTCAGACAATAAGACTAGGTGTCCTAGAGGATGATTACAATTTCATTTTTTTGTACTGCCAGTCAAGGGAGGGCCATTTTTCAACCTGGACACTTGCCATTCCAATAAAATGGCACATTGCTGATTGAATGCTATAAAAGCAGAATGCCATAAAGGCACAATAAAATAAAATATCAACGCAGATGGAAAATATAGCTTAATTTAAATATGGTATCAGCCTCACAGTGGCCATAAATTCATGCAATTGTTCCTCTTTCTAACCAAAGCCTTTGGGTTAATGACATACCTGACACCTCACATTTTGTCTGGACACCATTGTTCTTTTGAAGAGAATAAGAGTGTCAAGGCTGTCAAATGTTGAGGTCTGTGGGCATAACATTCACAATCAAAATATGAAACAAAAACATTTCCAAGATGAACTGCCACCCTGAGCTCTACTGAATGGCTTCTCTGTGTTAAATGCTGCATGTCACTGCTAAAATCCTCTCCTTCTACATACACACTGAACGACACACTTATCAGTCAGGTGTCATGGCAAAACACTGGAAACACAGGGCGATAGGCGACTCAAATGTAACCAGCACTTGTCAGCCATGATGGATTCTGACACGAGAATATGCTAAGAAATGATTAGATAAAAATAACAGAATCCTCCTGGGCGTCTTTGAGGAGGTGTGCTGCCGACTGATAAAGGATTCAGATTTATGTAGCCTTCACCAAAAGAGGCAGATATTATGTTTTGAGAAAAATGGTAGGGAGCTTGGGTCTGACGTACAGTATACCCATCAGAAAGCACAGAACAAATACCTAAGGGTTAATAAAACACAGGAAATGAAAAACAACACCTGTTTCGCAGGTGATATCTGGAAATCATTTTCTTCTTATGGACATTTGGTATGTTTGTCCTTGAATATTGACAGTGCATCTCTGTCAGACACGTTTTCCTGACATGGATGTAATAAAACACGATGTACTGCAAGTGTCAAAAAAAAGACAGTGTACATTCAAAATAAATGCTGGTTTATTTCAATAAACCAGCAGATGAGCTCAGGCTGTCGGGTTATAGGTTGGGTACCTGGCATCATGGGGCGAAGACGCACTCGGTAATTCCTTGCCGTCTGCCATGTTGCCATGATATCAACCTGACCTGAACTCCAGTATCTAATAGAAAACTGTAATACTAATGAAGATATTGATGTTACCATGGCTTTTTATGGTCAGATTATTCATTTATACTGTTGGCATTAACTGGAAATTATACTGTATTGGTTGGCTTCAGAATTAGTTAACCTTAGTTCACACAAGTTAGCCCACAGTTCGCCCGTTAATTAGTATTAGCATTTAGCAAGTTAGAGAGAAGATTCAGCTGAGCTTTGCTGCCTTGTGCAATGTAGAAGGATTCCACACTATTGGTGCTGATGTCATGGGATGGATCTATGTTTCGTGTATGAAATAATGTGCCGTTTTTAATACCTATTACCTGTTCAAGAGACATTAAACAGCTCGTGTGTATTTCAACAGAGGAAAGTGTAATTTGTTTAGGAGCTGACCTAAAAGATCTGTAAAGGGAAAACACATTTTTACTAGTAATTTCTTAGTCGATGGATATTATTGAAAAAGTTTTTGTATTTTGTATAAGGCTGAATTGATATTTTATGCATGAATGGCTGGGACATTATGTGCATGTCTTGTCATTTTATAACTTCATAAAGTTTAATTTCCACATTAACAGTGGAGGTTGACTGAATAAAAAGTCATTGTTTGGCAGTTTTAATTCACCATAGTTTTTACCGCAGGCTAAAACAGCCCACATCTGGGTCAGTCCCTTTTTGATCCAGCACAGTTACCAAAATGACTCATATTGAGTTGTTGTTGGTTTTTTTTCCCAATCCCAGTTTTAAGAGTGAATGTGATTTGTGTATCAGAGCAACAAGGTTAGTGGGGTACTCACATCAAAAATGTTTTGTTGAATGACACTGAAGACTACACTGATCAAATCCCTGATCTCAACACTAACTAAAGTTTAATCACTCAACAAAGTGGTACCAATGTGGAATCTTGCTGCATTCTAGGCAACTTGTGGAAAAAAGGAGCTCTGAGTTGTCAAACTTGGAAATCACTGCTTCCAGAATAAACATAAATGGCTGCTGCACATATTTTAGCGTTCAGCAAACGGTGACAATATGCCAAACTTATTTTTTCTCCTCCGAGTTCGGAAATGTCCGAGTTGGAATATAGATTTCTCAGTTCCGAGTTTTCATGAACACAGCATCCAAGCAGGCATTTTTTTTTTTTACATCGAACTCACTGTTGGAGATGATGGAGAGTAAGCTTATGAAGCCAGGGGAAGACGTCCTAACAACAGAAAAAGGACTTAAAAATAAGTGGCGCTGGGCGTGGATAGAAGAGAGGGGCAGAGCCAACAAGCCTTTTGGTTATTTATTTCCTATTTTGTATTTAGAATCAGTATAAAATAGTTTACTGCTGCACTGTAACTGTTTACAAATAGTTTTTGTATAAATTGTCCTTTACTGAATTAAATGGTTGCTAATCAAATAATTCCTCAAAATAATTAGCTTGACTAAGTTTCACCTTTACCATTATCATCTTTAATTTCTCAAGATTTATTCTTACTTTAAGCCCTGATATTCATAAACTGTAAAAGTCTCACCAATTTGAAGTTCTGGTTGATGGCTTTTGAAAAATAAGCACCTGAGCAATAAGACATTTGCACCAACCACTCCTTTAACACAGATATAAGATGACTACTCTTTCTCATGGGCAAACCTTACACACAGGTTTTTGAAACCGTCTTGTAGCAGTCATTATTTACACAACCAACGCAAATCACATGTTCATCTTCAGCAAAGTGTACTAGCACTTAAACTACAGTTTTCAGATTTTACCTCATTGAAGACCCCAGCCTTTTGTATTTGCATACACACCTATTTATTTCTATTTTACCACACACACACACACAAAAAAAAAACAAAAAAAAACTTCAATTGTTTCAGGTCCCAGATTCATAAGTTGATTCCCCTCACGGGAGACAACCTTACTAGTTTCTACCTCCACATAATCACACATGTTAGCAAAAACAAAAACAATTTGGGTTTCACCTTGAAAATTAGGATCTCTCAGAGGAGCCTGCTGGGAGGCTGGAATCAGGAATCATTTGGGTGTTCATTTCATTTTCTGGTGAAAAAACCCATTGATAGGTTTTCAAAGTACGTAAACCTATCAAGTCAGTTATACTGACTTAACAGAGTCAGAAACAGATGCACTTAGGTTAAAGACAATGTGCTCAAACACACGGAAGACAACAACATTTCTTTTAAACTGTTTTGTGGCTCAGCATCTATTCAGCTTCAAATTTTGAGCAGAAAGCAAATGACAAAGGGTGGCAGCAGCAGCAATTTCACATTTTCTGCAGGAATTACAGTCTAGTTTCAGATTTGCTTCAGTCTCAACTGAATTACCTATTAAGGAAAACTATCCCAAAATAGCTTCAAATGGCCCACAACATTTCAGAAACCAAATCATATCCAGCAGAGACTAACCTGATAGCTGATGTTGAAACAGACCATTCAGTGTACGGGGGATTGGGGCACGGATCCTCCACAAAATGCTTTATGAATGCAAGTTCACCTCTCAATATTGTACAGTACTCATGCAACAGCTGCATGTGGCAGATTTTGGTGCCTGTGGGAAAATTTTATCTAATGGGCAATATGAAAAAATAATGCATTTAAGAATATTTACAGTTCAGAAAAAAAAAAAAGTAAAAAAACCTCCAACTTATTTTCTGCAGTACCAAAAGTTGAACACATTTTCTTATTAATATATATATATATATATATATCAAAGATTTTTTTGGTATTAACCACTGGGATGTTGTTGATCAAAACGCAGTGGCGTGTGTACTGTCGCCGGTGAAGAATCCTGCTTGTAATGTGTAACATCAGATATGTTGTTATATGTTATGGGTTTGAAAAAAAAAAAAAGGAGAAGAAAGAAATAATAGAAAACGGGCTTTCAACATATTCAACATATAATGGCTAATTGATGGACTTTATGTAGAGAAAAATTAAACTCTCCAGACTGCGGTCAAAGCCAACCGTCACTTGGCGGTCTGATGGAGGACCAACACACAAATGCACAAACTTAGCCATTAATGTTAGCCTGTATAGTTAGGTGTTGGGTTGCAAAAGTTGGGTCTGCTACAGTAGTGCATTCAGTAACTTTCTCACACTAGCACGTTAAGTGGTACCAAGAGCACACACACACACACACACACACACACACACACACAGAGCCGTGCCTCTCACTTCATGCTTGCTCTCTGATTATACTGTTTTCTTATTAGTTTCACTTTGAACAATGTTGTTCAATGTTTTGTTGTAAGCTTGTTATTTTCATTATCAATTAATCTTTCTTATTTTCTTGAATAATCAATTAGCTTGTTTGGGCCACAAAATGTATGAAAATACATAAAAATGATGATTACTGTTACCAAAAACCCAAGGTGACGTAGCCTCAAAACTATTAATTATGAGAGATTTAATTGGATAGTTGGCAACTAATTAATTGACTTATGGTGCAGCTCGAGTGTACAGACATGAGTACATGTGTGGCATTTGGATGAATAAGAGGTTAATGACCCAATTTAAATAATAATGTTATGTTCAAGAAACAATCTTCTACAAAATGAGCACTTTTTCAATGGTGCTTTGCACATAGTTAAATGAATTGTTGTGTAATGTATTGTTTTAATCTGTTATGTGTTTAAACTAACAAAAAACAAATCCTTCGTGGCATAAAAAATAAACATGTTCAATTTCTATATGTTGTGGTGATTGTATTTGATCATGTTGCTACGGAGCCCCTAAAGTCCCAAAAGGTGGTATTTTTTTATCTTGTGTGCCCAAGTTAATATTTTGTTCCCCACACACAAGATAATAACTCGTGTGCACAAGATTAAAAAAAAAAAAACTTCTTGGACTTTAGGGGCTCCATAATCTTCAACCATCTCACCCACCAAAAAAATGTACCATTCAAATAAAGCAATGAACGCCGCCATGTTTCAAACAAACCTGAGAAATCAACAAACTATTAAAAGCTATAAACGCAACTTACCCCTGTGGTCTTCAAAGCATAGGTCTATCACGCTTTTAGCCTACTGTTAACCTGTTCCCACAAGATAAATAACTTGTTCGCACAAAATATTAACTTGTGCGCACAAGATTAAAAAAATACCACTTTTTGGGACTTTAGGGGCTCCGTATGTTGCTGTATTAGACATTTAGTTATTTTAACTCATCAGAACATTACATTGGTCTGGTTATTGATACCATTTGTATTTTAGCATTGGAGTGGAAGAAAATACATGTTTATTTACCAGAAAACTAAGGCTGTTACTGACCATTATGAATTTTACATTTCAGATTTAAAGAAACTGTATAGGGCTGCACGATGTTGGAAAAAACTGACATTGCGATATTGTTGGGTTTTTTTTGTTTTTGTTTTTTGCGATGTAACACAAGTCTGTCTCTTATCATTTCACTGTGCACAGCACCATAGCCACAACGCTCTGCTAGGCTATGTAAAGCTGTGATGAAACAGTCTGCGGTTTCTCCAAACTGTTGCTGTCTTTGCTTGAACTTTGCACATTCAAAAATCACATTTCTTCTCACGCCAAAATGTACACCAGCTGTTTTTCAGTGCCATACTCACTCGCCTCCTCCTCCACCAGGAGGTAATGTTCCACCCTCAGCCTCGTCACACTCGTCACCCATGGTGTAAATCAGTGGTTTCCTCCGGCTCCAGTTCTGGTCCTGAGGCTGTCCTGTAGCTCTCAGAGCGGCCAATCCATTTTGGCCACTTTGGTCTTCAGGCTTTGTTAAGTCGAATTTTAGCGGTGGAGAAACTTGTAACGGCTTCATTTTGCTGGCAGGGGATGCCCTTACACTAATTAGCTTGTTAGCCTAGCCTCTTACCGGCAAAAAAGTCAGCAAAAAAAATATGAGGGTAACCTAGGTAACCTAGCTTTGAATCGCTGACTTAGTTTGTAAGTTAAGATACACAAGCTAACATAAAAACGCAATTTACTTTGTTGACTTTGTGGCACATTTGTAACGCTGGGCACAACTTGAGCGGGAGCACAGGGGAAGTTGGGCGCGGATGCAATGGGCAGATTGAGAGAGAGGGAGAGATGGTTTGAGCACGTGCACTGCTGTGTGACTGAGCACAGAGGACGAATCTGTGAACGAGCAGAGAAAGAAACTGAGCACAGAATAGATTTTTGGTTGCTCAACCTTAAGTTTTTATTCACTCAATTTTATTTTTTCTTCAAATACTATTAGTGCGCTCATACAATTTATTTTCCTGCGCTCAAAGTTTCCCATTACTCGCTCAGAAATGAGGCACAAATATAACTCCATACCTAACTGGTCTAAAAAAAAATTTTGAAAATGAATTAATTATCTGCAAATTATATGCCATTGTCAAGTGTCTGTGCTGTAGTAGTGACTAGCAGCGTAATCATGTAATACTCGCCCTTATCACTAGATGGCAGCAGGTAGCGAATTGCATTGTACGTTGAGACAAGAGAATTAGTGATACATGAATGCAACAGGTAGCGATGACAGCATTGTGGCTAGCAAGACTGCAATGACAGTGATGGAGAGGTTTTTGAAAAGGACAAATGCTAACTTCGAACTGGGCCCTGGACAAAATTCGGACCCAGATGAAGGTACTAGTATGAGTGGAGGTCAAAAGAAGGCAAAGACGGTGAGCTCGAGGCAATACAGCGAGAGTTACCTTTCATTTGGATATCAGCTCTGTGTTCATCCAAACAGGCACAGGTTTCACACTGAGTGAGTAAAATACACTGAAATTGACATTTTGTACATGCAACTCTTCATATTTCTCAGTGTGGAACAGTGAAATCTTTCCCAAATATTATTGCTTCTGTCAGAATAAGCACTATATTTCTGTATTCCTGCTAACAGAACGCTTTTGGACAGAATTGGAGTTTGCAAAACACTTAAGTTTTCTACTACCTTTAGTTTCAAGACCACATTGTTGTGGCATTTCATGTTCAAGGTGTATTTTTGAAGTGGACATGTTAAGTGCACTTTTTATTTGAAAGAAGAAATATAAAGGATGATAAAATACTTTTTTGTTTTTATTTGATTCCTATTCAAGAGACTTTGATGAGAATGGCTATATTGTTAATTAAATTGCACTTTTTATTTGAAAGAAGAAATATAACAGATGATAAAGTACTTTTTTCTTTGTGTTTAATTGATTCATATTCAAGACATTTTGATAAGAACAACTATATTGTTAATATAGGCTACAGAGTATCATTTTTTTTTAATTTTTGGTTGGTGGTGTGCCTTGTGATTTTTTTCAATGAAAAAAATTAACCTTGGCTCAAATAAGGTTGAAAAACACTGCTGTAGAGGAACAGCACACTTTTCTTAAATTGACTTGTTCAAAAAAAGAAAACATCGCACGTCATGCAATATGACTATCATGCATGTGCACGTCGCGATGACGATGTTTAAACGATGCATCGTGCAGCCCTAAAACTGTCCACAAAAATGGTACAGATTTTTAACTGGTGAAGAAATTTTTGGCAAATGCTGAGGATATACTGTAAATCTACAGAATTATCCGTTGTAGGATTGACGGAAGTGTCCGTAACATTAATGGATAAATTCCTGGTAATTTTCTGCCATATCCGTTTTTAATGGGAATTTTTTTACAGTGTGAAAGTCTTTGAAGTGTGGTTTATAAAAAATACATGTAATTTGATATATGTAGACTGCTGTAAATTTAGCATGTTTATTTTGGGGAGGGGGGGTAAAGAAAGTTGAAGAGATAAGATTGAAAATCCAAAGGAAGCTTCTAAATTATTTTAATCTTTAGAACTTCACTGGTGTTTGTGTATTTATGCTTTTCTCCAGAAAAAAAGAAAATTACCAAACACTGTGACCCTGAATTCACAGATGTTTTACTGACCATGTCATTTGGCACAGGTGTTCCTGGCATCGTGCCGATCACTTCAACTGGAATAGATTCCATGTCTATTACCCTTTGTTTACTTGGAAATTATTATAATTGAGGTCTTTACACATTTCTAATTATTCATAAGGGTTTAAGGCTCCAGGCAAGTTTTTCTGCAAAAACAGGTAACTGAGCCTTTTTGCTCGATTTTCACTTCAACAAGAAATAGGCTATTTTTAATTTGGAAGCATTGAACATTCATTAAACTTTACTTTACTTGTATTAAAAAAAAAGTAGTCTCTAAACAGACAACAACAAAACTAAAGCACAGACAAACAGTGTGATTTGATAAATATATTGATAAAAAGGCAAACCAATGAGGTCCGCTCTGTTTTTCTTACACGAGTTAATCATTTTGTGTAAACCTGTATTATTTAAGATCCTCTTTTTTTTTTTTTTTTTTGTTCACAGAAAAACTAATAACTCCATATTATCTGATCCCTTTGATTTTTTGTAAGTAATGCCTCTGAACACTTCAGTTCATTCTGCAGTGAACCAATTATGACCCATTAAACATCTGAACAGAATGGAATTGGGGAATAGATAAATTGCTGATGGCAGCTTAATGATTAGAAAAGCAGTCCATGACTGAGAGTTGAATCTCACAAAAAGCCAAGAACATCGAAGTGTGCAAGGTGAACGTGTGCCCCCCACCCCCAAACCAACCCACAGAATAACTGCTTCAGTGGAGCTGTTCAATGGGAGAACATGTGATCTGTGAAGGGCATCTCCCCAGTGTTAGAGAGAGCAACTTTATGAGTGTGAAACATGCTGTTGGTGGAAAAGGCTGGGTGTGCTTGCCAACTGCTACCTGGATAAATAAAGTTGGGAGGTAAGGAAACGAGACAATCATTCAAAGAGCAGGAAACTGTTTTATCTCCCTCCATCTGAATGACATTTATATGTGATATTTAAACCCATTGTGCCGTGGCTGTTGTGATAGAGTATTAACAGAGGATTCATCTGTAATCTCTCGTTTAAAAAAAAAGCGTTTGTGATGCAAAACGCCTGGGGCCTTTCTGTGTGGAGTTTTCATGTTCTCCCCGTGCCTGCGTGGGTT
Source organism: Remorina albescens (assembly GCA_034769265.1). Taxonomy (NCBI): domain Eukaryota; kingdom Metazoa; phylum Chordata; class Actinopteri; order Carangiformes; family Echeneidae; genus Remorina; species Remorina albescens. The sequence continues at coordinate 14,474,301 of CM068479.1, forward strand.
TCCTCCGGCTTCTCCGGTTTCCTCCCACCGTCCAAAGACATCATGTTTGGGTTAACTGGTGACTCTAAATTGTCTGTAGGTCTGAGTGTGAGTGTGAGTGGTTGTTGGTCTCTGTCTGTCTCTGTGTGTTGGCCCTGTGATGGACTGGTGACCTGTCCAGGGTGTACCCCACCCTCGCCCAATGTGAGCTGGGATCGGCTCCAGTACCCCCAATGGCCCGTAAATGAATAAGATGTAGAAGATGAATGAATGAATGAAAATACAGAACTATCATGTTCAATAAAATACAAAGTAGCAATAATGATTAAGATAAATAAATCGTTTATTTCTTTTTGGGTTTGTTTCTCCTCATAATTTTTCAAGCAGTAAAGCCAAATGTCCAATATGAAGATGTGCTGATTTTCTCAATTTGCTCCTTGTAAACTCTTTGGGTTTGTCATTCAAACAAAACAGGACATTTCAGGGAAATAGTGGAAAGCAAGTATTTGACAATGTGTGTGTTCTGAGATATAGCCTTAGCTTAAAAAAACTAAAAGTACAATAATAGGCTTACTGCAATAAATACTAAACAGATAATTATCCATTATGACTGCATGCACTTTGGGTTGCATTTTCATATGCATGAAAAGTGCTATATAAATAAATAAAGTTTAAGTTTAAAGTTTATATGTTCTCTGCTCTGGGGGCTTGATTAAAATGAATGTCAAAACTGAATAAAACCATGTAGAAGTGGAAGATAATAGAATTTGACTTACATCTAATGTCATGACCGATATCTACACTACAGGTCACAGAACATATGTTGGGCCGTGAGCATCATTCTACATTCATGAGCAAGAGACTGAGGCACTCTCCTTTACATTTGGAGGGGAAGGACTCATTGTTGCTTAATAACAATTCACTGATGAGAGCAGAAGCAATTTATATGTCTATGCCACTGAGGCGAGGGATGCTGCACAGCTTTTGTTTATAATGGTTATACATATTGCACGTCACTGCAAAACAAAAAGCCAAGGCTTTCACTAATGGCTCATTACTAGAAGAACATAGACAACCTGTTTACAGGAACTGAATAATTAAGTGTCAGCCAATTACAGTAGTGGCAGTGACAGCGAACACTAAAGAAGCATAGTGTCCTCAAGGCAGCTCTTATCTTTATTTTTACAACAACCATCTATGAAATTATGATGTGAAATGGAGGTGCTTGCAGTGATGAACCTAGACATAGTTTGGATCTCATTCTCCAGCTCTCCTTAGCTTTGCGGGGGCCTTATAGAGTTTCAGTTCATTGTGTTGCTGTCCTGTCTTCAACTTTACCACTCTGGTTCAATCTCACTCCATTGTAACATGTACTTTCATTTTCAGCAGTAGCAGGGCAGTTGTTTTCATCAAAAGGAAAAAAAGTGGGTGAACATAGTGGAACTTTATAGTGGTTCCTAAGGCAGACGGTCGAGCAGAGCTGAGATGGTATAGATCAAAATCACGGCTAAAAGATGGCAAATATTGGACATACAGCAGGTAGAAGCAAATGGGATTTCAGCTGATTTCATCTGTTGCTCTCTAACTCCTTGATGTGTGAAGACACGTGTTTCCTACCATGTTTGTGAAATCCACTTCAAATGTGATATGTGATTGTTGTGTTGATAACTTGTTTCACCTGAATCCAAGTGGCCAAAAAAAATGATAGTTACTATTAATAGAAGGTACAGTATGACAACAAGCATATGAACAGCAACAGATAAAAAATGCAATGTGCTGTGTCGATCTGTCTCTGATAAATAATAATTAATAATTAATTAAAGTAAAATGAATTGAATCTGATTAGACTGTTCAGTATCATTTATCCAACATGAAACAATATGGGCAGAAATGTCCTGCCGGTTACAATATTTGATATTTGATATAACACTGTAAAGGCAGAACAAGAGATTCCATGACTCACTGAGAAAAACACTTGGCAAATAATATTATGAATATATTCTATTCTATTGCTATTCAGCTTCTCACAATTGGTATTTGCACTCCGCCTGAAGTGCATTCATCTCTCAGTGTTAAGTGTAATTATAGGACTCGTTCTTAGCTGACGTTTGTCACATCAAGAGAATTATAATTGTTTTAAGCCTTTGAAGAAGCAGTTAATGGTAGATCAGATACATTTCACTGAGCAAAGGCAGCAATATACCGACTCTTGAATCCTTTATGGACAACACCACCACTACTGTGGCTGTCAATGCTTTTTAATTTGTGATCATCGTATATTATCCCAAACATGCCCTTTTTAACAAAGAGCCAATACTCAGTTCCCTGTGTCCCACATTAGACAATGCTGATAAAAACTTGTGTTCTAGGAAGCATAATAACAACTAATCCATGACCCAGACTTTTAGTGATAGAAAAATAAACACTGGTGTTGTTTCAAATGTTTTCTGAGAGCAATGGGAGCAGGAGCACAGCACCGGAAATGTGGCCTTGAATATAAAACATCTGGCTACTCTTCAACCTGCACTGATCATGGTCCTTTTAATTACTTTCTCATTTGTAGGAGCCACCTAAGGTTCTGTTTATTGTAGCCCACTTCATTACTGTCGTGTGGCCAATGTGGTTGCTATGGTGTGGCCATTGTACTATGTCCTTTGAATTTCAATAATCACTCAGTCTGATTTATGCTCAGGACATTAACAGCCTCAACATATATAATTTCCTCACCTCTTAAGGACGCAAACTCCATCCCTGAAAGTCATATCTGTAATCACGCCTTTCTTACAGGTTTCATTGGATGGCAGGAATACCAGTCACATTTGTCTTTTCTCCATGCAATTCAGTCATACCAGTGTTTTATGTAACATAACAGTGACATCACTGCTGCTTTCTAAAAGTCACTTAGAGGTTGCTTGGCATGTGTGTCAGGTGCACGATTACTTTAACCACTTCCAACTAAACTACCGCTCTGCAACAGATAAAAGTTTACACAAGCCTGTTAGATCAAACATGCCAGACTTCTACGATGTCCTTTAGTATCAATAAAGCTCAAGTTTATTACAAAATGATGGATATCTCACTCAAAAGCAATTGAGACACAGCCGAGCCTCTCTTCAAAAGAAAATATAGGGAGACTCTGCTCCCCACACTTACTTACTGTAGGTAAGCGTTATTTTTTCAGAGCAATTGTTCTTTCATCATCTGAGTTCTAAACAATGCCCCTAGAAAAGAGGTGGACTGTTCCCACTCAGTAATTATCCTTGGTAACCATTTGTAGTCCATCCATGTATAGATTGACATTACCGTCTCCCTTCCTTGGTCAATAGTTAGGCCTGATTCTACATCTGCTCCATACTGCACGTCAATTCTCACCATCACAATGTGTCAGACATTGTTTGTGAACACCTTGACTCTGTAAGCTGCAAATTTTATTAAAACAAAACAAAAAACTAAATTCAGACTAGGAGCTCCCATCAATGAGATATCATGGGGAGTTTTTCTCAGCTTCTGTACATCTTGATTGAATTTCTTCATTGTCACTTGTAAGAAAGTATTGATCAGATGTAAATGATGATCGGTGGGATATTTTCAACACAGCAAACGTGACACATTGACCAAAGAAGGCTGGAGTAGGCTGAGCATCATTCCTCTCTGTTTCATCTTAAAAATCCTTATAGAGAATACAATAGGATCACTTTCTATTTGAAATGACAACAAAAATGTACAAATACTGAATCGTTTCCTTGTACGATATTTTATTTAACTGCTGAAAGTCTCGTGGTTTGTATAAGGACAAAATGCTGTTACAACAAAAGGTCATTGTCACAGGGAATTTAAGGTCAACAGTACAATGTAACTATAATCTTAGCCCAGCTCTGCCATTAATCACTACATCTTTATTTTCATGTCTGACCCTAAAGACAGATTGAAGAGGGCCTCTATTTCATTTACAAGAGATCCAACTAGATATCACCATTTCCAAGAAGAGTCTGCAAAGGGTAAGACCCATCAAAGATCGTGCCAAGAAAACGTGACAAATATTTTTGAGGAATTTTTCAGAAATTGAATATTTAAAAATGTCTTAAGGTGGAGCTGTTTGATCTGAAGGAAGACAAGCGAGAGGGGAAAAAAAGGAAAAAACAAGTCAAAAGCAAAAGCACGGTCTTGCTGTAGCCACCTTCCCAACCCTGACCCTGAGGTGGACGGTCATATCTCATGGGACTAGTGTCAATGCAGCGTTGTTTTCTCCCTAAGTACCGATTGACTTCTGCAGTGACACATAGCCCTGCACCACCATTATGGGGCCTGAGTAAGCCACTCAATTCATTAGAACTATATCCTTCTTAATCAACCTCTTACATGATGAGAGATGAGCAACAAAATAGTAAAATTTTCTGCAGATTCTTGAATTTCTTGTGCTTTTATTTCATTTTATTTTATTTTTTTTGGAAAGTACCTCCATATTTCAGCATGTATAATAGAAGTGACAAATCTCACAAGATGCCCTTTCAATGTTGGCATATAAAGCAGAATTAAGTATCGACCAAAGGCTTAACAAATGCCACTATCATACATAAAAATTGAAAAGGTTCATATTCCATTATTTCTCATTCCTTAAGGCAACTCCATCAGGTCACATAATGGCAGGTTGCAGTTAACATATGAAATGGGTTCTCTTACGCACCACTGATGTGACGATAGTGAATCAAGCAAAGCGAGGCAGCGCAATATGTAGACTAGACAGCTCAAGTCACAGTTCATTTTACTGCAGCAGATACACCTCGCAGTCAGTCTCCTCAGTGTTACACTACAGCAACAAAAAAAAAAAGTAAAAATGAGAATGTCACAAATGATAAACCATGTTTGGGCCTTCAGAACAACAATGAAAATATGACAGGTGTTTTAAGAACCATTCAACTCAAGAGAGGTTTTGAGTGCCTTTGAGATCAGAAGCAAAAAGATCTGCCTACAGCATTACATTATCCCCTGTCCAGACAGAGAGAGGAAATTTAAGATGAATATCTCTTTAAGAGTTTCAGTTTGAAATAAGCTTAAAAGAAAGAGGGCCATAAATCAAATATTCTGTTTTGCTTTCAACAAAATCCAACCATGTTAGCAATAATAAAAGCAATTTCCAGAGTTGTATGTTAAATGCATCTTAATCAACTGCTACTGCTTCAGTTGAACCACTCTATGGCCGCACTAGATCAAAAGACAACACCGTGTGATAATACACTGGCTAATTTACAACGACTATTAAAAGCATAGCTAATTATGCATATTTGGCAGGGGCAAAAGTCAACAAGACACATGTGAACCCCTGCAGGTGGAGTGAAACAATGATGGGGCAGACGTGCTGTGGATTCAATAGTTTCCTCTATTAACTGGTGACCTTTCATGAAATCAATCCATGGATGCTTGCAGTGATGACAAATCTTTAGAAATATAAAAAAAACCTTTAGCTATCCCTGTAAGTGCCTTATTGCTGTCCTTTGCACGGCATTTGAACTCTGAGTCCTTGTCGCCAACACAAATGGCCCTAAACTATACATTCTGTGCGAAAGTTCATTGTTGGTCTTGGAAATAGTAATAGCTGGGTGTTGAATAACAAGCGTGATCACAATCAGAATAACTAATTGTGAAAACTCCATTCACTGAGGAAGAAGCTGAGGCAAAAATAGGACTTTTAGTTAAGATTTTTTTTGGGGGGGGGATTTTCATAGTGCAATCAAAGTAAATATCACAAATTACAGCTTTTCCTGCAACCTGACACAATGTCTATGAAACTTATTATGCTCAGTATTTAAGTGGTGGGGCTGTCTAAAATTTAAGAACCACATTGCAAAAGATCTTTTGGAGGAATTTGTGTAAGACTAGAAGTGATCTAAATGTAGAGTAAAACTTCCTGTGTTAACAATGTGTAATCACAGGCCATTTATAATTTCAGTTCTCCCAAATAGGTCTCAGCCTTCCCACTATCACTCCCCAATCACATCATTATAAGATTAGCTGGTCATAGCTTGGTCTTCCTGTGAGCAAAGTAGGCAGATGTAGTGCTGCAGATCATTTAATGCCTGGCGCGTGTTTAGTTTAATTCTCCTCCCTTTAAAAATAAATCAAGGTTCAGCAGGTTACAGTTGACTAATCTCTTCTGCCTGGAAAATCCAGCTGTATTTTCCAAAACAAAGACTTTTGAGGACATAGTCAATTCATGCCAAGTTTAGAAAATGTACTAACGCTGATTATCTGTGTTGTGATAATTAGTTTTCATCACATTCCCCCTTCAGGAGGCACCATACAATCTGTGCTGACCACTGTACCGCAATTACCACTGTAATGCCCCTGTCAGCAACTGGCTCTTTAAAAAAAATCACCTTCAACTATGATGGCAAACGATATTTTAGAAATCAAATTATGTTTGAAAATTGTTGCAAATTTCCAGGTGAAGGTTATTCATGCATTTCCCTGATGTGAACAAAATTTTAGGAGTATTAAAGGGTGTGTGCTTAATTTGCAGACAACTAAATGCTAGGGGTTAAAATATCAATTGTTCCCCCAGTTACATGACTCATACATCATCGATGTACCTCCCTGGTGTTGGTTGTTGGCAATAACCTTGAGTTCTCTTTCTACAAATCTCAATGTAAATACATAGTTTACATTGTGTGCGTTTATGTGTTTCACATCAAATTACGGGAAAATGTAGGCATCTGTCAATTTAGTTAATGACAAACAAAAGAAAATACTGACTTCAAAAGCCATCGTGCTCCCCGTACATGCATTCCTCAGCAACTGCATTCAACAAATACTCCAAGAAAAGATGAGAACAGTATTGAAATGTTTTGGGGCACTGAGGAGAAAAAGGAAAGGCAAGTTTTATAATGCATGCCTTTCTGCGTGTGATGTCTCCATGGTATAGTCAAAGCCCTGAATTTCCCCTCACAGCTCTCATTAAAGCACTGGTGTCAGGCACTGGCAAAGAAGAAGGATGATTTTATCAATGATTTAATTAATGATTAAACCCCCCCTGTCCACACATTTCTCTTTTATTCATTCTTCTCAGCCATCACTCTCGCTTCTTCCTAACCCTTATATCATTCGCGCACGCACATACAAACACAAACACACACACACACACACACACACAGAGAAATACACACACAACTGCTCTTTTTCAAGACACTGCAACACACAAGTAGCCTTGTCCTTTCTTGCAGTTCCCATGACTTCAAGTTGCTCCCTTCAGGACCAGCAAGCAGCAAAAGTCCCAAAAAGCAATGTCACCACTATTGAGGAGGCATCACATTCAGTGAATTACCACCACAAAAGGACAACTGTCCTCAGCCTGCCCAGAACTGAGAAAGATAATAGCCTAGTTCAACAAATCAGCTCTTCCGTCCACCTTTAAAGTCTTTCAATATCTAACATGCTTAGCACACGGAGAGCTTTGCCCGGAGAAATTAAGGCTTCAGTATTTGACAGGACTGAAATGACCCTCAGATTAGAAATCTAAGACTGCTCTTTGCATGCTTTGAACCTATCCAACCCCTTCTTTTAAAGTGTCTGTCAGGGAGAAACTGACTAAAACCCTCTCCTTTTATACTTCTCTTACCTGGTGTTGAGGCTCAAAGCTGGACAGAGAAGCAGTAAGCAAATAGCTTGGATGAATTTCATAGCTGTCTCCCACTCCCGTTCCTTCTCCTTTCTCAGATGCTTTTTGCCTTTCCCCCGTGTCTCTCTCCCTGCTCTCTAGCTCTCCCACTGGCTGCCTGGGTTTTTTAGCGCACTCTCATACACACACACACACACACACTCAGACACACAAGCAGCAAGGCAGACAAATGCAACACAGTGGCTCGGTGAGAGGGAGGATCTCTGGCTTTAAATAACACAGGGACACGGACTGACTTGCTAATGGAAAGGAGTGGGTGGGGCTGAAATCAAGAGAGAGAGAGAGATGTGGGAGTGATATGATGTCAGCGCCCGTACAGCTACAGCTATTGGTGAGAGGCATTCTTGGCATTGTTTGGTGCTGGTTACTCCTCCAAGAATACACCTCTCCATTCAGTTCATCCTGCCTGTTTATACCCAAGATAGAAAGACCGGGCTGATGGGTGGCGATAAGGAAACATTTAATGGAACGAGTGAGAAAACCAGGTCATCACTGCAGGGAAAGACTCAAGGGGTTTAACAGTTCAGTAACAGCAAAGTCACAGCTCAGTTGAAGCAAGACACTATTGGTTTTCAAATGTAATTGGCTCCGTAAGTAAAAAATAAAGCAAGGTTGGTTTGTTCGTAAATGAATGTTTAAAATGATAACATTAAATACCTTGGGAAGGAGAAAACATTGAAACTAAGTGAAATAACTTGTTCTACCAATTAAATTTTTCTCTCTGTGCTTCTTGTCATCATTTGGCTTAAATGTTTTCCTCCTGCTTTACAGATAAAAGTCATGTCCAATCACGCAGAAGTAGATTAATTAATTGTACTAAACTTGGGCTCTAGCTGGCAAAACAGAAAAAGTAAAACAAAAAATGAAAAGGGAAAATCTTTTCCCTTATTTTTCATATTTAGGAAACTAAAATGAAAGAGATGTCTGTTAACACAAAAGAGAAACAGTTTGCACAATGAAGAAGTGGAAATATCATGCCAGCAGCCAATTTTTCAACATTAAAAGGTAAACACTCCCCAAGAAAATATAGGAAGGACAACTTATTTTAAATTGTTTGTTTTATAGTGTAAGCCAAATCCTGAAGCAGCAAGGAGAAAAGGGATCGAAATGTCTTTTACAATATATGTGACTTTATATTCCTTCTCAGGTTCACTGTTGTTTACATACATATTCCTAAAATACCTACAAGAAAATGAAAGGCTGTTCCTCATTGACCATAGTTGAACAGAGCAGATACTATTAATAAGGTTTAATGTGAAAAAAATCTGAAAATTTACAGATAAATTGACAAATTCAGCAAACATAAATGTGCATGCCAGTTTATACTTCATTGATGAAGCTGTCTGTCAATGATGCAAAAAAAAAAGCATGCTGTGTGTTAATGAAAAGACAGTGTAGTAAGTTTGTCACGTTATAGAATAAATTTTGCACGTGCATTCTAGTATTGTAAACTAAAACTACACAGCTCTTATTCTTTAGAGCAACCACACTGGAATGAAAGCCAGAAATGTATTGTAATGACTTTATAACTCCCAGCCTCACTTGCCCTGCGAGCTGCTTTGAAGTTCGAGGTTAACCTTACAAAAGTAAAAACAGCTCAAGAACAAAATGTTGAAGAGTGAGAGGGCGTTTCAAGTCAGACTCAAAGCCATGTAGTACAGCTAGAATATTAAGCAGTCCATACAAAAGGTGGAGGTCACACACCATAAGCATGATAAATGGTTTTCATTACACATTTAATAGAGTTTGGAGTCTATTGTACCTAAATAGTATCCCATTTTCCATACTGAAAGATTTCCACCCATTTACTTGGTCTAATTAGAAGTTCATGCTTGGAAATCCATGGTGACCAGTTGTAATGAGTCTGCTAGACTGCAGCTTGCCTTGGTTACTTGAGAGAACACCCTCGGTGGACCTCTGTAATCCGTCTCAATCATGTATCACATCAGCAAGAAATTTGTAGTCCCAGTCTTCTGAGCCAACCTGTTGAGTATGTCATCATACTGAAGAATAATCACTGTAAAATGAGTCCAAATTGTTGACATTATGCAAGATTATGTTTGGATTGATCCCCATAGCCAAGCCTGAATCCTACATCAGTTGATTTGTATATTGTGTTCATTAATGCTTCATTAGAATTTTTATCATGCCCAAAGTGGGATGGTTTGATTTTTGTCAGAGCCAAGTCCTGTTGTAATGTTTCTTCATAAATTCTGCATGAATGAAAATACATTTTTGATGGCCCGTAGTTTGTAGTTACAGAGCCAAACTTGGTCACATTGACATAGAAGATTTTTATTTGTATATTTTCAGTCATTTAAATTGTTTTACGTAATCTAAGCAATTTTTTGGTGCTTTCCTTAACCACTTACAATTACAGTATTTCAGCTGAGTTTGTTGCATTAGATATTTAATACATGCCTCACGGCATGTATTAATTATTATGAGTGCATTTCTTATTGTCCGTAAGCAAAGTCACAGTCATAAACAGCCAAGAAATGATGAAACAAAAATCTTGCATTGGCAAGTTTTGGAGATTTTGGCCATGAAGTAAAAGTCTGAAGTTCATATATCAGATTTTTATCTCACTGCGATCACTGGAAGAAATAATAAATATTGGACTTAAGCAGCACAGTCAGACTTTAGTTTTAAGGTGTTGTACTGTACAAGTTGTTTAGATTAAGTCAGAAAGATGTGACAGTCCTAGAAGTTGCTGGTACACTCGGGGGACTTACTTCAGTGTTTATCTGTTAATTGCTTTATATGTGTTGGTGTAAAGTATTTCAGTATCTGTGTTTGTTTGGGTGCATTCCTGTATTTCTATCTTTACAAGGACCACTTTGAATTTGTGAATGTTTTGCAAATTGAAGGTAGAACTGACTTCAAACACACGTTTGAAGGGTACACTTTTTAGGGACTTGGTTTGAGAGATAAGGGTTGGGTGAGGTTAAGATTAAGATTAGGGTAGAGGCTGAAGTTGGGCAGGTAATACTAAACTAATAATGTTTATTGTGTTTCATGTTTTAGCAAATGTAATCTTATTATGAAACTGCTTTTCCAAAATTTCCCATATATTGTATCATATAAATCCCATATATTATATTCACTGGTTCAATTCAACATAAAGAGAAATTAATTTTTATTTATTTTTTTACTTTTTATTTGTCCAATGGGGGGTTTCGCAGCATATTGTAGAGAAGATCTTCAATTCTCAATCTCTTCAACACAGTCATTACCAGAGTTGACAAAATAGAAGAAGAAGTAAAAACAATACTTTTTTCCAAAGGTCTCTGCAGTGGGAAAACTGCCTCAAATATCTTGCTAGAAAATACATAGCTATCGGCTCTTGAGGAATGTCATACTACGTCTTTTTAGTCCACATTTCCCTAGACTAGAAATCTCCTCTCTTTATCTTCTGGTCTCGAGCTGCTGTCGTCACCTTCAGGCTACAGTCCCAGCAGACAATGTTTCATTTGTTGGCAGTAACATATTCAAGGACAACAGTATTGACTGGCAGTTGCCCCAGTAAATCAAACTATTCTGATATGAAGTCAGCTAAAATATTGGCCTGTCTGCAACATTGCCGCTCTCACTCACAACTGTTTGTGTTCTGCAAAGATGCATCTCATTCCCCCTCCACTTTTCCTCCTCATGAATATTAAGCTCCAGAAAAAGTTAGCAAGTACTGTACTAAAATCTTCATAGTCTATTAAGTATGTTTACAGAAGGTTTGCAATAGAAGAGAGAAAAAAAATGCAGCATTTTCTTGCATAAATTTCATTTCTCAATAACTACAGTGCCATTTTGTGTAGCGAGGGAAAGAGAAAAGTCTGGCAGTAAAGCTGAAGCTTAAGGCACTTCCCTGTCAGTTAATTCATTCTCTCATTGCATGAGCATAGAAAAATGCTTTCACAGAACTGGTGTTTAAATAATAAAAAATAAATTTCTCTAGTCAATATTGTTTTTGTGGGAGATAACAGTTGTGCTAGATAACAAAAAGTAAAATTAATATATTTAACTTCAAAAATTGAGTAATGGGGAATTTAAGCATTTCTCAAGTCTCCAAAAAACCCAACAGACTTTCCCACCAACAGGTACAAGGTCAAAAGAATTAATGAAAGCCAGGACACCACAGCTGATACCGAACTTTTCAGCCTGAATTCAAGTTATTAACTAAACTGGTAAAGTGTAAACTTTTCCTTATTACAATGCTTAAAAAGATTTGAGCTATTATATATATTTTGATTAGTTGATACTTGGATTTAAAAAAAAAAGGATTTTAATCATAGTAATTGTATGTTTCATGTAGTCATTTAATGAATGATGTGAATATCTCATTCATATAAGCTTCAATTTTAACTTTTTTTTTTAAGTCAGGCTCTATGTTATGTAAAATTGTTGGTTTGTGAAGTGAATGAACTATGGACAAAAAAAAAAAAATGCACTTATATCTTGGATGAGCTATGGACAATTTGAATTTCCCTTCGGGGATTAATAAAGTATCTATCTATCTATCTATCTATCTATCTATGTTATGTAAAATATTTGGTTTGTGAAGTGTTTCCAATTGGTAATTATATAAAAAAAAAAAAATCCTGCAAATACCTGCATGGGGAGGTTGCACTTTGCCAAAGAGCATTTCAGTCACATTTCGTTAAATTGTGGAGCTCTGCTTTTTTGCCATTTCAGATGTAGGTCATGTTTTTTTTAAAACTACATACTTTTTAAATGTAGCTCTTACCAGAGAAAGTTATCAGGCTGAGCAAGTTAGCTGCACTTCAGGTCACTTTCAGCTCCTTTGGGGGTGATTTTTAACTTGATGACCTCGAACAGTTCAGTCAGTATGATATTCACATAGCTTTGCCTGAGTGTTAGTTCTTTGACACTGTGAGAATGTGCCACAGTCTCTGTGTGGGGCACTGTTTTTCTTATACTTGAGTTATTATATTTAAGTTAAAATTTTATTTCAGGCTAAACTGAAGGAGCGACGTGTAGCTCAGAGGGATGAATTATTTCATCAATAGATGTTAGACCAAAAATACAAATGATGTTGGCATTCAAATCAAATCTTTAATCTTTAAACAGAAACTAATGCAAATCAATTTGCAATGAATGCAGATCAATTTCATAAGCCTGTAATCCCATCACACCAGTGCTAATAACTGCAGGACAGCTAAACATAGCAATCTGATCATGGGGTTACAATAGTGCAAAAATAAAAGTCAGTAGGAGGACACCCACAGTCAGAGGCAAGATGCCACAGCACCCACACTTAAAGCCGCTAGGCTGGCAGGACACCCACTTTTAGCAGTAAAACAGCAATAGGACATCCATGTTTACTGACAGCGATGATGGTTGTGCACTGTAATAACACAGCACAGGATTTTTAACCCCGCTGAGAAGCAAAACCTCAGTCCTGGTAGCCCAGCTTTGTTCACTCCAGTTCAGTGTAATGTTCTAGTGAGTCCCCTTGGAGCAGAGCCCTAGCCTTAAACCGTGAGATGATGCTGCCACAGGAGAGGGGCTTTTGTCTGGGATTGCAGCTCAGTTTATTATGATTGTGTGGGGTTGTTACTCATTGAGCTTCTTACCCTGCATCCTCTGAGTGGAGCTAAAAACTGCTAAACAGCTTTTTCTCCAAATTATTCACCCATGTGATTGTTATAAGAAGACTATTATTAATTAAGTCGATTAATGTATAATGAAGTGCCAGATATACTTTACATTTAGGAGCTTTAGTTGATAATCTTACTGAGAACCATTCACGGAAGAATACTCTTACATCAGCAACACTACGTGTATTTAATTTTTCAGAGTGGAGGTGATGATTAAAAAAATTTTGACTAAGAAAAATGAGATAAGGCAACTGGCAAAAGATACGACCTCTTTTAACATGTGGGAGAGATGTTACAAGGAAATGAGGAAGCAATAAGAGAGTGTTATGGGTAGTATAGACTCATTTTTATCAGCGTTGTTAATGTTTAGATTCACTCCCAACAATATTATCCTACACGGTGACCTTTCTGAAAATTAGAATATCTTACCTGAGACAAGCTCACAAGAACTGTTATGGCTACGTACATGAGCTTTAAGTAGCAAAGAACAACTGAAGGGTTTCATCTCTAAAAGCATGACTATTTAACCACAGTGCCTGCTAACTCCACGCCTCAACACTTCTTGCCTTGAAAAGAATACAAAGATGGCCTTTTTGCTGACACGATTCGATTGTTAGTACTGCACTGTATCTGCCTCTGCTCTGGGCAAAGAATCTATTTGTTTATAGATCTATAAACATATAGATTTGTACTTTCTGTAATGTCAGCAGTTCTGCCATGTGGCCAACCCCAGGTTGTTCGTTTTTAACATATGTGTGTTCCTTACTGGATTGCTTTTGTACCATTAAATGACCATTTGTGGGACTGAGGTTCACCATTTCACCCTCTTCTGCTCACTGGAGTCTTTGGCCTTCACAGCATACAAATACTGGGCTATTACACTTTATGATGCCCGTTGCTTATAATATCAGTTTTGCAATAAAATTGAATAGCTAAGAGACTATATACAATGTGGCTTAATGCCTACCTTAACTTCTTACCAATAGACACAGCATCATGCATCCTTGATTATTTTTTTCCCCAAAAACCCATTCAAATATGCATTACACCAACCAAAATAGGTCACCTGTTATTTTGTTTATCAGTTTGCATAAGATAACGTTAACTTGGAGTTAAAACTTGAAATTTTGAAATGTGGGGGAAAAAAACTGAGTGACACAAAGATTCCCATCTGTCACGCAACAAAATGCAAATTGGAATTGTTCCACAGACAGAGAGCTGAATTTCTGAATGCATATTGTATAGCACCTACTTTGCACTTAAATAAGGCGTCCCTCTTGGAAGAGCAAGTGAATCAGCCAAAAAGATCAACTTCTCATTCTTTCCTCATAATTGTTATGTGTTCTCACACTGCTGTGCTACCACATGGGTGGGTGTCCTTGACACACTACTCCAGAGGAGAGCGAACAGTGAAGTACATACAAGAACACAAACTGAACAAAAAGGATTAGCAGTGCTCACATTCAGAAGCATTCTGCTTATTAAAATTACTGGTGGATTTTTACTACCATCTTCTGGCAGTTTCTCACATTACAAGTCATTTTTCAACTGGCTAAAGCTTCAAAACAGAAAGAGAGATTCACTGACATCAGATGAAAGGGATGTAAACAAAAGAAGAAAAGAGAGACAACAGCACACATTTGAATAGAGCTTGTCCTATAATCTTTATGATGTGCCACTGCTTGTTTTTTTTTTTTTACTCTGAAACTGCTGAATTGTTTCAAATGCATATTTAAGACAATTTAAGACCTCACATAGCTGCTTCTGTCAAACAGCTACTGCATGACCTGGATAAACAAAATGCTGCAGGGATGGCAATATTAACAGCATACTGCTACTCGGGCAAATGCACTACTAATGACACAGGATTTGTTATTTGAAAATGATTATCAATCTACTACATAAATAAAGCACCAAGATCAGGACTACCAAAAATCACCAGAGTTTCCCATTAGTTCCTTTCAAACAAACAATTGAGCTTTAACCTTCACTGCTCCAAGCAAAATCCAGGGACGTTCAATCATGTCGTTGTCAGATAGTTCTGTTTGAATCTCATATGAATGATCTCTGTATGAAAAACAACACAGGTTGTTTTTTTGCAGCCCTCTGATGTGACTCACAGGAGCGTCTCCTGAAATAGAGTCTCAAGAGTGGCAGGATTGATTGTCATGGTTACAGTAACAAAAACGCAGACTTCACAAGCGTGGCCAGGGTTATTATTACAATTGTCACGGTTCGGTTAGGTTGAGGAAAATAAAATGATTTGAATAGCACTTCCTCAACATTAGGCCAGCTTTGTTGTCATGGTTACTGTAATAACAACATGGTTAACTTTACGAAAAGGTCATGATTAATAGAAAAGTAAACTGCACGGGACGGTAATACAAGAGTCTTGTATTTATTTCGTTTTTGTTGCCCCATCCACACACCCAAACCCCCCCTGACTCTCTGAATCTGACATCAACACACTTTTGTATCTGTCTAATTATTATGGTCACTAGATGGTTGCTTACAAAAAAGCGCAACTGTGGGTCATAATAGCCTTTTGCAAAAAGACCATCAGACATTTTTTCAAGAAGACAGCATTGGAAAGATATGCTGGAGGAAGGACAACTTGGAATGGGAAATTAAAAAAGTCTTGTCAAACTGCAATGTGTACAGTACAGACTGCCAGCTTTTCATATCTATAACGATATCTTTATACACATAATTAGTGTCTAAAAAACCCCGTTGATAGAGGAGAAACAGAGACAAGGACTTGCAGGGATTATACTCCCTAGCGGATTGCTAAATAATACAACCAAACCAGAGAAATGGAAAAAGGAAAAACTGAAAAAACTGTAACTGATCAGCTTGGAATGCATAATTAAAGGGGAATTCACATGAATAACTGTGGGTAAAGTTCAGAAACACAGACATCCAGTCATCTTATAACAGAAGGAGCCAGGAGGACATAAACATGTAGCTTTATCAGCGCATCTTTCAGGCAGTCAAGCTGCTTGACAAAATGATGGAGACTGACAAAGTGCAGCTGCACCGCTAGAAGGGGAGCATAAAAACTCAGCCAATGGGAACTATTGGTTATAACCAACAGAGCAGAGTTAACATGCAGCAGTGATTTTAACTTGGGATTATTTTTGTCAGATTCTGTTGGTGATGTCTGCACAGACACTGAATGTGTCTACAGGGAGTTTACTTCAAAGACAAACTGAAATAAACAAATGCCACGGGGACAAAGAGGCCTCCTGTCTGTACAAATGTTTCCGACCTAAGCTCAGCTTGTCCCTGACATGTAGCCTAATATGTCATATGGTTATGTGTACTAAATGACTAGCAGCTGCTAATGACTGCTAAATAGATCAACATCTAACCTTCCCCAAACACTTGGTCCAGGGACAACATTAAAATGGTGCTTATGCACATACACAAACACACATATATAGGTGTGTTTATGTATATGCATTAATATATATACATACACACAAATATATATATATATATATATATATATATATATATGTGTGTGTGTGTGTGTGTGTGTGTTTGTGTGTGTTTGTGTATTTAATAAATATATGTATGTGTGTGCGTGTTTTAATATTTTCTTCACAATTCTACCTGTTATATCCATGGTTCATTTTAATTCAGTCTGGAGGTGAAATCTATCACACTGACAAAGCTAGCCCTTTGTAGGTTATTTCAACAGGACACCTCATAAGGTAAAGTCGTAAAAATTGAAAACATGGTCGTGATTTCAGAATGCTCACAACAAACACTGATGCTAGACAGGGCCTGTTTTTGTGCTGAACAAAAGAGAATGAAAAATGCAAATGTATCAGAGGACATCAGTCATTTGCATTCATTTCAACTTCAAACTGACAAGTAGTCCTTCCATCGGAGTCAATAAACATGAACAAATAAGAAAAGTGACACAAACTGTTAGTGTCTGTCAGTAGGAAAAGATGTGAGTAAACAACGAGAACAACAAAATCTTGATCATTCTGTACAAACCATGTCAACCAGAGCTAAAAAGCATTCAGTGTCGAAAACTAGCTTCTCAACCTGTTCAGCTAGGTGTTCCACCAGAGGAGAGAAACTTGAATTCCTTATTAAGGAGATGTAGAGAATCCAGCATAACTCTAGCCATCCTGACAACCTGCTGCTGTGTGGTTGTGACATGTCCAAGTAAATTGGGGCTTGGGCCTCCAGGGTCCCACATGCTCTGCAGCATTTGAAGGCCCATTTGCTGGGCGGGGAAGAAAGATACTCAGAGCAATAGCCTGATGCAGCTGTCATGCGATTCTGTCAGATACTGATGGCATGTGTACTTTGCCTCAGCTGGAGTGATGAGACATTACCAAAGCTCTTTGTTCCCTCTAAGCACACAGAAAAGAAGTCAGCAGTTCTGCCCACTTCATTAAAACACTCAACTTTGTTGAATCTGGGTCATGGCT
Organism: Remorina albescens; assembly: GCA_034769265.1. Taxonomy (NCBI): domain Eukaryota; kingdom Metazoa; phylum Chordata; class Actinopteri; order Carangiformes; family Echeneidae; genus Remorina; species Remorina albescens. The sequence goes on from CM068479.1 coordinate 14,492,018, forward strand.
AGCACTCTGAGTTGTCTGAGGTGATTTTGCCTCCTAACACACGGCCCTGTATTGTTTTGTGGCCTAAAAGATACCAGTCTTGTCGAACAAAAACATTTTCATATTACTGTTCAGTCACTCAACCAGGAACATTGTCATGGAGATGTTATATAAATGCTGTATCTACACAATACCTATGTTGTTCATTATACAGGTATCATTACTCACCAACTAATTGACCAGTGCAGAAATGCTGTATTGAAATGTTTCCGTTTGCAGCAGATATCTATAACTGTAACAAACTAAGTAGGTCATAAATATGTTTTCTTAGATATAAGCAGCGCAGAGCAAGTAAGTGAAATTTCCTGAACGACGTTATTATACTTACCATGAAATTACACTTGGCCAAAAAGGTGTGTGTATATCTACCTACCTATCGATCCACCCAAAATCACTTATCCAGTCTGAATTGAATAATAGCATTAAATGTAATTTTAAAACTGACCTACCGTCTGGCTGTCATACAAACAGGTAGTCATGTTTGCCTTACATAGAAAATTTGACAGTCATACATTTTATTCTGGTCTGTTTTTGTCATATATACAGTACAAGGTCATTACTTTGCTTATTTTTGGTTCAAAGCTGTTTCATTTCAACTTATATATAATTCCTGTTGGACTGCCCTTCAGCAGATGATAGTTGTGTAATAATTTCCTATTCAAACTATCATCACACAATCAAGGAGACTAATGCAAGTCATTAGGTCCCTGATTACTCTGAATGGTCATCTAATAACCAAAGAATGAAGAGAAATTTTAAAGGGGCATGTTCACCATATGCTGTTCCCTTGTGTTGTCCTCATATCCAAAGTTGATAAAGCTGCTATAGAAACACTCTTGCAAAATTAACAGCTTGATGAGCACCAGGAAGCCCTTCGGCACCCAAGATGTAAATATTGGAGGGACGTGGTACAGTAAAGTGGAGTACACTGCAGTGACATAGCCCACTACCCAGCTACATATTTTATATTTAAGCCTAAGCACAATGAGTCCAAAATCATTTTCATCAAATTGACCTACCGAGCTAAATGAAAATACAGTCATTTTCCATTCTCTCGTGTACAGCAAGGTCACAGAAAATGGTGCATGGCTGCCAAGCATAGAAGGTGGACACAGCTCATACAATTGTACACACTTTGAACACAATCAGCTCTGTGTTCACTGGCACCCTGTAATTTGGGGGACAGGTGTTCCCTTTGTTTGTCATATTCCCTCACTGCAGCAAAAAAATATCTTCAGCAGTTATGTCATGCTCAGGTAGCATGCAGATAGGTGGTTCTTTGACATGCTTCCAGAGCAGTCGGCATCATGCCAGAGGAGTCTGTCACTATCTGCTATTCTGAGGGTAAGAAAACTGCATGAATCCAGAAAAAAAATCCCACAGCTGCATGAATATAGTGTTAACAGTGAAGTGGAGGTGCTTTTTGCGAATGTCTGTGCAGCTTGTATGGCAATTTAAAATTTTATCAACAGTAATTCTATTTTTAATAATAACAATGTCAATGTGGGTGTGAGCTGTCATAAATTGCAGATAATATGTGATATTGATGGCTCCCATTCGGGTGCTGTAGATAAATGGTCTGACAGGAAAAGAAAAAAAAAAAAGGAATGAATGTTGAAGGAAATTTTAAAAAGTATTACAGAAAAAGAAAGAAGTAGAGAAATTACTAAAGAATTGGGTTCAATAATTGTCATTACAGCTCTTATCCACAGGGTGGTGACCTTTTCTAAAATTTGGGCAGCAAATGTGACGTTCATTCCATCTCTCAGTAAATGGACCCTCCATATTTGTTTCTATATCATAAGCCAGTTAAAGATGCTGTCAGCCATTTTATGTAAAAGGAGAACATAGTTTTATTCACATTTAGTATTTCAGAGTCTGACTCATAGATAAAACACTGTTACTCTGTCAATCATAAGCAAAAATACAAGCCTGTTTTTGAATACCCTTACTGGTCATAACAAAATAAAATATTACAGATTTGTCATGGCGATCCTTATGAAAAGAGAAATAAAAAGTTTTGAATTCAGGTCATTTCATTCTTTTGTTCATGAACAGATCAAAGATGGAGCTGCTAACGTAATGAGAATAAACTCTGTATTGAACAAATGTGGTTCTCCTGATGGCCCTGTGATAGACTGGTGACCTGTCCAGGGTGTACCCTGCCCTCGCCCAGTGTGAGCTGGGATTGGCTCCAGCACCCCCCACGCCCTGTAAAACGGAAAATCGGCAGAAGATGGATATTTGTCCTGATACACAGTATGTGAGCAACAGTAGATTTTACCGTGGTAGAAAAATAGCATCCAACAGCAGATACTTACAAACCTACAACCAACAATTTATCCACTTATTGTGTTCCCTGAACACAGAATGACTTATTCACTGCTATCATCTTTTGGCAATGCTATGACAACTCTTATGAAATATGAATCTGACTAAAGAGACAAAGTTATCCATCCGAGTGGACAAACTGTCAAAATCAAAGAATCTTTAAAGACCGCAAAGTGTGGAAGTTTCATTAAAACGTTTTAATGTTATCCATAGAGTCTACCTTTTAGAGGTGTGCCAAAAAATCGATTCATATAAAAATCGTGATTCTCATTTACTATGATTCAAAATCAATTTAAAATTTCCCAAAATCGATGTAAAAAAAAATAAAACAAATCTGCAGGCTGTCTGCCTCCATTTTGTATGCAGGACGTCCTGACGTCACCACAGAGCCAGTTCTGGAACGTACGCATGCGCAGTAAGCACCAAAACAAGATGGAAACTACAATAATGGAGGAAAGAGAGATTCAACCGGCCCCGTCCTTGTTGAAGGCAAAGATCTGGACTCATTTTGGTTTTTACCTAGAGCCCTATAAAATCTGTTTTATTTTTTCCCAAATTCAGTTTTAATTTTTCCCAAATTCGTTTTTTTTTTTTTTTTTTTAATCTGCTAAATTAAAAAATGCTAAAAAGTTTTCATTTTTAGCATTTTATGCAAATTTAACCCTGAGACAGTGTTTTAAGTAATGAAATACAGACAATTTCTTCAGTTATAACTGAAAACTTTAATGCTTCCACACATTTAAGCAAAAACATAAAACAATGAAACATACGTCCCACAACTTTGGTGGAAATATCAAATCCACTCTAAACTTTTTCATTTCTTCTATCCCCATGCTCTTTGGTTTTCCCACCCATTACAGAAATCTCCATTGAAGTGCATGATAGTCAACCTCTTTGTGTTGAACTCAGTTAGTGACTCTCATTTGACTTAGCACTTAGCACTCAGATGGCCGCTTCACTGGTGGGGGGCGGCATTATTAGTGACCCCCTCTGAGAATTTTCCCGACAGATACAATATGGAGGTCCCGTCTCTGGTCTGGTCTCATCTCTGGTCTAGTGTGGTCTGGTCCGGTCTAGTCTCTGGAAGAGTCCGGTCTCTGGTCTGGTCTAGTCTCTGGTCTCTGGGGAGGTCCAGTCTCTGTTCTAGTCTCTACTCTCTGCAGGGGTCTGGTCTGGTCTAGTATCTTTGAAGGTCCCATCTCTGGTCTAGTCTCTAGTCTCTGGAGGGGGGATCCGGTCTCTGATCTATTCTCTACGCTCTGCAGGGGTCCCGTCTCTGGTCTTCTGGGGAGGTCCAGTCTCTGTTCTAGTCTCTACTCTCTGCAGGGGTCCGGTCTGGTCTAGTCTCTGTGGAGGTCCCATCTCTGGTCTAGTCTCTAGTCTCTTGGGAGAGATGGGACCTCTGGGGAGGTCTGGTGTAGTCTCTACTCTCTGCAGGACTCCGGTCTCTGGTCCAGTCTGGTTGCCATTCCTAGACATGTTCAGTTGCCCCCACCAGGAATCGAACTGTACCCTTCTTATAGCAGGGTGACAGTGTTAACCACTATGCCACCGTGCTGCTCAGGTCACCACATACATTTACATCAAGTCACCAATTAACCTAGACATGTTCAGGTGCCCCCACTGGGAATCGAGCCGCGCCCACTACGCTCAAGTCACCACATTAATTAATTCATGGATAAGGAGGCATGCATTATTAGTGACCCCCGCGGAGCATTTTCCTGACAGATACGTTCCTTTTTATTCTGGGAAAAAAAAAAAAGCTTTTATGTAAAATTTCGGCCAGTTCTGTTATTCTGTGTTTATAATGAATTCCGTTTTTAATGTCTAATTCCGTGATTCTGTGATTTTATAGGGCCCTATTTACTGAATGCCCGGGAAGAACGAGCTTGACATGAACTTCACAGTGTGCAAGGTTTGCAAAATGAGGATTAAGCACTTGGGGAACCATGTTTATCTGCACTATTTTTTTTTTTATAAAGAGACACTTTCAATTTTGTTACTTAAGCAATATGTGATATTGCTTTTATGCAACTGTTGCAACAATTCCATCTAAGCACGGATAAATGTTTAAAACTTAATAAATGTGAAAAAGACACTTTAATGTCTCCATTTGTCATTCTGTCTTGCAAAGTAGACTGGAGTAGATCATGAGGATCCTTTGCACACCTAAAGATTGAAGCAGAAATCATTATGAATCAAATCATTTTGAATCGAAAATCGATTTTGAATCGAATTGTAGCCCCAAAAATTGGAATAGAATTGAATCGTGAGATAGTAAAAGATTCCCACCCCTACTACCTTTACTTTTACACCACAGATATACACATATACAATCTAATGTTCATTTCATTCTAAGTGGCTGTTATGAGGTACAGCTCATTAAATTCTGAAAAACAGTCTCATTACTGCATAAATATCAGACAACAAATCAGCTGCCATCTTTTATCCAGCTGCACGTTACCATTTTCCCCACATTCTTGGTCACCATCTGTCTAGAACTGAATAATTGAGCACCATATCTACTGCTGTTTAAAATTTGTTTTACCAGGACAGACAGACCTGTCAGGGCTTTCCTTTTGCTTTGGCACCAATAATCAACCAAAGCAAAAGAAACCGCACTGGTGATTCGGATTCTATGTTTGTTGGTATATTTTTTCTCAACTTTTTGGCTGGTGTGTAAAAGCCCTCTGCCAGATATCATACATAAATAACTTCAGCCCTTTCCTCCTGGCTCATACAAGAAATTGCCTTTGCAAGCATTTTATTTTCAAGGGCATTTCTGCTGGATTTGCCCTCAATCAGCCATCTTGTATTGCAAAAATGTGTTTTATGATTCATGACAACCTCTTAGATTTAACCTGCAATCACTGTCTTCTGAACAATACTTTCACCATGACAAATTGTCTATCAGCATTTCATCCACAAGTCTACAAAAACTAGTTTTATGATTGTAGCAAGACCTGTATGATAAGGACACAGTTGACTTACAACTTTTTTATGCCTGTGAATGCCCTTTTGTCATTGGGGCTGTCTTTAAGTGGCTCAAGACCATTCAAAAACAACATCAACATCAGTGTAGAGCATGCCAGAGTAATTGCCAGTCAAAAATTCTATTAATTATACAAACTTTGGTATGATTTTGATTTCAAATAAAGCCGTTTTTTTAACATGTAATGTGCTTTCGGTGAATTTTGTGAACTTGTGGGAAGTGAAACAACCTGCAAAAATGACACTCAACATTTTCTTGTAGAAAAACAATATAACTAATATGGTGTTAACTAACTAATATACTTCTGAAAATGTAGCAAATGTAGGCCAAATTCTTCTCCCTGTCACACCGTGGTGAGGTTGTCTTATCCTGGTTTTGTTTTTGTCCCGTCATTTCCTGTTTTATTTTGAAAGTCTAACTCTCCTCTTGTTTCAGAGCACTTGCCCTTCCTCATGTGTCACCCGTGCATCTAACGTTATTACCCATTGTCTCCACCTGTTCCGCATTTCCCTCCATGTGTTTAAATAGTCTGTGCTCACCTTGTCTTGTGCCAGAGTGTCTTTGTCCAATGACCAGCACCCGAGCCCTTATCCATGCCCACAGCCAAAGAGAAATTTCAAGTAAGTCGCCTGTACCTCGAGTAGAGTGATTTTTTTTGTTTGTAATTTTGTATCTCAGTTTAGATCCTTGCTTCAGTTAAATTCCATAGCTGATTGTTTTCCTCTTTATGAGTGATTTTGATTGGAGTAATAAGTTTCATAGATAACCTTAGATCCTCCGCCTTGTGGCGTGAGTTGTTTATTTTTCGTTTAGTTTTCACTAGGTCAGGTTTTCATCCTTACGGAGCGCTTTGTGTTAGCCTTTTGAGTATAGCCATTTTTCCTCCTCCTGGAGTGATTTATCATTTCTTCTTTTTTACGTACGGACATAGTGCCTTCCCCGAGAGTCAAGTTAGAACTGTGATTTCATAGCCATTGTTTTGTCACTTGATTCTGAGGTCACCGGTGTTACCAATAAAGCCTGTTTTTCACAAGATCTCTGCGTCTGAGTCCTGCCTTGAGTCCCTGCCTGACACTCCCATCATATTCTCTGAAGGGTCATGTTTTTGGTCTCACTAACTCCTATGCGAAATATCTGCTTCTTTAGCTGTAAAATGCTCCATTGGGCTCAACAGCTAAATGCTTTCATCGGCTGCAGCTGGAAAACATGCTTGCACGTAATAATGCACACAAAGACACCTATCACATGTTTCTGCTTCTTTACTTTGCTTCAGCTTTGATAATTTTTTTTAATTTCACAGCCCAAAACAGATTTGGTTCTGTTTTTTTTTTTTTTTTTTAACTTAATTATTCTTTTACATTCTTTTTGACCTCAACATTTGTATCTATAGATACGAACCTGACCAGCTCACCAATGTATGGCAATTGCAGTTCAGTGTTTGGAAGAAAAGGTTGGGTTGAATTACTGTATTAGATACAATAAGATTTTCCTCATGTTTATGTAATAAAGCCATAAACCTCAGCAGAACTTTGAAACATCCAGGAGCTTCATGAACTGTAAAGATGTCATATTGGGTGCCTTAAAAATGCACTAGCTTAAAATCCATTTTGTGATGCGCTGTTAAGAGAACCAAGTACCAACAAGAGAGAATGCTTCTTTGGTGCCAATAAAAACTGTTGCAGCAGCATTTCTGAACAATGAGGTGGAGCAGGGAGAGAAAAGAGCATTTAATAGCCAAACTATTAGAAACAAAGATGTTAATAATTTTCACTACACAAGTTAAAGGTTTGAACTGGAGGAAGTGAGAATTTACTTAACACTAACCATGGCGTCAATTTGCTTATCATAATAATAAATGAGTGGAAGATCACCCTGGATTGGCAGCACGGGTGGTTGAGTGGTTAGTGCGCTTGCCACGATAACACAACGCCCCGGGTTCAGTCTCCGTTACCTATCAGTCTTTCCCCACTTACTAGTCCAAATAAACGCATAAAAACCACCAAAAATAAATATGAAAAAAATAAAATACATACACCCAAGATAATTTTTTTTTGTGTTACTAATAGTGTGATGAAGTTTTTAATGGTAGTAATGATGAAGTCAAGTAGGCCAACTATGATAAACACAGATTTGCTCTCATTAAGCATGGCAAGGACTCTCCCTAGGAGGCCTTTAATTGTATTTTAGTTTCATTTATATGGATGAATCTTGTATATTAATGCGTTTAAAATATCTTTATTCACTGAAACAGACATAGACCTTTGAACACAGACCCTAAAGGCCTTCTGTTTAATTTCATGTTTTCTAGAGGTCCTTGTACAGCTCATGAGCTACCTTCTCATTATCATTATTATTAAACATGGCATATCCGTGTCAAAATGCCTCTTTACGCGCTTCAGGCTTCCACACTTTAGCACTGGGTGGAGGCAGCAGAATCCTCTTTACGGCTGACCACTTCCTGAATAACATGGCTCTTTGTCGAGCTGTAGCAGTTTTCCTGCAGAGGCAGACTGAGGAGAAATCTGCTGTGGATATTTTGGGCAAACCCCACCACGTGCTTGCAGCTGCCTGAGAGACACTTAAAACCAGAGATAGCAGGTTTGAAAAAGCAGAATGAGAGATTAAGAATTAGTTCTCAAACCTTTTACCTGGTAATATAAAGGTCAGTAATAACATACACAACCCAATTGGTATTAAGTCCTCCCTGATCATGCTTAACTGGAAAAAAAAAAAAAAAATCTCACCCAAAATGCCCTCTAGATGTCCCTTTACATTTGTTCTTTTTTTTTTTTTGTTTGTTTTTGTTCTGCAAAAGTCTTATTACTTCTGTGGGTGTCTGGAGAGATGTGGATTGGATTATGTCACACTGACCTATTCAGAATGGTTATTATAAAATTAACAATGAGTAGGCAACAGGCCAAGACCACAAAAAACCTCTTGCTTGACGTTGACATCTTTACAATCCATCTAAAGATGACTCAGATTAATTGAGGTGATGCTACAGACATCTTGTCTGAGCTTTACTAGGATATGTTATGATATGATATATGATAAGACATTTTAAACCATTGCAACAACTACAGAAGACAAATAAACTGACTGTAATTTTAACGTCGCACTACATAGTAGCCCTTAACTCTTCCACTCAACTGGTCACGCTTTAATAGTCAGCCACAGTTGTCAAATAAAATGTCAACAGTGAACTACGAGATAAAAAAGTAAATAAATTGGGTAAGCTGCAGAACGCAGCTGACTTTTGATTGGCTGAGAGGTGGAAGAAGCCTTCCAGGTTGTAGTTCCTTAATGTCCCCTGCCAGAGATTCAACCACTCAACCGATCATGAATTTGTAATGTGTTCATGTCCTCAGCACAGTCCCACTACCAAATTAACAGGAATTTCATACAGATTGCAGTTGTTAATTTTAAATGTTTTTATACCAAAGAGAAGATTTTGTGCATGGATCATTTCTCATCTCTTGCACACTGCTGAGGGGAGTTCGTCTGAAAGCAGTGATTTAACATTTTATGCCATGAGGCTCTTTTTTCCCAAACATTTTGTAATTTCATCATTGTAGGTGATGTGAAGTGAACTATTTAACATGTTCAGGCACAAACCCTGGAGCACCTGAAGAGCTAAGACACATTTGTTTAAAAGCATGCAAAGCGGTTTAGTGTTTCAACACTTTATTTATTCAGTTTGTAAATTAAGTATTTGGGGTTAAAAAGCAGAACCTGATCAGTTAGCAACAACTCCGCAGGGACAGTGCTGAGCTGTGCAATGTTTTCAGCAGACTGGTCAAAATATGTACTGCAGGTTGCCTTGGAGTCTGGCTTTATCCCACACATGACTTGTTAAAACTCCCGATCAGCATAACATCTAACAGATGCTCTTTGAACTGACAGTTTGCTAAACTTCTTTCGTGAACAGCAATTATTCAGTCACATCTCAGCAACTGTGAGCACAGTAGACCTCTAATGCTTTGGATTTCCCCTCATGTTGTACAGCGTGAATGGGCCTGCAGTACTCTGTATATAAGGAGCTTGGAAGTAAGTGTCTTCCTTTCGGCTTTTTCAAAACTAAAAGTGTAAGAGCAAAAGCAACCATAGCCAAACACATCACCCAAGATCCTAAAGCCCTTTTTCTTGTAACATTAAAAGTGAAAGCATTTTTGCTTGTATTTTCAAATAAGGTTATGTGAGAGCAGAATAGCACTCTGAGATTCCATTTTTCCCTTATCGGTACCAAGACTAGATTCCACCGCAAAACAAGAACAGTGACATTTCTTTATGTCGACATTTTCTGCATTGATTTTAACCTTATCTCATGCACATAGCCAAGTACATATTTAACCCCCCAGCTTCAGTTAACAATATTACATAGCTACAGCTAATAAAATCTGCCAACAATATTTAATGTCTACAGACTACAAATGAGAAGTCTGATTTTCTTTGCCTCTGAAATAAGGGACCCATAAGAGACTGTTAAGGATTAATATGAAATTTGAGTGAGAAATTGTCTCGGTATTGTTTAAAAATGCAACAAATGTAAAGATTGACAAACATCACACAGTAAGTACGGCAAACAGACCTTGACGAGTGGTCGTTTATAAAAAGTTTGAACCATTAGGTCTAATCTGCATTTTAAAGGCCATCAACAGCCACATTAAGATACAGTTTTGGTTTTATTGATGTTGGTGAGCAGTCTGCTAAGCAAAGCCACAGACATGCATATGCATATGCAACTTAGAAGGAACCAACACCAATTTTTTTTTTGGCATTAGAAGCTTTCAAGGGGATCAGCATCTCGGTCGGCAGGCGTACCTCAAGTAATTCATGCTCTTTCTGCACTATTCTAAAGAGAAATAAATCATAATACAAGGTTATTGCATATGTTGAGACATTATGGGAAAAGAGTGCTTGTATTTTAATAAAGAAAACCTTCTAAAATCAAATATCTAAGCAGTTCTGGCACACCACAATACATATTTTCAAGCCATCTCTGGGACCAATCCAGTCGCAATTCTGAGGTGTTGAGTCACATGGACTCTGAGGCCTTCAGCTGCTAATGCACAAAGAGAAAAATTCATCGCACCATTGAATGTGAATGCAGATGTCATGAATCACTTGTGCAATCTCTTTCTAAGTGGCCATAGTGGGGGCAGTACCATTCAAAATGTAAGAAATGAGATGAATTCATCCTGCTGCATGTCAGGTGCTTTTTATCCTCAGCATTATCTATTTAAATTTCTCCAACACCCACCTTTCATCTGGTTTTATTTCTTACAAGAAGCATAACTCACCTCTTTTAGATTAGCTTCTAGTCGGTGAAATGAGCCATATATTTCTTTTATGTTGTATTGGTGTAGAGTGCATCCCCTTTTTCAACTGCCTGAATAATTCTTTTCTCTCAGTATGTTTTATTGTACAGCAGAGATGTACCACCATTGACTGTCTTCAGCTCTGTGTACTGCTGTTTGTCTCGCAGATTTAGTACAAAAGCAGGCTTGACTTACTTGTATAGGGCATATGCCAGCACCTGATTTTAAAAAGATGAAAAATTAAGCGATTAAAATAAAATCAAATAAATATTCTGACATAAATAATAAAATTTAGAATCAGATGTATGAAATAAAACACAGACGTCTTTTACTAAGCCTTACAACATCTGTCACACGGTTCATTCAGTGGCCAGGAGCCCTTCATGACTGCCACAGCTCCACTAAATCCTCAGCCCCCTAATCTCCCATAAACACTCCCTGACTGTGGAGGCTCCTTGGCACTGCCAGCATTTGTGTGCCAGCCCCATATACCCATTAGCACCGTTAAGCCTCTGCTTGCAACCACCAGCCTCAACTCGTCAGCGGAAAGCTTAGCTCTTCTGATTATTACCTCACTTTCTTTGCGGGTGGCATTTATGCTCAACTCTGGCAAGGAGTCTTGAAAACAGCTAACACACTTTGTTTACAACCTATCTATGGTCTTATGTTGCTTGGCAAAAGTTTGCATATTGCAGGAATTGATCTTCAGCTGCGCTATATTCCTGTAGTTTTATGAATCCCCTCTACCTATCATAACACCCCCACCCCCGCACTTTTATTTTGCTCACCTTCATCCCTGTTCTGGTTTTGTACGTTTATACTTTTCCCTCTCTGGCATCCTTTCCTGTCACCCTACATATAATTTTTCTCCCCCTTCCTCACGCAGCAGCCTCCCTTACCCAGATCATTCCCATCCTTCCATAAATAGGAAGTGTACAGTAAACAAAAATCAGAAGAAGCTGCTGGTGCAATCACAAAATATTTCCCTCCATTTCTTTTTAACTCCCCTCTCTGCCTGTCCTCTGTGTCTTATAGTCTCAGTGCACTGCAGCTCCTCCTTCCTTCTCTCTCATCGACTGCCCCTCCCTCTTCCTTTCTCTGTCTCTGCTAGGTGCAGCATGTATGTGAGCGTGTGTGAGCCAGCAGAGCCGCCTGTGTGTTTACATGTCAGCCTATCACTGCCGCCGGATTTAGTGCATCTGGAGAGGACGAAGGCATTTCTCAAATGCCCCTCAGACAAGGGATTCTCATCGCGGCATCTAACCCTCTCTCCCAATTGAATCCAGCTCGTCTTGAATCCTGCATCCCTGTCTCCATGCTTTCAGATGCATTTTGAATTTCCTTGGCAACATGGAGCTGCCTGAATTAGAATTCTCTGCATGACAGTCCTGGTAAGTACTCAGTCTCTATGGTGGGCTTTGACTACTGAGGCACTGGATCAGATTTATTATGGTGCAGTGGTGGGGCCACGGGATCGCCAGGGAGCAAATTAATGTCAGGGATAAAATGGTGTTTCATAGGCAAATAATATGGGATGGAAAGAATTGTTAATTGAGAAGAACTCCAGATCTTATTTGTGCTTTGTCATCCAGATGCGTTTCATTCTGCTGTATGCTATGCAATCTGGGTTTGTGCTGATTGAACACACACACACACACACACACACACACACGATGTGTGTATGTAATGGCTGAATGTACATTTTAGATCATTTTCATGCTGTGCAAATAAATACAGGAATCGACTGCAAATATAGTATTGTTCACATTTGCATGAAAGTGTGATAACACACATATGTCCTACCCATAATACCACAGCTGAAGGTATGAGGCTGAGCAGGAGAGTGCCTGTTTGGTGTTTCTCTCTGAGTGTCTGTCGGGTTGGTTGTGGCTGCTTCTTAATTTGCCCTCATTAACATTCAGGTTCCTTCAAATGCCAGTAAAACCTCCTTTACATTTACATTTATTAATTCTCAGCAGCCTTGTGCTGACAGCTATAACTAGTGGCAATTTGGGATCTTACGAAAGTGTTAGATTTGCCACAGGTTTGGTACAGATAACCAGGGTGGTGGTGGTAGCAGCGATGGGGAGGGTGAGTGGTTTTGTATGATTATTTAAACGATCTCTCTTAGTTTAATTTCCATTTCCCATTATATTTGCATCTTCCTAATCATGGTTGTCATGCTCTAGCAGGAAGACAGCTATGAGGGGGACTCTTGCTTTGTTTTTTAACTATGCAGTAACAACCTTTGCCAGCCACAGACCCCCAATAGTATCTAAGTGAAGGGTCTACTTAGAGTGAAGACTTTAGGAGCTAGACAATGTTTTGAAGTGGGCCCCTGTGAAAAGGTCATGATACTTGATTGAAATCTTTTATTTTCTTTTTGCTAGTTATTTATGCATGTCAATTTGCATGCAAATCTATAGAATTGAGCAAAGCATGAATGTGACAGGAATTTCTGATCTACTGAGCAACTGAGTAATTAAAATTTTTTGCATGTTTTTCAACGATCTACATATTGTCATTATAAGTTGCTTCAGTGTGCTCTGTTTGTATGTATGCAAGTACCACAGTGTATGTAAATGTAAGTGCAATATCAGCAGATGTTGCTACTTATACAGTTTACACAGCACGTTTTATTCACATATTACAGCTGGAAGACTGGGGGGGATACATTATGTCATGCTGTAGACTGCACTTCAATAACATCCGCATTCATTTGATTATATTAGATTTTAAATTATGTTGTATTAGCATGTAAGCATATTACCAACATGACTACCACTGAACCTGTACCTTCTAGCTGTGCTTAGTTTTGCCTTGTTTTTTGTTAACCGAGGGCACCACAAGATGCATTTACAGAAATTAATGAGAACGTATCAAGACAGGCATATAATGAAAATTTACCACTGCCACTATACAAGATATGGCAAATTTGTTCAAATCGTTTTTAGACATTCAGATATGGAGCACCATTATCATTTAGTTGTATAGATGTTTATCCCCTGATGAATATAAATTCAACATTCCCTACGCCCTAATTGACTGACTGCAGCTGCTGAAGGGCATTAATGTTGACAGGCTAGTCACCATGTTTCTCTATCTGCCACACGGCAGTCTAGAGTAAGGTTGAGAGTGAGGTTTGGTCAACTGGCATTATACCCTTGCTTCCCTTCACTTCCACTATTTCTCACAGAAACCTAATAATCTATGACACCTGCATATACGAGACACTCCAAAGACCACTGGAGAGCAGGACCTATTGTTTAGATGCCAGGGTAAGCTACACACCTCCAAACCGACTTTTGAGGCTGCTCAGTTAGTGAACAGAAAACAAATAAATTTGGGTGTATACAAGTAACACCCCATGTTGATTACTGGTTAAACAATTAGTCATACTAGTAGACTGATTAAGACAATGCACACACATACAAATAAAAGCAAGAGAACTTACAACACTTCAGTCAATACCAAAACAAACAACTCCATTCTGTTCTATCTGTAATATTCTGTGATATAGCAATCTACACATAACACTGAACAATAGCCAACTTTCTAACAGGCGGATTAAATAATGATCATCAAAGCCAAGGTAATGTTTTTTTGAAAAATATTCCCCCAGTTCAAATGGAATAATAGTTGAGCTAACAAATCACATGTTAAAGGAAGTTACTATTTGCAACATCTGTAGCAGCATCTAAAGAGAACATAACAAACTGAGATGAAAGCCATATTTGGCCTTCTAATGTGAGCATGAGTGGATGCGTTCCAGAGTTCACTGTATAAGCTGTGTGTTAATAACAATGTTACAGAATAAATTTCACCTCCACCTGAAACCTTTATAAGGCTTCTTATTTTCTTCATTTTTTACTGTGGGTATTAATTATAGCCTATTTCATTTACAGCTCAAACCAGGGCAGCCCTGTACATAACAATTCATTTGTGCTGGCCTAGAAAGGAAGAGTGTATAGTCTGGTCAGAAGTCATCTAGGGTGTTACTATTAAAGCATTTTCTGAAACAAGATCTATGTGAAATCTGCTGCTACATAGCAACAGCCACCTTGAAAGGAAATGGTCAAAGGGATTGTGGTGAAGACTGCCAGACCATGTGTTTATACAGTGTCTGTTGGATGGTTAGGTGACAGAGGCAGATCTGTCACAGGATACTCAAACTTGCATTCTACAAATGTATTCAGAAGGTCACAGTCCTGCTGCTCTGCCGTGCCTTTCCTCATTTAAATTTAATAATAACAGCTTCATGCAAAATATGAGAGTCAAGTGCTAGTAGGGTGGATTACTGGCATCACCTCGTGTTCATCCTCCTGCCCAACTTCAAGCTCCGGCATGAAATAGCCTACAATCACATACAGTGGAAGTAATCACTGACTGTCTCCTTCCATTCATCTGTCTGTCTCCCATTCTTTTAAGTGGGCTGGTTTTCATAACATCTGACACCAGAAATTTATTTTATTTTTTAACCAAAAGAAAGAACAGGATATTTTTGTAAGGACAGAGACAGTAAGTAATTAAGCCTCTGAAACTGTCAGATTTATTGGGCATGTTAGGAATTGAAGTCACCCCAACAATACAGATATTGTTTAGACAACACCCTCATTATTTACAGAAGACATACAATATTCAGAAAATATAAAAGAGGGTCCAGATAAAGTACTAGTATGTACAGAAAAGCAAACAGTAATGTGCATCAAATGCATGCATGGAATTGTGATTATCTGAAGAAACAAGAGCAGCTATTCCATAAGATGCTGCTCCTGTGTCTGCGTACCATCACTGTCTACATAGCTCCGTCTGTTGAGCCGGCCACAGTGAAGAGTCAGAAAAAAGTCGAGGGTAGATGTTGGATACCAGACTAAGACCAATCTGAGTGCAGTTTAGACAAAATTTTATATGAAATCCAGGTCAGAGTTCGGTCATGTCAGCCAAAAATTACCAACTAGCATTTGACTTTTGAACAACTAAAATAGGATAGCCTACCTACCATGGTGCTTTAAATAATTTTTAAAAACACCAAATAAAACTTACAGATAACCCATCTTTTATTAGGTTACTTCCTGTTTGTACAGCTGCCTCAGCAGACACACATCTGGTCTGCTCCTTCAAAAGACACCATGGTCCAAGGTGAGAGGAAGCTGTAATGATTGTTTGAATGACTGTTTACTTTCCACATCAGATTCAGTAACTGTGATGGGAACTGGCAACAGCTCTTATGGCAGACCATACTTTATCAGTTGTTGCAGTGAATATATCATTTACTACGACTTTTAGAAGATGGAGAATTGACAACTGTTGCTGGATAATGTGCAGTGGACCATTGTTGAGAGGTGTCTCCCAAACTACAATGTCCTCAGTCTTGACCCCATGTTCAGCGTGGATCAGAGCATCAGAGGTGCACGAGCCACAGAATCATAGTTAGTCACGTCTTCTAAGCTTGTCTGCGCAGTGCCAATATTACCCTCAGCATCAGACATGTTGCTCAGTTGAGTAGCTGTGACACATGTCAATAACAATGCACCCCTGGAAATTAAGCCCATGTTGTGTAGAGAGAGGTTTGCCCATGTCTTCAGTCTATGCTGACTGTCTGTATACCAGAAGTGACTTTCTCCAGTCTCACATGCTGTTCCCTGTGTCCGTTGGGAACCTGGTGATCCACTGACAGATGGCTGTGAATACATTGGACTAGGACTAGTTTGGAGAAAAGATTATCTGGAATGATGGTATTGAACATCAAGAGTCAACAAACAGGATCCTATGATATACCCATGAGAAGTCAAGGTGCTGCAGCATGTTGTCCCAATTTGAGTGCAGTAGTAGTCCACAAGGGCTCCAGCAGGTGTTCTGCACTGCATGACAATTGAAGCCAGTTGGTCAGCACAGGCTTTAAAAGTGCTGGAGGAGACAACGCCTGGGGCTGGTTATTTCCTGGGTTTCCGTACCCAGAGCAGTCACCTCACGTTCTCTTAGCATCTCTTAAGTGCATTCTAAGTCGCTGGGGGAGGTTAAGGACATTGCCGGAGGTGTAGCCTGACTCGCAGGATGAAGACTGTGGGTATAAGCCAGCCATTGGCTGCAAATTTAATGCAGCCTCCGCATACCCTTCCACTGTCTGAATGTTACACTTTTCAAAATCCCCTTCGCCACGGGAAACAACAATTGCAACCTCATTGCTTGCACATTACATGCCAAAAATTGTGACCTTTAAAATACATTAACAGTTGACATGTCTTTCACCATCTCTTTGTGGTTTCTTTTGTGAGGAAGCCATTTTACCAAGTGTTTGCCACCCAATGTGCAACTGTTCCAGCAAAATAAGCTCCACTTCACTCCAACCTATTTTGCAAAGTCACTATTTCTTCAGTGTTAAGAAATACAAGCAAACCAGTTTTTAACATTGATGTTTGGTACAGTAGAATGATAATGGTGTCACCAGACTACCCTCAAGTTCTGACACAGCCTCTGGAGAAAGACTTTGATGTTGTCAGCCAGATCTTTGTTTGCCTCAGCAGGGGAGGTGGTCTCATGAAGTAGTTTGTGATGTCTTGCAGGCCTCGCCACACTTATGCAAGGCTTCAGGTTTAAAATAACTGTTTTTCAGATTTTCACTGCAATTCCTTTTTCACCACAGAACTTCCTTTGTCATCGAGTTTCTGCTGACCTGTTTGTATAGACCCCTAGCTCCACTTCTGTGAACCATGACTTGTGATCAGTGTATGTTCAGAAGTTCTTCATTTGATACACACATCCTCAGTGAATGCATGTTTTTAATTGCTGCTTGAAAAACACTCAGTGCAGTCACAACAGTCCTGCAGTTCCACTCTAGTTGCACCTCAGTTGTCCATTTCTTTACTGCTTGGACCACAAGTTTCACAGATTTTAGTCTCTGCCCAGAGGTTTAAACAACCTGTGATCAGAGTGTCCCAAAGCTGCCCTTAGAAGAAAGCGGTATGCATCGTTAAGGTTTGTATAGCAGTTTTCCAGTTTTACTGTTGCAGGTCAATTAAAAGATATCTTTTTATTAGAAGTTTGTGGCTTAATTTTCCTATGTCCTAAAGGAGTCTGTGATTTCGTTGGCCAGCACCTATCATGTTGGCCAGAGCTTACAGTACATAATTCACAGGGGCCATATGTTCAATGTAAACACCAAAATGATGGCGGAAGAGTCTTACATTAAAGGGAAAATAGTTTGAAGCTTGTCAACAATGTCCCCAAAAGGCCCCCCCACAAACAGATCATATGCTCCCGGCCCACTGAGCCACTATCTTTTAGAGAGTGGATTGCCTACTTAGACAGTTAAACATCTACAAGCAGAAAACAGACCAAGAACATAAAAAGCACTGCTAAACTGAAAGTGATTACAGATTTGTCAAAATTTCTGAGTATAATGCTAAAATGCTTTTATTCAGGTATGGCTGACATCCACATGCACCAGCTAAAGAAACTTCTTTACGGTGTGACACTTAGGCGTGAATTAAAAACGTTCAGTGCGCTAAAATTCCCCTTTTCTTCTGCTCATGGCTCTAAATTTCAATGTTAAACGAACTTTTTCTTTTTTTTTTGGTATTGTATCCCACTTCTCCTAATTACAGCAGAGGGGGCCCTGACTTTGTAAAGAAACAAATTTTTAACTGAAAATAAAGCCTTTGAAATAATACGTCTGTCTCTTCCCTTAAAATATAATGATTTTGATTGTTCTGCGTTGCTTTAAACTGTCAAGATACTCTAAATAATAATATTTTTATGTAAACTTAATGGTAGACAGTTACTATACTCACCTTTAACTCTGGGAGGTATGTCAAAGGAGATAACAAATCAATTACTTCAGCTTTAAAGGTAATCCAACCAAATACTAGTACACCCTTTTTATATATATATATATATCTGGTTCACCGTCAGCTATGAAATTTAACCAAAATTAGCACTTCAATTTGCAGGAAAATACCTTTTCAGTTTAAATTGAGCACTTTTAGGTAAAAAGAAATAAAAATATTCCTTTAACTTATAACAAAAAATATCCTCTAAGTTTCACAAATACCCTCTTATTCAAAATATATTTAAACACCCCAGATATTTAGATTTGATCTCTCAATAATAAAATCAAACACAACTCAGTGGGCCCACACTCAACACACTCACGCACACATACACACAGCCGGAAAAACCAAAGTAACCCCCTTTGCAGGCCTGATATTGTGGCGCTTGAGTGCAAGGAAATCCACAGTTTTAATTCAAACAATCCAGGAACAAGAAAAGGAAAAATGTTACCTCCAGTGCAGCTCAACTCCAAAGAGCAACCGTTTAGCCGGTCCAAGTCTGATGAAAGGGCCATGCTGCAGGTAGACTAGGCAGGTGAGAAGGCGATGGAGTCTCTCCCAGGCAGCCCGCGAGGAAGTCCGAATGAGACGAGTCACACAGCAGGTCGGCAGCGGTCCACTTCAATCCTCACGTTCCCGCGTTGAAACCACGAGGCACAGTCAATGACAGGAGCTGCTTTAGCTACTCTCGGCTAAGTCAATTCACTTTGCTAGCGAATGCTAATAACACGCTCTGAATTAACTCAGAAACTGTGTTAAGCTAAAACGGCTGCATCTACAACAGAAATTTTCGAGCAGAAAGTCTTTGGCTGCACACCAAACAGGTCTAGTCCTAATATACACTCCAGGTCCAGAATGTCGGACAGACAATCTCTTAGATACTGAAAACTACACACTTTATCTCTGAAGACGCCATGCGTCTCTGTCTTGTCTCCTTTCGAGCGTTCCTCTCGTCCAGCCCCTCCCACACAAAATCCACACACACTCTCACTCTCTCTCTTCCTGTCCGACCCTGTCAATCACACCTTAACCAATTAAGGACCCTGTCAATCACACCTTAACCAATTAAGGACCAGGATTGCACTTATGCTCAATCGGTACTTCCTCTTTCCCCATGAGTTGTTTTTTTTTTTTTTTTTTTAAATGACTTATTGATTTAACAATGCACCTTTGTGTCCTTTTAAGCCTTTTTAAACGTATTTATTACACTTTACTCTTTCATCAAACTATTTCAACCTTTATCAAATTTTCTTTTTACACTTTTAATAACAGCGTTACCCAGAGATGAACATATTTAAACAATTTATTATTTATTGTCTATTTTTATGGATAGGGATTTATAGCAGGGTTACGGTATTTATTTTTTTTACATTTTAATTAATAATATATGTTTTAGTAGTACTCCACTGGGCAGCGTGGCGGCATAGTGGTTAGCACTGTTGCCCCACAATAAGAAGGTCGCAGGTTTGGTGAATGAATGAATGATAGTACGCTACTTTTCTGTTCATGAGATGGTAACATGCCACAAGGATTGCTGCTGGACAGAAAACATTAGTATCAAGGCATATTGAAATGTACTGATCCAGAAAGCTTGGTTCTCTGGATGACATCTGTAATGTCCGTAGATGTCTTATCTCACTGACATAAGAATAATTCAAGAATGAGCCAACTTCGTAGGTTCTTAACTGTGTAACTTTACTGGCGGTAGTTCAGCATACAACATCCACTACATGAGCGTCTAACTTCCTGTATACCACACACGCACTGCACGTACACACGTGTAAGTCAAGTTCTTTCGAGTGACAGGACCTTCAAATTAATGACATCTTTCATTCATTACAACATCAGCTCCAGGCCATGTTTTTCTCTGTTTATCTGTACATGAATGTTTGTGGCCAAATTACATGTTGTTGTGACATACTGGACCAAAAGACACACTGCTACCATGTCCTTCCTTTTGTACTCTAGCGCAGTTTTTGATTTTAATAATTTTCTTTCTTTTCTTTGCTTTCATTTTTTGCTGTGTTTCCGGTGACTAGTATTGTGTTACTGAGTGACTCTTGCTTACTCGCTAATGTTTTTGCAATGATCCACATCAACTACTCTATCTTGTTTTACACTAGGGGCCCATAATGAACCTTTTTGACAGCAGACATTTTGAATCATAATACGAAACAAAGTTGTTGCTGCTAATAATGTTAAAAAATGAACATGAAATTTTGCTACCATTACCCTGGATGTGTTAATTCAACTATAGCTACTCTTAATCCGTGTGTTTTTTGTACTGCAAAATCTTCTGTGAAAAAAGTCTCTCAATATAATTTTCAGGGACTCAAGAAAGATGTTGTGAGATGATGCACAGATTGAAAAGCCCCTTGAGCCAAATTTGTGTATTGTGATATGTACGATAAAGCTGCCAGCTGACTAAATTGTCTCTTGAAATGTTGTGGCAGCAAATTATCTAATCTCCAGGTTGCGTAAAGGTGACTGTCTCACATAAAAAGGGCCAGGTGAATTGTTTTAAGTGCACTACTGAAGATGGGGATCAAAGATGATTACTCTACACCAGGGGTCGGCTACCCGCAGCTCTTTCATCCCTCTGCCGTGACTCCCTGTGGCTTTGAGAAAATAATGTGATTAAATAATAGCTATTTAATTTAAATACATTTTATTTCATCTTCTATTCATCTTCAACCGCTTATTCGTTTCCGGGTCGCGGGGGTGCTGGAGCCAATCCCAGCTTATATTGGGTGAGGCACACCCTGGACAGGTCGCCAGTCCATCACAGGGCCAACACACAGAGACAGACAGAGACCAACAACCACTCAGACCTACGGGCAGTTTAGAGTCACCAGTTAACCCAAACATGCATGTCTGTGGACAGTGGGAGGAAACCCATGCAGACACGGGGAGAACATGCAAACTCCACACAGAAAGGTCAAAGGCCTGGGAATCGAACCTGCTACCTTCTTATTGTGGGGAAGGCTGGTGATTTATTTTGAGCTCTTTACTCCCGGTAAGCTAAGGTAGGTTTTGTGGCTCCAGGTGGGTTTTATTTGTGGGAACCACGCCCAAATGGCTCTTTTAATGCTGAAGGTTGAAGGATGAGAGGGGTCTTCTGATCTTGAAACGGGTCATTTTTAATACAGTAGTATAGAGGATGCATTTGTGAAAATAATGGGGGTTTTTTCCCTTCCAGCATTCTTGGGATGACATTGAACATCAAACTGGTTCTGTCAGGGGGGAAGGGAGTGCTCTGAGGGGCCAAGCCCCCAGGGCTAGAGCTGAAAATGGTCACAGTGCAATGTTAAAAGTTCACATTGAAAATTATTCCTTTTCTGTGGGAGAGAGAACATGTAGTGAAAATATTTATTTTATCATAAAATGATACCAACTGATACCAAAGATTTTTTATAAGATTTGGGATTAAGTACGTATTGCATTACAATGAAAGCCTACAAACTGCTTGGCCTGAGAGCTGGATGAATCAAAGTTGATCGGGGTGCAGTAGAGGCACTTAGAGGCATGCAGAGGCCACTGGAAAGCCTAATGGAGACCATTTTTCCCTGGCTACATTAACTACAGTTGTTGGTGGCAGAGAACTCTCTGTCGTGACCATTCATCTATAGCGTAACCTGTCAAACTAAAAGCTAATCATCATGAATGCAAAAGCTTAACTGTGTCTCTCAGGCTGTTGGAGAATCACACTGAGGCTCAGGCCAAGATTTACTGTCACAACTATATCCAGTCCTTTCACTATTCATGGCACAGCAGAGGAAGAAACATGCAAAGCTCACTTTAAGGTAATTGATCATTTTTATGCCCAATCAGCTGGTCAGTGAACACAAAAATAAGTCTAAATCTGCAGTTTATCTACCAACTTTTCTTTTGTATTATATATGTACAACATTGTGATGATGTGATTCCACAGTGGCACAGAGCTCTGTAGTACCCACTACTCCATTTCAGACACATTCACCACTTTTTCAAAAGCCAGAAAAATGTATTTTGTAAAAACATTTCAGGTAGCTTGTGTTGGGCCACAGCCCATTCAAGAAATGGATGAAACAACATGTTCCTTCATTCCACAGAAAAAGGAGGGTCAGTTGAACTTTCTCCCGCACGATGCCTCAGCTTTTCACACCTATGTTAGAAAACTCAGGCAAAGTAGCTACTGGTCAGTGTACAACATGTGACCCAGGTCTACGAAGACCCTTGCTACTATTTTGCTCTCGGCCCTAGATCCTTTTGCCTCTTGGCTCGGATCCTCAGAGGCTTCTCGTGGATCCTCTCTTTTGGATTCTCTCTTCTGCCTCAGAGGTCTCCCCTGGCCTTCACTTCCCCCACAACTCTTCACTGTCCACCATGGTAGCAATGCAAAGTCCTGCATAAGATTCCTAAGAGTTAACAAGGTCAACCCCAGCAAATCTGACACATCCTCCTGTTGTTTCCTTCAAGCATCTAGCGTCAAGTTAGTATCAAGGGCTAACTTAACAGCAACACCAGCACCACAAACAACTTGAGGAACTAAGGATTAATCCAAGTACTTAAACCTGCAGCTCTGGACATTGGACATTGGACAAAGCACAAGGAAGGACAGCTGCTTGTCCAAAGACTGGGCAGTCTTCACTGGGCCAACCTTGCATAAAACAAGCACAGTTAAGAGCAGGACTGTTAACCGTTGAACGTGTAAATGTGGATTTGGTTACTGTTCCTATTTAAGACTGAACCCAGACCATGATAGAACTATGACAAAGACTTGTATCTGTTTAGGTTGTTGGTTAGTCACAGCAAAAGTTGATGTTAGCATGTTCATACATACTTAGGCACACCACTAGCCTTGAATGCAACTAACCCTCCCCTTTTTTAACTTGGCATCTTTAAATTACTGTGGCTGGCCTTAAACAAAGGACCACAGGAAACATGGGGCCCCAGGAGCCATTTTGTTTGTAAGATAAGATGCGATGCCTTTATTGTCACTATATATGATGATATACTGAAAGTGGTCTCCCAGCAACACTGAAAAAAGAGCACACATTTACATACATACATATTAATGTGTGTTCCACTACCTATTCATACACACAAAACAATATATACATTAACACACATGCACTAGTAATAAATTATTGCACAGGTAAATATGAAAGTCTTACTGATGAGAGCGAGTTGTAATTTAATTGTCTGCCATTTGGTCATCGTTTCTTGCACACACACACACATATGTATATAGTCCCTTATATTAGACCAGCATTTGTGTTGTTGTTTTATGTTTTTGTTTTTGTTACTTTGTTATAAATGCTTTTAAATACAACCGGTGAATTTAATGTTACAGAAGAAAGAATATTGTTTATCTCTTGTCTGAAGAAGTCCAAATCCTTCTTTGTTATTACTAATTTATCTGTAGTTACTAAGTTCACTATGAGTCAGAGATCTAAATTAATAGTATTTCATGAAACTGAATTGGTGATTTGGCTATTGTTTCCCTTTTTATTGCGGTAAAGCGAGGTTACCATTAGTATTTTTAATATTAATAATTATTCAGTCATTGATAGCCAATCACCAATGAACTACCAATGCCCAATAATAGTTAAAGCGAAAAATAAATAAATAAATAAAATGTTCAGAGTAAATATGGTGGACTCAAATGATTTTACATTCTGGATTATAAGGCATGAGGTTTTTTTGGGTATGTTTTCAGCAAATAATTTAGCTCCCATTTTGAAAATTGAAAGTGTCACTCACAGGCCTTTTTCATTTTGAAACAGGCAGTCTGAGAATAACATTATGCTTTTTTATTATTAGTTATGGAGTTATTCTTATTTATTTATTTTTTACAAGAAATTACTTCAAAATGAGCTTCTGTGCATTTGCTTTTCCTCCACAATGATATATAATTATCTGGAATCTTCTAATCTGTCTTGACACTATCTTGTTCCAGAGTACATGTGGGTTTCTTCTGTGCAGTAACTTCCCAGGCAAAAGCCTATGCCTATCTGACTGAGCCCTGCTAGCTGAAGGATACTGCTGTCAAAAAAAAGAAAGGGAGTTCAATGACCCCATGCAGGTGTTTCTCCATCTCAGCACGATTAGTTCACATGCAATGAACCATTCTGTATGTATTTGATCGTGGCATAGTGGATCATCAGATCATGCTGTTTCCTTCTTAGGTTTGCAGGGGCTGTTACTTTTATCTCAGGCTTCCATGGAGGATTTGTTTTCATGGGATTCCTCATATCAAACTGCTTTCTCTTCTGGAAGATGTAGAGTAGCTGGCAAACATTCCTGTTTAACAGTTCTTAAGGATCTATGTTCACCCTACAGTGCATTAATGGCAATGTAATTATTACTGCAGGGCATTTTTTATATATCTGTAATATAATTTAAATTATCTGTACATGCCAGACATTGAGCTTTCTACTGGATCTTTTTCCCATGGCCCTCACAATTCATGATGCATTGAGGCCAGAATGTGAATTGATTGCGATTTCCTGGTAATATTAAATAAACTACGATGCAACCTTTGGTGTTAATAATTAAATTACCCTCACAATGAAAAGAAAATGCTGTTTTCTGTTTTAGTATCATACATCTCAGGTGTAGGTCCATCTCCTAAAAGAGCCACTTAATATTCTCCACATTTTGACTTCTATGCAACGCACAAGGTTTCTTGTTTGTTGCTTTTGAGCTTTTACATATTTGCATTAAATTTGTCAGTTGAATACAAACCATACCAGTTAAAGCAGTATTCATCTTTTAAACCCGATACATATTTACTGTGT
The DNA here is from genome assembly GCA_034769265.1 of Remorina albescens. Taxonomy (NCBI): domain Eukaryota; kingdom Metazoa; phylum Chordata; class Actinopteri; order Carangiformes; family Echeneidae; genus Remorina; species Remorina albescens. Next base: position 14,517,309 of record CM068479.1, read on the forward strand.
TACTTAGCAGCTATAGCTTCCTTTTGGTTCCATCCTCACTACTGTCTAAACAGTCAGACAATAATCACATCTTTTTACCACCAAACAACAAAGTGTGTATTGGAGGGATGCTAATGAGCAAACTGACAATAATAAAGAAAACTGAAACAGCTAGTAGTCCTGTAAGAAGTCAAAAATATGTATTGGATTTACGGACTAACTTTATGGATTGTTTCTATCTGACTTGTGCATGGAGATCGGGTTTTGTAATACAACAAATCACCAAAGACATCACAGCTATTCTTCTGCTAAATGATGTTTTCCAAACATGAAAATTTTCACATGTACACATCTGTGAGAAAATAACACGAGGCTCTGGAGTAATTTTATCAAAGATTTATATTGCGATGAAGGTGGGTCTCATTATCAAATCTTGAGAAGCAGCATTTTTCTGCAACAGAAATAAAAAATAGACAAATGACCTCTGCCTGAACTCTGGGAGCATCAAATAAAAAGCTGAATGATTCAGTATACCAAAGGGAGTTCTCACCAAGTTCAAGTTGTATTGATTCATGACAGCAGTCACCAGTTAAACTTATCCAACGGAAACAAAGTGCATGTGAGTGAGAGTTGATAGAGAACTGACAAATAATGCTAACTGACTAATGACTAATGATGACACTTAATATTTTCACCTCGCAATATGGTACTTCGGGAGGGTCAGTCATTTTCATTGACATTATTTTGTCTGCCAAGTCTTGGAAAGGTTACAATAATCTTTCATTTCAGTTGTGAGAGTAGATGTAAATATTCCAGCAGTCCTACTGACATCACACTGTACAACAACAGTGCAGAACAATCATTTAAAAGTACCCAAAGGGCACGTATGTACTGATATATACCGTTAATTTATCCATGTATTGCTGGCCCTCTCTTTCAGTTTGCTCTGTATCAAACCAAAAAGCCTCATAAGGCAGGAAACAAAGATTCAAGGCAGCACCAGATGCGATTTTGAGCCCAGACATGTTTTTGAGAGTGGGCTGCAACAGGGTGAGAGGTCTGATGTCAAAATATGAGCAGTCATAGGAGAGAAAGGAAGATGAAGCCTGTGTCCTTCTATTCTTCCTCTGGACAATTGGAGGAATTTAAGGAATTGAAAGAATGAAGGTGGGCACACAATACAAAGAGCAATAAGTCGAAAATTACTTTTTTTTCCCCTCCTTAAAAGAAGTCATGACAGCAGAAGGCCACTCTTAGCATGCAAAGACTGCTTTATACTTTCTCTACGGTACAGAGCTATTGTAATAAACAGGTCATTTGGCAACTTTTTTTTTGCCCGAACTTAGCTCAAGGTCAGAACAAGGTGGTGATACATTGACGAGATCTGGGCTGTGAGAACAGATAACATAGGCAGTAAACCCGCCCTTACAACACTGAATTATAAATCATGCATGGCTCTCTAGTAGGAAAATCCCCATCGAAGTGTCTCTTATCAATGACATTATGAGTGTCATCTTTTATATTCCTGACTTTACAATATAAAATCATATTCTGTTTCAGACAGATAAACACATCACTTTCAGCATTCTGTAGCTTATTAATATTTGATGTGACTCCAGGATTTCACATCTGTGACAAATAATCTCATGCATACACCTTGTAAGATATTTTTGTCTCTGAATCCACATTTTTTCAGAAAATAATTCATTCCATTGGGATGGAAATTAATGTTATAAATTGAGAAGAAGCTGCTACAAGACACTTTCATTCTGAGACTATGCTTTTTACAACTCTCCATATATACTGTGCTGACACCCAACATGTCTGACATATTCAGGCAACAGAAATAACCAGAGGACTAATTGAAAATGGAAGCAGAATTTATTGTTCCACTGGAACCACTCAGGGCAGCACGGCAGCATAGTGGTTAGCGCTGTTGCCCCAGTTCCTGGGCCTGGGGCCTTTCTGTGCGGAGTTTACATGTTGTCCCCGTGTCTGCGTGGGTTTCCTCCAGGTACTCCAGTTTCCTCCCACCATCCAAACACATCATGTTTGTGTTAATTGGTGACTCTAAATTGTCTGTAGGTCTGAGTGTGAGTGTGGGGGTTGTTGGTCTCTGTCTGTCTCTGTGTGTTGGCCCTGTGATGGACTGGTGACCTGTCCAGGGTGACCCCGCCCTCACCCAGTGTGAGCTGGGATTGGCTCGAGCACCCCCCACGACCCGGAAACGGATAAGCAGTTGAAGATGAATGAATGAATGAATGGAACCACTCAGACCAAAATCCAAGCTGCCTCAGTCTGGTGACTTTAATTTAGTGGTGTCTAATTTGTGTTGATGCAACAAAAGCAGAATCATTCTCATCCTCACCATCGGGTTTAATACTTTCAATCTACAGCTGTGTCATAGACTGCAACAGGTTTCAAAAAGCATAATTTCAAGCACTCTCACAAAACCCCTTTTGTTACAGAAATAATCTACAGTGTCCAATAAAATTCCATATATCAGCTTGTTGAATACTTGGACAGAAACTATTAATGAATTCACTCGAATTTTCACATTACTGCTTATTTTCTAATCATTCCAACAGAACTAAGGCTTCTATTTCCCAGTTGTAAAAGAATATATACATACTATGTGTTTTGTTACACACTTTAAAGTTTTCCTTTGTCTTCTTTTCTTCTACTGCGTACATGCTTTTGTGCCTAGATGAAAATGGCCTAGCAAAAACATCAATTCAGTCCAAGTCGACATGATGCAAACAACAAAGTGAGGAGGCCAGTCTTATCGATAAAAAAAACCAACCACATCATCATTCCTCTGGTTTTCCATGGGGTGGTTCTAAAAGGGTGTCCCACAGATAGAGCTGTGACTTAAACCATATGATTGATGTGAGAAGTAGGGTTTGAAGGTTTTAAGAAGTTAAAGTGCCCCTGAGTCAAACTCAAATAGGGGTTTAACGTCCTCTGACAATCTCCCTCTCTCCATTTATCACTACTTGGCAGCAATCTCTGCTTTTGTATCACTGCAAGGTCAATGGCTCAGCGGTGGCATGGGTTGTTTTAAGTTTGCCAGTGTTTCAAGCATCCATTTAAAAATATACAACGGCATTCCTGCCAGCCAATTAAAAATGGTTTACATGAGCATGGACAATATTTTGCGAATATTGACAGTAATTGTTCTCAGCACACTCAGAAGTCGCAGAGCACAGCTGGGTAGTTATGTTGTGTGATCGATACCTTTCATTGATTGGCTGATTTAATTTCTTCCAGGAAAGTGAAGAGAAAATGAAATTTTATGCAACGAAAGGAAAAGGCAGTCTGTAGCTTTGCAAAGCAGAATTGTCATGAGAGTTAATTTGTTATGAAAATCCATTTTGGCCAAGGTCTTATGATTTAATAATTGTATTAAACTTATACTGCTGGTTTTGTAGAGAAAGAAGCCCAGATGTTCATAAACTTTTCTTTCGTATCGGAGGATTAATAGTTATTCAACCATGGTTCATCAAGCTGTTACCGTACAGAATCCTGAAAAACATCAGAAGAAAATATTTCAGTGATAATGAAGTATTTCCAGACACAATTTATTCTTCCTATTAAAATACACTTGGACAGTCTAATATAAATGATATATATCTATGGACACCATATCAGCAAGTAAACAACTTTGTTCATCAGTGTTTTAGTTATTTATTTAGTCATTAAAAATCAATATTTGATAAAAGACGTGCTAGCCAAACACAGGAGCAGCTTTACTCATAGACTCATCCCGCCAAAATATACCACCAGGAAATTATTCCTGCCAGTGGCCATCACAACGTTGCTTTCCGACACTGTGAATCAATAACAACTTTGCAATACTCTGCATCACTGCTGCACCTTACAAACTTAATACTTTTCTGCATATACGGCACTATTTATAGTTTGATATTTCCAACTTGATCTTATTTAATAAAAGGCCCATTCAATTTAATTTAAAATTTTATATTTAATTATTTTTACATTCTATCCATGTCAATAAATAAAATATAATAACTCTTGAGTATGTACATATTTCTAAAAATATTTCTATTTCCCTTGTAGAGCACCTGTAATGAACCAAAAGAAAGTTTGTAATGAATAATCCTTTACGAGCAATTACTTTCTCTTTGAAAAATTAGAGAAAGGAGCATTTTGATATCTTTTTTTTCTTTGTGTTTCCTGATATGGTATTGTTTTTGCCACCTGTACCACCAGTCCACTCTACCAACCAACCCCACTTTTTCCATGTCTCTGCAGGTAAGCAGAAGGATGGTGTCTGCGGAGGCAGGAGGGCATAGCTACCTGGTGGCGTGCTGGCAGCCCATCCTGATCTTAATGCTGGGTACCGTCCTTTCTGGCTCCACCACTGGTTGCCCGTCTCGATGTGACTGCAACGCTCAGGAGCGTTCAGTTGTTTGCCATCGACGGAGACTGACTTCTCTTCCTGAGGGCATCCCCACTGAAACGAGGCTGCTTGACCTCAGCAAGAACCGTCTGAAATCTCTTGGGCCTGAAGAGTTCATTAATTACCCTCAGCTGGAGGAGCTGCAACTTAATGAAAATACAATTTCAACCATTGAGCCTGGGGCTTTTAGCAACCTTATGAACCTCCGAATTCTGGGTTTGCGCAACAACCAGCTGAAGCTCATCCAGCTGGGGGTGTTCACCGGCCTGACCAACCTAACCCAGCTGGATATAAGTGAGAACAAAATTGTCATTCTACTCGACTATATGTTCCAGGAGCTGTACAACCTGAGGGCTCTGGAGGTCGGTGACAACGACCTTGTATTCATCTCACCCCGATCATTTCATGGCCTCAGCAACCTTGAGAGCCTCAACATTGAAGGATGCAATTTGGCTTCAGTGCCCACTGATGCCCTTAGCCATCTGCATAACCTGCTGTCACTTCGATTACGTTATCTCAATGTCACTGTCATAAGGGATTACTCCTTTAAGAGGCTGTATCGCCTGAGAGTGCTGGAGATGTCTCATATGACTGCCCTGGACACCATGACTCCAAAATGTTTGTTTGGACTCAACCTCACATCACTGTCAATCACAAACTGTAATCTTACCATTATCCCCTACCAAGCCATCAGTCACCTAAGATACCTTCGATTTCTCAATCTGTCTTTCAATCCCATTAATACAGTGGAAGGGAACCAGCTATTCAATCTGCAGAAGCTCCTGGCTCTTCATTTGGCAGGTGGAAGATTAGCTGCCATTGAGCCCTACTCTTTCCGAGGGCTAAACCACCTTCGCGTACTCAATGTGTCCAGCAATAGCTTGAGCACCCTGGAGGAGTCTGTCTTTCACTCAGTAGGAAACCTGGAGACTTTGGCTTTATATGACAATCCACTGGCATGCGATTGTCGCTTGCTCTGGGTCTTCCGTCGGCGGTGGAGGCTCAACTTTAACAGACAGCAGCCCATATGTGCTTCACCTGAGGTTGTGCGAGGAAAAGAGTTCAAAGACTTCCCTGACATCCTCCCTTCTGACTATTTCATCTGCCAGAAATCAAAGATCATGGATTATAAAGTTCAAGAAAGCCATGTAGATGAGGGAACTACAGTTTACTTTGCTTGCCAAGCTGAGGGGGATCCTGTTCCTGTGATAATGTGGCTATCCCCAAAGAAGGAGTACATCACAACCAAAACTGTGGGGTCAAGATTTTCTGTGTCTCATGAGGGCACATTAGAGGTGCGTTACGCCCAGATCCAGGACAATGGCACCTACATGTGCATTGCAAGCAATGCAGCAGGCAATGACACCAAAGCTGCTCATCTTTTTGTGCATAGCTACTCCCCCAACTGGCCCCACCAACCAAATAAGACATTTGCCTTCATTTCCAACCAGCCCAGCGACGAAAGTGCTAATGTGACCCGGGCCACAGTTCCATTTCCATTTGATGTAAAGACACTCATCATCGCAACCACTATGGGATTTATCTCATTTCTCGGAGTTGTTCTCTTCTGTCTTGTAATATTATTCCTCTGGAGCAGAGGTAAAGACAATACTAAGTCAAGTATAGAGGTTGAATATGTGCCACGTAAAGAAGAAACAGAGGAGACCAGCCCAACTGAGGCTCCCATACAATTCAACATGAAAATCATGTGAATGTCAACAGGAGATCGTGTGAGCTTCCAAACTGCAGTCGGGATGCATATTTTTCTCGCTTCAGATATGTACTCAGTTTATGAGCGCTAGAAATCGAACAGCAGCAAACGCATCTTGACACTATACTCTAGACTTCTTTCTTTTTTTTTTACTTCAGGGACTAAAGCTTCAAAGAAAGTACTGAATTTAAAACATTACAATTTCATTAAATTTATATTGGAAATACACATCACTATGTTAACATGCATTCAGCAACAATACTGCGTGCAACCAAATTAAGGTAACAGTTTCAATGAGGGACATTGACTAGAGGGATTTCCCCAATAAACCAAGTTTACATGATAGATGGGTTACTATATGGAATAATGTAGAAATGATCCTTTTTTAGAGTTCGCCATCTTTTGCTTTGATGGCAATACAAAGCACAACAACCCACTATAAAAACTAAGTTCAGCTATTTGAAATCCTGTCTTGAAAGCAGTTTCTCTGATTTTTCCTTTCAATTGTCCCATAACAAGCAATGGCCATGTATTCTTAAGGAAATTCACATGGTTATGGAGACAATGTTATACATTTTGAGAAAGAAAAAAATTAATTTTAACACTTTTTAGTCATATGAGGTAAAAGAAGTTGTAATCTAATAAGACTTGCAATCTTTCCAGAAGTTGTATTTGTTTGTTTTGTCAAGGACACATGTTTGGATCTCAGTCCTTTGAAATGTAAATTTTAATATCAAGGCGTAAGTGTACCTCCCACCCATCAGATGTCAGTGAATGTTGGCCTTTAACTATTTTCAAGCATCATTAAATTTTATTTTGATGTTTTAGCTGCCCAATTTGGAACTGCTGTCCAGAAAAAAATCATGTCCAAAAATAAAAACTAGAGCCTGCGTTTCCATTAGCTGCCACAGAAAAGTAATTAAAATTTTACAGTCTAACCATTATAATAACGAAAATATTTTTCTTAATCTGGTATAAGTCAAATTAGTGTGCATGTTAACACACTGAATTACATAAATTACATAAGCCAGTCTACAGTATGTGCTCCCTTCAACCAACAAAGGAAGTTTGTCATTAAATGTATTGACTTGTTCAACTATACATATTTTTATGGTATTTTATTCTTTCCTTGTACATTAAGCTATCGCACAATAGTAATGCTTTCACTGACTGTGGCTTTGGAACATATTACAATCTAAAGAGCAGACAAAATGTTCAGTAAACACATTTTTATTGTTGCTAGACTGAAAGACAGAATTTATAAAAAAAATACCTTTGAAAGATTTCAGATTAAGAATTTATTAGGTATAATGAAAGTTAATTTGTTTACCTGTTCGGCAGCTCAATAAGTGAGAGCCCTCTGCCCAAGTCCTGATTTCAACTAAGTAATACACAATATTTATGTGTGAAATTGAGTTTTATGCTGCATAAGTATTTTATGTTGTCTAATTAAATTCACAGTCTGCTCTAAAGATAATGTGTTCATTAATTCTTAAACTATTTGTTCAAATGGGATGGACAGATGGAAATTCTATTAAAATGAGTAACATTTTATAGTATGGTTGTTTGTCTTATCTGGAATTACTATAAAAATGAATGTGACTACATACATTCAAGAAAGGTGACCTACCAGCTACCAGTAATGTTCAGAGATATTGCTTTACTCCCACTCTAAATTACTCTTTGACCTAATCCCTCACTCATGTCATGGCAATCCTTGATGAGTGGTAGTTGCCAAATTAGCAATAAAATCCTATGGTGCATTAAACACACAAATATGCACATCTCATGCCTTCCAGAGATCTGTGTATAAGTGTCACAGATGGCTTTCATCTGTCGTAGTTGCACTGTATACACTTCGTTTAGCATAATGCTAATATTGGTATGCTACAGTGATTATATGTCGCAGGATTTTGCACAATAGTTTTGCTGAGGCTATTTTTTTATCCATGGGTCTCAAGCACTACTGGAAAGGAACCAGGTTTTCATTGATGAAAGGTGGGACCAAAAGTGTACACTAAATATTTCTGAAAGCTACGCACAGTAGGGGTGTTCGCAGTAATGAGTGCTGGTAAATGGTTGATTGTACCAACAACAGATGTTCAAAACATGAACCTATCACTTAGGATCCATCATGATGCTAAAAGTTTAAGGGCATTAACGTGTCAGGTCATGGTTCTAAGCAGAAAATGCCACTCTGATCAAAAACCCAAAGACATCATTGAAAAGTAATGTAATCTGCTTTTTTATTACATGACTTGGCAAAATTCAAAAGTTCAACTCAAAAAGTTTATACGAATATAATTACAATAATTATTGGGTCACAGGTCGTCGGATTGGTTCAACAATCGGCTTTACGATGTTTTTGAAACTTGTTTGGTGATGAAAAATGTCACCATATCTTGGTTGTAGGTAACTTCCCCTCTCATTTCTCAGTAAAAGCTTTTTTACTGCCTGTCTGTTTCAGCTGGATTACAGCAATAAAGGCAGCAATGACTATAACACTTGTAAAAGCAAGAAAGCCTTAAGACAAAAAGGACAATGAGCTTCAAGAAAGATAAAAAGCACCCAAACATAAAACAGGTTTGTTATCATGTCAGTGGACGATACCTCTCCTTTCCCTTTGTTATGGATTTTTCCTTGTATGACTGTAGGACACTGACTAAAATGGAAGTATGTTCATAGTGCAACCTACTTTCTTTCTTCCTGACGGGCTGACACCAAAACTGACCACTTACAATGATTCATGACAATTGTGTTGTGCTTCGACACTCAATCACTCTGCAGGAAAGTCTGTATCATTGTTTAAAAGGATAAAATTTTATTTATATCTCAATTTCAAGCAAGAGGAACTTGCTGGCCATACTTTATAGAATTACAGACTCACTCTGGCTCGTAAACAGACAAGCAGTAAGCAACCATGCATTACTGAGCCAAGTAATCACTGAAATTTTAAAATCAATTCTGTAATAAAACCCGTGTGGAGTTGCTGAGAAAAAGAGGCTGATATGCATGAATGAAGTTTGTTTATTCTCTATCAATAATAAGCGACTAATTGGCAGTAGAATTATGCACAGACTGAAGCTAAACCACAGCTTCCTGAGGACAGAAAGAAAAAAGAAAAAAAAAATCATCTACTCAATATTCAAACGTTGATTAAGTAATGGCCTAGTTCAACATTCGAGTCACAACATTCTGAATTTATGTGGCCGAACTTAATGTACAGTTTTATGGCTGCACAGCCAATTTGTCTGGATTTGTCTTCTGACCATAGAGACAGACTGCATTTATATTAAAAGAAAAATGTGGAATATTTTCATCAGCGCTTGTAGTAGAGGAGATTAATAACAGGACAGAAATAACCTTCAGGTAGAAAACTGAAGACACTACATGAGTAAATAATGAAGCATGAAGCATTTTCTCCTTGACAGATAAGACAAAAGAATAATCCGGTGGTCATTATTGGCTGTTAACCAAACCCTAAATCTAAAAGCTATTCAAAAACATGAAATGGTAACATGGAGCCTTAAAAACCACTGAAATAGATCAAGCATTCCAAATATCATATTTTTGATCCATTAGATCTTCACTTGTCTCAAATCTAGATACAATCTAATATTTATTTTCACCTAGCCATGCATCGGCTTTCCTGAGATAAGAAATCCAATTTGCTTTTGTTCATGTTAGATGCCAATCTAGATCAAAGCAACCTGTGCCTCGTGTTTTGGGGAAACTAAACTATCAACAGTTTAACTATTTGCCTAACAACCAACCTCTAACTAAAATAGGCAGATGACCCAAATGGAGCAACTAAAAGGAAAGCAACGGTTTGGTTTCCTGTCCGGACACGCACTCATTCACCACTACACTTTAACCTGTTTGTTCAGTGGTTCCACTGCACAGGAATGAGACGAAAGTCACATACAGAATGATATATGAACCTTTAAACACTCTGCCTTTGTATAACTTAGTTCGAGACAATATGAACAACCATTATTATGAGAGCATGGTCTTTCAAGCAGCTTCTTCCACACACCACGTACTGATGGAGTTACAAGTGTAGGAAGAGACGACTGAAAGTTAGTGGACTAGAAACCACCTCAAACCACCAGATCGTTATCCATCTATTTGTTCCTGGTTGGTTTCAAACTCAGATTTAACACATATGTTTCTTAAATCTCTTCCTCCATACATATTCACCGACCCGTATGTAATTTTTCTCACTTATAATTTTACTCTGATTACTATCAATTGCCTGTGGTGAAATGCTTGTAACACAAGTAGAATATGCAATTTTGTGAAAGGATGGTAGATTATCACAGTCTGAGCGACAAAGGCATCCACGGAGAGGCGTCTATAAACCATCAGCATAAAGGACAGAATGTTGATTACTTGTCGCTACAACAGGAGACACATTTGACATCTCAGGTATTTCTGTCAGAAGACGCAATGACCATGAACATTTTTTGCTGTTACAATTTCTCAAAGGGTGAGTGTAATGGCACTTTCATGACACTCAACGAGAGCATCCGTAAGGACACAGTTATTTTAGCTGATGGAGTAATTGGATGTGCGAATGTAAACAGTGCACATGCTTGACAGTTAATAGCTGTTGACCTCACTGTGAAGCAGGTACCTGCTGCCAGCTCCCTGGAGCTTATCAGCATGTATTACTCTTCAAGGGAGTGAGTCTGATTACCAAAATCTGCAGATAGGTTGTCAGCCTCATACAGTTAATGTAATAATACAAACAGATGCCTGATTAATTTACATTGAATTAAGTTACATTGATGGAATCCAGGTTTTTCATGTTGACAGTAATCATACAGACAAAGTTGGATGACTTAACACAAGTCACACTGTGCTATGCTGTGCGGTGCCCCTGTTATTTATGTATACATAATCCTCAGATGTCAGGAATCTGACCTGGGAATCAACTACCTGGCTGCATTCCAGTACAAGTCAGAAAACCAACATGGATGCCTCCAGGAAAACTTGCTCTGCTGGCAAGATAATGAGTCAGTACGCAGTAATTTTTTTTTTTTTTTTTTTGCATATGAACACCCATTAAAATGTCCACAGATAGAAAATGGATAGTAGATAGCTGATTTAATGAGACAGACAGAAATGCTAATAAATGGCATAAAACTTTCCACCACTGTTGCTCAACAGAGCAGCCAACTCTGATTTCAAGGCCAGGCAATGATTTTCCCACTTGCTGAGTTGTAAAATCCATTTCAAATTTCTAGCCGGGAACTCAGATATCCCCATTTGTTGTTCATGTTGCCAAAATGCAGTTGTTCGTAATCAATAAACATACTTAACTATATTCTCCACTCAAATTTGTTTTTACTTATTCATATCCAAGTACTTTATGTGCTTAAATTGGAGTTTATATTTTATTATTGTAGATAATGTAATTTGGGACTCTGCCAACAGCCTATGAATGTAGTATAATAGCTTTGGCTACCCTCCAATTTTCAGCCAAATATGCTTCCATTAAAACATGTGAAAATACCTTTCTGTTGGTGGAGGAAACAAAACGTATGGCCAAACTGCCTTGATTAAATCCTTTTATTTCAAAAAGATTGAATTGTTTTCAGATTTGGGTTTAGCTTCAACTTTTCTTAAAGCCTAACAATTCCCCACACACTGCCACTAGATATAAGAAATCAGAGAAGGAACAGTTTTGATCGGATGGAAGCGGCGTGTGTGTGTGGGTGTTTGAGGAGGTTCAGGCTATGTGAGAACTAATCTGTTATGTCATAGGAATGGTCACCTCCTTTCACGCTTCTCTCTCTCTGGTTTAAGCTGAATATTCTTTATTTTTAAGACTAAAATTTGTTGATGCACCACCATTTGTTGAGCTTTATGTCTATTTATTGAGATGAATACCACATATGTGGGTATTAGAGTGTAAGGTTAGTACTCCATTAAAAAAAATGTATTCTACTTTGACAGCAACTAATCTCGTCCTTATGGCTCTACGGAGTACACTACATTTAAGATATAGTTTGCATTAACTAATTGCCCTCACCACTTAAACAAAGGGGTAGTTTATTTATAGTTATTCACTATCCATTGTCCATAATGGGCACTTTCCACGAGTTACTCATCTTTAAGCAATTATTAGCATTTTACGATTTTTATATTTGGAAAATCATTGAAACCAAATTCTGTTTACTAAACAATCAAATGCATTTAACTGTAACTGTATGAGACATGCTGGCCAACTTTCTCCCATATTAACATTTACCACTTCTGACAGCATCTGTGGGTCGCAGCAAATAGTGTGTAATAAAATCACAAAAATTTCAAGTGAGAACGGAAAATTAATATTTTATCAGTGGTCAAACAAAGACACTAACATTGCCAAGCACAAGCAGGTCATAAAAACTGATGGCGCTCTGCTAAAAAGCAGCTTTAGCTTTGTTTTAATTCGAGTGCTTAAATTGAAGTATGAATATGCATTAGCAAAACACATCAGATAACCACAAAAGCTAAGGGAAAACTAATTAGAAAAAAAATCTGTCACGGCTGTATTTGAAGAATTTACCATACATAGTAAGTCATTTTGCCAGTAAAAGACAAAACATAAATGTGGCTGTAAAATTAAGTCAGATAGGCACAATTTCAACACCTGGTTGTTGTTTAGCATTTTTCGAAACACACCTCATGTCAAATTATCTTAGTCATATGTTGTGTTTTACTCATCATCTGGGGATTTTGTTAGAGTGGATTTCATCACTCTGGTTGTGTGAGATTTGACAGTTAAATGTTTTGGTCTTGGTCTGATCACACTTGATGACACCACTAATGACACCTTGCATTTTGTGTACCTTAAGTAATTATTCCTCTAGTTCACACTCTTCAGTAAATACAGTACATTCAAAGAGTATTCAGGCCCCTTCACTTTTTGTGCTATGTTGTAGCCTTGTGCTACAGCATCCAAATCCAAACTTAATATCTATTATCATGTGGGAGTAGAATAAGGGAGTTTTGCATTAGTAAAGAATTTGGAGCTATCAGGACCTCCCTGAAGATGGCTGCCTGACAAAACTGAACAATTAGGTGAGAAGGGTCTTGTTGAGGGGGATGACCAAGGACCCAATAATTACTCTGTATGGGTCTGCTGTGTGGAGATGACAGAAACAGAGGGCCAACCATCACTCCAAGACATTCTGTGTTCAGGCAATGTGACCAGACAGAAGTCTTTTCTCAGTGCAAAATACATGAAAGCACCTGTGAATCAGAGAAGTTCTCAGGGCTCCTGCCCAGTACCATCCCAGTAGTGAAGCATGGTGGTGGCAGCATGAATGTATGGGTGTTTTGCAATGGCAGCTACAAAGGGACTGGTCAGAGTTAGACAAAGCCGAATAGAGGGACTTAAGGACAGTTCTGTGAATGTCCTACAGTACCCCAGCCAGAGACCTGAGCTGAACCCAAACAAATATGTCAGAAGAACCATGAAAATAGCTGTCGAATACCATTACCCATGCAACGTAATAGCTTGAAGAACTGAAGAAATCCTCAAATCCAAGTAGAAATGCTCAAGCAGAATATCATTAAAAATTGGTTGAATTTACTGATCTCAGCCTCAGCCTCCGAACCTGCATTCCCTGATAGAACAGCAGAGTTATGCAAAAATTTAAAGAACGTGCAATGCACATAGATTTAATTCATATTAATGTTAGTCATTAGTGATGAGTGTGGTTTCTCAACAAACAACCTAGGTTTATTTTTTATTCATTTTATTTATTTATTTATTCTTTGCTTTGTCATTCCTTCCTGATTGAATCCCTGAGAGAATATTTTCAGTTAATTCTGCTGTGAGATGAGCAGGCTGAGACTGACAGCTTCTGTCTATGTGACCATACTCCCAGAATGACAGTGGTGGAATTCATTAATCATTAGCAGCCTGCAGGCGTATGACCCACACCCAATATGCCTGCTGTGAAGCCTGTTAAACTGAGCCAGTCAACTAGTGCATTAACACATGGATACCAAGATTATTGGGTTATACAAATATAGATCTGCCAAAAGGAATAAAATGGTGTTATTGGGTTTTCAGGTTTACTCACTTCCCCTTAGCACATGGTAATATGCTACACAATCCATAATGTGAGTGGCCTATTCCAGAGCAGCAGAGCCGAGTCCAAGAGGGAGCAAAAGATTTAAAATGGAGCTAACTGCCCTCAAGCAGGGGCCTCATAAGTGAGAATGATAAGAAATGACAAAGTGTCCACATAAAAGTAAAAATAATGCATTTCAAATCAGTTATCTTCCAACATGTGTGCAGATTTTTTGGCTGCTTTGCTCACATAATAACTGACTTTCTGCCTTGTCTTCTTTAAAAAAAAAAAAAGAAAACAATAAGTTACAAAAACTTACTCTGGGTAAGATGCGCCTCTGTTCTTTGTTGCTATGCTGCAGCACTTCAAGCACTGAATGGACAAGCTCAGGAAATGTCCCTTGAGTTTTCAGAGAAACAGACCAGCATTTAAAATGGTAGCTGAGAGCTCCCAGGAGGAAAGTTGGATGGAAAACAATGACAGTGTTTGAAAAGAAAAACAAACAACTATTCCATTGCTGTATTTTTGGTTTAATGACTATAATAGCTCTGCAAAGGTATGATGGGGCTGCTGATCAATACCAGAGACTTGAAAGTTGCCTCAACAGAAACCTCAGGTGCTGGGAAAAATCACTTCTGCTTTGGTACACTGTCAGTTCAATTCACAAACAAATGTACATGTAGACTTGATCTAATAGTCATTAATTAATCATCAGCATTATGAGTAGTTAATAAATGCTAATAAATATTTCATAATGTAAATATTTAAAAAGGTCACAGTGAGCTGGAGCACATCTGTGCAGCCTCAGTCTGCTTTTAGCCTGAGCTACATTTATTGACACTAAAACTGCAACAAGATAAAATTTAAAATAAATTTAGCACATAGCATGGACTTTGAAACTCAAACACATACAATGCCTGACATTCAACACAACCCAAAAGCAAAACCTAATCCATCCATCTTCAACCACTTTTCCATTTCCAGGTTGCGGGGGGGGGCGCTGGAGCCAATCCCAGCTCACATTGGGTGAGGACGGGGTACACCCTGGACAGGTCACCAGTCCATCACAGGGCCAACACACAGAGACACACAGAGACCAACAACCACTCACACTCACACTCACACTCAGACCTATGGACAATTTAGAGTCACCAGTTAACCCAAACATGATGTCTTTGGACTGTGGGAAGAAACCAGAGTACCCGGAGGAAACCCACACAAACACAGGGAGAACATGCAAACTCCACACAGAAAGGCCCCAGGCCTGGGAACCCGCAACCTTTTTATTGTGGCATGACATCACAACCGCTATGCCACCGTGCTGCCCCAGTAAGCATGTGTTGAAATAAATTCAATCAGATTTTTTTTCCCCATTGAAACGCTCTTCATGTCAGGCTGCCAGTCAGTGTTTCCAAGGTTAAGGTTAAATGCTCTGCTTTTTTTTCTCTCTCTAACTGTGGAGCAGATTTATTCATGTTGTCAGACATTAGACGCGGTGTCTGTGAGCACTCTTTTTTTGGGGGGGGGGGTCTGCATTTGTCCTCATAGTTTAACACCACAAGATGTTTCAACTTTTTATGAGCAGCTAATATTTTATTGATATTTTATTGATTTTTATTGAGTGAAATGACATTTGTGTGGCAGGGAGGACAGTGCTACACCTCTGTGAATATAGGGGGGAACAAAGGAGAGACAAGATGCAGAAGGATGGACAGGGGAAGGAAAGCAGGTGGTGCTGGTAGGAACTAGTGGAGTGAAGGATGCTGTGCTTTTCCTGTTACCTCACTCAGGATTATGAGAGTCCAGAGGGTTTCTGTGTAGATCTCTGGAGAGATGGGAGTCCAGATAGGTGAAGGTGTCCCAACAGAGGAGCAGAGTCAAAGATGGAGTACATAGTCATGGAATGAAAGAACAGCTCAGCCCATTTTTGGCAGGATTCATAAATTTTTCATGATGTGAAGAGCTGGCAAATAAAACCACACATGTATGTGGACATTCCCTAAATATGAGTGAGACCATCACCAGGAGCAGCACCCCACCTCCAGAAGGGAGAGAAGAAGCAGTGAGCCATTGAATACTAGCCAGCGTTGGACCTAAAGGGGGCACCAGGGAACAGAGTCATCATGGACCCATCACCACACGGTGCCAGTAGACCAAGCACAGTCACGAGGCCCCACAAGACCCAGGATACTCAACTGGACCGTCCGCCGTAGGGCCCCCAGGCTGCCAGCCCCACACGCCACCCAACTGTGGAGGATGGGCCCCCCAGAGCCATGCCATGACTAGCAGCAAGTGAGAGTGTCCCCTTTCCTGTTATTCCTTAATCGTTGTTGAGGAAGCATTGCCTGCACTGTGAATAAGTGACCCTGGATGTGGTGTGGTCGATAAAATAAGATTGGGGGAGAGGAGAGAAGGGTGGGGGCAAGTCAGAGTGCCCCCTGCCCATTTTTTGCAAAGAAGTCAATTGTTTTTTTTGGGTAGCAGATATTGTCTCCAATGATATATGTTCTGCAAGAAGGTTCAACCAGTGGGAGATGTTAATAGAGTGTATTTTTAAAGTTAACTAAGACTGATTTCTTGGCGACGGCTACACCTGTGCAAACAGATTGGAATAGATGTTTAGGTAAATTGGTTGCTGTCAGGTCACCGATAAGGCAAAAGTTAGGGGTTAGTAGGATTCTGCAGTCCAAAATGGAGGCAGGTTTCTTCGTTTCCATTGAGCAGAACTGCTGCACCGGTGAACAGAGCCAGAGAGCGTGGAAATAGGTGTCGGCTGTGTCTGTCACTGTCCTGAGGAATAAAGACGCCAGCACTGACCAGAAATGTTTCATAAATTCAGCAGGGAAGCCATCTGGTCCAGGAGCATTGCCTGCAGGCATATTTTCTAATGCAGTTAATGGTCAGTGGTCGGTGGGGCATCCAAGAAGTTTCTTTATTCTACAGTCAGTTGAGGCAGATTTCGATTTTTGAGGAAGGGCTGAATGTCTTCTAGGTTTGGGTTGTTTGCTGTTGAATATAGGTTTTGATAGAAGCTGTAAAAGATATGCTTGATTTCCTGGGTGATTGTGTTAATTTGCCATTTGAGTCCTGAATTGCAGTTATAAGAAATTTTTCTTTGTTGTATTGGAGTCAATTTGCAAGAAATGTGCCTGATTTGTTAAAAATTGTTCAAAATTTTGGTATCTGAGTTGTTGAAGTATAAACTTTTATAGGAAATTTTGTAGTTGTAATTTCTCATTTTGTAGTTGGTCCATAATTGTTTGTTCGGTTTTGTTGTATATTGTTCTGTTAGTTCTTTAATCTTATCCTCGATGTTTTTTTTCAGCCAGTTGTTCCAGTTTTTTCTTGTAAGAGGAATAAGATATCATTTTGCCTCTGATCACAGTCTTCCCAGCTTCCCAAATCACAGATGGAGATAAATTTGGAGAGTCATTTGTTTCCAAACATTTTTTCCATTCCTTCCTTATTAACGAGTCAAATTCTGATCCCTTACTAATGAGGTGTTAAAGCGCCAAGTGAGTGATGGTTTCAGGGTGGATTATAACTGAAGGTGGAGGGACACCGGTGCATGATCACTGATTATAATTGGGTGTATGCTGGTGTTGATTTTTTGTGGAATAGAGTTGTTTCACAGGAAAAAGTAAATTCTTGAAAAAGAATGATGCACTGGGGAGAAGGAGGTGTGTTCCCTCTGTAGGATTTTTGAGTCTCCAGCAGGGTTGTGACGGATACTCGGCTGAAAAGAGTATCCGGTACAGATATAGCAATTTTGACGAGTACTCGTACCATACGAGTAATACAAGTCAATATCCATGCTGGGCTGAAGGAAAATCCTCCTCAGGGCATCCTGTGATAGGACAGAGCGCAACGCGTCATACTCCGAGAGCCACGCCCACCAGAGGGGAAAACAATAGGCGGCACAATTTAAAATACACTGTCCAGTATTTAAGCGATTGTTCATTTTGTGAATGAGTTCACTATATAGTCCACTACATTCATCTCCCTATATAGGGAGTAGGGAGTGAGGGGGTGGTTTCGGACACAACCTATGCCTTTGTCTCTGTTCTAGTTTCACCTTCCTGCACGCCCTTCCCCCGTCCCGTCACACCTGCTCCCTGATTGTTCTCCCCACCTGTTTCCCATCTTCCCTCATTACCTCTTGTATTTGACTTGTGTGTCTCACAGTCTCGTCGCCAGTTGGTTGTACTTCACGATCCTCGTCCCAGCTGCTGTCACAGCATTAATAGCCCGACCCCCCAAATTCCACTGGACGCGGAACGGCTGCGGAGCCGATAAATTTCAATTCTAGTCAATGTGTGTGCTTCCACCGGCTGCGGCTCCGGAGCAGCTCCGGCATCCGGCAGCCCTCCGCAACAGATACGCAGAACTCTTATTTTGCCGGATGCCGGAGCACAGCGCATAAATTAAGCACAGACCAGATGAAGACGTCATAATGGGCGGGGACAGACCTCAAATCAACAGGTCAGAGGGTTTCAGGCGTCATGTCACCCCGTTGACACCATGGACGAGGAGATGCTGATTCTGGACGTCCAGAATCATAGAAATAATCTATGACTCATCACATCCTTTTTATGAAAACACTCATAAAAAGGATGCGGCGTGGAATACCATTGCAGGAGTAATTGGAGTGGATGGTAAATTACTAATTTGGTCCAATAAATGTCCTCTGGATGGACACAATAAACTGTTTAAATGGTATGGGGTTCTCTTTATAGAGACTACAACCGGCTATATCGCGCGATTATGCGTGAATTCACGAGATCTCGTGAGTCCTCGCGACTCCCGCCGCAACAGTGCGCATCACAGACGGATCCGGGTGGTTGTTGAGGAACGGCGGATTACGGAGACGTACCGGAGACGTACCGGAGGCGTTCCGCATCCTGTGGAATCCCGGGGTAAGTCACAGCCTGTTTTGTGTACGACCTCGCTTGTTTATTCGACCTTGCCTTTTGCCTCTCGCCTCTCGCTTTTTGGATACCTCTGCCTGTTTGACTGCTTACCTGTACCTGTACCGAACCCGGACTGGAATAAAGCCTGCCTTTTCGTCTGAACCTTCTGTGTTGCGCATTTGTGTCCACCTGTTCTGTGCTCTGGGGAGTTCATGACAGTCCCCCCGGTAAGATCATTATTTAACCTGATAGCTATAAGTTAGGCTACATCCACACTACTACATCATCATTTTAAAATAGCTTTTTATAACCCAAACGTTTCAAATTTGCCCCACTTTACGGGGTTATGGGGTAAAAACTTGATTCGTAACAGAAGCGGCGCTTCATGCAGCCCGCATAGCGGTTCTCATCCTCACTGTTTCTTCACCGGTCAGGTTTTTTTCTGGTTGGCTCGCTCTTCTTACCTTGGTGTAGTACAAATTAAGCTGTAAATAACAATATATTGAGGCTTACAATAAATATAGCAACTTCTGATCAACCCATATCAATTTAAGTCTTAAAAATGCAACTTTGGTATAAACCACGCCCACTTCCGGTTTAAATCCCGCCCCTTACATGTACGAATACGGATACAGATAATGTAGATGGTTGAACAGATACGGATAGTGGTGTACTCGCTCATCCCTAGTGTCAAGCCATCGCCAAGTCCAAAATCATCCATATATTCCTTTAGGACTTTGGCTGACTGGGATTTCTTTGTGTATGCTGAGTTATGAGGCCGATGTAAAGAAGGATTCAGGACTGTGTTAAAGTCCCCTTCAATGGTTGTTGTTGGGGTGACTGATATGTCGGATAATTGCAGAAAAATTTTGTGGAAGAAAGCCGGATCATAATTATTAGGAGCATTGATATTCACAATTGTTAGAATTGATTAAAGATTGATGCCTGGATAATGATAGATGGGACTTCTGGGTCAGTTACCATATTGTTTAAAGTAAATAGTAATCTCCTATGGACCAAAATGGAGACTCCTCTTTGTTTACTATTGTAACAGGAGGAAAAGATTTGGTTAAAATTTGGATTTAGAAGAGATTTTTCTTCGGAATCTTGTAAGTGGGTCTCTTGAATGAGGAAGATATCTGCTTTTAAATTTGTGATATAGACCATAATTTTTATTTATTTTGCGTGCGAGTGAATGCCATGCGCATTCCAGGATACAGAGAGAGAGAGAGAGAGAGAGAGGAAAAAAAAAAAAGTCTGCATGTGTCTCTATGTGACCTTCTACTGCTATCAGTATGTAGGGGGTTACAGTCAGTGATTTGAGTGGATGTTGGATTGTAAATGTGTGGATATTAGAGGGAGGTGTGTTCAGCAAAGTCACAGGAAATGTCATAAAAACTGAACATCAAGACCTGGAAAAGAAGCGGCAAAATTATTGACATGGGCAGAAAATGAAAAGTTATTGCATAGGGGACAGGTGGAGGGGTGATGGGGTGAGAGAAAGGGAGTGTGGAGGAGAGGGAGATGTAGACAGAGGGAGAGAGAGGAAAGAAAAGCAGGCGGAGACTGACAAGGTGAATCAAAGGATAGGAGAGGTGACATACACACACACTTATTTAAGCAAAGTTGATATTTTCATTGTACTTATCCCTTCAAAAAAGGAAGGGGGTGATTTTGGCAACCTGGAACAAGTGCTATGCTTTTCAAACATCTCTCCACTGACACGGCAACCAACAGCGAGGCAGACACATGGCCGCAACTACCCAACGTGGCACTAAATCAACAGGAAATTTAGTATGCTTAGAGAATCACTTGCCTTGAACCAAGGTTTGTGGTTTAATAGGATGCATTAAGAATAGACTCACAGGTTTTCTTCAGATGTGTCAGAGTTCAGGAAGAGATGGTTTTGAAAATGGAAGCACCTTGCCCTAATGACAGCAACTGACCTGACTGAATGAAACAACCTCTGCAACCAACCATTACTCTTTTCTAGGAAAATATCCAGCTTTTAAATAGGGCAAAGCTGCACTGGAAAGTTATTTGCAACCTCTGCCTACAAGTCCCAGGGTATTGTAGAGAGGGTTTGGCATGAAGCAGTAGGCTAATTAACCAGATTAATTGAATTAATGGTCCATCCCTAACCTCCAGATTTTTAGATGGTGCCTGGCTGCTTCTGAAAGATGTAAAAGCCAGGAAGAAATACCACTGAAAGGAAAGGCACAACATGATAAATCTGCTGTCATGCTTTTAAATTTTCACCTGCATATTCACCTGGATGCAAAGTGTTTATTCAGCATCATAATTATTATAACTCCAGAAAGACCCTACAGCAGAGAAATTAATAATGACTGACAGACTTCTTCCTGAATAACAACTCAGGTTCATATTTCTGTTTCTGTTTTGATGAGAATAGACCCTGTGTGCATTGGTTGCACCTAGGGTACAAGATGAAAGAGTACTCCTCTCCAAGCATTTTCCTGCTAATACAAACATGCAAATGATCAGCAGACTTGATTGTTGTTTGGAAAAGATTCAGTATAATGTTCTGAGATCTTTTGTGAAATATGGCCAATTTTGCAATCTCAGAGGAGTTTTTCCTCAAAGCATCTGCCCTCAGAATACTTTCCAAATCACACATGGTCCCTCTACAGTCAGCCCTATCGATACAGTTGTTTTAGCCCCCCCCAATTCATAATCGAGGGATTAGGGCACATCATACCATTATAAATGACCCATAGTGGTGTTACGGAAATGCTACTGCCTATAAATCATATTCTCCAATGGTAAGGAAATATGTTTGTTTGGTTTGGACCCCCAAAACAGCGGGGAGAAAAAAAAATCTCTTTATATTTTTTTCTGTGAAAATTTTAAGTAAAATTACCATTGTCACTCCCATTGAGGATTTGTACAGATTCTCAGCTATCATGCTAAAAGCACTAATGACAAAAATACAATTTTTTTTTTTTTTTTTTTTTTTTTTTTCCCCTCCAAACTTATGTGCATTTAGTAAACAGTCTTTTGCAAACATCTGTCAAGACACATAGTATACACCTAGCCCTAACCCACATGAGGCAGACAAGCATTCATTTTTTCATTCATTCATCTTAAACTGCTTATCCATTTCTGGGTCACAGTGGGTGCTGGAGCCAATCCCAGCCAACGTTCGAGGGCGGGGTCCACCCTGGACAGGTCACCAGTCCATCACAGGGCCAACACACAGAGACAAACAACCACTCACACTCACACCTACGGACAATTTAGAGTCACCAGTTAACCCAAACATGATGTCTTTGGACGGTGGGTACCGGAGTACCCAGAGGAAACCCATGCAGACACGCGGAGAACATGCAAACTCCACACAGAACTGGGAACCGAACCCACGACCTTCCTATTGTGGGGCAACAGCGCTGCTAACTACTATGCAGCCGTCCTGCCCGGCAGAAAAGCATCCCATCCCTATCATTTGAGACACAAGAGGTCAGTCCCTTTCTTGAGGGGCTCTTACCCATAAGAAATGTTGAAAGGAGAATAGTGTTTGACACAGAACAAAAGGTAAATGCAAATAAACCTACCTTGCCATAAGCACAATCAAATGTACCTTTAACTTTGACCGTTCTTTAGCTGGTTTTAGAGCTGTTTGTGATAGGGTCATCCTGTGCACTTGCAGGATAAGAAATAAATTTAAACCTACAACAACCATTCCTTAATTTTGGCGACTTGGAGGCAAACAAGTCTGCCAGATGATCCTTTTATCATCTGGCAGACTTGTTAGAAGACAGTTATATCCATCCAGTATATAAAATTGCCAGATTCATTGCCTTGTAGCTTTGCTTTTGTTACCTATCACAACCTGAAGAGTCTACTAAATTCTATAGTAGGATCACCAACTGGCTGTTGTCCATGTGTACTTTGGTGCTGGAGGAGTAGTCGACTTTATCATATTTTCAGCTGTCTGTTCAAACAGTGTGATTAGACCAGTAAGAGTGTAGCTACTAGATGAATGACATTGCAGTCTGGACCCCTACGTAAGGCCGGAGGGAGCTTTAAGCTGAAGTTTCTGTTAGCTAGTTTTTATTATGAAAATGGAGATTACAGAAACTTCAAAACAATTTAAACGTATAATATATATTTGGTTAAGGTTTAGTGAGATATGGGCTCACTTGAATAATTCTGCTGTTAGCATTTGAGCTAAACCCTTTTTCTGAGAGAGAGTTGTGGGTGAGAGGTTGCATCAGATATCAGGATCAGGGAAATGGTTGAGGGCCTTGTGATGTATCTTTGAGGTAAAGAGATTATGTAAGGTGAAATGCATGAGGTCACTGAATACATTTGAAATCACTAATGGCTAAAGTTCTTATTATATAATTAGTGGAAAGACCAATGTGATGAAAACTCTTGGCTGCTCTGTGGTGAACAATGTACATTAAGAAGTCATTACTATCCTGATTATATGATAATGCATTTCTAATAATTACAGCTAATGAGTGACAATGAGTTTTTCTGCTTTCCATCCCTCTTAGGAATACTATTTATTACATTGGGTAAACTTTTGTTCATGGCCAAAATTATTAAAATGAATTTCTTTAACTGAATTAACTAACGTTCTTAAGTAAAATCCAGCTGATAGATTAGAAAGAGACATTTTGATTCATATGCTATGATGTCACTTGTGTTGGTCATTGAATTTAAGATACAACAATTAATGTATTAATAATTTAATCAAGCCACAGCAAATCAATCTCAACAATTTTGATAATGGATTAATTATTTAAGCAATCTCTCAAGCAAAAAAAACAAAAAATGCTGATTTCCAACTTGTTAAATTGGTGTTTGAACCGCTTTGTTTGAAATTATAATGAGTGAAATGGCTCTGGGTTTAGGGTCATAACTAACCCTCAGGTTTAAGGTAATTAGCTGTACGTTATTCACAATTTCTGTTACATTGCATAATTTTTTAGACTAAATAATATGATTATATCACTCTTGTAGACAAGGCAATTAACAGAGAAAATAATATAGAAGATTAAGGCCAGATTGCTCCCCTTAGATAATATCTGCTATTGTTTCTTAACCAAGATGACTCTTTGCTGTGGACTGATGTGATAAGAGTAGCCCTGTTTCTGCTCAGAGTGCTGTCACAGTCCATCAAAAAATAACACATACATGTCAGGTTCACCTTTTAAGGACAAAGTCTCCAATTATCCTGAGCTCAGAAACCTTTACTGCCTTCACAAAATGTGAGGAGGCAGGTCTGAATCCATTGAGAGCGAGAGACAGACAGACACGCTCTCTCACACACACACACCCCTTTCGCCTTTGCAATCAAGAGATGCATACGAGTTATGGCGTCTTGATTAGACAAACTTCATTACTAATTCTCAGCACCAACATTGAGTTCCTTCCAACATCAAACCTGAATCTAATATGTAAAAAGCAGATGTGCCCCGAGTTTCAATGACTGCTCCACTATGGTGAGACACGTTATGTAATTAAGTATATATTTGGTGCTATTTTTAATGTCTGATATTAGGGCTTATTGTCAGTGATTACCCAATTTGATTCCCAAGGTCCCAATTTGATTTAATTACCGATTTGGTCCAGTACAAATCAATGTTTTAAATTTGATATTTTACAAATAAAATATAAATTTAGTTTGGAAAAAAAGACTGAGTGCATTATTAAAAATGTTTGTCAACATCAAATATTGATGACATCTGATAATGACACCTGCGAATAGGTTTGGAGAGGGTGTATCGTTACACGATGTGAGTTGCACATGTTTTCAGTGTTGTATGGCTCACCACTGCCAAGTTACGCATGCATCTCTCATCTTGCATGGCTGATTAAATCTCGTTGCGTGGCAATGTATGTTGTAGTTTTACACTCGAATCCAAAATATGTCCAAATATCAACTTTTAAGGGTAGGTGGCACTGACTTTAATGAGCTAGTACCCATTTGTTGCCATTTTTTGGAAAAAACGACATGCATCGTTTGGTCGAGTGGGGTCTCTGTACAATGTGAATCACACTATCCAAGAACTTTCTGAATCAATATTGCATTGGAAAAAAAAAAGATATATTATGAAACACTGATGAATAGGTTTTTTTTAACCCAGCCTTACCAGATATCATTTATATTTTAGGATAAAGTTTTCTAGTTTTTATTAAGAAAAGCAAAGAACAAAAACAAAAGACTAAACAAATAAAATGATAATAATAGTTAGCCAGCAGCTCTCACTAAGAACTTTTCACTGATGATAGAGACATCATAGAAGGACAACCAGACCACTTCAAGCTGGACGTGAAGGCCACAAGTACACAAACAACTGCTCAAAACAATAATTGTGAAAGTCGAGCAGAGAGCCAGTTCCCCACCTGGCAGCCAAGAGAATTAGGATGATGCTACAATGGAAAAGTCATTGCAAGACCTAGATAATGAGGAGTGGCAAAAATGAACTGCATCAGTTGCTACAATACACCCAGCCTGGAGTCAAATATCTGGTTTAGGTTAGTAAATGGAGTGATTAAATGGAGGTCCGAGTAATTTATCGGCTCTCTCATAAAAACTACTTGAGCAAATTTTTGCTGTTGATAGTAAAAAAATCAGTATACATAGTATACCTGACACTTTCAGCAGGGTGGCAGAAAGCAGCCATCATATTGAGATTATTTGATTAAGTTAAATGCGTCGACAGATGTAAGCAAAACAGAGCAGGTGAGTAAATGAAAATAATGTTTTAGCATTAATATCTGGCAAATCTGCTGAATCTGCCCTTGAATCCAGGCTCTCCTTTGAGGAAATATCCTACCCAGTCCTTGACAGGTGTACTCAATCAAGTGGTGGCAGAGTGCCTGCTGAAGAAACAATTGAGACCAAAAAAGGAAAAAAACCTTCTCAACATACGAGTACAAATTGTTCAAAGACCCCTTAGAGCAGAGGTCTCCAACTCCGGCCCTGGAGAGCTACTGTCCTGCATGTTTTAGATGTTTCCTGCTCCAACACACCTGATTCACATGAGTGGCTCCTTATCAGACCTCAGCAGAGCTTGATGACGAGCTGATCATTTGAATCAGGTGTGTTGGAGCAGGAAACATCTAAAACATGTAGGACAGTAGCTCTCCAGGACCAGAGTTGGTGACCTCTGTCTTAGAGAGACTGTTTCAATTTTTAGCTTTTACTTAAAATTCATTGCAAATAACCTGAGGCACACAAGTTTAAGGACAAAATAGAGCAACACACTCACACAAGTATTAGATAAAATAACCAGTGATGGGAGTAATGGCGTGACTTTTTTCAGTAACAAATATTCTAATTGATGACTCTTCCCGTCTTTATAAGGCTGTTATCGTTACTGCCAAAATGTGGCGCATAAATGATGACAATTGGCTGAGGTAGAGTAAAATTTCAGTTTACAGAAATTCAAAACCACGCATAGTCGGACACACAACGAACGACACAAGTGAGTCAGTCAACAAGAAACAGGAACGGTGAGCCCAAACAATCCAAAAGTAGCCTTCACTAAATGGAAGTTTAGGCATTACTTTTCCCTCCAAGAAATGAAAGGAACGAATGGAATGGTGAAATGCACATTATGCCCTGGACAAATGAGCCTCTCCGTTGGTGTCAAGTAATTCAAACATCCTCTAATTGAACATGCACATGTATTTTAACTTATGTTAAAGAGGGGTGGAGGTGGGCTCCACATTCAGACATATCTGAGCATTTAAACATTTACTTGAAAGTAACGCAATAGCTACTTTCCACAGTAACTAGTTACTTTTATAATTTGGGTTCGGGTTAGCGCAACAATATTATAGATTCATGTTTTGAAAAAGTATTCATACTTGATGCACTTTGTCCGTGTCTTTTTCTCCTTTTGGCAAATGAAATAGACTCAAATACAAGTGTAAGGAAGTGCAGCCAGAGTCAGTGACCATAACAGCAGAATAAATTACACTTCATGGGTAGTGAAAAGTATTTGAGATAAACTGACAAAGAAAAGGTCCAGTAAGTCCAACATCTGTCATAATATTATCAGATATGTTATTACCACAACCTCATTAATATAAATATCACTGTTATCATTGATACCAGTATGTGCAATACTCTAATTTAAACAACAACCGCTAAAATCTAATTTGATGTATATCATTCAGTTGCCACGGTAATTACTGAGTTTAGCATGTTAACATTCATGGGGTGAAGTAAATGAAGCATTACAAACAAATTCTTGGTATCACAATTAAAATAGCCAAATATTCACCAATCTTAAACTGTGCAGTGTTGCAGCCATTTCCATTTGGGATCAATAAAGTACTCTATCCAGAATATTTTATCAATCATAACCTTTACAAAGGAAGCATCCCTTGATGGGTTGTTATGAATTTCATTTTAAGATAGAAAGACCTAAAAAACTAGTAAATTATTATGTATTTATGGCCTGAGAATAAACAGTAAAAAAACAAAAAAAACCAAAACAATACCAAATAAACTGTAGGCACTAACTGTAGACAGCAAGACAATACAACTGTACTCAAGTGATGGTTATGACTTCACTGTGCAGCCTATTAGATTGACATGAAATTTATTTTGCACATTCAAACTCCAATGAGGAAAAAATTGATTAAACGTAATTACACTGTGGCCTTTCCTTTAATGCCACTGTCGAGCTGAGACAGCTTCAATGATTAAGTGATTGACCATTTGCCTGGTCCACCGACAACGTTTGCTTCAAATGAAACACATTATTATGTCTGGTGTTCCCATGACCTTTTCTCTAGTGCCATCATCATGTCACAAATCCTTTCCCATGTTCCATTTGCCCCCCCCCAAAAAAAACAAAACTGTACAGACAATAGCACTAATGAATTTGTCCTCTTCACTACCAGGAAAAACGTTGAACAGCCTCTGTGTAAGCCCATGACATCAACTTGTTTCATCACAATGTAACACTACATCATAATATGCCAGATGGAGCAGGGCTGCATTGCAAGGTGTCACACTTGAATACACAACATGCAGATGAGTTTTACACACATACAGGAGTCGTGCAAGAGAGGGACGGTAGTGTAGGCTGATGATAACAAATCAATATTTTACCATTAGCATGGCATCCTTACAGCACTTATGCACTGCTGCTACAGTGGGGCTGCAACTTCTGCAATTTGAATCATTGTTTTCATTGTGATTTATCTCCAGATAATTTTCATTTGGTCTGTCAAAAGAAAAATAAGGAGGAAAACTGACATCTTTATATCTTGTCTGGCCCAATTATAAAATCTTAAAATATTTATTCAATTTATAATCACACAAGACATATAAAACTGGCAAAGACTCACAACTAAGTTGGTTGCAATGGCATTTTGTAATTTTGACAATTTCTTGGTCACCAAAATTATTAGTACAAATTTTTCTCTTCAAGTCAATCAACTTAAACTTTCAGCCTCTTTACAAGGTCCTGTCTTGCTCTCAAATATCTCAGTCTTAGGAAAATATTAATAAAAACAACCTTAAAGTCTGCAAATGAACTACTATACTTCAACCTGTCACAACACAAGTCACTGTGTTTTAAAATATCATTGAATTTTCATGCTTTCTTTCAAGCTGCTGGCAAAAGTTTCTATTAAAACAAGCAAAACTACACATTGAAAATTGAAATTAACTCAGACACTTTAATATGAGGATAATATCAGCATAATCACTCTGGATAACGTTCTTTTCATAAAAATAATTCACCCATTTTTTTTTTTTCTGATAAAATTATTAATTTCCTACTTGGTTCATTTACAATTTCATTTACAGTCAGCCTGTAACAGCACTGTGCACTCAGGAAGCATAACAGTACTACTGTGGTTTCCTTATTTTCAGCTGAAACTATAGGGCTTGGCAGCATGAGGTAAGCCTCCTGAAAATAAAGTAGGCTGTGCTGTATTTCAAGCCACATTATGCCACTGCCTGGCTGTCAGGCTTTTGGGGGCGTCTTTGGTTACTTCAGTCCTGTCCCTGTTCCTGTCAGGATGTTCATCTAATATGAAATATCATCTTTACATCTCATTTCATGGCCCTCAGAAAACTGAAGTGAACTCAGAGGAGAAGGACAGAAGTTCTCAAGTGTGCAGCGAAATTCCCAAATGTAGGTACGATCGTGACATTGTCACATCGGATTTAGCATTGGAGGAGCACAACACAGCTGAAGGTTGTCAGATTTGTGTCTGTAGAGAATGAATTCCCATGGTCATTTCTGATGAGAGGAAAGAGATGGAGCTCGTCTGCCAAAAGCATGATTTCATTTAGTTTATTCACACTTAAATCCATGTGTGTCACCTTTAAAAACTTGGTTATTAAATGGCAATCAAAATACTGCTGATAGCTCTGACTGTGACTGTCAGCATATAAATGTATTTCCGTCCCAGCAGGGTTGTGATTCAGAATAAAGAGTGTTTTCATTCTTGGTGACCAGATGCATGGGCCACCTTTAAGCAAGGCCGTGGAATGGGCTTATTATATTATAGATAAGGGGCATTGTTAGCTAAGGGCTGACGACCCCCTTATGTGATGTAATAAGCCTGTTCCAGGGAGTGAAGTGAGCTATTGCGATGAAAAAACGGTTACTAAGTTTGGCAAAAAGTTAAACTAATAGACATACAGCTATGACTTTTTTTTCTTTCATCAATATACATTTTTAATAAATACAAAAAAACGGGTCCTCCTTGCAAATCGATTGATAAATTTGCCTCTGTTCTATGTGCGCCTGATCCAAGGTTAGTTTGCCGGATTAGATGTAAGATGACATCTCCACGGTGACTTTGCCGTTGTCAGGTGACGGGTTCAGTAAAAATATTTGCAAATAGCCCTATGCCATTGAAGTTACTTTCATGATGTAACTAATTCATGCATTCAAAATATCTTTCATACGAGTCTGAACTGATTCTTTTTATCCTTTTTCCAACATGCCTACAAGACAACAATTGTTCAGGGGGGAGTCTTGCCTCTCAGTCCATTTTCTTATCTGTCCACATTTGCATAAGAGACGTGTAAAACTGTTGAAAAGATACCAGGAGCTTCTCACAGGTTGGTCATTAGTTTTATTATCTAATAGATTAATATTTAATCTTAAAGCATAAAATGTTTGTTTTTGTGTGTCATAAGTAACATAACACATTAGTTACACTTGACATAAGATCTGTAAGGAGACTTACAAGAAGTCTCTGTTTTGTAAAACCTGTTATGTGAAGTACAGTACAGTCCCAGAGAAGACAGAGAATTAAAATTATTAGCCTTTATTTGCACAAATTTTTTGCACAATTTTAATTTCCAATGGCTGTCTTTTCCAACTGTCATGCAAACCATTTCCAAGAGGATCACTGAGTCGTTTCTTAAAAAGCCAGAGACAGCAGACAAAAAACATGACTGCCTTTAATCCCCACTAAATCCTCTATAGTGGGTTAGTGGGTTATGTAAATGTTAACTTTTCACCATTATTTTGATATAATGGCATATATTTATGGCCACAACAAGATTTCAAATTGGGGACATACTGTGTCTTCAGTGGAGCAGAGTAGAATCCGTAAATTCGCTCGAAGAGCATTATGAGCTTTAAGTTACCACATATTTTATACAGACCCAGAAAAGTGTTGTGGAGAAATATAATGATGTAACATTAATAATATATACTCTGGATTTAGCATTGACTCATCAACTTCATGACATTAGTCTTGAGGTTGCACTTTGTTTTTTGCAACTAAGGCACAATGTCATATTATCACAGAGATTCCCTCTTTATTGTATCCATTTTGCTTGGTATTGAAATATCATTGAGTTTTATTTGGCTGACATGCTGATGGTGCTAACAAGTAATGCTTGCGTGCCTGTGTGCATGTGTGTGTGTCTTTGCATGCATGTTGTTCAGTACAGTATGTGATTTGTATTGTGTATTTTGTATTCTTTAATTTGCTTCGTCTTATTTCATCACTGATTGGATGTTTTAATTGTGATGTGCCAGAGCTTGCTGATCAAAAAATTGCCTGGAGCTTACTCTTGGTCAATGCATTAAATAGTTACATTTACATTCAATCCTTAAGTAATTAAATAAATAAATATGCTAAAAGCATAGATACAGTATGTCATTTCAGACGAGGCAGCTTTGGAGCTTGGGATACAGTGAAATGTCCATTACTGAATTCTAAATACACAAACACTTAAAAAGTTAAACCAATCTTGAGGGCTCCTTCAAACATTTTGTTTGTACAAACATAAGGAGTGTTGGAGTGTATGGAGCCAGTGTTTGCCTAATACCATGCAGGTGTTTATGTTATTTTATCCTGCCCCAGAGTATCCCACTCTGGGACATCAGATAACAGTGTGACTCAAACACTGAGTTCAACCCTCTCAGCCATATTTCCCATTTGTTTACCCCCACTTGCCATCTAGTGTGTTTCAACAAGTATAAGGTACACATGATTACTTTCAAAATGTAAATACAGAGCTTGTACTTTTCCAGCATCCATTACAGCAAAGGCAAATTAGTCAGTATCATCCCTCCACACCTTCTCAGCTGCTTTTTCCTTCAATAGTATCATGGCCTTGAGCAATTTCAAAATCCTCTAAGGGCATTAGTGCCTTTGGTCCTCATGAGTTGGACTGATTTTTATATTTGATATTATTTGCAATGCTTTTAGCCAGCATTAAAATCAAACACTGCTCTAAACTATGACGCTGCACCCAACATCAGGATGGCGTGAAGCATGAAAACATTCAAGACAAGCTACAGCAGTACCTCGGATTATCAGAGATTTTATAAAAGTTTGGACTGTGATCCGCTTTTAGACTTGATCCAATTAGTTTAGCAGTTTGGAATAAAGGCAACTCAGTGAAAACAGAGTGAGTCACAGTCACTTCAGTCAGTCCCTTGTTCTCCTGCTGCCGTTTCTCCCCGTAGGTATCGCACACACAAACTCGTCTTTTCTTTTTAAGGAATTCTCAGCTCATTTTTTCTTCTATTTTACACTGTTGATTATACATCACTCTGCCATTTTTTTGTCATCATCCAGCTACTCTTGTCTCTGGCTCTCATTTTTGGTTCCCACAATTGCTCATCTCCCACTCAAGACAGTACAATGCTGTGTGATGTCAGGACAAGAAGAGTCTCCCTCTGCTCCATAGCTCCAGAAAAAAAAAAAAAAAAACCCCACACAATGCAAGCTGAGCGTGTGAACTGGGATTCCACTGGGCTGAGGCCCAGAGTCCTACAAATTGCTCTGCTAAGCAGATGAAGCATTGTTTTCGTCCTTTTCAGGCACACAGCACAATGGTATGAAATCTGCATCACACTGAGAGTGAACTCCGTGGTTGCAAACATACTTTAGGAGAAAAATCTTCACTCTTCTTTCCATGTTTATTGTTGTTTTTGATAACGATCATCAATTATTGTTGACTTGGACATGAAACCAGAAAGCAGTCACAAGATTTTTGTTTATCTTCATTCAGTCAGAGACAAGCAGACAATATATATGGAAGTATAAATATTTCTGCTGTCACTTTATGATGTACATATAGCCTTTTCTTAATCTTTTGATAAAATGCTATTGCAGAAATGGTAGAAAAAGTTATTGCACAAGGGCGGCTTAGGTTGGGGCCAAATTTCAGGACATGGGATGCTGACCCATTAACAGATCCATCCTCCTCTTTGCAGTTTTAAAGAAAGGATCGCCTCATGATCTCAGAGGTGAAATTGCGAGGCTGAATGAGATTTTGAATCGTTACATGGCGGCATTGCACTGCTAGATCAGATCAATAATAACAAGTCCTTTATTTGGATTATATCCTCGGATTCCCCGGATCACACTGAAGTTACCGGACGGAATTTCAATTTTAATTTAAGATAAAAAAATATCGCCAGAGTGGAGGACCCGGAAAGCTTCATCGACAGTTGCTACCAGCGGTGCGTCATGGAGCTTCCTGCAGACAACTTGGCCAAGAGGAAGAAGGCCAACTCCTCCACAGACACACAGGATCTCATAACCGCTGAGGTCTCCATGTTCGACTCTATCAATAAAAAACTAGATCTGCTCAGCTTGCCGCACCAGGAGATCAAGGATCTCAGAGTAAGCCTTGAGTTCTCACATCAGCAGATCAACGACCTGCAGAGAGAGTCTCCTCCATTACAGCGTAGGTAGATCTGCTCAAAAAAGAAAAGAAACTGTCCTTGACATACAGTCCAGGAGTATCCAGAGGCCCTGCTTACGAGCTTTATGTCATCCGCTCTCAAACTTCCGATGGAGACAGTAAACAACATCACCTTCCACTGCGTCCACCGACTTGGAGCCCGAAGAGGAAACTGCCCCCCATCCCTTCGTCGCCAAGTTCGAGCATTTCCAACAGAAGGTGCTCGTTAAGAGCAAGGAGGCGAACTTAAAGGCACTTCTTTCGGGATGAACAACCAATTCCAGAGAGAGATCAACAAGAGGCAGAAAGTGCTGTACCCGATCCTAAAGGAACACCAACAGAAAGGAAAGAGGATTGTACTAACTGCAGACAAACTGCACATTGACAGTCAGCTGTTCTGGGACAGCACTCTTCTGGATGGATAAGTACCATGAAAATATTAACATGGCTTAAATAAGCAATATAAATTTAGCACAAAAAGTAAGGAAATTTGTGTTTGGTAGATTATTTCTTTGTTGCAACAATGCTTCTTGCCAATTAATCTTATACCTTTGGAAAGCCTGTTTACTTCTCTTTTAAATGGTGGCACATTTGTAAGGAACATGTATTTGTGGGATGAGCAGCAGAGCTGAGTATGTTGGTTGTGCCCATGAAAAATTTGCCAAATCTTCTCTGCAAATGCCAAACAGCTTGTTCTGCCATCAACTCTTTGGTGTTCAGTGGAATGGATGATTGATGTTTGAAGAAACAAGACATATTGGCAATTTAACAATCTATTCATTTAACAAACAGGATCCTCAGTAGTGTGTGGAAGAACCATACACAGCTATGACAGCCTGGCACCTCCTCCTCAGGCTGGTCACTACCCTTGTCAAACACTGCTGTGGGATGACATCCCCATTCTTCAACCAGCATTTGTCGTAAGTCAGCCAGTGTGGTTGTGTTGGTCACTCTGGCATGAACACCACCTCAAGCTGATCCCACAACTCTTCAATAGGTTTGAGGTCAGGACTGCTGGCAGGCCATTCCATCCTCTCCACTCCCAAATTTTGGAGGTAGTCTCTGATAAACCCTGCTCTGTGGGGACAAGCCTTATCATCTTGGAGGATAAAGTTCATTCCCAGACTGTGGAGATATGGGATTGCCACTGGTTGCAGAATCTCATCTCGATATCTGTCTGCATTGAGATTGCCTTAAACGAGGACAAGCCTCATTTTTCCAGTGTGGGAGATGCTGCCGCACACCATCACACTGTCTCCACCGAAAGATGTTACTCAGTGCAGCAATAAACATAGCATTCTCCGCATCTGCAATAATGATCCCAGCTTATAAACCATTGCTGAAATGAAACAGATCAGGGTCTTGCCGGAGAGAGCAGCCTCTGTACTGCAGGACTGTTTTAGGCACACTGACTGGGGGATCCTCAAGTTGGCGGCATGGCAGGGAAACTGCACCAACACCGCACCAGCTATATTGCCAAGTGTACAGAGGACATCACTGTAGTAAAGACCTTCACGGCACGTAGTAACCAAAAGCCGTGGATGACTGCAGAAGTTTGTTGCTGCTGAGGGCCCGTGATGCAGCCTACAGGGCAGGGGACGAGGCAGCTCTCCGCTCAGCCAGGTCTGCACTTTCTAGGGGAATCAAGGCAGCAAAGCGCACATATGCAGGAAAAATACAGGAGCACCTCAATGACACAAGGAACCCCAGGCTGATGTGGCAGGCCATCCAAACGATGACACACTACAAAACCAGGCATATTGGGGCTGAGGAAAGTGATACTTCTCTTCTGGGGGAGGGGCGGGGTACACCCTGGACAGGTCACCAGTCCATCGCAGGGTCAACACACAAAGACAAACAGAGACAAACAACTGCATTCAGACCTACGGACAATTTAGAGTCACCAGTTAACCTAAACATGATGTCTTTGGACGGTGGGAGGAAACCGGAGTACCCGGAGGAAACCCATACAGACACGGGGAGAACATGCAAACTCCTCGATTATCTTAATCTATTTTAGCTTTTTCTAGCATATTGTGTTCAGCATTTTAAATTATTTATTGTTGTATTTTTATATATTTGATAGCGATCCTGTAGAGAAACACTGTTTCTTTTTGTCTGTACCACACTGTGGTCACAGAGAAAATGACAAAGCCTGATTTAATATGATTTGATGTTCAGTTTTTATGACGTTTCCTGTGCTGAATACACCTCCCTCTAATATCCACACATTTACAATCCAACATTCCAACATCCACTCAAATCACTGACTGTAACCCCCTACATACTGATAGCAGTAGAAGGTCACATAGAGACACATGCAGACTATTCTCAATATTCATACACAGAATGATTGAAAGCTCTCTCTCTCTCTCTCTCTCTCCCTCCCTCCCTCTCTCCCTCCCTGTCTTAGTTAACTATAGTATCCTGGAATGCGCATGGCATTCACTCGCAGGCAAAATAAATAAAAATTATGGTCTATATCACAAATTTAAAAGCAGATATCTTCCTCATTCAAGAGACCTACTTATGAAACTCAGAAGAAAAATCTCTTCTAGATCCAAATTTTAACCAAATTTTTTCGTCCTGTTACAATAGTAAACAAAGAGGAGTCTCCATTTTGGTCCATAGGAGATTACTATTTACTTTAAACAGTATGGTAACTGACCCGGAAGGCCCATCCATCATTATCCAGGCATCAATCTTTAATCAATTCTAACAATTGTGAATATCTATGCTCCTAATAATGATGATCCAGCTTTCTTCCACAAACTTTTTCTGCAATTATCTGACATATCAGTCACCCCAACAACGATCATCGGAGGGGACTTTAACACAGTCCTGAATCCTTCTTTACATCGGCCTCATAACTCAGCATACACAAAGAAATCCCTGTCAGCCAAAGTCCTAAAGGAATATATGGATGACTTTGGACTTGGTGATGGCTGGAGACTCAAAAATCCTACAGAGGGAACACACCTTTTCTCCCCAGTGCATCATTCTTTTTCAAGAATTTACTTTTTCCTGTGAAACAACTCTATTCCACAAAAATCAACACCAGCATACACCCAATTATAATCAGTGATCATGCACCGGTGTCCCTCCACCTTCAGTTATAATCCACCCTGAAACCATCACTCACTTGGCGCTTTAACACCTCATTAATAATGGATCCAGAATTTGACTCATTAATAAGGAAGGAATGGAAAAACTTTTTGGAAACAAATGACTCTCCAAATTTATCTCCATCTCTGATTTGGGAAGCTGGGAAGACTGTGATCAGAGGCAAAATGATATCTTATTCCTCTTACAAGAAAAAACTGGAACAACTGGCAGAAAAAAATCATCAAAAAAATTTCCTATAAAAGTTTATACTTCAACAACTCAGATACCAAAATTTTGAACAACTTTTAACAAATCAGGTACATTTCTTGTAAATCGACTCCAACACAACAAAGAAACATTTCTCATAACTGCAATTCAGGACTCAAATGGCAAATGTACACAATCACCCAGGAAATCAATCATATCTTTTACAGCTACTATCAAAACCTATATTCAACAGCAAACAACCCAAACCTAGAAGACATTCAGCCCTTCCTCAAAAATCGAAATCTGCCTCAACTGACTGTAGAATAAAGAAACTTCTTGGATGCCCCACCGACCACTGACCATTGACTGCATTAGAAAATATGCCTGCAGGCAAGGCTCCTGGACCGGATGGCTTCCCTGCTGAATTTATGAAACATTTCTGGTTAGTGCTGGCGTCTTTATTCCTAAGGACAGTGACAGAGATCAAAAACATACATACGAAAAAACATTACATAAGAGCCAGAATGAATACAGCTGCAATTAAATTATTTTTAAAATCAGATAAAGATCAAATACTCCCTTCTAACTATCACCCAAGTTCCTCTTCATCTTAGCACTTGGGAGCAGAAAGGAATCACCCTCCTCCATCACCTCTTCCAGGGCAACTTACTTTTGAAACACACAGATTTATTTGAGACTTTTGGAATAAAAAATGGAAACTTTCTCAACTACCTACAGGTGATCAAGACAATTAAGAAGAAAATTCCAATGCTCCAGAATACCGTACAGCCTCCAGAATTTGTCATTAACATCACAAAGCTTTCTCCAAAAAAAGAAGAAAAACCTCTCTAAAATATATGTTACTTTCAAGCACCCCACTATAAATCTACCAATATCGAAATGGGAAGCAGATCTGTCTCTGTCCACTGACTTTGACCTCTGGACCCAGATCTGCCCAAATACATTTAAAATGACAAAAAAATCTAGATTTACAGCTGATCCAGTTCAAAGTACTTCACAGATCACAAACAACTCAATACAATATGCATAGAATGGGTTTCTCTCACTCTGATATATGCACACAATGCACTCAGAACACAGCCGACACCTATTTCCACGCTCTCTGGCTCTGTTCACCGGTGCAGCAGTTCTGCTCAATGGAAACGAAGAAACCTGCCTCCATTTTGGACTGCAGAATCCTACTAACCCCTAACTTTTGCCTTATCGGTGACCTGACAACAACCAATTTACCTAAACATCTATTCCAATCTGTTTGCACAGGTGTAGCCGTCGCCAAGAAATCAGTCTTAGTTAACTTGAAAAATACAGTCTATTAACATCTCCCACTGGTTGAACCTTCTTGCAGAACATATATCATTGGAGACAATATCTGCTACCCAAAAAAAACAATTGACTTTCTTTACAAGAAAATGGGCAGCATTCAGCATCTCCCTTAACCTCAATCTGCATCTTGACCTTGCCTGCTAACATATGCAATCTCCACACATACACTACCAGTCAAAAGTTTGGACACACTTTCCAATTCATTTGAATAAGAAAGTGTGTCCAAACTTTGGACTGGTAGTGTACATGTACCTTCCCTGCACTATAATATTACTCTCTCTGCTAAGGTGAACTCTGGTTTATGGCTATATTTTATTACCCTCCACATCCAGGATCACTACGACGGATCCCCAGACAACAGCACCTTGAGCATGCATTAGGGGTGTTCCTCTCCTCCTCACCCCTGGGTTGATCTCTGGCTCCAAAGGGTCTGCCTGGCCGGGCCTCCCTCCGCCTTACATGGGGATGTACTCTGGTGAGATGCCTGGGGCCTTTTCACTGTCCCAGGGTCTGGGGGGTGGTGATGGCCGGCCTCTCCTTGGTCGCCCTGCAGGCCTTGGCAGTATGGGCCAGCTTTCTCCAGCTTTTCTTCTCCTGTCCTCTGCTGTTCCCTCCTCCTGTCCCACTCTGATGCATGCTTGCTTGGGCAGTTCAGTGGAGCTCCTTGTTACCCGCCTGGAACACCGGGGGCTGCGGTGTGCCACATAGCTGTGTCGGCTCTCTGGGTTTGGTTTCTCATGTGCTCCCGCACACAGGGTGGTAGGCCTGGGGAGCCTGGGCCCCTCACCCGACTCTGGGCCCTGGTGGTGGTCTCACTCATATTTAGGGAATGCCCACATGCATGTGTGGTTTTACTTGCCAGCTCGTGTTGGGTCACCTCCTGAAGAATTGATGAATCCTGCCAAAAATGGGCTGAGCTGTTATTTCATTCCATCACTATGTGCCCCATTTTTGGCTCGGCTCCTCTGTTGGAACACCTTCACCTATCTGGACTCCCACCTCTCCAGAGATCTACACAGAAACCCTCTGGACTCTCATAATCCTGAGTGAGGTGACAGGAAAAGCACAGCATCCTTCACTCCACTAGTTCCCACCAGCACCACCTGCTTCCGTTCTCCTGTCCATCCTTCTGCATCTTGTCTCTCCCTTGCTCCCCCTCTATATTCACAGAGGTGTAGCACTGTCCTCCCTGTCACACAAATATCATTTCACTCAACAAAGATCAACAAACTAGCTTCCAGGGAGGGCTGGTGATGGTCACACACACACTGAAATAAGAAAATATTTAGCTGCAAGACTATAAATGCATCAATCTCATAAAAAGTTGACACACCCTGTGGTGTTAAACTATGAGGACAAATGCAGACAAAAAAAAAAAAAAGAAAAAAGATCCATCCATTTCTGGAACCCTTAAGTCCAAAGCTATCATCGACTGTCGCAGGACTACTGGAGGGATATGCAGGAATTAGGTAATAGTTGACGTTTGACACCACCAGTATTATATAATTCATATCTAAAACTTCTCTCTCAAAAGTTGTACTTTAGGACAGCCTTGGAAAAAAAAAACTGACATTCATCAGATCCCATATTCACATTACAAATGTGATTTGCTATTATCAGAGAACATGCTGTTTCATTTAACCTCGAAGCCACTTAAAGCAAGACTAGATTTCACATTTTGTACTTTGACAACCCAGATTTACCATTAGAGCTGCAGTTATGTGTATAATTATGTCTTCGTCACATTGGAATCGTTAACACACTAGTGTTTGACAAGTTGAATCAGTGAGATATCCTAAAATGGCCTAATAGAACTCAAATAATTTTATTTCAGTGACAGTTTCATCAAGTCATCTAACTGTGTAAAAGCCCAAGTGCCACAAATGCAAACATTCCATTATTTGCGTTGATTCACAGAAAGGCAAACCTTCACGTTTCTCTCTTTCCATGCCTCTTTAGTGCACCCGTTCATGTACAGCTTTGACGACAGAGAGAACTGCTCGCTCCACTCTTTACACTTCATTTTGCACATGTCATAATCTTGAGTGTTTCGTTTTGCACAGTCTGTTGCGCACAGAGCTGATAGCTTATATGTCAGCTTGTTCTATTTTATCTATTTCTATCGTATTTTATATTCTATTGTATTATATTTCTATTGCTGTTTTGAGATTGTCGTATTTTTACTCTATATATCTATTTTCTATATATGTTTGAGATTCACTGTGGACAACAAAAAGAATTTCATCATACAGGGAAACGTGTTTCTTTACTGTACATATAACACTAAACACTTTGAATCTTGAATCTTGAATCTACACACTAAAAGGCTAGTTCAGATATTGGTCATTCTGTCACCCTTGCAACCCAGCAACCATTAGATTAATAGTGTTTTTAAAGAATATAGACTAATGTTTCCGTGTCATCTGTATTGATTTAAGCTTGATTGCGCCACATTAATGTGCAATGCGACACTGGTAAGATTACTGATGGTAACTACTTGTTAGATTTAGATTTGATTGTAATGTTTGAGCAGTCACTTAGCGCTTCAACTGATGCAGCTCCTACATCCTCCATATAGCTTTCTTTTTATCTTTCACTGAACATGAGCTAGTGTATGGCCTGATATCCCCTGACAGTGCATAATATTAGATTGTTGATAAATGTAATGGACACAATTTACATAAAGTAGGGCCTAGTATAGTCAGGTGGTCAGGCTCCTACTGTAGATCTTCGTGACAAGCAGGAAAAACCAGCAGTAACTGGGACTATTTTGTTCTTATATTGTTTCTATACTGAATACCTATAAACATGCATTCTGTTTTACAGCTCATTTCTCCCTGTTTTCATATCCACAAGTTCTGTGTGATTCATATTGCATAAAACTGTATTTCAGAAGACAAGGCCCAAGCTATATATAAACGACGTTTGAAAAAAAAAAAACAAAAAAAAAACATAAGGCGATGACAAGTTTTCTGTGGTGCAGCCATATGCTATCATCATTACCGCAGGGTGCCACTTTGACAGTGTAGCCAATCAACGAGGAGAAGAGAGGTATCATTGGCATGTGTGGATGTTCTCATATGAAATAAACTATCATTGTTGAGTCTAAAACTAATTGCATCTATTCATCAATCTACTTTTACTTCAGCTACTCGATGCATGTTTTCATGTAAAACACTACATATGGATGGAAGTATGTAATGAGATATTGCAGTTAGGGGAATGATAAGGCAACTAGTCACCATGTGTGTGATTCAACATGTGAGTAGCCTTCACATTTTGTATTGACTCCTTTTGGCTGATTTGTTTGATATATTTTTTCCGTTTTTAGCCTTTACACTAATAGCTGTATTTTGCTATTTCAGTCTCTTGCAAATTGTACTGAATAACTATATATATAACTATGTCTCTTCTGGAAATCTATTGTTGGATTAAGATACAAGAGATTATTTTTAAAATCTTAATTGAAAGCCTTTGTAAAGACCAGGACCTTAACACTTCTGTCAGTGCTTTCATATATATACCCATTGTGTCTCTCACCAAGCCCCAAACTTCATGTTACTGCTAGATAGCCTTAAAAACTGATAAACCATACATGTTTTGATTTTTAAAAACATCAAAATAATTTCCTTAAAACAGCTGGGCACTGTCAACAATTCCCAGGCATTAGTCAATAGGAGTTAAATATTGCATTTGCACGTGGATAAATTCATGTTTGGAGCATTCATGAGTATTTACAGCAGCAGAATGGTGTGAGTGGGGCTGAGTCACTACAGTGCGTATGTTCATCATAATGAGGGAACTTGGAAAACAAAACCCTTTCCAATGGCATATTTCACACATTTCACTGATGTGACACAGTAATTGTGACTTTGCTCTCCCATTAAAATTCTATTTGTTTGGTTTTGTCTTTTCAAGATATTTGTTAACAATAACAGAAATATATAGCACATCAACAGCCCTTTCTCACGCTGAATCACATCTCTCCTGACGGTATCGTCAGCATCGATTGCCCTTGCTGCCTCTCTGTAGGCCACACAGCATGGGCTGCATGGGGAGCACTCATGTCCTGGGGACACAACAGCAGCAATAATACTTAACTTTTGGCATCTGAGTGACAAGGGGGACAATTCAGACATAACCTGTTGCACAGAGTAGTGTTAAGTGCTGAACTCTTTGCGTGAGGGGGCCACGGGGGAGCTGGCCGGGAGCAACAAGCAAGGTGGGTTACTATTTTGAACAGAAATCACTCTTCTTTTTGCATTTCAGTAGGCTCAAAAAATATGGTAATTTGCTTTATGAGCTTAGCATAGCATGCTAATTAGATGAGAAAACATGTCAGCATGGATGATGGTGTTACCATAAAATTCACAGTTGTGGTATAGATACAGGGAGTGCTTCAGGTCGTCAGATTTCAGGGGCAAATTGTTTCAATTGTTCTTCTTCTTCCCCCTCCACAGTTCAGTCAGGTACAGGGATTGGCTGAGTAGATGGTTGTGTGAAAATATCCGCATAATGGACTTGAAGGCCAATAAATCAATATTCACTCTCCATGCACTGCATGCACTTGCCCTTAAATAAATATTCAGCTATTTTGAGAGATATATGTGGTTATGACTTCATGGACGTCTGCAGTTTGAATTAATGTCCACTTGATGAGAACTAATGTATTAATACTTTAAGTTTTTGGTTTTCTTTTTGGTTTTTTTTTTTTGTTTGTTTTATTTCCCCACTAGGATAATTTGACACTGTGGAGAATCTCTTAAGTGGAACTTCTTGCTGGAGTGGCTGCACATTCATAATTATCATCAGCAAAAAAATACACAGTATATAATCATTGCATAGGAGAGTGATACAATGAACACATATTGTCCTAAGCTATTCGCCTCATTAAGAGTTTAAAATGTCCATTATTGTAAACAGAGAACTCTCATAAAGATGTTGCTGTCACTTTTATTAATTTGAAACACGTCCATGCGGT
Source organism: Remorina albescens (assembly GCA_034769265.1). Taxonomy (NCBI): domain Eukaryota; kingdom Metazoa; phylum Chordata; class Actinopteri; order Carangiformes; family Echeneidae; genus Remorina; species Remorina albescens. The sequence continues at coordinate 14,560,205 of CM068479.1, forward strand.
TTTATGACTCTAACAACCAGTGAAGTTGCAGTTTGTGAAAGAAATATCAGTACTTTGCTAAAATAAGAATCTACAGGAGTTTCAAATTGTGGTTAAACGAACAGGTCTCCCGATGGAATAGTTTGGTGACATTAGTTGACACCATCCCTACTGTAGATATCAGAAGCCTAAAAGCATTTTATCCCTTAGTGCTGAGTAAGGAAGCTTTTGCCTGTAGAAGGGTTCCAACTATGGGCGTTCATCAGTCAGAACCATTGGTCTCCCTCGTTGTTCCAAAGCAATTTTCTGCAAGAAATGGCACAGTAATATGCACATTTCAAAATGGAGGGAAAGATCTTGGAGGTTGCTTTTTTGCCTTTTCTTCTTCCTACCCTCTGCTCCATTTGGCAAATTCAGTGAGGGCTTTGTCAGGATTCTAAGACTGTACCTGCATTCACTCAGTGATTTCAGATAACGGGAATGTTGCTTTGCATCACTTACGGGCTGGGTCCTCTTCTTTGCCCCATGTCTACAGGCAGGTTGGGGTTGACAAGAAGTCTGCCACAGCACATGAGAGGAAAGACAGCTACTCTGGTCAGTAACCAAGATTTCCTTCCAGGACATAGCCTGATCCCTCTGCATCCACTGACTCTAACTGGTGAGCCCTGTCACTTGCATGCACCTTCTTATTCTCATGCTTTTAGAACTGGCCTCTCTCCATCACTTACAGTTGTGCTTTCCAAGTCCTACAGTATCAATCCTTGGCAGACTACCCCAACAATCTCTTAGGCTTTCCAGCTGTCCTCTGCTTATCTTTCTGGCTGCTTGTGGCTTCCACTTCCTGCTGCACTAGATAGTCTTGTTGGTATTGTAGTAAAGACTTTGAAGGAATTTAATAGACTTTAAGTGTATTGTGTCATATTTGGTATAATTTAGTATCAGAATGAATGCTTGAGTTATGACCAAAAACAAAAAGTGATTTGTGGAGTCAGTGAACTTGACCTTTGGCATTTGACCACCAAATTCAAATTAGTTCATCCTTGAGTCCAAGTGAATGTCCATCCATCTTCATCCGCTTATCCAGGGTCAGGTCACAGGTCAAGTGGATGTTTGAGCAAGAAAAAGAAATGCCTCAAGTATCACTAAAGTATTACATCCACGAGAAAGGACAGTTGGTCAATTCTAAAACTGCCTAAAATAAAGGGAGACTTGAAATATTTTTCCACAATCAAGTTACTTGTTTTGAATTTGTCACAGCTACTCGACCAACAGTCTCATTCGCGGCCTCCTTTGTGTGTGTGCTGTGCCTCTTTTTCAGATACTGACATATCCCACCTGTCCACCTGTCACCTGTTTCCACTTGTGCCTGACTCCCAGCAAAGCTGGTATCCTTCACCAATATAGTATATGTCAATCTTACCTCAACCTTATCATATGAACAAATTTCTAAATGTATTTAGAAAATGTCCAGGGGCAGGTAAGAGAACATTTTAAAAACAATGATTTGTATTTAGACCCCAACGAACACAAATACGTGTCACCACATTGTTTAAAGTTATATTACAGAAGAGAAAATATTTTGCAGCATCTCCCTGTTACATAATGTAAAAGCATCTATCCTTCATGTTTACCAATCCTGAATTTGACCTTTGCTTCAAAGGAGCCTTGTGGGGTTGTTGCTTTTGTAAAAGAGAGGAGAGCAGTCGTAAAGTGGGAACAAGAAAAAGATTTATATGGCTTGAAGGAACATTCATTTTCATTCATCTTCAACCTCTTATCGGTTTCTAGGTCATGGGGGTGCTGGAGTCAATCCCAGCTCACACTGGGCGAGGGCGGGGCACACCCTGGACAGGTCACCATGACTCAAGCATACCATCATAGCCCTGTTGATCCTTTTTCCAAATGAATACTTTTGTGAGGAAAAAACAGCAGGACATTGACTTACTTTAACGCCAGCAGCCTTCAGAGATGCTGGATTTCAACTCATCAGAGAAGATTTGGGCTGAGCTGCATGTGTAGGAAACGTGACATTTCAATCAGAATGAGTATTGTTGCTTTTCCATTGCGTCACTTTTTCATGTTGCCATGTTACAAAGTTGTGGGAGCAGTTACTAGAGGCACCTGGTCTTTTTTCCACATAGAAAATAGTCCTTTTAAGATTACACTGGAAAATATATCTGGAAGAATTTATCTAATATATACTTTTTTGTGGTAATTATTCTTCTGCTATTTTCATTTCTATTTTTAGATATGAGGGAAGGTCTGACTTAAGTAAGCGATGATATGCAGATCCTTAATCCTACCACCATAGCTATGGGTGAGTACAACACCACACCTGTTTCTATTGATATTTTCCTGGTGATTCTTGGGGTTTGGAAATATTGGATTGGTTTGAAGACATTTCACTTGGATAAACTTCGGAAACATTTGCTTTGACGAGCTTATGTAAACAAAACAACATCCACAAAGAACTCAAATCCCACTGTTGACACAAAACACATTTACAGTATGATAATATGATCTAATACCTTATATGTGTATAACAGCCATTTTTTTAATACATGTTGAAACCATACTGTGGCATTTATGAGTGAATTCTATTACATTTTTCTATTTTAAAATTTTTTTAGCAGCTTTCCACCTGGGCCAGATGATTGGATGTGTTTTGACAAAAGATCATCTGGCTTCAAATGCAACACAACCAAGATGTGGTCAGAGGATATCTACCAACTTCAAGAATTAACTAAGTTCACCGTCGACTACAAGTGACTGGTAATAATGATAAATGTTTTATCCAATTATAGAACAGTAGCTGTCTGTGCAGCTATTTGAAATTGAAATTTATGGCTGTGATTGGCTGATTATAGGTTGCAACATAGCAGCAAACAAAAGCAAAAGGACAGAGTTCTATTTTCCTGCCAACATGAGTCAAAGCAAGCCAAATTTTTATTTTCAAATGGGAGTTCACGACAGGCAATATTGTTTTGCCGCCTACCATACATTTGAGTGTTGCAAAAGGTACACCTCCAAATTCAACAAAATTGGGACCCCTTTCTAAGGCTACATTCAGAGAGGCCTTTGGAGGGGGACAGCCTTGTCATGTTTGCTCAGGAAACACAGACTTCAAAGGATGTAGTCCTCGAACTGGGCCACAGTGATTATGCATACAACAGCGTCGACACAGTGACGCAGATGCTCTTCATCATTATTAATTGGGTTATATCAGCAAAAGCCAAACCCTCACCCATCTTTATACATTACATGCTCTGACTTGATTAGCCATGTCTTTAAATGAATAGGCTTAGTCACTGATAATTTGTTTAAAAGGCCATCAAGTGATAGCTCCCCTTCCCTTTATGTGTTTATATTACGAATAAATATGGAAGACAGTGCAGTCTGAGATCACATGACTAATTCCCACTGACTGCCCTGAATGCTTGGACAGAGCCTGTGTGGAAAGGCTGCCTGCATTGTACCTTGCAGAAACATTTAAACCTTATATACTGTAACTGTTCAAAGCATTTACAACAAAGAAGGGGAGTCAATTGGAAACCGTTGATATTCATTGCTAAAGCTGACACCAGACCTTGACAGCTTTCTGCCCTCTGTTGTCAACTTCAATGGGTAGCCTTAGCTTCTGTAGGTGGATTCAGGTTTTCAAAATGTTTGTTGCATATAGTTAAAATAATCAATGAGTAAATATGACTTGCCACGTGCATTTTATAGGTAATTTTTGAATGTAGTGCAATTTGGGTTTGCATAACATTTGAGCAGTTTCCCTTTTAGTCACATCAACAAAAAAACGCTAACTCCATTTTACTCCGTTTGGGAAAAAAAAAAAAAAAAAACCCAAAACATTTAATAATCCCTGTTTTGATGGTAAAACTGTGCAATCCAAGTGGCTGCAACTGAAAATTATTTTCATTATTGTTGTCATCCTTCCAGTTTTTTTCTTGATCCTTCAATTTAATATTTACCAAGCAGTCATAAATAAACAGCCAATTAATAATGACTGTCCCTCTACTGTATCTCCCAATTGGATGACTTTTGATACCGTCAGGTAAGCTTAATTGAATCCATTGTTTGTAATGGTTTTGTAAAATGAGAAGCCCAATGGATCAGCTGCAAATCACAAAGCTGGAAGAATACTTGACCTTCAATGGGGACTGCCCCTTCAGGTCGTAACAACTTGAATGAGGTGGAGCTGTCTTTTAATATCTACCTGGCAACAGATTCTGTCATCACATGATTGCTACCCAACTCCTATTAATATCTGCTGCCGTGAACTTGTTTCCTCCTCCTTGGACAAGCTTTGCCAAGGTCAATCAAAAAAAAAAAAAAAGAGGGGAAAAAAATTCCACAGGGTAACCTTCTCAAACTAAGCTGCATGAGTCCCCAGAGTTTCTGTAGATTACACTGATGACGTTGCTTTCAAGGCGTAATTAATCACACTTCATTTCATGGACACAGCCTTATATGCTGCTCTTTATTTTATCATATAGTAAGAGGTGTTTGTTTTTACTTTCATGGTGGCAGTAGAAGAGATTAGGTGACAAAGTAAGGAAAGTTAAAGCCTAGAGGCTTAAGCTGTTCGGTGACAAGTTGCTCCATTTAATAATATTTGCAGTCTTCGCAGTTGCACGTTGACAGTTGTTGGCAGGTATGTACTGTCGAGGAGAATTGGTTAGAGCTCCCAAGCATGTCCTTCATGCACAATGACTGGTCTAATTTACCTCCTACTGTCAGTTTAACGAGGGAAATGACTCATAATCTGAATGTAAAATCTAACAAAGAGAGGCCTTTCTATAAACTCCTGCACAAATGGATTCAGCCAATCCCCCCCTTGTTCTTTAAAGATTAGCTCTCCTAAATTATAAATGAATGCATAAACAACAATGTACAAAAATAGATAATGAAAGATGCTACAAATGCATTGCTCATCATTCATCTCTTGCGGTGTTGCTGCTTCTGTGCCAGCTGAAGATCTTCAATTCTAAGCACTCGCATCGTGTTAATTTGTGACCTCAGCATCAACAATGAAGAGACATCTTTCTCACTGCATACAACAGTGACAATATGATATAGTAACCTACTAAATAACTTGACTCAGTGGCCTGAGGAGTTATTAAAAAAAATGTCTGCACACAACATACTCCTCTGAAATTCTGCTTTTAATTGAAAACCATAATTGAAGTGACGGTGAAGAGTACTGTCCTGCTTTTTTATGTATCCACACCTTTGTGAGCCTCTCAAAACAAGATAAAATCAGATGTCAGCTGACATCTACTGATAGGAAGAATATCAGTTTGTCAGCCCCTATCTTCTGTGGGGGGATCACTCTTTTGTTTACATGTGCGTTTTGACTCTGCCTTTGGTTACTTTAAGGGTACAAATTACCCGAGTATGTTGCAAGAGGTATTGGCAGTATTGCAAAACAATTCAGTAGTAACCTCGAGGAATTCAAGGTTAGTTTTCTGCTTGTTTGGTGTTGCATGGTACAAATGATGACAACTGCATGGCGTCTGTGTTTGAATGTTATTGTTGTGAATGTTAACTCTGTGAACACTTCAAGTAGTAAAAAAAAAAAGTGACAGCGCACCGCCTGGCGCCCGCAGCTCTCCAGATTGATAAGTGCTCCGAAAGAGGCAGGGGATACTCATTCAGGGCTGAGACTAGCCATTTCCTCAACAGCCCAGAGAGCTGTAAAGCTAAATTAAAGAAACGCCATCCCGGTGATCTAGAGCATTAATAACACGGTTAATGTTCCACTTTTACGCGCCCTGGCGCGGACAGTCGCGCTTCAGGAGGTGAGCGCACATGAGTCCGTTTGACTCAAACACCCAGTAACCGTGAAAAGGTTCCAGCCTGCAGAGGAATCCCGTGGAGCTATAATGTCCAGTTTGGCGTCCCGTCAGGGGAACACACGGAGGGCTTCTGCTGTGACACGTGGAAACAGACCTCCGGATTTGGAGCTGTCGGAAACCACGTTTTGTACGCCTGGAGAAGGGACACCTGCGGCCACTGGCACGTTTGCCGAAGGCGACAAAATGCCAGAGGAAGGTATCACTCGCCCCGTTCACCTCCAGCCCTACTTCTCTCACCCCCGGATGTCTGTGCGGATGTCGGTGTACAGCACCGGGGTCCGACCAGTCGTCTCTCGCGCCTACATCCAGGGACGCGTGTATAACTTTCTGGAAAGGCCGTCTGGCTGGAAATGCTTCGTTTATCACTTCACTGTGTGAGTGTTTTTATTTTCATAACCATACAGGTCCACAGGGTATTCAAGGGCATAGTTGCAACTTCAAGACCCGAATTAAACCGGAAAGGGAAACTCATTCAGGGTTCTAATGTGCCCATGTAGGGCCAAGGAAGTGTGCTACAAACAACTGTTAATCCAGGGAATTTTAGAAAGATGCTGCAAAGAGATCTCTGCAAAACTGGGGGTCCATCTAGTAACAGTTTCAGGATATTTTAGTTTAGCCATAGCTGATTAAAAAAAAAAAAAAATCTATATAATTCAGCGAAGACAGCAGAATTTCAAACGAAATAGGTCCCCGCAGGAACACTAAAGGAATATAATGCACATATTTAATTTGAGATTATTTTCCTTTGCACCATTGAGTGCGTAATTTTCCAGAACGGTTTGAAAGCAACAGCAGAGGTTACCGTTTTGCAATCACTGAGCCAATTACAACAAAACATCTAGAATTAATTTAACCTGACAGGGAATTATTTAGTATGTTTTCCCACCTGACGGTATGGCTGGTATGTGAGAGCACCTGGCAGTATGAAAATGAAATATAAATCATCCAGCAAGCAAGGAACATAAAAGTTAGGGGGTATGTGGGAAGTTTCAATCAGCTAAATGAGAACGTTGGGTTATGTTTCACTAGGCAAAACTGATATGACAGTTTCCTTAGGTAGCTTGAAATTTTGTACTTTTATCAAAATGAAATGTTTCCTGTGATGTACCAACACTGACATAATACCAACAGATTAAGATTCAACAATACATTTCACCATTTTTTTCATTGTTGTTGTTGTTTGTTCTTGTCTTTTTCTCTTGGTATAACTCATATCCAAGAAACTGACAGTGCAATAGATCCAGACTGGACTGTTCCAACAGAGGTTGAGGAATGCTGGCACTGATAGCAGGCAGCTAAACTCGGCTGTATGTGCATGTGTGTGTTGTGCAGGAAGTATCACAGCCCTCTCTGGAACTGCCACCCTGTGACCCTGCAGTGTCATAAGGGACACATGGAGAGGCAGGCTGTCGGAGCAGGTTAAATTCTCAGTGATTCAAAGGGAGCAGAAGCCAATGCAGTGCAGCTTCAACACAGTAGAGCGTTACCACGAATAATTGCACAATACATATTAATAGAAGAGCCAGTGACTGCTATGATCACGGGAAAAAAAAGATCAACATTTTGAATATATCGTTATTTGATTGTATATCAGGGAAAAAGCAACAGATTAAGATGAGATGCTCTAAAGTTTTCAGTCAGGGCCATTATGTGATGAGAAAGAAATTCTGGGCAGAAAACATCAGAAACGGGTTTTTTAAAAATACAAAATCGGTTTTGTTATTGGGTTGTTGTTTTTTGAAAACTATAGTATTGGTGGCAAAATTTATTTCTCTGGGGATGCATGATATTTTGGAAATTTCTCTATGTTGTTAAGGATGAAAAATGTGTGTTCTGAAGTTGTCTTTGTCCTGACTGACAAGCTTTTCAGTCTGCCAGACCCGGCTCTGATGGCTGTGTATTTGCAACCACTTAGCTCCAGGCGGACGCCAACCCTGTCTGCCCCAGATGTAAAATTTCTGGTCACACTAAAGGCACAATCACATAGTCTGCCACTGAAAGGCCTACCCCCGAAGAAAAAAAAAACATGCCAGTAGTGCCTTTGTTGGTAATAAATACTGAAATGAAAGAAATGCTCCACTTAGAAATTGTAGGCAAAACGCAGAGGTAATGCATGCTCGAGGTATGACCTCTACTTTTCCATCGATGGCCAATGGCTGACTGAACACAAGCACATAGTCAAAGTTAATAAACAAAGTGCATCTTTAGACTTTATGTCTTCATGCTGGAGCCAGGCAGCAGATTGCACCCAGAGAAGCAGTGGATTCGTGAGTTTGTCTGTTGTTCAGGACTCAACTGATGTGAGTGGGAGACACAGACAGTATTTGCATGATTGAAGTGTTTGGCGTTCACAGCAGAAAACATACCTTTATAATCCTGCAGTATATCTGTGCTCATTCCCTGGCACTGCTAACCCATGCATTCAGAGTTAGTGGTTTTGTTAAATTTCATCAGGATAGTTGGATTCCTATTGTGAGTCATAAATATATTTTTAACATAACTCTCTCACTTCAATAATACCACTACTAGGTGTTTGCTGTAAGCATACATGACTGGGATAGCTAAACATTCACTGGGTTTTTGAGGTCAGTTCACTGCCTTGTTTTGGAAGTGTTTAAGGCAGAGAAAAGCAGTTAGGAGTTCGTGCCTTACCGTTATTTTCCATTTTAGGAAGAGTTTTGACTTGAGGTAGAATGACCAAATTTTTTAAAATGAAAACTAGAGACACTGCCAGTTAACCTGTCATTAATAATTGAGAAGATTGCCTACTGTCCTGCAAAATGCAGAATCGACAACTCAAGTGTATTTTTTTCAGCCAGATAGCAAAGGTTAACACACTAGCTTCAGAACCTCAAACATCCCCATGTTTGTGCTGTCACTGTGAGCTTCTTAGCTTGCTGACATTAGCTCCTAACATGACTGCAGACTCTTGTAGTCACATTTGAAGCAGCCTAATGTCCTCAGGTTTTAAGCTGTGGACATGGTCTAAATCCTGCTTGCTTGTCATGCTGCATCCCTCTTTTCCTTCATTCCCTTTAACTCAATTCGGTCTCCTATTTAAAAAAAAAAAGAGAATCAAACAACCAAAAAATAAAACCCGATAGAGTCAAGAAATCTGGCATTTTAGCCAGTTTTTATGGTCTGTATTACTTTAATTTACATTGATCTGTATCTTATAAAAAGAACAGAGTGATATTTTTATATCATTCTTCAGAAATAAACACTGGCAGCAGTGTAATACTGTACATAAACGGGAAACAACGTTTTCTGTGCCTCCATCTAAGTTTGTTCTTTCAGTGTCACATGGATCCATCCAGAAGCTGTGCCCTTCACCACCACATCTTTTTAACCCTAACTACGAGTGAATCAATTTATCTATGCTCCAGGAACAGGTTTCATTCAATTTTCCAAATGCACTCGGAATAAAGTGAAAGCATATAGTAACTTCAACATTGACTCTCATAGATGAGACAGCACAGATATAACAAATATAAAAACAGGAACTGAGGCCGTCCCTGGGTTAGAAGCGGGTATGAAGAAGGTTCAAGCCCAGTTTTCCCATTTTCCTCGACTGCATTCAAATTAAATAGGATCTCACCCCTGGCTGTTATAAACATCTGTGAAAAAAGAATCAGGGAAATGTTTTTGCTGGCATACTGCACAATATCTAGACATTTTCAGCACATACACAACCAGTCAAAAGTTTGGACACACTTTTCTATTCATTTGAATGAGAAAGTGTGTCCAAACTTTTGACTGGTAGTGTATATGCCACTCTTTTTCATGTTAAAAAACCATGTGTTGGAGGATTTCTTATCATTAGTAGTGAAGAAAGAGCAGTGAAGTCCAGGATTTCTGAACCTGCCGACTGCTTATTGAAGTTTGATATCAAGGAGAATGGAGGATTGGCACCTCAACTCTGCCGTAGAAGCCACTGTGGATAATGTTATACTGAAAAGGTCCAACTATAGATAGTTAATCTTCCATAACTGGGCAAATCCTGGAGAAGAGGTGGGGAGAGGGATGTGTGTCTTCACTATTGGTTCCTTTACCATAAAGACATGATTATCTCCGCATTCTGAGAACACAGAGCCCTTTGTTACTAACCATCCAAGGTCAGTGTTTATCAATCCTGGCTCCAACACTATCAGCAGAGGACAACAGCCGTGTTTAAAGGAGCCTCCTGAATGACTCGAGCCTCAAGGTTAAGCACAGTAGCCGTGGAATTGGGTCTAGGTCTCACAGTACCCTTTGACCAACTGTAGTAGCTGTTGCATCAGAGTGAATTTAGCTAATTCTGACCCCAAAAAACCCATCAAAAATCAAAAGAAGTCAAAACAACAAGATCATAAAAGAGAATGTTCCAAATAGTTTTAGTGTCATGGTGCTCCGTGGTGTCACAGCAGCTCAAACCCCGGGCCTCAAAGAAATTATTATCAAGGTAGGTCGAGTATTTACAGACATCTTATACAGCACAAAGACTTGTGACCTTGAGGGGAACTCTGAGAATGTTAAAGAGTGATTCAATGTTTGGTGATAATGCGCGTGTTTGCAAACCTGTGAGTCCGTTATTTGAAAAGTTTATCATGCACTTTGCATGCAGATGGTGGAGTTCAAAAGGTTCACAGTATTTCCTCCAGAGGGCTGTCCTTGAATGTTTGCTTAAATTCAGTCAGATACTTTTCTGAAAAAATATAAAGTAATGTTATTCCAGCTTGAAACTTTCAGATTTCTTAATTATTTTTATTTGTTTATATTTTATTTACGTTTTAATATATGTATTTATTTTGAAAGCCGTTTAGAGAGTTTGACTTGAACCAGGCACCAAAGCTGACTCAAGTATTTCTGTTTAAATCAAAGTGTCAACATAAATATTGAAAAGTGCAGCAGGGAGATCTGTGTTTGTGTGACTGATGACAAGGCTTGTCAAAGCTTCGATTTTTGTTATTCAGTCACATGACAGAGCGAGTTAGACATTATATTATGCAATTATGCGACTGGACAAAACATGAGGAAATGTATAAAAATGGAACATTCTCTACATTTTAACCAGACTAATGAATTACGATATTATTGGCCTACAGGTTTCTCATAGTTCTGTCCTGTCTCATCCTGAGTGTCCTCTCTACCATTGACCAGTACCAGGAGCTGGCTCACACAACTCTCTTCTGGGTGGTAAGTGTTCAATCTAATTAAACAGAAAGAAATAACAACATTATTTTGCTCCTACTTTATCTCAGAGTCAGATTTGAGCTACATCCAAGACAGGTTTTAGTTTTGTTTAAACAAACCCGTCAGAGATGAGAGCGGGGTTTGGAGTCAGAAGGTTTGAGATTACGTTGGTTCATTAATTATTGGACTCAGAGGCTCAGTGACCAACAGATCGATAGATGAATTTAGTTCATCTTAGAGGGAGATTTGTTTCGACTGTTCACTCACAACTGACTGCATCCCAGAAGTTATCCAATGTCAATGTAATGTCAGAGAGACAGTGGACTTTAACGGCTTTAACTCTTTGCTTGCTAGTTGAAATTAGGTTGACATCAAAACCAAACACAGACTTATTGATGTTCTGACATTCATCAGATGACGGGTTTGTTAACAACTACAATGACTATGTTTTATTATAAGTGAAGAATGAGTTTGGCAATAGTCATTTGGAAGACATTGGACTTTGGTTACCGCAGTCTAGATCGTTCATGTCTGTTTCCTTAACAGTGGAGCAATTTACCTCATGTTATCAAAGCATGAGTGTTACTCTCGCTCCTTAAAAATGTCTTTAAGACTCATCTCTTGAACACCTCCTCTCCTAGCGCTTATTGTAAACTTTCAGTGAACTACTTTATCTGATCTCTTTGCATTTATTGATATAATATACTACTGGAAGGTGCCCAAACTTAAAAGCTTTAATGATATCCCTCCCTTTTGAGAAAAGTGTCTGCCAAAGGGAATGCATTGAAGTGATTACCAACCAACTGTCATCAGGATTCTTTGTCCAACTGGCATTAAACACTCCCCTGACCTTGAATCTTGGCCTCCTTATTTCATGACCAATATTCAAATGAATCAACGTTACCACATTCACCCATTCACAAAGCACAACTACATTAACAGTAACATTTCTTCATTCACACAAATTATACAAATACATCTGAAGTCCTCTACCTTCTGCCTTCTCAGCAGACAGCATCAATATTGTGAAGCAATTCAAACTGAAGCAGGCAAGAATTATAAGTTTGGATGGAGTGACACAACCAAGATAGCTGTGCATAAAAGAATCTACTGTACCAAGGGGTTTCTCAAGTTAATGTCCATCAATTTGGATTCATTTTGCCATTAAGTCTGAGATCAAACTGAAGTGGGTGTTTGTAGGACCCAATTTCAGTATACACAGCCACAGGTCTAGTTGGTAATGACCTTTATTGTTTAGAGCAGCAAAGCAAGCAGCACAAACATAGCAGGAGAGATTCTGTTCGGTGTATCCAGTGGGGTCAGAAATCAGGGAGACAGGAGTCCCACAACGGTTGTCAGACCAACACGTGTGTCAAACACACTCAGTGCACCCTGGGGACAGGCAGATGAGAATCAGGGAGGGCAGAGGTGATACTCGTGGTCAAGGACAGAAAACAGTCAGGTTTACCGGGGATCAGGCAGAGGACACAGGTCAGAAACAGGCGGGCTCAGCAACAGGCAAGCAGTCCGGGAAACACAGCTGATCGTACTTAGTGCAGAGGAACAATCCAGCAAGGAGTAACTCGAGTGATGGGGTTATATACCAAGCTGAATGCAGATGAGAGATGGGTAAATGCATCAGGTGGTTTGTGAGAGGAGGAATGGCTGCAGTCTCGGGGCGGGGAAAGCAAGCAAGTGGAAAACTACTGACAGAGACTGCAGGCAGGGCAGGTGAGGTGCAGAGCCATGACACAAACTGAAATCTGAAAGTGGTCCTGGCAGCAGATGAGCAGAGTTTAGAGAAAAGAGACAAACTGGTTCAATGCTACCCTCGAGACTCGTCTTATCCTCCCTGAAAGATCATATGAAATAGTAATGGAACGAAATCTTGTGTTCCTGCTTGCGTAATGGCCTCATGCTGTGGTGCAAAGCTGGCCAAAATCCACCCATATCTTCCAAATGAAATGATATATCCAATATGGGGTGGCAATGCATTAGAATATAACAGAAAGAATTAGAAGCTGACGTTAGAAAATGTAGGTCTCAGGATTTTGAAAAAGTCATTCAAACAGCACAGGAGATATTGAACAGATAAAGATCCATTCCAGGTATAGGGCATTAGGATGTATAAAATATGTTTAGGCAAAAAGTATTGAATTGTAAACAAACCCTCTTTGAAAAAGGAGCCCCGCATTGTTCCTTTAATGATCCTGATCAGTGGTCCATGAACCACATGCCTCTAAAAGACTCACAGAGGCTGATTTAGTTTTGAAAGAATCGAAATCTCAGGAGTCTCCTATCACAGCATGAGGGTGTACATTGAAGATAATGCCTGTGGCCTTCCTCTCTGCTGTCTCCTGATATGATCTCTCCTTCCACCATCTGTAATTTACCTCTATCTTTTCCTGGTTTCCCTTAGCTGGCATCTGTAAACCGGCTTGATTTTTTTTTATATATTACACAGTTAAGCAGAGTTTTTTCCCCCATGCCATGTCCAACAACTCATTTAAATAATTTAAAAACAATATCAAGAAGTGCCTAACACAGTGTAGTCCATAAACACTGAGTCATTATGAAGGCCACATCATTGCAAGTGATCGCAGATGTGAAATGAATTTCTGTTTAATTTTTTGTTTGCTTATTTATTTTTGTTTTGTTTAACACCTGTATCATGAAACTGGATTAACATGCTCAGGATCTCTTTTCTTTACCTGGCTTCACTTACCCAGACATCCGCAATCCGGATAAGCGGAGTCACAGAGCCAGTTATCAACTTGCTAATTGAACCCAGACGTTTTCCCATCTAGATCAGTGCATGGTCACATAAAAGGGGCGGGGTTTTCTGTATCTGACCAATAAGACCCTGGAAAAGACGCAAAGAGCAGCGTATTTCAGGATGGAGGAGCAAAGTGTGATGTACCGAAAATATCAGGAGTACAAATCCATTATTCAAGCAAAGAGTAACACAGCTGCAGCAGCAAGTACCAACAAAGAATGATGGGAAAAAATAGGCAACTCTGTCAATGTGTCAAAATTACCGGGATTCTAATATTAATTCTCCACCACATCAGCGACATTAATGTGTGTTCCCCATCAAATTATGTTTCTGATTTTTTTTTTTTTTTTTTTTTTTTTAATCGGTTAATTGACAATTTGAACCTCATTATTTCAGTTACAACCCCGGTGAGAGCAAATGAAAAACAAATATAAGAACATAGTTCAAAGTGGTCAGTAGTTCTCCTATAATATCTTGTAGGCTGTATGTGTCCCTGCTGTGGACAATAACCAACATTTATAAAGCTGTACTTATTTTACACTGAATTTTTGTTTTAGGATGATCACAATGGTAATGATTTGATATTGTTTGCAGCCCACAGGAAAAAATGTGACATGAAAAAGCAGGGGGGGGGGGGGGGGTTCTACTCAGGATTACACTCCTGCAGAGGAGTTTCTCCTTTAAAATAATGAGGATCCCACTTGATGGAGGATGTAGAGGGGGTCACATCAGACCCTGGTGGAGCTGGCAGCTCACAAAGCACCACATTTGTACATGGAATGGTTCGGTGAGCCAATGATAAAACACTGGGCTGCAGAAACACAAATATCCATTTACTGTGAAAGTAAGATGTATCTTCTGCACAGTGGATAGTGAGACCTCAACAATGACCCTGCTGCCCCCACTCACAAAATGTCCTCCAGAAAAGTAACAGTAAATTCAACCTATCACATACATTTACATACAATCTGTTGCTGCTGATCGTATGCTGCGGGAAAAAAAGGAGACAGTCACAAGATGTAAATAACTTTATTCATCACGATAGTCAGTGTGACATTAGCATTATTTTAAAGTGAACCATACAAAGAGCTCCTACTTATTATGCTAAAGCTACTGCACTATGTATGTTATTTGTTTCAGGTGGGTGCTTACACAGCGAGAGCACTTTACAAGGAAAAATTGGAGCTTGATATAAAATATAAATAGTTAAAGATCAAAAAAATTAAACTTGAGGTGGAAAAACTAAAGCATAAGAAAAAGGTAAATCAGTCATTTACTCTCTCAGGCATTGCAAACAGTGAAACTAAAATATGTATTTTTTTACTGGAACTGGAGAAAAGAAATTGAAACTGTGAAATTAAAAAAGATGAAAAAACTAACTTTATGTGCTTGACTAAAAAGATGTTCAGCGATGACCTCTCTTACTGCCCTCCCTGAGGGCTAATCAAGGATGATGGGGTCTACCACATCAGGGGCTGGGGGCTTTACAGAAGGGGTCCTCTCCTTCTGGATGGTCGCTATATTGTGTAGTACAATGCATACAGAAATTATATTGTATGCCCGGTCTGGGGCTGCCCTCAACCCCCAGAGACAGGTGAAATGGGCCCTGAGGACCCCAAAGGCCATCTCAATCCTGACACTGGTTTTGGAGGGGGCCACATTGAACCAGGTTTGAGGCCCTGCACCAGCGTCAGAATAGGGGGCCATCAAATATGGGTGGTATGCATATTCTCTGTCACCCAGCAGCCCTCCACTGCACTCCCCTAAAGTTAAAAAGAAATAGCCTTGATGAGTATCATATAACACAGTTTCAGAACATAATGAAGATAACATTTAGTGTACAGCTGCCATACGCTGCTCAAACTTTTTGCATAGAGAATAGCCCTGCTTCTTGCTGAGGTTCTCAGCGTTGTCAACACAATGTATGAATGTACCTATGAGTGAATGAATGAATTAATCAATGAATGGATTATATAATCAATTAATTAACAAACAAATAAATAACTTATGTTTCATTTTCCTGTCAGTCTTGTCCTGTAAATCATTGTATATGGGATTATAAGACATCACAAGAAGGTTACAAATAAATTTATAAATGAAAAAAAAAAAAAACTTCGATCACTTACTTGAGGCAAAGAACGGCAGCGCCACATATGCAGTCTTGGTCAGTTGGCGGTCTTAGGTGTTCTGCGTAAGTTAACATGGCAACATACCCCAATAAAAAGTAAACCAATTTGGTGACACTGAAAACCCAGGGTTAACCCAGAAGTTACCTTGCTAAACTGAAATCTAGCTTCCTGATACAGGCCCCCTTGACAAGAACTTTATTACCTCATTTAACATGAAAACTTCGTTCTCTTGTTTCAAACGTAATTTCATGGTTTGATTTGCTGCCTCACCCCCCCCCCCCCCCCCCCCCCCCCCCCCCCACACACACACACAAAAAAGGAACATTTTGTTTGGAGGTACATAGGGAATAAAAAATGGGATAAACTTAACCCAGAGACACATGTGCTCAGCAACTGATGTCTCTGTTTAGGCAATGGGCAAGTCAGTCAAGCTCAGAAAAAAAAAAACCAAGAAAGGACAAAAAGGACTTGAGAATTTTCTTGTGAGGAGGACTGCAGCATGCCACATGTGTCAAGTTCACCTTGGTTTGAGGATAATGGGATGAAATGGTCAAGACATATCGTGAGCTGCCAGACTAGAATGTCAAATCCTAGTGGCCTGTTATGGGGTTTATATGACTTTGAGACTGCAGCTGAGGCTCCTGTGCAAAGGGCCGGTCTGCAATGAAAAAGAAAAATTTGAATTAGGATACAGAATGTATTTTTTATGGTAACATGTTTTCCTTCCTTCAGTTCACCCTCTGGAGATATTTAATCTTCTTATTCGTCTATTCTACACTGATAACAAATAATGAATAATTTCCATGCTACCAAAATCTCACACATTCCTCCTTTCCATCCTCCATCCCAGTGGGACAGTTTTGTACTTTGCACTCTTTAGTTTAGAGATTTGCTCTGACCCTGCCACTCTCCCATTCCCTTGCCTTCTCCACCACTTCCTTTTTTGTCCTGTTTCTTTCTTCCTGCATGCTGAAGGTTGACAGACATCTCTCTGCTCTCTGTGTGCAGATGCAACACTGGCTGACTGTTTGTAGTAGTATTGTTTGGCCAGATGCTTGGCCGTTTGCCCAAAGGATTCATGATCTCAAAACAGTTTGTTTCCTCTAGTGTCAAATGGACACAAGAAAATTGAGGGATAAAAAAGAGAGACAGATTAGGAAGTAATATCTGGATATTGCTCTTAGAATTTAACTTGTATTAATTAATAACTTCTAGCCCAGACTTCCCCTTGCGCACTTATTGAGGAATATTCAGCTGTATCACACTGTAGAGATTTTTATAGAGCAAAACTATGACCTGATCTGGAGTACTCAGGTAATACCCAGAGAACAAAGGAAATGAAGTAAGGACTTAATTAGACCGAGTATGTACGGTCACGGTTTATACCAGCAGATTGAACAATTATGTGGCTGTGGGTACTTTCTCACGCTGAGTTCAAACGCTGGGCTTGATGGATCAGAATTGCTCAAAACTCAAAGTAAAGATTTTGAAAAAATATGTTGTTATGGTCTTCTGCTTCCAAGGTCAAGAACAAACTGTCCATCTACATTTTAAGACAACATCTATTATTTGATCACCACTGTCAGTCAGTCAAAAGCCCAGGAATAGCAGGTGAGTGGACACATGAGTTAACTACTGTTGCCAGGCTAAGAAGTAACTTTAAAGCTCAAATAACAACAGCTGTTTGAATTTTCTTCTGTGGCCATGTTTGCTCCCTTCTTGTTTATTAATGTGTTGCTTTTTACAAAAGACATTTTGCTTTCCAACCTTGAAGCAGAAATCTTTATTGCATAAATTAACAGCTTTTTACATATTGGCTTCTAAGAGCACAATTTAAAATATTATTAATACAATTTTAATTTGATGTGCTATTTTATATTCACAGACGGTTTAATCTATGACTCTAATGAAGAAAAACACCTCCAGTAGTTCCCATCTGAAAACATCTCATTCTGAACAATTTGGAACCCATCTTCTACCCAAATCTTCTAGTTTGTTACTCCCATTATTTGCAGAGGGATCATGTTAAGTTCGAGGAAAGGCTGTTCGTTTGTTTTCAGACATCTTCATTTGCAAATGCTTATCAATTATTCAAAGATATGCAGAGGTAATTTTGTTTCATTCCAACCAGTTCATAAGTTTTTACATATTAGTGTAATAGTGCACTTAATATGTTTTGTTTTGTTTTTTTTTTTCCCTGACGGGGCACTGGAAGAAACTGGCATATAATTGAAATAAAGACGCTTTAATAGAGGATCTGGAATTGTATGAGCTCTGTATTGAGCATTGGACACATGCTGCTTGTTTCACTTATTGTGACATGAATTAAAAATAATTAAGGGAGAGTGATATCACAAATAAAAAGAGTAAGTAATCCAGATGTGGTAAATATGAAGCCACTGCCAGTAGCCATTTAGCTTTAGCTACAAAGACTGCACACAGCCAGCCTGTCTCTATTTTAGTCAAAGCCAGCCCCAGGACGATTTATTGATTTGTACACTTCAATGACAACAACTTGTTTACTAAAAATTATGATTCTGTACAACTAGACTGCAACAGCAACATTTAATTACATTCAATACAATAAGGCCATGATGTTAAGTCTATCTGGCAAATCATAAGTGTTTTGATACTGAGCATAGCCCATTTGTGAAATGTTCACAGACAGCAGACTTTATCTCCCAAAGTATTTCATTTTGCAGCACAATATTCCCTCCCTACAGCACTACTCCACTTTTTAAGGGTTATGTACTCAATCGCAACACTAAGTTAAGATCCAAAAAGAAAAAAAAAAACCCAAAAAACTTTTGTAGAGATGTGTAAAATCACTGAATTCCCTTTTAAAATGAACAAAATACCAATGAATACTATTTGCCAAGATACAAAATCCCTTTTTAATATATCAGGTCCGAACACATTTAGAAGCTGAAGTGACAAATTAAACAGTGGCCTTAAAGAAATGCTGTGGCAGGATCTGTTTTGTGTGAGAAGCTTAAGAACAGGTGTGCAACAGTTGTATCCATAATTCAGCTCTATTTGTTCCACTGCTCACTGTATGTCATTGTAGCCTGAGCAGGTGTTCTGCTATTGCACCAAAGCACCAGTATCAACATCTGATGTTTTTTTTTTCCTCCTTCTACCTGTGCCTTTCCTTCATTCGTCTGCTCTGTTTGTTCATCATTTCTCTGACAGGAGATTGTACTTGTGGTGTTCTTTGGTGTGGAATATGTTATCCGCCTTTGGTCAGCAGGCTGCCGCAGTAAATATGTTGGCATCTGGGGCCGATTGCGCTTTGCCAGGAAGCCAATATCAATTATAGGTGGGAGCACAACCCCTCTCCATGTGTACATATCCATGCACATACACACAAAGACATCTTAGCACTCCCCACCCACGCGCATTATTAAAACAATATCCACAATATATCCTGGGCTTCATCCCAAAAAGAGATATTACTGACAAATTCAGCATGGAATTAAAACTGTCACTGCAATATTTTCTCAACCTTCAGGTTGGTTTTTATTCTTAAAATTGGGACCTTTGGGCCTTTTCTTTTTTTCTTTTGATGTGGAGAACGGCTTTTGGTGTTACTTCTATTTTCAACCCCATCTCACCCCAATTAATTTGTAAAATAATTTATGAAAACCAATGATGATTGCTTCATAGAGCACTTTCCAGCCACCAAATTATCGTCACTCTTTCATTAGGATACAGGACAACACTTGCTTGTTTGCTACACATCTGCATGTATATGTCATATTTTTACTCACAGTCCTTTACTCTCCATCTCCACAGATCTGATAGTAGTTGTTGCTTCAGTAATTGTGCTGTCGGTGGGGTCCAAAGGCCAAGTGTTTGCCACCTCTGCAGTAAGGTAAAAGACAGTTTCTGCAGGTTTCCAGCTGGTAAACAACACTGTGTTTTCCCCTGGGGCTGTTTTTCATGGTTTATGATAGGCCCTGTAGTTCCAACTAAGGGAGATAGTAACACCAGAGCATATGATATTTATCAAGGTAAAAGAATGGTTCTAAATTTGTAGCATCTTGCTTCATCTTGTGCAGATTTTTCCCAGAGGAGCAGACACTTGAAAGTTTGAAGCTGTAGCAGTAATGGATGTTGAAATGAGATGTTAAACAATTCCATATGGCTGTGATGTTTTGTTGCCGACATGCTTTTCACTGAATATTGCATTTGTGTACATACATACATTTGTTCTGAATACAAGTCGAGCACATGTTTATTATTTTTCAGAGGCGTTCGCTTCCTGCAGATTCTGCGTATGCTTCATGTTGACCGGCAAGGAGGAACCTGGCGTCTCCTGGGATCTGTTGTCTTGATCCATCGGCAGGTACACAAAAACAGCTTCAAACACGTGTTACATATCAGGTCCAAAACCTTCTGGGCTTTTGATTATTATTAGTAAGCTGGAGGCTTTCTGTCAGGGGATTTTCAGGATCTCCACATCATGCAGCCCATTATTTTTCATGACTATGCTGGACAGAAAGAGAAAGTCTTCAAATGGAAATTCATCATAGAGAAATAGCAATAGTCAGCGCAGAGCCACAAGAAAAGAGCTACTCTGTAATGGGTTAGCTTTTTGAGGTTATAGACTCAGCTAGTTTTGCTCAAGGGTATCTTTCAGCTGAGACCGAGAGATGGCTGAGATTATTCCCAATGGCCACAATAGCTGTCTTTAATATCTGTGTTAAAAGTGAAAGTGATAAAGGTGAGCTGTGCGTTAGGGTCATTGCTCATCCGGTGCCATGTACTGTGCTATCTTATATGGTCCTTGGCTGATGACCATATTACTCCTGGCTGATGTCGGTCATCAGCAGCCATTGACCCCAGCAGTTTTTAAAAAAAAAAAGAGTGTCAATGCAGCACGGTACAGATAGTGGGCTAGTTCCAAAACAAATCTTACCAAATCAAGCTACCGCTTTCTTCTGCATGAACAATGACAGATACATACAAGCAGCAAACTTTAGGGCTGAAAAATTAAGCAAACATGGAACTACCAAGTTCTGCAGTTTCTCAAATTGCAATTTAAGGTTGGCTCAAGAAAACAAGTCAGTCCCAAGAGACCCCAACTCTGCAGCAGAAATAAATACGATTTCTGCCTGTTCAAAATGGTTTTGCTCTCTGTATTGAATTAACCCTTCATGACAACTGTGCATGAGAATAAAATTTTTATCTAACTCATCTTTTTAAATTTTACCATGGCATAAACTTCTGTATAAATGTTCAGTTGGTAAATGACAGAGCGCCCCACTTAAAAACTCCTCTGTAGAAATATATGTGTGATGTATTTCCACATACTTTGGAAATAATCCACCCAGGGGGAAAAAAAAAAACGGAATTATGGCAGCCTCTGATTTTACAGACAATAACTGATGAAAATACAACTACTGAAATGTCAACAAATTCCACCACTGCTCCGACAGGCAGTATTAACATTAATCCAATCTATTAAGCTATATACTGTTTCTGGTTTATTCTGGTAATGAACAGCTACAAATATGTAACACAAGGCAAGTAGCTAATTTAGGGTGTTGATTCTGTATGACTACATGGTTAGCCTCAGCACTAATCAGCTCTGAATAATAATGTGAATGATTAGTCGCATTAAGAGATTGCCTGGTCTTCACATTCACCAACCAATCCATGAATGTTGCGGAACATTTGTGGCATGAGGCACTTGGGGATTTTTGGGCTGCATTTACCATTTTCATCTGTAGCCACAGACATCTGTCAACATCAATACTGATAAAACATCATTGCTTTTTCCTTGTAAAAGAATTATACCCCCGAGAAATCACTGCATTGAATAAACCGGATGATGCATTCTTCATTAATTGAGTGCAGTGCGCATATAGGCCTAAGACATGTTAAATAGATTAAACTAGGGATGAGGTCTGCTTTACTTTTAATATAAGAGTAATTTACAGAGGATTAGAGAAAATCATTCAGTTCATTCATTCATTGGGTCATTTCAGCTAAATAGGAAGAATAAACTCTTATCTTATATTCCCCCCATTCTCCACTTAACAGCTGTCCCATTCATTTGGGGTAGGGGAGAAGTGATTGACAAGTCAAGCACCGGCCCAGTTTAATTGAGGGTTTAGCTAATGCCATTCTATTCCATTTCCTCATCCTCACTTCTTTGGCCATAGGGTATATGCTATGTTCATGCCCTGTACGGTCCCAACAGCCCTAAATGAAAGTACAGTGTGTACTTTACAGTCAAACCACCATGAAGCAGCTAAACCACAGATGGGTTTTGTTTCCAATATATGTTCCTTGGTGATTAGCTGGCTATTACAGTGAAGTACAATACAGACCCTGTTCTGTGCAGCCTTTCTCTTGCGTAGACACACGAAACTGTAGCTATGTAGTTTTTAAAGTCAGCAGAGTCATTGACTCCAATCAGTATCCAGTCTTTGTGTTAGAACAGCACTGAAATAGACACTGTGGGGAGTTGTGGTGCTCATGGCATGTAAACACAATTTGCACAGTTGCTCTTCATTGACTCTGGCAGATGAGAGGCAACCAAACATGTTTGCCAGGTAATAGAGGCATGGAAACCATCTCCTAAACATTTGGTAGTGAGTCAAAGACAGTGTACCTGAAGGCATTATAAGCATGTTATTTCCACCACTCATGCACTTATAGTTTGCAAGCAGGGATGTTGGAAGCTGTCATATTTGTAACCAAATGTTTGATGCCCTAATTTCTCCAAAGTTTCACTTTGGAAACTAACTATAGTCTCCAAAGTAGTCTAAAGTTAGGATGTCACATGGAGCTATACAGACTCAGATGCTAAATGGACCACACATACTCTTTGTCTTGGATGATGCTGTTGCTGCAGCTATTCCGTACGTTTTAGCTGTAATAATCTGTTGGTGCTCCTCCGCAGCACTCTGATGGCTTTGAGCACAGACGCAAATATGAATTCTGCTCTAAAGGAATTCATTCCATCTCCAACCACTGCAGACTGAGTGGTTAAGCACAGCTTAAATCACTAAATAAGTGACTGCAAAGAGAACATTTACTTTAAGTGCTCTTTCAAAAATTAGTAGTCCAATTACAGTCATATAGGATAAGCGCTAAGCCCAATTAGAACTCTTGAGAAAATCAGAGGCGACTACTTATGAACTAACTTATTGAAACTGCAATAAAATGCTTCATGGTTTTGAATACACTGGGAGGGACCAACTGTCTGGGTCCCCAACTAATTTATTATGGTTTCATGGCTGTCTGAATTCAGTCAAAGCCATTGCTGTGGTTTGTTACTCCTATGAACATAGTTTGTTTTAGTGCAGTACAGTCTCGTCTCGTCTAAGTCAAAGAAAATTTCAAATATTTTTGTCCCGTTTTGTTCATCAATGACTCTTGACATCATCAATAAATGAGTCACCCAGTTGAATTTAGGCTAAAAAAATTTTACAAAAAATGGGCACAAACTGACAGGCTGTATGATTAAGAATGCAGCCTGCAGACAGGATGTTAGTTCTGGTGCTGTTTAATTCAGACATGAAACTTGTTAATTTGCATATTTGCTTTGATAAAACCAGTTCAACAAACAAGATGCAAGCCTGGAAAAAAAAAATTGTCTGTTTAATAGATGCTCATTAAAAACACAGTCAGCAACTACAGTCAACAACCCTCTGACCATAGATAGATAGATAGATAGATAGATAGATGGATACTTTATTAATCCCCGAAGGGAAATTCAAATTCAAATTTCCCTTCATACCATGTCCACGATGCTGAGTTATTTAAGACATATCTAAAAAGAATTAAGCCATATATTTGTGATTCGTTTTGAAAAGTTAATGTCACAGTAGGATCAAATGAGCTTGATGCTGAGAGCTACACACAGAGTGAGAGCATTGGAAGGGAAACAAAAAGAGTTGAATGTGATGTACATAAATAACAGAATACGGAATAATGCCAGCTGTCCTTCAAGTACAGCATCTTTACACCAAAATAATGAACTGCTTCACTTGAAGTGACTTTTAATACCACAAGTGAGCAGAAACAGCAGAATACTCCCCAAAAATGGAATCATCATATCCGCAGCACAAGTACATGAATATTTACCTCCATATGTCATGTTATTAACAAACACAGCCACACCAGGCAAAACTTAGTCACAGAAATCATCTCATTTAATCCTGTCATGCACTTGTATGACCGATATGTATATATTCATGTGTGTTTCAGGAGCTGATCACCACCTTATATATCGGCTTCCTGAGCCTAATCTTCTCCTCCTATTTTGTCTACCTGGCTGAGAAAGATGCAGTCGATAGCAGCGGCTCCATCGAGTTTGGAAACTACGCTGATGCCCTGTGGTGGGGAGTGGTAAGTGTGTGTGTGTGTGTGTGTGTGTGTGTGTACGTACGTGAAAATGTGTCATTTGACATTTAAGGAAGTATACTTGAGGGGAGGAGATGGATTACACTCTCATGTCTCTACATTAAATATGAAGCTACAGGCATGGTGCCATTAGTTTTGCTTTGCATAAACAATGGAAACTTCACCTTTGTCCAAAAGAAATATATTTGCCCAGCAGCGCCTCTAATCTAATGTTCATTTTATTAAGATGTTGTGTTTTGTGTTTCCCCTTGTTTGTCTTTAAGGTAAAATAAGCTAACCATCTGTTGGCTATAGCTTCATAGTTAACAGATGGTATGATTGATCTAGTTTTATCCTTAACAAGCAGGCAAAGGGCAATATTTATGGATTTAACTATTCCTTTAAGTAAGACTCAATTGAGTCAACTTTAAAGTTTAATTATTTCATAACGTTAACGCTGATATTAAATGTATGAAAGTTTAATCTTCTAAATATTGTTTCTGTAACTTTTACATCTTGCCAAAAGTGGGTTTTCAGAGGAAACAGTGAGTTGTTTGTAAGCAGCATTTTGGCAAGTGAAAGGTCAAGTATAGACTGTGTTTTATCTGTACTACTGCTGTTACAGTAGGAGTTGTGTCAAACCCCTTGGGCATATCAAGTGGGCTGTTAATACAAGCAGCAAAACAAGTTTGTGTTGTTGAGGAGTAAAACCATCGTCTCACACACTAAGTCACCACCCACATCACTTCTTGGAAACGTCCGGGATATTATGAAATGTATAAACACAGCAGAACACCTTTGTATACAGTAATTACATATAGGAAACTTTATCACACGCTTACAGTCTGCATTGGGTGCTCTGCAGAAAGATATAAATAAGAGCCAGAGCACTCAAAAGCTCAGCGTAGTTGGAGGGTCAGGAGAAACAAAGGCCTCACACACAGCAGTAAACTTAGAGCAAATTGGTTACAACCAGCCACAGCAGGTGGTATGGGTCAAGTTAAATGGAAGCATGCTGACCAGATAAAGACACATATGAAAAAATGTATACGCCCTGGCAGTGATGTTTTTACTTGGTATTATGATTCTAGTTTTCCAACACGGTTTTTGGTAAGAGTACTGTAGATGAATTTCCCAGAAATTGTCACAATGTTAATTAACACAAAATGCATAGATTTTTCTTCCTAATTTTACCAGCACCATGTTTTTAACTACATAGCTCGTGTCTATCTAGCTAAACAGGTAACAAGTTCAATTAGCTGGTTTTCTAATCCCGCAAGAAATGTTGATGGGTTCACCTTGTAGCCACGCCTTTGCTGAAAGTTGGCTTCTTTATAGTAATCTATAGCGCACTGCCAAAACAACTGCTCTACTACTTACATTGAGCTGCCTTTGACCATACCATTTGAAAAGGCTGAAATTTGACAGGCTGCCATGCAATTTCGTTTGGACATGCATTATCCCTCTATGTGTATTAGGGTTGGGAATCTTTTACTATCTCACGATTCGATTCGATTCCGATTTTTGGGGCTACAATTCGATTCCAAATCAATTTTCGATTCAAAATGATTTCTGTTTCAATCTTTAGGCGTGCAAAGGATCCTCATGATCTACTCCAGTCTGCTTTGCAAGACAGAATGACAAATGGAGACATTAAAGTGTCTTTTTCGCATTTATTAAGTGTTAAACATTTACCCATGCTTAGATGGAATTGTTGCAACTGTTGCATAAAAGCAATATCACATATTGCTTAAGTAACAAAAATAAAAGTGTCTCTTTATAAAAAAAGAAAATAGTGCAGTTAAACATGGGTTCCCCAAGTGCTTAATCCTCATTTTGCAAACCTTGCACACTGTGAAGCTCATGTCAAGCTCGGTCTTCCCGGGCATTCAGTAAATAGGGCCCTATAAAATCTGCCATCACAGAATCACGGAATTAGACATTAAAAACGGAATTCATTATAAACACAGAATAACAGAACTGGCCGACATTTTACATAAAAGTTTTTTTATTTTTATTTTTCCCAAAATAAAAAGGAACGTATCTGTCAGGAAAATGCTCCGCGGGGGTCACTAATAATGCACACCCCCCTACCCATGAGTGAATGAATGAATGAATGTGGTGACTTGAGCGTAGTGGGCACAGTTCGATTCCCAGTGGGGGCACCTAAACATGTCTAGGTTAACTGGTGTAAATGTATGTGGTGACCTGAGCAGCACGGTGGTGTAGTGGTTAACGCTTTCACCCTCCAATAAGAAGGAAGTGGTTCGATTCCCAGTGGGTGCACCTTAACATGGTTAAATCGTAACGAGTGATTGACTGGGCTACACACCAGAGACAGGACCCCTGCAGAGAGTAGAGACTAGACGAGACAGCGGACCCCCCCCCCCTAGAGCCCGGACCCCCCAGAGACTACACCAGACCAGAGACCGAATGCCCGCATTTTAGCGTAAAATGCTAAAAATGGAATTCTCAAAAAATTTAAATCCCCGCAAAAAAGCAGAATATGGGGAAAATTAAAACAGAATTTGGGAAAAAATAAAACAGATTTTATAGGGCTCTAGGTAAAAACCAAAATGAGTCCAGATCTTTGCCTTCAAAGAGGACGGGGCCGGTTGAATCTCTCTTTCCTCCATTATTGTAGTTTCCTCCTTGTTTTGGTGCTTACCGCGCATGCTTATGTTCCACAACCGGCTCCGTGGTGACGTCAGGACGTCCCGCATACAAAATGGAGGCAGACAGCCTGCAGATTTGTTTTATTTTTTTAAAATCGATTCTGAGTCATAGTAAATGAGAATCGCGATTCTTATATGAATCGATTTTTTGGCACACCCCTAATGTCTATGGACATAGAGCGTTTCCCTGATTTTCTCTCTTTCTTGCCGTAATAGCTTGGACTATCAGTTCTAATCAAAGTCTAATCATAATTTATTTGTGTATTGCTTTTATAACAAAATATCAGGAATATTGCATGCATCAAGCGAAAGTCATTGGCCAATTTAGATAGCCATCCAGCCATTCGTGGCTATTTCGCCAACCCACCAGTCCAAGGATGCCATTGGTCCAAGCCAGAGAGAGTGTTCCTGTTCACCGGTGTGTGCCCCCCCCCCCCCACTTTCTGAAGGGCTGCGACGCCCCTTCCTGTGAGCAGGCTAAATTTATTTAGTCTGCAGCACTGTGCCTCTAGCGGATGCTAAGTTGGCTCTAAACATTGACTTTCACGTTGTGTACATAGTTTATGCTGTTGATAATTGTTTTTCCTCTGCAACATTTCTAAGAATTGAACTTCTTAATCTGCCACGTGTTCTTTCAAAGGTGACGGTGACTACCATTGGTTATGGAGACAAAGTACCTCAAACCTGGATTGGAAAGACCATTGCATCCTGTTTTTCAGTCTTTGCCATTTCCTTCTTTGCCCTGCCTGCAGTAAGTGGAGAGAGAAACTGCCATACCATGGCATATTTCAGGCTGACGCCTCTAAGATCTGTTCAGTGTTTGGTGCTGTGTTCATTGAGAAATGCAATGCAGTTTCAGTGCACAGTTAGAGTGAAGTTTTGTGTGCAAAATAATGTCTCTGTTATTGCATTAATAATTGGTTCAGTATTCATATTATAGTGAATGAAATAACTAAAATAGTACAAAAGATTTTCATTTTGCAATGATGTGAAATTTTTAAAAACCCTCATATTTCAGACACTGTAGCTGAAAACATATATTTAGTTGAGGAAAGACTTGTGTGAGTAACATTTTAAACTGCTGATTTCTGTGACTGAGCAAAGTTAATTATAGACCTAAGACGTTCCAACACTTATCAGGGCATTATTCTTTAATTTTTGATTAACTCTAAGTACTAACTGTGTCTGTCTTTCGGATCAGACTGCTGTATGTGTCTGTGTCGGTAGCAGTGAATTAATGAGAATTTACTTTACTGTGCTGTTGTTCACAGGGAATCTTAGGCTCAGGCTTCGCCCTAAAGGTGCAGCAAAAGCAAAGACAGAAACACTTCAACAGACAGATCCCTGCGGCTGCCTGCCTCATTCAGGTATTTGACTATAAAATGTGGAAAGAAAGTCATATTACTGCTGGGGTACTCGATTGTCTCAGCGCTCCAGTCTTTTATTTATACCATCCTCTCATGTAGCCTTTTCTTTCTTTCTTTCCCTCTTGCATCCTGGCCATCAAATTTCCTGCTATTTTAATGCACGACAGAATTCATGGAGATGTTTTGCAGTGGAGAACTTTGATTCTGCCACATTCAAGATGTTTTTGAAGAAACGATCCAACATACCCGCTTCGTCTTTGACCACCCCCAAGCCCAAGAAATCGGTTAGTTATCATCTTATAGACGTAACTGTAGCTGCCTTTCACACCCAGTTTCCAGGTTATTAAGTGCAGCAAGGTGAAATGAAAACAGTCTGAAGCAACTGCCCTGCAATACTGTAAATCCAGCTGTCTTGAAAGGTTGAAATGTGCTGTTTTAGAGAGGTTTTGATTCAACCTTAAGGTAATTTGGGCAGTTTGTGGTTTCTGTAATACTTGTCAGTGTTGGCATGAAAACTGTTCAGGAAAAACATCAAATTCAAGGTATTAAGGCAGAATAGAGTAGAAATAAGATAGTCAGCAGACAAGAGCCAGAAGGCGTTTAATATTGATATTTATTTTTCAATATTACTGCTACTTGGGTATGAGGCTAAAGCCAATGCAATGGACACATTTTAAAATGTTGTTTAAAGTGTTGAAAAAGCGTAGATACTGTATGTCTTATAAACTACCAGAAAAAAAGTTGGACACGCTTTCCAATTCAAAAGGATAGGAAAGTGTCTCCAAACTTTTAAATGCTCTTAATAAGCAACAAGAACAATATTAATGTAGCATGGAACCAATTCCGAAAAATTGCTTTCCTTCTGTAGTTCAAATGTCAAACAAATGCTCCTCCACAGGAAGCTTTGCCGAGCTAAAATGTTTGTGTTCCTTTGGCAGGTGAAGATAAGGAGGAAGCTGAAGAGCACTGACAAGGACAACGGCCTGACTTCACCCACAATTCCCAGCATCACCTTCGACTCTGTGTTTGACAGTGGGAGGGAGCTGAGTTCAGATGTTTATAGCACTACAGGCACAGCAGGTACTAAGACGGGACAAACTTTACAGTAAGCTTATCTCTGATACAAGAGTGTCAATGGGTGTTACAGTGAACAGGCGTACACATTTTGCCAAAAATGTCTTTCCATATATGGTTAAGTGAAATAGTTTGATGAATTTCTGAGCTCATGGGTTAGTTTCAAAGACAGTGTCACTGAGGAGGTACAGTACAGGAGCAGAGTGAAGAAATGACTACTGCTGCCAAATATTCAGTGAAAAGAATATGATTAAACTGTGTTTTTAGCCACAGGAGGGGGATGGGATGAGGTCCAAACGTTAAAAGATGGTTGAGCAGATTGCAGCAATAAAACGTGTGGTTGCATTGATGAGTAGTAACTTTAGCAGTGCTCTCCTGATTTTCCCAAATTCCACACAAAATGCAATATCGCTGGCACAATAATGGAGAGCTGAGAGTAATTCTTATCTGTATCCTTCCAACTTTCCATTTCGTCAAAGTCTCTCCCTTTAGTACAGGGTGTTACTGTGAATTTAGTGATAACATTGACCAAGAGGAGAATATTCAAGGCTGAATAATCTCAACTTTATCTTGTTTTTATCCGTGTTATCATCATGGCTGTGACAATGGACTGGAGCATTTCTTTACAGCGTTGATTTGCTGTTCTCCCATATATCCCAAATTCCCTGAGATAGGTCACATAAATATCATGTTTCCAATGTTAGGCAGCTTAAAGGTAAATGATAATAAGCTTCACAATTCCTGCTGGGGAATGAGAGGATATGGGGATGTAAAAACATACATTTTACACAAATGTAGAAACATAAAAAACAACAACGGACTATAGCTATATCATAAAGGCAGTTACAGGTACTGGTTTCCAGAAAAAAAAAGACAACCCAGGTTTTACATCATAACAGTTTCCTAAACCTTCACCAGGGAACAAAAGAGAAAAGGTAAGATGAAAACGTGAACAGCAAAGAGTAGCAGCCCACACACAAAGTAGCCCCACACTGACCTGCTACTCCTGTCTGGGCTCCCTCTCTCCTGGCAGCTTCGTACTCCTAACCTGATCCACCAGAGGAGGGGGGACATCTAGAGCAGAAGGGAGAGAGAGCACCACCACACAACCCACAGAACTGCTGCAACAATAATACACATACAGGAAATCGTCAATCACAAGCTGTTTTTCTGCAGTGCTAGCAATACCTCTACTTACACTTAGCTGCCACTTAATCAGGTTTAATTAGAAGATGACTTAATGAGTACATTGAAAGTGTCCCACTTTTGTGGATTTTGTAATTTGACTACCTTTTTTACCTGTTTTATGAATGATTCTTATCTCTCTCTCCTTTCTCTTTTGTCTTTTAATCTGCTTCTCTCGACCAACTTAAAGTCCTCTTTCCTGCCTTGTGTCCTTTTTTTCCTCTCTCTTGATGTTTTGTCTGTGGACCCGGTCTAGCTGACTCCCATACTCTGAGAGGATGTGGTGAGCTGCTGTTAGTGTCTATGTCCTGCACTTGTCGTTAGTACACTCCCTTTCCTCTGCTTTTTTTAACAGTCCAATATACATTCATTTATTTGTTTGTTTGTTTTTTTTACTACAACAGCATGTTTTGGTTTTTTTTTGTATCAGGGCATGGTCATGCTGTGAATTGTTATTTCCTTTATTATGTAATAAATAAAAAAATATATTCTAAGCACTACTGTTTTTCACTTACTGCATTCTTGTCATTTTTTTTATCCATGTGTCCACACTGATGTGATCATAATGTTTGTTTGTCTTCTGTCATGTGTGCTTCAGATCATCAGCAGTCCTGGACATCATTATCTTCCATTCAGTTCAGCTCTCCTCCTCCAGGTAGGTTGACACTGATGTTGACATTTTGTGGTTTTTCTGTTTATCTGTCTAGATGTGAATGGTCAGCTCACATTTTTAGGTGCAGAGTTAACTAGAGTTGTATTTTGGGGTGTTTTTAACAGATCTAAATTCAATGATCAAGACAACCATTTGTTACTTTTCAGACCTCATTACTTCACGGAGACAAAATCAAAAAGTCCTTTTTGCCACCATTAATCACACTGTCAGCCAACCCCCTGCCTGCTGTGCTGGTTTTCACCAACAATGACTTCAGCCATTTTTTGTAAATAAGCTTGCCAGTGTCAGGTCTAGTATGGTCCCCTCCACATCTCCCTGCAAAGACTTACTGAGCTAGTGATGTGAGCAGAACCAATTATTCCCTTCAAATTCCATTTAACTCTGCTGCATTTTCATAACATGTTCTCAGTTTCACCTCACAAAGTCATGCATTTGACCAGCTGTGTCAAACTTTTCGAACTGGTGTGAAAAACTACAATTGCTGGATGAAACAATTATTAGGTTTCTGCAGTCTTCCACAATAACAATGTCCGAGATCCCTCTGCTGGGGGTGGTGACGACAGCTGCAGTTAAAGTCACGGATCTCAAATGATTGGAAATTTCCAGATAGGGCTGGGTATTGTCACTGATTGTCCCATTCAATTCAATTCAGATTCACAAACTCCCAATTTGTTTAGATTTCCAATTCAGTTGGATTCAATTCAAAATTTTTAGAATTTGATATTTTATCGTTAAAATATCATTTTTGCTTTGATATATTAATTACATTAAAAGTTAATGTAATTAATCTAGGCTTTCCTGTTAAGTCAAATGTTTTGTAGCAAATTACAAACACAGTATTGCAACTTCTGAGAACTTACTATCTGACTTCATAATATCTGATATGTACACCATGTGGTGTACCTCTTGGTTTAACTCTTCCTCAGTATTGGCCAGATATCTGTGGCTGTAAACTCTCCTACCATTTTCCCATCTGAAAATGACAGTTCTGTCATACTTGAAAACAGAGCTGTGTATACAGGGTCATCGGTCACACAGGGTCATAATGTTCCCACAATGAAGAGTCCTTCCCCAACTCATTGGGGAGACAAAGAAGCAACTTCAGCATTTTTAATTCATATCAACCTTTCACTGAGATTATGATTTTTTAAGCCAGTACGTGAATGCAACATTTCTTTCTCTTTTCCCAGTGGGCATGGTGGAGTACATGGAGTGTGTACAAAAAGAGCAATCAAATCGATTATACTGAAAAGCAAAGCCAAAGCTTTATATAACAGAACATATTCAGATGCACATATGCATTAAGTTTAAAGTGTGTTTTTACATGAGTGTGTCCGTATGTGCAGCGAAAAGAAACCTTGGGCTTTTGGATGTCCACTCCCCCGATGCCCTCCGGAGGAACTGCAGCTTTGCAGACGACCTAGAGCTGGAGTCAGAGCGAGATAATGAACTGGCTCCTGCCACATCAGTGTCACAGTGAGTTCTCGGCTGCCCTGCCAGCCGCTGCTCGTGTTTGTGTTCTCATTTGAGGGAGACTATTAGAGGAATGTTTGCATATGGTTTTTTTTTAAGTCATTTGTAATTAACGTTTGCTATATGGCAAACCCCGGAGCATCCCTATGTACTGAGTCATGATTCTTGACTTTTGTGTGGAGAAAAAACATTTGTGCTTGCTGAGGCACTTGCCCAGCGTGAGACTGAGAATAATATGAGGAAATCAGTGTTAAGTAACTGCAGTGTAATGTAAGTGCACAGTAAGTGAAACAAATGGAGCACAGTTGTGACCCATGGGACTTAATTTCTAAACCGTGGTGTAATGATGCAGAGTAGAAAGTGCATGCAGTCGTGTTATTGGTTGACTTCAAAATACATAACTACATAACTTGCAGTTTTCATAGAGCATCCAATCCCATGCTAAATTGAGTCATTATGAGATAATACCCATGAAGCATGGAAAAGGTGCTACTTCTAAAACATCTTGTCAAATCTTTGTGAAAACTGTTTGATATTGAACTGAACAGCAGATTGAATTCCAAATAGTCTGTTTTGACGACAGCAGTGGAGAAATCTCATCATTATGATTTGGAACAGTTCACAGAATTCACATTTCTGCAGCCACTTTGCTGCTGCCATCACAGCGCAGTTTGTTCTGCTAGATTTGGAATTATTGAGGCTCTTTTGGTTTTAAAAAAGCTGCAACACTTTAGATCCAAACTGTCCAAAAATGACTCTGCAAGTCACACAGCAGAATAACTTCTCGAGTGAAGCAGAAAGGTAGGTTGTCAGTGAAAGTTGTTGGCTTCATTTTTCCCAGTATTTGTTGTGAATTAACTCCTACATGGAACATTTGGACAATAAGCAGGAGAAAGCACACCTTACTGTCACATTTAAGTGCTGAAGAGGCAACACGCCAAAGCAAAACACCTAACCTTAATTGTAAGAGAAGGCACAGTTAAGTAATTGATGCAATTTACACTAGGTCAGCAACTATAATAACAGTGTTTGAAAATTTGCATCCTAAAAACAGTGGTTAATGTGGTTAATTATTTCTTAACATCATAACTCACAGTTTGCATAACTGGTGGGAAAGCAGTGCCAAGAAATCATAGAAAAGCTAAGTAAAATAGAAATGCTCTTTCCTAATTTATAGGTTTCCATATAGCGATGTAGGACAATATCTGTGTTTTGGCAATTGGTGACCTCTGACCTAGCATACTTGTAGTTAACACTTACAATCATCCCTCAACTGGAGATGCACCAGTTAAACGACTGCCCTTTGCAATCAGTGTAACATACACC
Source organism: Remorina albescens (assembly GCA_034769265.1). Classification (NCBI taxonomy): domain Eukaryota; kingdom Metazoa; phylum Chordata; class Actinopteri; order Carangiformes; family Echeneidae; genus Remorina; species Remorina albescens. Next base: position 14,594,256 of record CM068479.1, read on the forward strand.
ACACCGGTGCATGACAGCTACGTTGTTGAACTGTTGTTGTGGCTTTTACCGGTGTCTCCACACCATAAGCATTGCAGCTATGCCTTCACTGTTCAACAGTGATAATATAAATTTATAATAAAATATATATAGGGTTAAAGAGACAGAGAGACTGTCAGACATAGCCAGACCTCACTGCATCTCATTCCCTTTCTCGCTCTCCCTGCATTTCCTGTTTCTTTATGTTAGATTACCAATGAAAAATCCTTTCACTATTCAACTTTACCTTTAGTGGAATTCAATGTAACATCTGCCTGAATACTTTCAGGGACTCTATACTGCTCTATTTGTCATGCGGTGTATTTCTGGTTATATTACCATCACATAATCCTTTTGTGGGAGAAATGGATAGCTCATAGAGCATACTACTGACATTTCTTGATATAGTACTAATATGGCTGAATATTAACAAGCTGTATTTGTGAATGAGCCGGTTGTGTTGCCTGTGAAAAGTCCATTATGAAACACCGCTGCATTCTTTCACCTAACTAGATCTGACTAAGAGGTCACTGCTCCTTCGCTCACATACTCAATTGGCTGCTTTGCCAGAGTGATGAGAGCTAATGAGTAATTTATTCTTTTATAATTCCCACAATTTAACATTGGCCAAGCATACTCCAGTCACTGAGACACACACTCACATCAACCCCCATGTATCCTTTGTTCTTCCTATAGCTCACCTTCATCACATTAAAAAGAGGGCAAGTCATAGGCAAAGGCTTTTGATGTAGAGTGAAAAATAATTATGGAACAGTGCTGTACTCATTCATAGACTGGATATAAAAAGGTTGCTATGAATGCTTCCCTTAAATTGCTAGAGTTTGAGTATCGAGGCCGTGTCATTCACCTTTTCATCTTTTCAGTCGCATTTTTGTTTCACATAAGAAAAATAAAGCTGGTCTTATACATATAAGCTGAACATTTTTATTTTTATAAAACTGGTGTTTTATATATTTAAAAAAAACAAAACATTTCATTCATTTTTCTGAGTTGTTATATTTCCAGAGGAGAAATGTCAAAGTAACATGAGCATGGTCCTACAAAACTCTGTTACACAGATTGACAGAGTCCCACCGAAAAGCCATCCGGGTGATCCAGAGAATGCGCTATTTTGTGGCTAAGAGAAATTTTCAGGTCAGTATAATAATTTATTTCATAGTTTATTGCAAGTGAATTGTACTACACTATGTATATATATACGTATAGTGTAGTGTATAAACATGCCATTTATGATTTTTTATGATTTTTTTAATGTTGACAGTTTGGTATCAGCACTCTGACCTCACACTGCCTACAAGCAAACACCATGTTCGTATTGGGGTTTGAGGCATGATGATAACAAAACTTTGCCATGCTTGATAGCAGCAGCAGTGCCGGTGGTAGTAACAGCAAGCGTATGAAGCAGTGTTACACCAGAATGAGCAAATGAGCAGCACTGTAAACACGAGCAGAGCTTTGACATCTTAAATCAATATTTGTTGCAGCCAGCAGTCTGACAGAGATTGTTCTGTTTCAGTCAGTCTGCTAAAACATTAAATCATTGTTTTGTTATGGGCAATACAAAGTGCTGCAGAGACCGGTGACAAGACCACAATCAATGTCAATGACTGTGAAGAACTGTAAAGAAAATAATATGAGTAGTGATGATAATAATAATAACAATAATCTTTATTTATGGAGCACTTTTAAAGAACTATGTTACAAAGTGCTTGACATAGTCAGTAAAAATAGACTTAATTATGTGTAAAACAAAGAATCAATAGAAAACCAGGTGTATAAATACCAATACAGAGCAATTTTATGACAAATAAAACATATTATGGGGAAGTTATTCCAGAAAATTTCTCAGATATGTTGTACACAGCTCTATAATGTTCTGCAATGACACTGCTTTCCAGGATAAAAGCTCAAATATATGAGAGCTATATAAAGGTTTTATAAGATGAATTTGCCCTTTTTGTTTGAACTTTTTTTCTGTTGTAGCAAGCCCGTAAGCCATACGATGTACGAGATGTGATTGAGCAATACTCCCAGGGTCACCTCAACCTCATGGTGCGGATCAAAGAATTGCAGAGAAGGTAAATTCCTTTACTGGAAATGGATCCTCTGATAAATGGACAAATGGTGTGCAATGTTTCTTTTTCAAGAATGAGAGTAAAGGAGAAAAATGCAAACAGTGGATATGAGAGATACAGTGGATGAGTATGTGTACATTCCTCTAACTTGAGTCTGACATTTTGCCTCTCAGACTAGACCAGTCTTTAGGGAAGATAACTCTGTTTCAGACAGGCTCAGGTAAGGAATCACTCTCTTACTCTTTCAAAATATATTACAGCAACTATGGTACAAACCACAGCTCTAAACCTCCTGTCTTATAATTTACTTGACTATTGTTTCCCTCTGAAGACAGAACCAGAGATAAAGGCACCAACTCCATTGGATCACGACTTAACAGGATGGATGATAAGGTGAGATTTATGCTATTTCAACCTGATAGTATACAGCAGTAGTTGCATGTTGTAAGATTTGCTTTCAAATCATTGTGAATGAGCAGTTTGCCATATATATATAACTTAGATATGACAGTGTCACTATGATTGATCAAAATTAACTGAAAGCAAGAATTGTTTTGTATGTTGCAAGAAAAGATCCTGTTTCTTGTGTTATTATCATCATGATCGTCATCAGGGCCTGGTCCTTTCATCATTGATTGATTTATGCATTTTAAGCAGCTTGTGCTACTTCTGCAGTGCAGAAAGAGAAACCTTGAGATTGTTTTTCTTTCTCTTCTATTTTAATGCGTCAAAGATAGAGAAAAAACTTACTCCAAAATCAAACCTCCATCCTTGAGTGGATCTTACATTGGTACCTTGCAACCAGCATAAAATTATTAATCCAAATTAATTTTTTATGAAAAAAAAAGACAAAATGGTTCTGCTTGTCAGATGAAAACAAAAACTTGTAGTGACATGTAGTTTTGTGTGGTTGTATAACTATAGTCTAATAGACTATGCATAATAGAATTTATAAAATAAATTTGTAAGGGTTGAGGACCAGCACTACCGTTTATTTTGTCTCACACAGGGTATTTCAACTATAGTATTCCCCTCTGTTTGAACTCACAAATTAACCTTATTAAGTCTGAATGACTACAAAGCATCATCAGTGGTAGGGCTGCAAAATTAATCGAATTTTAATCACGATCACGATTTTGGCATCCCACGATCAAATCGCGTGATCGAGCGATATTTAAAATGCATCATTCTGATCATAGAACGCTCCGTATCATAGGTTTTTTTTTCCCCAAAGCCAATCTAGCGCTCCTCATAGTGATAGAGAAAACACTCTCTCTTTAAGCCTCTGGCGCTCTGTAAACCACTGTCTGATCATGTGCCAATCAGAGTTGTTCCCTGTACCACCATGGAGCTTAGTTTCTAGATGTATTACTAGTCGACAGTCAGAGCAGCAGCAAACAAAAAGCGCCACAGTAGATAGCAGCCGCCGGTCAGAAGGCGACAAACTATCTTAACAAAAAAAAAAAAAAGACTTATGTAGCAGAGGGTGAGGCCAAGGGGCTTGTCCCGAGAATTGGATCGTCATCCATTGTGTGGAAGCATTTTGGGTTCAAGGCAAGTGACACAAAACAAGAACAGGTCATATGTAGTTTTCTTAGTTTTATTTTATTTATTCTTTAAGAAGAAACACTGAATTTTGGTGATTATTTTGATGCACATATTGGTACATTAGCAGGAATGTAGCACCATATGGTTGTGAAAGCAGTTATAACGAGCCTACTGTATGTGACAATAAAATTTGTTTTGGTTAAAATTTAACAAATAATCATGATAATTAATCGTGATCTCAATATTGATGAAAATAATCGTGATTATCATTTTGGCCATAATCGTGCAGCCCTAATCAGTGGTGTATCCGAAACTTAAACCCATTTATTCAACTTTAATAGATAACACACATAGACCAGACACTGAACCGTATCGCAGAATCCCTGGCATTCCTATTGGACCAGAGGGATGTTGGTGGGGGTGAGGTTGAGGGTGAAGATTCAAGCAGGCTGAGGCCACGGCTCGGGCAGACCTGTTTTGTCCTTCACAGCCAGGACAGCCTGCCAAGCTATGACCAGCTGTCTTCATCACCTTCTTCCTTCTCCTCCAACATGGCCACCACAGCGGCCTGCCCCAACCTCCCCAACAACACCATCGCCAGTCAAGATGAGAGCTGCTGAAACCTGAAGCCAACCAGCATCTATCTGTCTGACTTGCCCTCTGTCTATCTACCTATCTAATTAATGTAGCCAGAATCGATTGGTACGTGTATTTATGTGAAATATCTCACAAATATATGAAACAAATGTGAGTGTGTGAACGAGGAGCCACATTTCAGCACTATAAGGATATGATTTCCCTGTTGGATTGTTGGATAGTGGTTGCATTGATAAATGTTATTGGTCTTGCTCCTTTTTAAACAAATGTATGAAGAGTTTGCACAAGTAAAACACAATGCAGTTCAAAAAAAGGTTAAAGCGACATAAAAACCAAAAATACAACAAGCAACAAGCATAAAAGGGCTGAAGACCATAAATATAAGTGCACCACACTGCTGCCTTAAGACATATTTTTAAGGAGCCTATTTATAAAAATGAGTTTTTAAGAGCAATTTAAAACTGAGTAAACCTGAGGTCAACAGGCAGATTCTTCTGAATATTATACTTGAGACAGACCCAGAGTGCTGCAGGAATGGGTTGTAATACCCGGTAATCCACTTCCCTTGTTCCAAAATCTGAGGTTTTTGAATGGTTTTTTGGTGTCATCAGTGAAAATAATAACGGCGTAAATAACATTGGTAAACACACCGTTCCTTTCGTATTGAACAGAACTACTGTACTACCATCCCATTTACAGCCCTATTGGTTGTACACACACTTTTGAAAACTACTATTAACTTTGTTACAGGAAAAGCTTGTAGACAAGCTCAGAGCTAGATCCAAACTGAAGTTTGACCTTTATTGTTACAGCCTAGGGCAGCACGGGGGCATAATGGTTAGCTGTTGCCCCACAATAAGAAGGTCACAGGTTCGGTTCCCGGCCTGGGGCCTTTCTGTGTGGAGTTTGCATGTTCTCCCCGTGCCTGTGTGGGGTTCCTCCGGGTACTCTGGTTTCCTCCCACCGTCCAAAGACATCATGTTTAGGTTAACTGGTGACTCTAAATTGTCTGTAGGTCTGACTGTGAGTGTGAGTGGTTGTTTGTCTCTGTCTGTCTCTGTGTGTTGGCCCTGTGATGGACTGGTGACCTGTCCAGGGTGTACCCCGCCCTCACCCTTGTGACCTGGGATTGGCTCCAGCATCCCCCGCTACCCGGAAACGGATAAGTGGTTGAAGATGAATGAATTAATGTTACAGCCTAACATGAGCTTTTTACTTTCTGCAATTGCATGAAGGCTTTCAAAAGTCATTAGGTGGAGCTTATTTGTGGCAATTTTTCTTGCTCAACAAAAGGGCTGTTTTCTGTAGTAATCCAAGCAGCAATGTAAATTTCCCTTTAGCTTTTCGTCAAGGGGACCAGGGTGATGCTAGCATCCAGGTTAGCCTACAAAAGTACATCATCCCTGCAGCACCCTGTTCAGGTTAATACCAGAGACACTGCTGTAGTGTTACTGCATTATGTACTACGATTCAAAATCCTGTATGATTTCAGCATTGTAACAAATGTAATTACATGAATCTTTTGGCACAGGCTTTATATCTCAATACTTCTTTTGAAAAGTTTCAATTCAATCAAATGCTGTTTCAAATTTTATTTCACTTTTTTTTGTAAATGTTTAGAAATAATCTGTTGCAATAAAAGGTCAATTTATGAATGGTGTCTTGGGCCTTTTAGCATTCTTTGACTAAAACATAGCTAAATCTTTTAAATTTCAGGGAAATATTTTCCCTTTGCCAGAAGTAGCTTGAAAAGGAAAAAATATGTTAGGTAGATTAAAAAGTGAATGACTTCATGAAGATTTTTTTTTTTTCTCAAGTCAAATAGATGCTTCACTTTTAGAGCAAAAATTACAGTTTTCCTAATGATCTTGTATAAATCCTGTTGGCTGCAGAATTCCTTTCATTGTTGTGAGGGTGGGGATGACTGCGTTGTCCCCCAGTGGCTAATGGAATTGGCCAAAGCATGGCTCACACCATGTTCTTTACACACATAACCTTTGGGCAGCAGATGGTGACCTTTCCCTTGCTGGTCATCCGTGGGGTGTCCAGGCATTCCTTCACACAAGTGGCCATCTGCCTCCAGTGTCCACAATGGGCCCCACCTTCCTTAAGTGTGGTTGGTCAACCTGGTTGGCTGGTTAACCTTTGTGCTCACCATGAGTTGGGTGAGGGGAGAGTTTTATAGGGAGGATGTGGAGGTCTTAGAAAGCCCCCACAGCACAACCCCTTTCCCCTCCTCTTTGGTAATTTGTGCTATTTTGGGTATAGGGAAGGGGAATCAGTGATTATAAATCCAAAACACTAAAATAATGAGGACACCCCCCCCCCCCAAAAAAAACAGCAAAACTAAATAACAAGAATAACTGCTCTGCCTGAAGAGTAACAGTCGAAAAAAGAATATATCCCTAGGTGGCGAGCCCAGAACCTTATACTATATCAAGTTCTGCTTATATACAGAACTTGATACAGTATAAGAATTCTAAAGATATCCATTCACTTCACTTCATCTTTAAACCTGTACACTCCCGAATCTACAGTATCACCTAGATATCTAATTGATCAGTTTATGGGATCGTGCTTTTAGCTATGACCTTCGCTGCTTTTGCTAATTTGAAAAACTTCCTGAACTTTTATGCATAATAAGGGAATTTCTATTCCTGAGTGAATGCACATCATCTATTTTATTCTAATGTATGTGTAAACATGTAAATAGGAACATTACTATGATATTGACCTATAGAGTCACTAGTGAGACCTAATTTACTCACGATGAACTGAGCAGTTTGTAGCATGCATATTTAAAAGAATTGAATCGGGTAATGGGTGGCAAACCCTTGGGACAGTGTGATTATTGATTTCTGGTCTGGTAATGTAGGAATGAATCCACTAGAACAGAGTGTGGGACCACCTGTCCCAAAGTCAGCACATTTTACAGTGGGTATCCTTTCCCATAGAGTCATCTAAAGGTATAAATGTGATGTTTGCTTAGTCTTTTTATGCTTGTGTGTAAATATGAATGCAGTCTCCTTGCAACAGTGGCACACAAGTAAACATGAGCCAAAGTGAGCATACTGGGCACATGTCGGTGATAACAGCTGCCTTGACAATGAAAGGGGACAAAGTGAAAAGAGGAAAGTTTAGAGAGGACCTGGGGGGTTGAGGAGCTCCAAGAACTAATTTGCAGGTGAAATGGCACACTCTTTTTTTGGGCCATTGTCCTGCACTACAGCCAGATGGCCTCCTAAGATACTTCAGAGCTGAAACCCCCCTACACTGTGAGAGTGCAAGTGTTTCTGTAGGATTTGGACTCACAAATTGGTTAATTTGGCAGTTACATCTCATATTAACTGATATGATATTAAGCCTGACAGCACAGTGCTTATGAGTGTGATCGTGAATCATGTCATATTGCATTTTAGAAAAATGATTTTAAAACCTTTTTTTTTTTTTTCTTGCGGTTGCCAAACTTGAATAGGTTTTACTATGACTTCAGGGAGACATTTAGTATTCACAATCTCATCTGTGGCTGCCTCAAATCCAAAGACGTACTCTTCCACGAAACTGCATCCATACTGAAAAAACATTCATTAGGAAATCTGGTTATGCCAGTGGGTATTATTACTAAGTGTCAGATGGGTGTTTAGCATCTTTTAGATCAAGTGGTAGTCGTGCTCATTATAATGAGTACAGCTTAGAAAAAAAAGACATAACAGTAAAAACTTTGATCATTTAAAGAAAATACAGTACAGCTGCAGAGTTCACCCTACAAAGGCAAGGCCGACTAGATGTTTGACAAAGACAAGGATTAGAAAGCTTAAATTCTGTCCAGTGTAAGATCTGTGCCTCAAGAAACACTGCCAAAATGCAAAACAGACATTAACCACAATACATTCTTATCTAAATGACACTACAGTTTGTGCTGCAGAGCTCCCGCAACCAAACTCCATGAGTACACCTTCATGGGCCATTGATCGGAGAACGGATTTGGCTGGTTGTTTTATCGTGTCTCTAAGAATCCCATTAAATTGTGTACAAATATTCTCCGTGTTGAAAATGTTTGGAAACCACTCCCTGAATTCAGGGAGCAACAAGTGAACTTAGATGATGATTTACTTTGTGTTTATCCATACGTGAAGAATATTTTCAAAAGAAAGATTCACAAGGAGATAATAGGACAACCGCAACCATAAGAAACACGGTTATTATTGTTAAAACAGTTTATTTTAAAAAATTGCAATATTTACTGGCTGTCTGAGCGGCATCTCTGTAAATCCAGGACAACAGTAGTGCATTTTTATAAAGTTTTACATGTATTCATGAAGAAGGTTCACAAAGCGATGAAACACACAAACCAAATATGTTTTCAGTTCTTTACCTTCTGACAGTGTCAACAAAGAATAAAAACAATAATTATAGAAAAACGCAGCTGGATAAGTTAACAAACAAGTTTGAGACTTCACTGGCAGAGAAAATAAATAAAATAAATAACACAAAATTGTACAATTTCGTGCCAGGCACAAACAAGAAAACTGTCAAATAAAATCAAATCCCTTTGTTGCAGTGAATAGGTCCAGTCCATGGAAGTGTAGGTAGTGTGCTGGCAGCAGCTGTTTATCTGATAGTTTTGCACAGAGCTGCTGCAGCGGGACTTGTATGAAAGGAACTGTGGATGCTCCTGGTCTCTGTCGTCCTCCTCCTCTTTGTGAAGAAGTCTGCATGAAAACAAGAAGAAGGAAGACCTTCAGTCACTTAATAATCATTGTATTGACTCTTATTAACACTGTTACATAACTGAAAAAAGGTCAAAACTAGTTATGGCTGATGAAACTCGATCCTTGCCTGTTATTCTCGCGTTGACTCTGGCCGGCCTGGACATAGACCTCTTCCTCCGGACCAGCCACCCCTCTGCGGGGCGGTCGTGCGTGTTGCAGATGCGGGAGCAGTTCTCCTGGTCGGTGCCCGCTCTCCCTTGGCGGTGGCTCGGCCTGTTGTCGTCGTCCTCCTCCCTCGTCCCTCCGGAGCTCCCCCGGTCTGCGCCCACCTCCTCCCACTCGAACCTGCCGGAAAGCGGCGTGTTCGTGTGGAAGTTGAAGTTCCAGCGGCGGCTGTCCTGCTCCTCCATCTCCCTCAGCTTCTGCTTCAGCTCCTTCCGCAGCTGCTCGTGGTCCACTGGGCCAAAGAGACTCCTGCACACCGGCTCTCTGCGCCAGACAGAGTTCATCCTGCCCCTGTGTGTGGCAGTAAGAGTCTGGCTGTAGTTCAGGGGGAGGATGCTGCGGCTGGCTCTGATCCTCACCGGGATGCGAGGCTGTTTATAAGCCGCAGGGCGCACCATGCTCTGTTGGTATACAATGAACAGAGGATGATGATTGGCTGCAGCTGTCTGCACTGGAGGATGATGGGAATGAGGGGAGGGGTGGGGGTGAGGTCCATTCACTGCCTGATGAGGAAGGCCACTGACACCATCAATCAAAGTCCCTGAAAGTCCAGCCCCAGTTTTTTATTGAGCCTGCCTATGAGATTACTCTTATCTGAGAGCATCCCCTCTTTTCATACAGTGTGACTGTGAGTCCATCCCACTGAATGCAAATCATCAGTAAGTGAAATGATCTCAGAGTTGCAGCCATTATGTTCTGTTCATTATGTTGTGTGCTATATTTTTTTTTCTTAATGAAGCATTGCTAAGTCTCAGCAGTGCAGCTCACCCTCAGAGGGACGGTGATGAGTGGCCCCTACAGTCCTTTCTGCCAGCTCAAGTCTTCCTGCCAACATGAGAATGAAAGTAAGCGTCTGGTCTAAATTTAAAGTAGCTCAAGTCAGGAGATGGGATTTAGTTGCAGTTACATATATGTCAAAACTATAGTAATTAAAAAGTCATTGCTTTAATTGTTTGTTTGTTTTTTTGGTTCCCAGTGGAAGAAGAGCTGAGCAGAGTTTTGGAGCTTTAAAAAGGTCCTCCTTTTTTTGGACTCATTCTCACTCACTATTAAACACTTTCATAGCAGTTAAAGTCCAGTCTGATTTGCTGGTCTTTGGGGGTTATAGGTCTTCAACCATGGTCGTTAGTGATGGTAATGAAGCAGAGGGGCCATTCACTTTCTGCAGCTGGATTTGGCTGATAAGTCTGGTGACCTACAAGACTCCCTCTCTAAGCGTTTGGTCCACCTCTGACATGACCCAAACCTTCCCGGGGCCCACAATACTGGCTTAGCGCAGAAAGGAAGGATATGTAGAGCTACTTAAGCCAGCATGTTACGTTATCATGGTGTACAGACTGTCTCCATTTGACTCACGTTAAGTATGCCAAAGGTGTCGGAGTGGTGATCAGTGCAGAAACTAATGGGAAAAATGGCAATCACAAAAGTTTTTGTGTTAATCAATTTTCCATTCTGCTGATTAGCAATTAACATTTTTAATTTGGTTTAGTTCATCAGTAGTGCACCGTGGAATGTAAGTTGACTTGAACAGTAAAGTAAAGTCAAATTGTATCTTGAGGCAGTAGCTGTGTTTTGGTCCTGATGAAATCAGCACCTGACCAACATGCAAAGTAAGGAGGTGAAGCTGTGTCAGGATTGGCCGGAGTGAGGGCCCCGCCTGTGTCCCACTTCCTGATACCCAGGTGGCTGACCTGAGGAAGGGGAACACCCCCACCCCCAGCTATTACAGGTGTGGTTTGGCAGGAGGAGTCGAGGGGCATTTCATTTCAGACATGCAGCAGAGACGAGACACACCTCTGGTGAGTATGCACAGTGAACTGACTGTCATTTTTCCTTTCATTAAGTTTAAGCAGGTTTATGAGGAAAAAGGCTTCGTCTTAAAATACATATGTGATGAAAGGTGCTCTTAGACATAGTAGTCTGTGGGCGCTTCCTCCACTCACCCTTTAAATTGTTATGTCAGGTGCAGCAGCGCAATATGGGATATTCACTCTGGGATGTATGTGCTATGCCGTACATTTTTAGAGGTGAAATGTACAAACATTTCATGCGTTTCTCTTAGTCATTGTTAAATAAATGTAACATTGCTTGGCTGTGATGTAAATCGAAGCATTCTTTCTACTACAGAAACATCAGGAGTTGTGTGTACATTAACATTTTTCTTCCTGTAGAATGGTTTTGTATGTGTTTCTACGGTGGATTTTGGTCCCTCCAGTTTCACACTTAACCAGATTCTATAGTCGTCTGTTGGTTTTCTACGAAGACACAAATAGACTCAGACAGGCCAGATTCACCCTGAGAAAAGAGAGGTTCCTTATACTGGAGCTCAAGCAAGACAGAAGTATAAATTGGAGTCAGGTAAAGTGAGTGTAAGTTAAATAAACTCAACTAAAGTAAAGTGCGTTTTTCCGTGAAGGCATTCATTTCAGTGAAACAAACACACACACACACACACAGAGCTGGCCATCCTCTCCTCCACCTTTGCATGCAAATTGTCGTTTTTGCATGTCCTTTAGCCTTTTCCCTCCCAGACCCAGACCTGTAGTCAAATAAAGATCCCACAAGCTGCTCACTTAAATTCATACAGGTGGCAAAATTCTGAATGGTGTCAACCATGGCACCACAATTTTATTAAATTGCTTCTTTTACTTCAAGCTGTGCAGGGTAACCACTGTTTTGTATCAAGGATTGGGGCACTTGTGTTTCATTTTTCTTTTTAATCATCTTTCACCAGCAGCCCAAGTGCCCATGCAAATCAAACTGGCTAATTAAAGTCTGTGTTTACTCAGGCAAACGGATAATCTTTTCAATAAGGAATGAGTTTACTTTGTGAATTCAATGTAGTATGTCCTTCTGAAAGGAATCATCCAGAGATAAAAAACAATGGCTGTTTTCAGTGTAAAACAATGACTACACACCCATACAAGTCAAAATGCCAACAGCCACATTTTGGAGACTTGTATCATAAGCGTTTGATTTTCGGAGGCTCAATGCTGTGGCCCAGTTTTCTTGGTTTCATGTACTGTATATGAGTGACAGCAATTTGTGTATTTCAAGATCAAACATCAGACAGGAAGCTTTTTGCATATGAAGCGAGGATGAAAATTCTGCCATCTTTGCATTGACCACAACTACTTCTAACAAGCTTTCCATCTGCGTCATGGTAGATTTAGAGTGAAATGGGCATAATTGTTGTTTTATTTATCACTTTGTAGATACAAGAACAAAATGTACATTTATATTTTAGTGTTTAGATATATTTTATTTTTTATTAGTACTTATGTTTAAACTTTATTGATATATTTTATACTTTCCTATTTCTTTAAGACTTTTGAATGGGAGCATCTGTAACTAAAGGCAATTTCCCCTTGGGGATCAATAAAGTATTTTTGATTCTGATTCTGATATCTGCGCATTCATTATTTTACAGGCAACACTGCAACCTCAGACACGATGCCTGCGATGTGGGGATGCACTGGAGTGGTCAGAAGATCACAGGTGAATGTGTGTCTGTGTAGAGAAGTCAACGCTAAGCCTATTCCCTCCACTTGAAGTGACGTGATCAGTCCCCTTGTGACAACCAGTAGAAGCTTTCATCCATAGCCAGTTACAATGGTGTTCTATTCAGGATAAAGAAATCACCATAACATCGTCTGAAACAGATGATTGCAAACATCCAGATCAGCCAAGTGATTAGCAGAGTGTATATTTTAGATTTAAATTATTCATGAGAGATGGTCATTATTTCCTTGCTGTAGAATTGAACGCTTGAGTCCAATGTTAAAAGTCTGAGAAAAGCAACGTGCTACATTTTTGATACAGCAGATTAAAAAGAAAACAGCTAAATCATAGTTCACTGAGAGAACCTCCAACAAGGTGAAATCATCCAAATGAGTTAATTTAATGATGGATTTTGTGTGTAGATTATTTATACCCCCATCCTGTCTGCATCTGCTTCAACCTAATATGCATCCTGACCCTTTCGGGAAATATTAAGGCTTTTTCCAGCTAAGAGTGAATGTGAGGGTTAGATTATAGAGATTAATGAGTTATGTCCAATTATATGCTAAACAGCCACTTCCACAGAGTCACTATTGGCCTGTTATGATCTATAGGGACTGTCAAAAGTACACATATGGTGGCATAAATCTGTCGTTTACTGCTAATGCTATTGAAATGTATTTAATTAGTATTAGAAATAACATCCAAACAGAGCAACACAATTACCTTCTCGACAGATAAAAGTGCAATTTGTCAGTGTACATTGGTTAACCTGCATTCAGTAGGGGCCAGAAAGCTGAGAGGTGAATTTTAAAATTCCATTGTCCTGTCCAGCTTGCTATACCGATGGAGAGTAGGAAGGCTGAAGAGTGTTTTTGGTAGCAAAGACTAATGGACACATTAATTTAATGTGTTTCTCTCAGTGTCCTGCTGGGCTGCTCCTGCTGCTCCTCAGTGGACGAGGCACTGGAGAATGTGGCCAGAGGTCTGGCCAGCAGGATGAAGAGGGAAAAGAGTCACTGGGCAGCTGGACGAGTTGGTGACATAGACTTCATTGGCTCCACGAAAACAAGAGGAAAGGTGAAACCACACCACATAACGAATGCTGAGGTTTATATAACAGAACAAGAAGAAATGGGAGAATAAATGTGTTCCAGCAGGATGCTGACATATCCATTTATGTCTTTATATCCAGTTTGTGAGGGTGTGCAGCAGCACAGACCCGGTGCTGATCTACCAGATGCTGACAGAGGAGTGGGGTTTAGCTCCTCCACACCTGGTAGTGGCACTGGTGGGGGGAGACGAACTGGCTCAGATGAAGCCCTGGCTCAGGGACACTCTGAGAAAAGGACTTGTGAAGGCTGCACAAAGCACAGGTTAGAATCAAAGTGGTCCTAACTGGCTTTGGCTCAGAGATTCTCTGTTACCCTCTGTTGACTGGTAGCAGGACTGCAAGAAACATCACAGAGAGATGAAAGCCACTCTTTTATTTAGGTCTAAAATAAGAGTCATGCATTATTTATTGGGTATATTTAATGTGATTTTTAATTGCATGATTGGTAAAATATTTTCATGAATTTTAATGTATGTAACTAAGACTCACAATGAATGCACCACAGCCATGAAACACGATAATCTAATTATCATCATCAATGGATCAGTTGCCTTTGTGAAATCCAGAACGCAACTCTAGTTTGATACAGACACATAGTAAAGATTGTTTTTGTCCATATCCTAGACTTACACACACACACATGCATGCAAGCTGTAGTTGATTGCTTTTCCATTCTCCAGGGGCTTGGATTTTGACTAATGGCCTTCGCTTTGGCATCACCAAGCACTTGGGCCAGGCAGTAAGAGATCACTCCTTGGCCAGCACCTCCTCTAAAGTTCGAGTCGTGGCCATTGGCATCGCACCCTGGAACACGATTCACAACCGAGAAGCACTCCTTACTGCCAAGGTTTCAGGGCGTGCACACACACAAACAAACACACAAATTGACAGCGTTAATTAATCTAGGAGCAAATATTTAGACGTCAATGTGCTCATGCTGTTGTCTATCTTTCTGCACACCTGTATTCATCTTCTGAAGGTGGACGAGCCTGCCATATACAAACCACAGGACTTGCCTCATGGATCAGTCTATTCCCTGGACAGCCACCACTCTCACTTTGTGCTGGTGGAGGAGGATCCCAACAAACCAGGGGCTACCAGTGAAATGAGGGTGAAACTGCTCAAACACATCTCTCTTCAGCGCACTGGTTATGGAGGTAAAGCCCTTTAGGTCACAGCACCAATGATGAAACCAGGATTTAGAGTGACTTAATTAAATGTTAAAGTCCTCCATTTACCTTTACTCATAGAAAATTTGCAGAGATTTAAGCTGTAATATGCATTTAAATATTTAAAGTTAGTACACCTTCAAACAAATGGTGCCTTTCAAGGTATTGAATAATATACCATGTACTTTATATATTATTTAAAATGCACTCTTTATTTCACATAGTACAGGTAGCTGCTTCATATACCGATAGCTTAAAAAAAGGCAGTGTTTCATATTTTATGACTTCTTCATATGTGTTATTGTGTATATCATGCGCCTCAAAAAATGCATACAAGTGCACATTTCACTCAGTTCTCTCTTTTTCTTTAGTATGACAGCAACTGAAACTCAGCTAAAAACTCCTCACAGCCCTCAGGGAGTAAAACCATATATATTCTAAAGACTGAACTCACTTCTGATGTTTCCACACTCTTGTCCATCTAGTATTTGGTTTTAAACCACAAAAATCAGGAACAATCAAAATTTTTCTAAAATTTTCTTGAAAATAATTTCTACAAATTATGTTAGCACAAATGTATTAAGTGCCTCCGTGCCCTGTTTACATCTATGGGTGGTCGGTCGCAGTCAGTCTCCTCCTCTGTCTGTATAGGGGCACTGTTCTGCTACTTTGTGTGTTATACCGTCAACAACAAATGGAGGAGTGTAAACAGATGTCACTCTTATATAAATAAATAAGATATAGGTTTCCAGCCTGGCGGCAGAGACCTCCTAAGTGGTTCTTAGCACATGTTGTGAAAACGTACATAGGAAATAAGAAAATAAGAAGAAAAGCTTTTTCCAACCTTTTTTATACCATCCATTATATATACAACTTATCTGTGTGGGTCACCAAATATGCCAATTAATCAATTACAATTAATAGGTACATATATTTGAAGCATTGGTGGGAACCAGCACAACTGCTGCACCACTGTTCCACCCTTTTTCTGAACAGTTTCAGTTCTCCAGGGCTGTTGATATTCACCAATCATATTACCTCATGGTTGTGTTTAACTGCTCACAACAGGGAGACAGGGGGAAAATCTGCAAAAACTGATTTTTCACTTTGTGTACACAAATCCAGACAGTGTGTGTTTTACAGGTGACAGGAGGAGCTGAGGCCCATCCGCTCAATATTGTCTGCCAATATCAGAGTGATTATAACCATCGAGACTCTGGGGTGGAAATGACTTAGATAATTTTTTTTATGGATGTTTTCTTTTGGTTCTTTCAGGCGCAGGCAGTTTTGAGATCCCTGTTCTGTGTCTCTTGGTCCATGGGGAACCCAAAGTTCTAAAGGTAAAGTTTATTTCATGTTTTATGCTGTTGCAGGGCAGCACAGCCCACAATAAGAAGGTCGCAGGTTCGGTTCCCGGGCCTGGGGCCCTTCTGTGCGGAGTTTGCATGTTCTCCCCGTGCCTGCGTGGGTTTCCTCTGGGTACTCCACTTTCCTCTCACCGTCCAAAAACATACATTCATTCATCTTCAACCGCTTATCCATTTCCAGGTCACGGGGGGTGCTGGAGCCAATCCCAGCTAACACTGGGTGAGGACGGTGACTCTAAATTGTCCGTAGGTCTGAGTGTGAGTGGTTGTTTGTCTCTGTCTGTCTCTGTGTGTTGGCCCTGTGATGGACTGGCAACCTGTCCAGAGTTACCCCGCCCTTGCCCAGTGTAAGCTGGTGTTGGCTCCAGCACCCCCTGTGACCCGGAAATGGATAAGCGGTGAATGCAGTTGCCTCACAAACAAGAAGGTTCTGAGATTGATTCCCAGGCCTGGAGCCTTTCTGCATGGAGTTTGCATGTTCTTTCTTTGCTGCTGTGGGTTCCCTCCGGGTACTACGGCTTCCTCCCACAGTTCAAACACATGCATGTTGAGGTTAATTGGTGACCCTAAATTGAGGTGAATGTGATTGTGAATGGTTGTTTGTTATTTGTTATTGTTATTTGTTATTTTTTGTTGACCTTGCGATGGACTGGGTGTACCACATCCTAGCCTGGAACGTTAGCTGGGAATGGCTCCATGACCCTGACAGATAAGCAGTTGACTATGAATGAATGAATTAATACAACTAATAATTCAAGAAGATTAATGGCACAACTGCAAAGATGCCTTTTTAAATCCTCATATCTGTTTTGTCATGTCAATGTGGATAATCTGACTTTGAACAGTGGCTCTGGACCGCTGGTCTGGATCGCTGCTCAAAGTAGCAGTCCAGAGGCAGACTGTGAGACGAATGACTTCTATTAACCCAGAAACCAATCTCTTTGACGGAAAAGCCTGGCTGTTTAAATGCATAAATAGAACTATAACTGAGGATATTAGAGGCAGTTTACACTGATCGATATAACTCTTTGTTGATGCAAAGTTTTTGAGCAAAAAATGACGACATTTGTCTGGTAACTGTCCTTTCCCACAGAGGATGTATAAAGGTATTGGCAATTCAACACCATGGCTTATACTGGCAGGCTCGGGAGGTGTGGCTGACATCCTCGTCACGCTGATGAATAGGGGATGCTGGGATACGGACAGTGTTCATGAGCTGCTGCTGGACACCTTTCCAAATGCCCACCATAGCACAGACATCAGTAACTGGGTCAAGCTGGTGAGAGTGATGTGCAAAGCATGGACGTCGGCACATACACAGATATGCACACATTTTGAAGAGTCACAGAAAAATGGGGCCCCGTGGGAAAGTTTGGGAGTGAAGCTAATGTAGGATTTTCATTCTTATCTTCAAAATTTGTATGTGATGACCTAATTAAGGATATGAAGGAGGAAGGAGAGATACCAATAACATAAGATATATTTTCAAGCCGATGTACACAGAGAAGAGATTGTAATTTGAGAAAAATATCCATTAATGATTATAAACTGCTTTTTAGTAACTAACTGACTGTCATCCTGCCATCAGATTCAGAAGATACTTGATAATTGTCATCTCCTCACCGTCCATGACCCCGAACAGGACAGCTCTGAGCTGGACACAGTCATTCTCAAAGCTCTAGTCAAGGGTAAAGTACTTGTGAGAGCTGTGATATAAAAAAAAATTCAAAGGCTGCAAAGTTATAGGTTTTGTTATTGTGCAGCTGAATGGAGATAGAACCTTGACATTTTGAACTCCTCATAAATTCTTACCATCTTTGCATCTTTTAGTTGCTATGCGTTGTTTGTATGTGTGTTCTGTGTATCAGCTTGTAAGAGCCAAAGTCAGGAGGCTCAAGACTTCCTGGATGAACTCAAGTTGGCTGTGGCCTGGAACCGGGTGGACATTGCCAAGAGTGATATCTTTAATGGAGACGTGGATTGGAAGGTGCGATTGATACACACTTATCCTTCATTCAACGTGTTTAACATTGTAAAGTTAAATTATAAATGTCTCTGTACAAAATTTCATCCCTGCCATACCCAGAAACATGCAACAGGCATGGATGAAAAAAACCGTGGCTGCTTTGCACGAGCAGTTCTTTTATTTGTAAACCCATTTGTCATCATTAAATAGCTCATTAAATAGCACAAGAATAAGAGAGGAAAACCACTGTAGAAGAAAAGAAGCCAGCAGTTACATTAGCATTTTCACCGCTCTGAGTTATTGTAACAAATACTCATAATCTTTTCAGGCATGCGACCTTGAAGAGGTGATGATGGACGCCCTGATCAATGACAAGCCAGACTTTGTGCGCCTTTTTGTGGACAACGGTGTAAACCTGGGCGAGTTCTTAACTTATGGTCGCCTTCAGGAGCTGTACTGGTCTGTGTCAGAGAAGAGCCTGCTGCACAACCTGCTTCTCAAAAAGTACGAGGAGAAGCAGCTCCTGCTTGGAGCCGCCAGGACGCCAGGCCCACCTGGGCACCACCCACCTGAGCAAGGGAAACCCCGGTTCACCCTGTACGAGGTTGCCAAAGTGCTGAAAGACTTTCTCCATGATTCCTGCAAAGGATTTTACCAAAAGATGTCCACAGTGAGTTTACTTTGGAACAGAAAGTTCAATACAGTTTATACGTTGTACTGAATAAAAGGTTGTTCTAGTGAGGCATAGGTTCAAACTTGTGTAGTATCTCTCAGGAGGTCTCCACTTTTTTAATTGTCACACTCTAAAGTCTGTGTGTCCTTGGCTTAGGTTGCATTTGTCAATGCACTGTGAGCAGAGACTGATTTTGCCCTCTAAACCTTGCAGAAATCTTTAATTTTAAAAGGCCTGCAATGAAAAGGGTGATGTACAGATTTAAGGGTTAGCTTGCCTCCTTGAAAAAAGCAACTCTTAAATCATGACATCCTGTCACAACAGTGAAAGTTGGATAAAGGTTTCACTGATCTATCTGTTGAGACAGGTGCAGAGAAGCAGTGGATAGAACAGTCTGTGGCACACGTAGAAGTGAAACATAAAATCTGATCAATAGCATCATCGCAATTTTAACCCAGCCCTGATCTTCTGTGCCATCAAGTCAGCTTCTCTCCCACACTGACCTCACACTGCTTTACACTTTTGAAAGGTCTTCATTCGTGTTATGTCTAATCCCAACCTACTGCATCATGAATTGTAAAAATTGGATATGATCTTTTAAAAAAAACTAGTTTTCCATCCTGTATATCAACATGCAGACGCTCAGATTTTTTTCTGCAAAGGTTCACCCCCCCACCTCCTTGTTCGTGTGGAGGTGCAGTCACGTCTTGAGACATCTTGCCTAAATATAGTCTCAGGATGTGAAAATGAAATACTGCTCTCTGCAGGGTGTGTGTTGTTTGTTTTTTTGTTTGTTTCATGCTATAGAAAAAGGCAAACATGTCAGTATATGATCTTACTTGACATACTTTTTTTTTTTTTTAGCTGACTTTCTGTCTGTCGAGAGTCTTTCATAGCCCCTCCATTTCTCTCCCTCACTTTATATGTGTCAGACAGACTACCAGGCAAAAATAGCCTTCGTGGCAGAAGAAGTTTTTGATTTTGCAGTGACTGTTATAGATTTTATGACTTGTCTAATAGCTGCATGTTTTGTATGCTGAGTAAATTGAAGACATGCAGTGTACTGTCTGTGCACTCCAGGAGAAGCCAGCAAAGGGTCGACTATTCCACAGCCAGAAGAACCTGGCTGAGTTAGAAGAGCGCTGTGAACATCCTTGGAGGGATCTCTTCCTCTGGGCCGTCCTTCAGAATCGACAGCAGATGGCTAACTATTTTTGGGCTATGGTCAGTCTTGTCAGTGTCTCTACTCAGTTTCATTGAAGCTCATACTCACTCAGTGCTGAGAGCTTCAATCAATTAAAGACTAACTTTTGCTCGCATTGACAAAAAAAAACCAATAACAACAACAACAAAAAACTAAAACACTCAAACCAAACTTGCCACACTTAAGTGAGACGAATTATATTGTGCCAGTTTATATTCTGAATTTTGCATGAAGATGAGTAATGTGGGTCAGCATTGTGCAGGTGCAGGTCAGTCCTGCCATATGAAAATGTTACTCTAGATAAAAGAACCCAGCAAACAGCATATTTACCAAGAGCTGAGGTGAACTAAAAAGCTATCTTATCTCCAAGAACATTATTCAAATGAAGGTCACACTGCTTGCTGGGGCAATATATTTCAAAGACAGCATAGCAGTGGTGAGGTAGTGCAGGTGTGACTGAAGTCCTGAGGAAGTTAAAGAGAAATGTATCCTGACATGTAATTGATGCTCTATGAGTAGTTTCAATGACACCATCCGATGGTAATTGCTCTTTGTTTTCAATACATTTTCAAGGCACCTTTCATTTCTTCATTGCCCTTTTCCGATCCAAGGGAACCAATTACTGTAATCTCATAAGCGGTCACTGCAATGTGCTCCTTTCCTGCCTCTTATTTCAAATATTATCTGAAATTATGGTAATTGCATTCATTTTGTGTATTCCCCACACCCCCAACTCGGCAAATCGTTTTACCACACAGACTTTGGCTAGGATATCTGCATTCATAATTAGATTGTTTGAAGTGTCTCTCACTTTGGAGGCCTCATCACAATTATCCTTGCAAACTGGCTTATAGACGCAAAATATCCCAAAATGAACAATAAATGTATATACAACGTATGCACTTTTCAATTCATTTCAGTAGGTTTTGAATTCCACTTACAGAAATTATGATGCAGATCAACTTACACTGTCTAGCATACATAGGGAGTTTCTGTGCCAGGCTATTATAGCTGCTATGATGAATAGTTCATTTAATATGGTTTTTCCATATTAAATTAAAATATAAAAAATGTGTATATATTTGGAATGAAATGTAAGCTGATTTAACTTCTTTTCATTTTTGTTTTTGTTTTTTTTGCTTTTTATCATCTTTATTTATATGACATACACATCATACATACATACATACAAAAGATTCTGTCTCCATTGGTTCACTTCAATGATTGATTATTCTCCTCATGATATGTTTTTGGATTTTATAAGAAAATCACATACATGAACTGACAAGGTTAAAAACATGATTTTCCTTCTTCTTGTAATGTGTAATGAATAGACCAGAAAATGCAAAAAATATTGGAAGAGTCCTTCAAGGTTATTGGGGGATTTTTCTATCTCAGTAGAGGGCACCACTTTAGCCCCATCCAAGGCAGCGTTTGGTATTTGAGTCCTAGGGAGTTGCTAAAATTCAAAACATGTGGATAGAACCTGCTATCAAATCCCAAACCATGGACAAAATATCTAGAAAAACTGGCTCCTGGGCACAGACAGGTGAACCGTTGAGACTGTAAAAGCTTCATATCGAACACAGAGTAATTATACACTGTGGCTATAACCGCAATTGACATGGCCAACTCAAACAGTGAAACTTTAGAAAAAAATGCCAAAGATGGAGCTCACTAAAAGTGTAAACTAGATTTCTAGTTTCAACCTCCCTTTAGTTCCCCTCTTGCAAAACCATTTCTTGGATTCAGCTTTCTTTTAATCCTACAGGGCCCGGAGGCTGTGGCGGCAGCGCTGGCAGGTTGTAAGATTCTCAAAGAGATGGCACGACTGGAATCCGAGGCTGAGTCTGCAAGAAGCATGAAGGAGGCCAAGTATGAGCAGTTTGCGCTCGGTGAGTCCAAATACCATCTGACGACCATGGTTAGTAGTGTTTTTAGGAGAGATAAAGGTCAAACATAGAAATAGGTTACTGGAGAAAGTAAAACATGTTTCAGAATGTGGCTTCAGAAAATGGCATTTGACTCTGTGTACCTGTTCTACTATGGCAGATGTCTTTGGGGAGTGTTACTCAAACAGTGAAGACAGAGCTTATGCTTTGCTAGTGAGGAGAACACACTGCTGGAGCAAATCTACCGTCCTTAACTTGGCAACAGAGGCAGATGCCAAATCTTTCTTTGCCCACGATGGAGTTCAGGTAACATGGAGTTGCAGCCATATGCTCCACTTTTGATTCCAATTCAGCTGATTCTTCAAGCTTCAAAGTATTCTGCTTTTGAAGAAGAAGCATTAGAGATTTATGTTTTTTACTTTTTATTTCAACTTCATATTGTTTACTGTTCCGTAGCCTCCATTCACTGCACAGTTTTGTCTTAATGTCCCATTTTTGTCATTAGACAGGCATCATTCTGAGTTAAATGGTACTTGAAGTAGTAAAAAAACGCTTGACATTGAAGTAGTATTGTAGTTAAAGCACACAGTTGGAATAATACTGCCTATTTCAATGAGAAGCCATATTTTGGTAAATGTGTAATGTTTCAAGAAAATGTGGATGTTTTTGGTCCATTCACGTAAGTGACATCTTTGCAGTATGCCACTAGACACTTGTGGAGAAGGAAATGGTTCATGCATGTTATGAAATGCTTTTATGAGGAGGGATAATTAGATTTTTTTTTTTTCCTGAGAACCATCGGGAAGACGCCTCCATGGATACAGTCACGAGACTGTAAGGCAGAGTTATTATCGGGCCAGCGGTGCCCCCCTGTGGTTGATATCATTTACCTGCTCAGTTAATTTGTCTGTAGTAAAACACAGTGATGATTTTCCTCCTGAAACCTCTACTGCAGGCTCTCCTCACAAAGATTTGGTGGGGAGCCATGACGACAGACACAGCCATCTCCAAACTAGTGGTGTCTTTCTTCTGTCCGCCCCTCATCTGGACCAACCTCATAAAGTTCAGGTGATCGGTCTCATGCTGGTCCACCACAGTTGCCTTTGTGCTGCAGCTGTGTTATGTGTTGTTTTGTTGCATGCACTAACACACTTGTGTGTGTTTCTCAGTGATGAGGAACTTGACAATCGTAATGGCCACCAACAGTTTGTGGAGCTGGACAGTCTGGACACAGAAAAGGCTCTGCTGTTAACTGACGATGACGACCCTTTGTGAGTTGACTGTCATGTTCTATTTCAATTCATCTTGAATCAAGATAGTCTTATCTATCTTTTCTACATCTAAATTATGCACAGCATAGCTGCACGGGCTGCACATGATCTCATCTTAAATCCAATTTAAGTGTTAAAATCCCATGCACATCATTAATTCACTTTTGAATTTCTTCAACTTTATTTTTCCCCAAAAGGGAATGTCACTTGTCTTGTGGCAAAAGAAAATACAGGACACACAGAGTTAAAAAAACTAAAAAAATGTAAATTTAAATTTAAAAAAAAGGAAGAAAAGAAACAACCAAACAAATGCTAAGAGGTACCACAGAATCTCACACAAAAGGGCATCAGTGACAGCATAACACAAAACCTGGAGTACATCCAGCCAGCATGAATAAAACCAGTCATCAAAAATCAAAGCACCTGAGCATCCTTCTCACTCTCTTCCAGGGACTCTCCACCTGGAGATCCAGCCGCTCAGAGCTGTGCCTCAGTCTGGTGGCGTTTCTTACTACGCCGCTGGCGTCGCTTCTGGAGCGCTCCTGTCACTGTGTTCCTTGGAAACGTCCTCATGTACTTTGCCTTCCTCTGCCTCTTCACCTATGTCCTGCTACTAGACTTCCGTCCATCACCGCCCGTTGGCCCCGGAGCCCCAGAGATCATGCTCTACTTCTGGGTCTTCACTTTGGTGCTGGAGGAGCTTCGACAGGTGACCATCATAGCAGCCAGCCTGGATAGCTTTCAAACATTCTCTTAGATCATTATCATGTGATTTAAAATTTTTTTTTTTTTTTGGCATCCGCATCTATCAGTCTCTGTTTTGACACCTATTTTAAAAATGCGCCATATTTATTAAATGTGTTTGCATGAGCTCAGGCCTGCCAAGTCATGCACTTTATGAGTGGGAACTGATGTGAACTGCTACATGAGCTCATTGTCTCTGGGGTTTTAAGAATTCATGAGTCTTCGCCCTCTCTGTCTGACTCCCTCCCACTGAACCAGGTCAGACAAGCAAGAACCCTTTATTTCACTGATCTCATTCAGACTTGCTCCCTTGGGCACAAAAGGCTCAGGTGAGACAGTGCTTCACCTCAGTTCCCTCGGCTTACTTTTTCAACGTGAAAGTTCCTGAGCTCTTTCGAGACCGTGGTACATGTTTCCACAAAAAGAACAACAGGCGGCCCCGGCATGCTCCCAAGCCCAGCATGGCTCCTGCGCCTTCAAAGGGATCACTCTAGGGTGCGTGCATCTCCCTACAAGAAGATATTACTGATGCCAAGGCCTTGTTCTTATCAAAAGTGTCAGAACAAGATTAGAGACTGTTGGTTTAGCAGCTTTTCAAATCTAATAGATGGCTTGTTTCAAGACATCTCAGCTCTCACAGCTCACTCATAGCTTTTACAGCCAATATGCTGCTATACATGGTTTGTATACATATTTAGTAGCATATTGTACAGCATGGAAGCTGCCCATTATATTTAATGGGGGTTTTGTATAAGCATATAAAAGATTGTTAGTGTTAAGAAGAGTGTGCTTCATCTATGCTTGTGATTTAGTTGAAGATCAGATCACACTATGTCCCATCAATATGTAAAACCAGGTTTCACACTGTTGCCACTGTGGCTGGCCAAGTTGGGCCCACGTGTTAGCCGCAGCAGTGTAACATTCAGGCCTTGCACAGTTTGTAACTTTATAAAAGCAGCTATTCAGCCAGAAGACAGAGCACTGTCTATCGATGCACTTACAGATGCCTCGATCAAGCCACAAGGCACACTCAACCCTACATTTCAGATGCAGCAGACTTTCACAGCAGTGAGAAAGTGGGACACTGCAGGTGCTTCTACAGCAGCAGTTTTTGACCTGGCATATTAACAAGCGAAAATATTACTGACTTCTAATAAAGAAAAAAAAAACCAAAAACCTTTTAAACCGTCAAACATGTCTGATGGTTTAAAAAGATTAAAAGGTTTTATGCTCCTAGAATCAATCAGGATATGAATGTATTTATATATTAAAAAGAAAATGTCACTTCTTATTCTTTTAATTAATTTAAAAGAAGGATATTGTCAAAATGTGCTAATTAATAGGATATGTTTTGTTGTTGATATAAATTATATATATGCACATTTATGCATGTTAGTCCTATTGTTTCAGGCAAAAGCAAAATATAGTTATATAGTTATATATATATAGTTTACTGTTACATTAATTTTCAAATATGCAGATTAAATCAAAGAATTGTATACAGTTAAACCTCCTAACACTCTGCGTCCTTATATGAGGATGTTTTCTTCGCCAATATACTTAATTTTGCTGAACTTAAACCTGTTGGCCTCATTCATGGACACTTGTGTCTGTCATCTTGGGTTCACGAAAGCACATTACAATGATGAGTGTACAATCAAAATGGGCAACAAATTGCACCAACATACATACCAAATAAGAGCTCAAGTTTCAGGCGGATGTTTATTTTCTGACATACACATATACATATATATTAGGAAAGCTACTGAAGCACATAAAGACTATGCAAGCAGAACATTTTGGAATCAGAAATGAAATCAAGTCTTGGAACAGAAATAAATGTCATATCACATTTTTCATACCTAAGATAGGGTTCTTGGAAAATGACCAGCAATGTTTTTCCAATAAGAGGCCTATACTACTATTTATAGTAAACCATCATCCACCTCTTATGACACAGAGCTTTTTCACGGATGAAGAGATGAACATCTTGAAGAAATTCAAGCTCTATGTTGAGGACAACTGGAACAAGTGTGACATGGTGGCAATCTTACTCTTTGTTGTTGGGGTTTCTTGCAGGTAAAAACAAAAACAAAACGTGAACTTAAACTGAGTTAATGAATGAACCGGATGTGATGAAGGGATAGAGGTGGAAAAGTAATGTCTATTTAATTTGATTTCTCAGGATGGTGAATCACACCTATGAGGCAGGACGGACTGTGCTGGCCATAGACTTCATGGTGTTCACTCTACGCCTGATCCACATATTTGCCATCCATAAGCAGCTCGGCCCCAAGATCATTATCGTGGAGAGAATGGTGAGCAGACCAAACAACTTTATAAATGCGGAAATGTTCTTTGTGAAAGATAAAAACATGTCTGTGTCTCCCTTACAGATGAAGGATGTTTTCTTCTTCCTCTTCTTCCTGAGTGTGTGGCTCATTGCGTATGGTGTTGCCACCCAGGCCCTCCTCCACCCAAATGATCACAGGATTGACTGGGTGTTTCGCAGAGCCTTGTACCGCCCTTACCTGCACATTTTTGGCCAGATCCCCTTGGAGGAAATAGATGGTAAAACTACAGTAGATATGAATTTTTCTGCATGTGTAAAGATGATAAAATGTTCAAATGGGTACAGTGTGGTGTGACAGTTTATTTTCATGTCACATTTTGCTCTCTCGTGCAACCCAGATGTGGTTTTCTGTTGGCCTGAATGTTGCTGAACGCTAATCAAATTTTCTTGTTCTTTCATAAACGGAGCACAGCTGCTCGCATGCCTGAAATGAACTGCACCGATGACTCTGAGGAGATTATCAGGGGCCTGCGGCCACCGTGTCCCAATATCTATGCCAACTGGCTGGTCATTCTGTTGCTGGTTATCTTCCTTCTTGTCACTAATGTCCTGCTGCTCAATCTGCTGATTGCCATGTTCAGGTGGGAATCCACAAAACCAATTGTGTTTTTTAATAAATTGAGCTTGTTTAAATTGTAAAATTGGGTTTTTTTTGGGGTGGGGGTTACCCGTTTACAGCTACACATTTCAGGTAGTGCAGGGTAACACAGACATCTTCTGGAAGTTCCAGAGATATAACCTGATCGTGGAATACCACAGCCGCCCAGCACTTGCTCCACCCTTCATCATCATCAGCCATCTCTCTCAGCTCCTCCTCAGCATGGTCAAACAGCCTCAGTCCAAACAGGAGAGCCTTGGTATGAATGAGCAGGGATTTTTATTTCAGTAAAGACTATTAGAACTGCTAGATTATTTCATAACTTGAGGATGAAAGGCTTCTTGTGTGTCTTATCTAGCTAAATTTAATTTAGGCAAAATGAAACACTGTGTGTTTATCTCTGTCTGTGAAAGTTACCTGATGGTTAATTGGTTGTAGTTCTGCCTCCTCGTGTGTGTGTGTGTGTGTGTGTGTGTGTCTTTTCCAGAGAGGGAACTGCCGGTAGCGCTTGACCAAAGACTGATAACATGGGAGACGGTGCAGAAAGAGAACTACCTGGCCAAACTGGAACGCCAACATTGGGAAAGCAGCGAGGAGAGACTCAAGAGTACCTCCTCAAAGTAACTGTCATTTTGCAATTTTTGTTACAGTGGTTAAACAGGTATATACTCCAATTATAGGAAGATAAAATCCTTTTAACAACACAAACCCATTATACATGCCCAACACCACACCAGTTTATTTTAAAATGATAATGCCCCCTGGTGGAAGAAATGATTATTGCAGCTTATACTGTGGTTTTAACTGGTTCGTGTTTGTGACCAAGGGTTCAGAGTTTGCTGAGGATTGTTGGTGGCTTTAAGGACCAAGAGAAGCGGCTGGTATCCATGGAGGCTCAGGTAAAACTGAATAGGGCCACCTCAACACACACACAGTCTGGTTGCATTTCCCTTAAGCTTGTTCCACTTAAAAAAATCTGTTAAGGGATCTCATGCAGTTCCTACAACTCCCAGTTGTTTCTTTTTCACCCATTTCTAGATCAGATATTGTGGAGAGGTCCTGTCCTGGATGGCAGAGTGCTTTGCTCAGAGTACTCTTAAGTGTGGGAAAGATGCTCCAAGAGCTCCAAGTGAGTCACAAATCAGACACAAGACAGATTTACTCATAGCTAATAACTATATAACTAAGCTAAAAAATTTATTAATATTAACATGGCATTCAATTTCAGCATCCCTAACAGGCTACAAGGCCAGCAGCAGCAGCAAGGATGCACCTCACAGTGAACCAGAGAAAGAAGCTAAACAGGAGGACAGGGAAGCAGGTCATCCAGGATATGGAGCCAACAAAAACTTTCCTTATATTGATGAATAAAAGTGATAACAGTAGCTCATAGCAGGTCATTCTGAACATGACACTATGTAAGATTATCCTGAGGTTTCAATTCTGGGGGGGGGGGAGTAACTGATTTGGATTACATATTAGTTTAAATTAATAAAATGGTTTTCTTCACTAATGTCTAACTGCTTTTCTTTAGGGGCAGTTGTTTCTAAGGACACATTATTAATATTTCTTCAGCTTTTTATTGTCAGATATTCTCCGGATATTTTTGACACCTCTCTAATAGGACATACTTTACCACATTCCTAAGTCACTTATGGAATAACATTTGTTTCCTTGGTTACATGACAAAAACATAGAGGAATAAAACCTTTTTTCCTTATCATAATATACCCATGTAGAGTCTGAGCTAGTAGAGGAAAATATGCTTAATTTTAATTTATGCTCATTTCTATCAGCATTGTGTCAAATGCTAATAATTTTTCATTCAGAGTAAAGGTAAAAATTAACCAATTGTCAATCATTACATTGCAAGGCAAAAAGCAAAAGCAAAAATAGAATCCATCAGCTTAGCTTGGCAACTTTAAAGGCTTAAAAGGCAGTATATTAATTAAAGTAAAGACACTGACCCAGGATGCTGGATTTATGACTACTCTGTAGGTCACATTAACGCAGGAGCTTGTGTAGAAGGCATAAATTCTGTCAAACACAGCATGACTAATGTGGTTAGCTCTAATATATTCAATCATTCAATCAAAATATATACTATGTGATGAAAATGAGTGAACAAAAAAATGTTGAAAAGCCATTGCCAATGTTAGTGAATCCCACGAACAGAACGTTGACAATGGCGAAGCATTAAAAGTTGATTAGAGACAGCATGAGTTTAATGATTGATATTCCAAAACTTTACAATGATCTTTGTTAGCGAAAAATATCCTGTGGAGTTTTTTTTTTTTTGTTTTTTTTTTACAAGGCTTGCTGAGGTGACTAAATAAATTTTAAAATTACATGAAAAGGATTTTTAAATACTAGCATACTTGCTGTTTCCAAACATTAAATGGCTCTCAATATCAATCTGCATCTTCTTAATGCCGCTCAATAAAATGAGCTGAGCAGGACTGAAACACCGGTAGATGTATTGTACTGTCCTCTCAGCATAATGATGATACCATAAATATGAGTTTGACTTTAGTCCTTTTAAACTGATGCCTCTGGCCCTCTGGGCTGGACTGTTGGTCCGTCACGGTGAGGCATATTGTCAAAACGTGGTGTCACTTCACAGCGGATAAGCAGGGTGTCATCTTTAACAAAAGATCTCTGGGACAGCTGTTGCAGGTGCATAAAGGTAACATAGCCAAATCCTTTGGGGTTGCGCGGGATAGTGGGCTTCTGAAAAGCTTGAAGATCTGGCTTTGTCTCCATCACTTCCATGTGATGCAAACCCTCAGGACCGTGGTCTAGGATGGCAAGCCGGATGGTGCCTTGAAATGGCCAGGTCAGCTGTGCGTCAAAAGCTCCTTGCATGGTGTGAACAAATAGGGAGATGTAGTTGGAGCAGCGCATGGCACTGGGGGTCTGCAGGTGCAGGCGCAGGCACAGCTTGTAGCCTGGACAACCTGTGTAGAAGCCAGGGCTGTGCTCGACCACCGGTTGGCCAGCTTCTTGGTTCCGCAGGTGGCCAGAGAAACCTTTGAGGCGCCAGATGAAGATACCACGGCACTGCTGGGCCTCCAGCTCCTTCACAGTGTCCTCCAGGATTGCCACCCTCCGCCTGAGCTCTGCAAGCTGGCCCACCTGTGAAAGGGATAGGAAATGAGGATGAGGCTTTTAAAAAAGTCAAACGGCTCAAAACAACATGCTGCCAACAAAAAAGAGCAATGAGGAAATGAGAAAGAGCTAACACTTCAGGAGAAAGCTCATATTTGAGCTAATGAAAAGTTTATTTTTGATCATCCCTACTTAATTTTTCCTTGTGGATGCTTCTCCATAAATGACCAAAGCCTAATTAGAGAAAGCATTTATTGACACCACACAGGTTATATTTTTGTTTGCCTTTGTCCTTCAAAAGCAACAAACTAACTTTATGTTTAGTGATGAGTGTGTATTTGGACAATTATTGCAATGTATCTATTAAAGGGTTAGGAGAGGGATGTGCTGCTACAAATAAACAGAACTTTCCTGATTCATACAAGCCATACAAATTAACATATTCATAACATTTAGATATTCCATACCTGTGTTTCTTTACAAATGATGAGCTCACGTAGCTGGTGATCCTGTTTCACTAGTCTTCCATCCATCTCTCTGATCCTCTGCATCTCTTCACTGGGCTGGGATGGAGCACAGTTGCTGCTGCAGCTTACAGGTCCTCTGGGCCCACTAGAGGCTGATGCCAACGCTGTAGCTCCTTGATCCTCAGATGACATGGAAGGTCTGAGTGCCCATAGGGATTTGGGTGCGGTGCCATTGATGCAGAGGCCGCGGAGGAACTCAGCCATATATCGCATATGCATCTGTGTAAACTCCTGCATGTGCTGAGCCAGGTTGTGGCGCTGCATCTGCAGAGATAGAGTAGTTTTGACATCTGGTGTGTGGGCTAACGGGCAACAAATTCTCAAGGATTCATCTTTCAAAGGTGTGTTTGTGACATAAGATCACCTACCCACTCCTTACAGCCAAAGATGCTGAAGTTACAGGCAATGGGTGCTTTTGGGCAATCTGTATCACAGTGAGATTCCAACTGAAACAAAAAACAGCATCAGCTCAGTTTCATTCAAATCCACAAGTCAGTGAGGACTGTATAATTGTGGAAAGAAATTGTATGAAGTAGCCCACAACAATTGTTCAGCCCAAAAACATTTAAAGTTACTCTTTGCACTTGGTTTTGCAGAAGTGGAGGGTGCTCACATTGACTATGATGTGAACTGGTTCCACATTGTTAAAATAAAAGAGAAGTTTCTGTTAACATATGTTAGCTGATGTGGTTTTCAAATTTCTGCTTTTACTAAAGACATTTTGATTGATTAGACACTGTGGTGCTCACCTGGTCTCTGATGAGATCCATCTCACAGTACTGGCACTTCATGCTGGCAAAGGGGCACTGCTGCACATGGAGCTTAAGGAGAAAAAAAAAAGCCAGAGCCAGACTGTAAGGAGACTAATTCTCACGATACACAATAACGCAATGAGACTCTGCTGAGTTAGGTATTCTTTAAATTTAAATTCTAAAAGCAAGAGGAATGATTGTGTAAGCCGAGTCAATGGTACCTCTCTTTCCTCAAAAACAAAGGATGCCACACAATCTGGACATGACATGGGTCTCCTTTGGCACTCAACAGTTGTGTGCTCCTCTAGGTGGCTCTTTCTCACAGTTTGTTGGCACTGTGGGCAAGGCACGGTGGCAAACTGACACAGTGCCACATGATTCTGGAAGAAAAACAATGGCATTAGTTTTATTCTACAGTACTACAGTGGAGGCTCATGTATAACACTTTGTCTACACCAGAGGAAGAATCAGCTCTTCATTTGGTATCTTTACTATTTTCTACATGCAAGAACAAGGACACCAAGTGTTACAGCCTCTGAACTCCCTCATTACTCTATGGTGCAGATTAATGAGTACATAAGATGTTTGTCGGACAATGTTCTTATGTCTCCTGGAGTTATCAGTAGTCAGGAATGTCAGTTGGGAACATTTAGCCCAGAGAAACCTACACTACACCTGCACTTTTTGTATGGTTTGAGATCATCTTGAAAAACCTCAATCCTCATTGGTTGAGTTTTATTCAAGGCGATTGTCAGTTTTAGAAATTCTCACCTCTAAATGTCGCAGCTCCATTTTCTCACCACAGCCGGAATTTGGGCAGCGAACAGTCAGAGACAGGATCTCTCGTTTGGCAAAGTTATCAGGAAACAGTTGATCTTCTGACAGCATTACATTGTCCACAGGGCATCTCTGTCCAGTATCACTGTTATGGAAGAGGAGGAACAGAAATCACTTAAGCAGAGAATTAATATTATCAGTTTCTGCATGTTTGAACAGGAATCCTTGCAGCAGTGAAAATAATGTATCACTCCAACAAATGCCTAGAGGAACATTTGGACACATTGTTTTGTTGGAGATAAGACAATCACAGGCCTCCAATATTGTGCCAAAGAGCTGGTGTTAGCAAATGTACAACAATAACCTTGCTTATTTTTCAATGTTGGCCAATAACATACCGAATTGACTTCTCAACGCAGTTCTTGCAGAAGCGATGACCACAGGGTGTTTGGACTGCATTCCTCAGAGCCATGAGGCAGATGGGGCACTCATACTTTCTCTCCAGGGGAGGGTCAAACTCCACATCGTAGCCCTGCACGGGGAGAGCAGCCTGAAAACTGCTGGAGTTGCTGGTGGCGAAGGTACCAGGGCTCTCTGATGGGCTGAGAAGAGACTCACGCTCCTTTTCCCACATTACATAGGCACAGTCGGACAGCTCTCTGCCAACAGCTGCTTCATAGCTGTCCTCCTCCAAACTCCCCTTGGTGCTTTCAGAGCAAGCCATCTGTGAAGGGAAGGGGGACAAAAATGTGGATCTTGCCTTTGGTAAAGCCTTAAATTGTCAGAAAATACCAAAAACCAGTCTATCATGGTTTCAGAAAGCCAGAGACGATTTCCCCGCATTAAGTTTAATCCTTTCAGGTACATGGTAATTGAGTAATAGATCTAAAACCCTGAATCCACACTATCTGCGGCGTTCACCAAGTTTTACTGAAGACATTGAAGATCTTTTTAGACCACACAAAATGCATCTGACTTTAATGTACAAAACACCAATAACAACCAGCAAGGACTACATAGCTTAGGCTTATTAACAAATGCATTTATAGATATTTTCATGACGCTTTTGTCAGCATTATGCAGCGCCAATTCCCAATGACACCATTAATTAAGCATTAATAATGACCCAGATGGGGCTAAATAATGTTAAGCATCGCTTACATCCTCACTGATTTGACATAAGGACAGATTGATTTTACTGCCAGCTTTTGATAAAGATCACAGACAACACCATCTACAGACTTTTAAGTAACATTGGGTTACTATATTTGGTTGTGCTTCATTAGCCTTGAATTACAGACGTTCTGATGTGAGTGAGTCTCTGCAGCTGTGCAGCCCATCTACTACCTATACTTTAACCCTGTGGTTATAAAACAGGCGGCGGGGGTGTCGGAAGTGTAGCCGTAAGGTTTTGTCACACATCCAATCAATAAACAGGGTAGCCAGTGTTGTCACTCGGTGGGCCAGTCATGCCCTTGGATGCGGAACTGCAACTTCCAGTCACACTGGGTTGAAAAGAGATTAAAAGTAAGATACTGACCAAAGAAGCGGGCAGCAACCACGCGTCCTCGGCAGCAACGCAGCCACGATCGCACCGAACGTGAAGACTTGGTTTGTAAAACTAAAACTACTTATAATATCCGCTCCTTTTGCCGTGAAAACCTTAACCGAACTAGACTTTGCGTTTCTGAAGAATTTCCTGGGTTGGTTTTTTTTTTTCATACGTCATCAAAGATGACCGATGTGTCCGTTTCCCTGGTGATGTGCTGAGGGGCGCCCCCTCGCGGCCGGAGGTGAGCGGACCGTCGCCGCCACAGAGCGAGAGGAGAAAAATGGCGGACCTCAGGAAAATCTGTCCTGAGTCTTTGCCTTGTCGTGTCAGCTGTCCACGAAAAATGTCGCATCATGGGAAGCTTTTCATCCTTCTATGTGCTCTTGTGGTGGACTCTGCGAGAGCAACGACTCATTGGGTTGTCACAGAGGATGGAAAAATCCAACAACAAGTATGTCAGCTAGCTAGCTCATTGCCCCAGCTAGCGCTCACGGCTAGCGTGAGCAGCTACATATTTTTTTCTCAGCGTCACCAAAACCATGTTGTGATGTGGTTTTATTTCATTTCTTTTTAATCGAAGTAGTTTGTCTGTACTTAGCAAGGCTCGTTTATCACATTCGGCAGTGTATCATACACTGAGACAGTAGCATTAAAAGTTGTTTTCTTTGGCTGAGTCAGTTAGCTCAAAACTGCTACCTAAAACTGACCAGATCGTAAAGTGATTGGAGTGAAGATGACAATTTTTTTTTATATGTGTTTACGTCCGCCATTGAAATCGCCTTCAGTGTGTCAAAGTTTACGTTAATGGTATTTTCTGCCACTTTAATGTATAAACAGGGTTACTGTCCATGTGACAGACGGACGAGAGTTTACACAAATGTAATTAATAGTTTGATTAGTCATTTCCAACATGTGTCAGTAATGTTTTTAATATGATGTCCCTGATGGATAAATATGTCTCCCCCTCACTGAGAGTCACATGAACATGCATACTGTATGACCTATGTACTAACATCACAACTTTTGTTTCAGGTTGACTCTTCTTTAAATCTGAAGCATCCACATGACGTTGTGATCTTCATGAGGCAAGAGACACGTGTTAACTACCTCAAGAAGCTAGAGGTATGTGGGGTTCCCATTGTCAGTGTCATGTGAAAGGCTATTTTCAAAGTGTGTTTGTGCTTTCTCTCTATTAACAATTACAGAGTTACAGCGTACCATGTTCTGTATACACTCATGCACAAACCTTTTTTGTGGGTTCACCTGCTTACTGATCAATTGTCCTTGGTTATTGATGAACAGAAGCAGCTAGTGGCACAGAAGATTCACATTGAGGAAAATGAGGACAGAGACACAGGGCTAGAACAGAGACACTACAAAGAGGATGCAGACTGCATTATGGCTAAGGTACCCCTTGGGGACCTTGACCTATATGATGGCACTTATATCTCATTGGAAGGCAAAGACATTAGGTAAGTTCTCCTCGAAAAAGCACACCATTGCTGGGATCCATATTCCCATCTCTACAGTGTTTTTGTAAAGTGAATAGGGCACCATTTGAAATCATCTAAATATTGTGTGTCTAGGGTGCAGGTGATATAGTGGGTAAAGCTTGCGAACCATAATCAGGAGGATATAAAATCCTCATCAGTGACGCTGGTTCGGTTTCAGCTGATGTCATTCCCCACTCTCTCTTCCCCATTTCCTGTCACTCTTCAAGCTATCCCATCAAATTCAGCCAGAAATTTTCTTTTTAGAAAGTAATAAAATAATAATATGTGTATTGACTCTTTATGATTACAGTGAACTTTTCTTTAAATAATTTTTTCTCACCTCTTCTCCTTCTTGTAGTCCCGAAGACTATGTGGATTCCCGGTCAGCTCTGCCCCCACATCTAGAAAAACCTGACTGTGCAAAAGTGTTTGAACTACCTTATAGTATACACGCTTTCCAACATCTCAGGGTGAGTAAGGTCAAACCTTTTGGATAGTTGTGGCCTGGAGATCAAAAGAAGTATATGGGGATAGAAAGGGTGTATTCCCCAGATCCTGAATTGGACCTAAAGGGTTTGAATCCCTGCAGGGAGGAGAAAAATGTGAATGGGGAGCACTCCACATCCATGGGAGCAGTGTCCTTAAGCAAAGCAAGTGACCCTTAAATGTTCCCTTGGTTACTTCCCTCTTCTTATGGTGTTTTCCCACTGCTTTTAGTGTGTGTATTCACTGCCCAAAGAGTGGTTAAAAACAGGGTTCAAGAGTCCAATAGGTGACAAACAGTGCACTCACACTCAAATTTTTCACATTTTGTAATGTTGCAGTCTCAGTAATTGTGTAAATCTATTTTCCCCTCATCATTTTACATTCATTACACAAAGTGAAAAATGGAAAATGATTTTTTTTTTTTTTTGCACATTTACAAAAAAAGGAAAAATGTAGCTCTGGTACCCCCCATTTATCTTATAAACAGACTTGGATTCTGTCTGAATACAAAGATTATTTATTAGCTCAGTCTGGAAAGCCATGCCTAGAACTTAATGTGAGTTGCAATCTGAACTCTGATAGTGGACGCAGTTGCATGTAAATAAATTAAATCCCAGTTACCCAGTTAAGGAGAAAATAAGCTGGTTTTGTTTCTGTGCTCTTTGTAATTTTATCCCCAGGTTGCATTCAAGTCCAACTGCAATTTTATAAATAAGCCACTTGGTAAAGATTAACAGGCAATGGAGGGAAAGTACCAGTGAATAAAACTGATATCTTGAACTCCACCACATTTTATTGATTCATCTTTCTATTGTATTTTCTTTATTTGGTTGTTACAAAGTGTGGTCAGCAGCACATTTGCATATAGTTCTAATGTACTCTTGCCATTGTATGCTGGTTGTCTAGTTGTAAAATACTTGGGGATTTTACTCAGCCATGCTTTGTGTTTGATCAGGTGATAAAATTCTGACTCATGGCTGACTCTTCCCATTTTTTTGTGTGTTTCAGGGTGTGCAGGAGAGGGCAAACCTAACCTCCCCTCTTCTTTCTAAGGAAGATCCCATTTTTAGCTCATTATCTCTTAAACTGGGCCGCAGTGTTGATGAGGTGGGCCACCGCATTCATCAAGGTTTACTGAAGGTAAGGCCGGTCTGTACAACTCTGCCACATGAAATTACTTCCTCTTTGTAGACAGTGGACAAAAATATGGGTTGTGTGTTTAAACATCCCCGCTTATTAGATTCAGAGGAAGCAGTTTCATTGGAATGGAAAAGCAAGGCAAGTATGTGTGTGTGTAATGGTTGCTTTTGTGTTTCATTTTCACTGGAAAAAAATACAAACGATATTCTTGTTGGTTTTGTACCAAAGAAACATACATGCAAAATGCTTATAGGGCTAACAATACACAACAATGATGTGATACATTTTACCTTTTGTCAGAAAATTTTCAGCTACTGCGATTTGGATATTGCACTACTATTGCAGCCATCATGTATATTTACCTACATCTCCCTTCCTTTCAGTCAGCATTAACCAGTCAGTGTGGTTTTTAAGACACAGTCAATAAAAGCCCATGTGTCCTTGATCCATTTTCTAATGCAGAAATACTATGCAAGATGCCTGATTCACCTACACTGATTCCTTAGAAGCTTAACAGTGAACACTGCATGACATGGGCACATCTTTATCATTGTGTTTTCTAGAATTCGTCATCCTGGGTGCTGTACAACATGGCATCATTTTACTGGCGTATGAAGAACGAGCCTCAGAGGGCAGTGGACTGTGTGGTACGCGCTCTGCATTTCTCCCCAAGGTACTGCCAGGTTGCCAGTAACCCAATACACTAGTTTTATGTCTAGTATTATAAGACTACTCCCAGGTGTAAACATTCTCCTGCTCTGTGTGTGTTGTACTTTTAGGCAGCACAAAGATGTAGCCCTGGTCAACATGGCCAACATTCTGCACCGGGCTCATTTCTCAGCAGATGCTGCGATTCTGGCTCATGCTGCCCTCGACCTCACCTCAGATCTCCTCACCAGCCACTACACCTTAGGCAACATTTATGCTGTAAATCAAAGAGTAATCTTTTGACCGCTGTATATACTGTTGTGTATGTAATACTTACATCCTAATATCACAGCTATTGTTTCCTTCATTTTCCAGTTTGAGTACCACTGTAATAGTGAGACAGTAGCTCACAGGAGATGCATACTTAGTGGGTTGGCAGATTTATTGGTGACGACTTTTGCTATCTCACCGTCTGTAGCTGAGTTTCAGGTTTTCCAAAACACACAAGACTGAATTAAGCCCTCAAATATTTTTATCTTGCTGGTCAGTGTATATAAAAGCACGTGTTAACAATCTAAGACTCAAAAATAACTTTGTATTTGGAAAGTCTAACAGACTCATTTCATATTTTTAGTCTTGTTAGTTTTGTTTTTGTATCAGTGTAATTTTACTTTGAAACAAATCAGTGTTTGACCTCTCATATCCATAGTATACATGTCTCCTTTTCTGTGACTGTCTGGCCAGATGCTCGGGGAATACAACCACTCAGTGCTGTGTTATGAGCAGGCACTGCTGGCCCAGCCAGGCTTTGAGCAGGCCCTGAGGAGGAAGCACGCTGTGCTGTGTCAGCAGAAGCTGGAGCAGCGTCTAGAAGCCCAGCACAGGTACGCAAGCACTCATACACATACCTGTATCAGAAGGACACTAATGATAAATTTTGAGCTTTCCGGTTCGAATTGGCTTTTTAATAATTGTTTCAAATTTTCTTTATTGTTAGAATTTAAAATACTCATAGTTATGATCTTGAATTATTCTTTACAAATGGTAATTTCTTCAGCAGGATATTATACCCAAGATTGTCTTATTATGTTTGTGTTTAAACTGTGATCTAGGTAGCAATCTAAGATTTTAACCTAGAGTTGCCTGCAAAGAAAATGACAGTACCATTCAGTATGTGATGGATATTTTTAATGGTTACATTCATTCATTTATTCATCTTCTACTGGGTATCCATTTCTGGGTTGCGGTGGCTGCTGGAGCCAATCCCAGCTCACATTGGGTGAGGGGTGGGTACATCCTGGACAGGTCACCAGTCCATCACAGGGCCAACACACAGGGACAGACAGGGACAAACAACCACTCACACTCACACCTACGGACAATTTAGAGTCACCAATTAACCTAAACATGATGTCTTTGGATGGTGGGAGGAAACCAGAGTACCCGGAGGAAACCCATACAGGCACAGGGAGAACATGAAAACTCTGCACAGAAAGGCCCCAGGCCCAGGAGCTGACCTTCTTATTGTGGGGCAACAGCGCTAACCACTATGCCGCCATACTGCCCTTCATGATTACAATAAAACCAAAATACTTTTCCCTCTAAAGAGATATTCTTGTTGCGTTTAAACCCCTCCATGGGGTAATTAGAGTGTGTAAGTAGTAGAATAGTGCCCAGAGCTGGCAGAGAGTCACTCCTTTGTTCATGGATGCAGATACCTTCCTATGTTTTACTGCCAACTGCTCTGTTTCCCATCCTCATTTTCCTCTGTTTGAAGATCCCTGCAGCGGACGCTTAATGAGCTGAAGGAGTACCAGAAGCAACATGATCACTACCTTCGCCAGCAGGAGGCACTGGATAAACACAAGCTGCTGCAGGAAGAGCAGATCCTGCGCAACATTATCCATGAGACCCAGATGGCCAAGGAAGCCCAGCTTGGTAGGATGTCATGCACCACAACTAGACCAGGGCATGATAGAACTAATCCCCACTTAGAATAACCACTAAGCAGTGCAAGTTGTCTTAGTTTTAGTCTCAGAGTTCACTTGATCATTTTCTTTTGATTTTTATTGTGTATATGTTTTTTAGATTTGCTTGAAATGTATATATACATATTTTTTTGAGCTGAAATAAATTGAATTCTTTTGTCACATCAATAGAAGCACTTATGAAAACAGATTGAGATCATCAAGCATGTGCTCTACAGTGACATTGTATATATAAATTTTGAGATGGGGATAACTTAACTGTCAGTATTGTGGAGTTGGGATAAATGTGATTGTACAGCGCCTCTGAAAGGCCCGTGTTAACAAGCTTAGCATTCAAGTCTCTTCAACATATGTTTTGTTGTGTCACTGTAGCTTAAGTCATCATAAATGTTGTTACACTTATGTCCTTTGATCTTGAAGCCTGCCAGATCCTGACTATTATGTGTCATACCAGGGAACCATCAGATGTGTCTTCTGGGTCAGCAGCAACGCAGCCTCTACTGCCCCTTTGACCTGCCTGTGCGTTATCACCGTGGTGATCTGTTTGAACATGTCCAATATGTCCAAGTGAGTCCGAGCTATTACAAAATATGATGTTTGTAAGAATGAGATAATTATCTATATTGATATTATAGTTTTCAGTGGATATAAATCAATAGCAATTAAAAACGGCTTACTGAATAAGCCATTATTCAGTAAAATCTTCTGCTAGTTTTTGTGTCTCAGTTTTTTCTGTGTTTCTCTTGGTTAGTTTGGAGAGGAAGTGTCAGTGGCATCCAGCGTGGCACTTGTGTCAGAGCGCAATTCCAACCAGACAACAGCCAGTCCCCAGCTTCATCCCTCTGTGTCTGGAGACCAAGACCCTGCTGCTGCCCTCTGGGGCAGTCGACAGGATTATGCCCAGGCAAGACAGAGAGAACTGCATGCAAATAAATTTTTTTTACAGACTACCTCTGTGACTATAGAGTACACCATCATGTTGGCAAGAAAAGAGGAAAGGAAACCTCTGCAATGCTAATTTCCACTCAGCCAATAATATATTGCCACTCTAGAGAACGTGCAAGATAAGATTTTGGTCATATATCTATATATATGACATATGTCCTTCAACCCTATAATGCCTGACCAGAGAAATAATGGAAAGAAAATTAAATTTTTTTTAATCTGAAGTCTTTATTTGGCCCTTAAACAAAAAGGCAAATATGCTTCCCCCTCCCATTTTGTTAATGTCGTATTTATTACATTGGGCATTACACCCAATTCAGGCAATAACAAAAACTTTTCTCCTTGGTCATCTGCAACATCTGTATCTTTATATCTGCATCTTTATTGCCTTTTTCAATCTCTTTTTCTCTCATTTTGTCAAGGGGATGGTCTCATAAATGTATGTATCAAATATGATACGCACGGCATTATAGGGTTAAATTTCCTTTGAGATTAATAAAGTATCTAACTAGCTATCTATATTTACGACAATTATATTTATCTTGACAATAAGATAACATTTTTGGGGCCTTGAAAATAGAAGATTGTTTGGAATTGTTATTAAAAAGAGAGACTAATGAATCGATGTATTTCCATCTTACCTATTTACTCTCAATAACACTGATGATAGACTTGACTGGTAATTTTTGAGGACAAGAGTTGTTGAAAGCATGTTTATCTTTAGGATATACAGAGGATTTTGTGGCCTCAAAGGACTGAGTGTGCTCATGAGTATCCAACTGTTCCCCCTGCTCACCTGCTCCCAACCTACTATCTTCCACCTGAAACTCAGGCCCTCAGGTTGGTACACATGGCTGAACAAAGGTATGTAACAGGTTCCTACCAGCAGCATAGCGACATTCCTCAGTGATTTCAATCAAAACTACACCAC
The DNA here is from genome assembly GCA_034769265.1 of Remorina albescens. Lineage (NCBI taxonomy): Eukaryota > Metazoa > Chordata > Actinopteri > Carangiformes > Echeneidae > Remorina > Remorina albescens. Next base: position 14,635,651 of record CM068479.1, read on the forward strand.
ACTATCAAAGCAAAGGATGCAGTTTCATAGTTAAGCAAGAGAAGGCTGAACTATACCAGAAAAAAATCAGAATTCATTTCATTAAAACTACTAATGTGTGTCTTCAGCCCAGTGGCATCTCTTCTCTATGAGAAGAGCAGTCTTCCTCAAACTGTAGCTCTGCCGGACTGTGGTCCCACTCCCCAGCCATACCCAGCCCTTCTGCCAGCCTCACTAGACTGGCTGCTGGAAGAAAAGGAGCTGCCAGATTCCTTTGCCTCCCGGGTATTTGTGTGCTTCTTTCTTTAAGGTTTTGTTGTGAGTTTGTGTGGTTTGAATAGGAAACTGATTGTGATACAAACATCTATACTACGTGTGGTGTCCTTATTGAACTACTGTATTGTTGTATGTGGAAGTAAGCTGAAGAATTCTCAGTTTTGAATATGTCATTTACACGTGTGGTTACAGATACTGCAGTTACGCAGTGGAGGATGGACACTGGAGCAGATTGGCTCCAGAGTAGCTCACGCTATGAAAGATGTAAGTGAACTCACTCATTCTTATGATCTGAAAGCACAATTTTTCTCTGAAACTGTTGAAAAATGGCTGAAAGTCTGACTTTGCAAAGAGTGGCATATTACATGTTTCTGTCTTTAATGACTGAGTCTCATTCTACTCAGTTTTATCATGTTTAAAAAATCTCTATCACTTCTTAGATTTTGGAATTTGATCATAATTTCTCCTAATTCAACCCACTTTAACGCACTTTAGGAGGTAACAGACGTTTGTTTATGTGTGTTTTATATGTGTATAGGCCAATATACCCCACTGGCAGGTCCACAACGAGGCAGCTCTTTTCTGGCGGGCCAAAGGCAATGGCAGCCATGCCCTAGAATGCCTGCGCCAAGTGTTGAGCTCAGCTCCGCCTTCCCATAGCCACTTGCCCCTCACCAACGCTGCTAACCTGCTGCTACACCACGGCTTGACCACCCACGCACAAACACTGCTGGAGCAAGCATTGGTACTGAATGCATCAGAGGTAATGGCACATTACCTTCAAGGAGTTGCACGCACACACCTTCATGTGGACTTTACAGTTACGTTAAGTGCATGTTTAATGACACAAATGTTGCTTCATCGTTATCACTGTATCAGTATTGATAAAAAGTCAGCAAGATCTTGGGAGTCATCACAATTAATCTGCTCACATAAACAGATTCAGCTTATTTAAAAACGCTTCAGTTCTACCAGTTGGCCACATGTCATTGTACCACACTTGAGGTGGGATAGACGGATAGATCAAGAGAAAACAGAACTGTTGGATCATTATTGATTATTTCACACTACAAGGTTAATGCAGGTTAATTCTAATTTACATATGGAATACGCACCAAAATAAAATGTACTTTGCCCAACTATACTTGGGCATCAGAGATGCCCTGAGGATGTGTGAATGTTGCAGACTAAGTGTATCTTGAAACAATGATACACTATCTTTTTGTCAATCAGAGGTCTGAGGCAGCATTTAATTTTATATATGAAAATAATAAATAAATAATATGTCAATTTCAGGGTCATCAGCTGCACATTCTTCACGTTTGGCCCATAAATGTGCACAATCTGTACAATTTTGTTGAGTCAGCATGGGCTGAAATCAATAGGGAACATTTCCAATATATTGTTAAGTCAAGCCTTGAAAAAAATGATGGACCTCTCTGGGTGAAAGGGCCCAATGAGGCGGCAATAAGTGGTTATAATGCATACAATGCATGTGGTCGATTATACCAATCCGGCAACAACAGGTTGAGAATACTGTACGCAATTAGTCGGTAATAAATTACTTAACCTCACTCTTGCTAAAAACTTGCGGTCTTGGAAAAATATGACTAATTGTATCCACATTTTGCCCATCAGTCAATGTTGCTTTGTTTTGTTTTTCTCAGCCACATACTCTGCTCAGCCTGGTGAGCCTGCAGTTGGCCCAGGGCAATGTGACAGGTGCTCTGGCCTTGTTCCGCCATACTCTGGAGATGGCCCTTTCCTCCTCCTCTTCCATCTCATCCTTTGCTGGCTGTGAACAGTGTCGTACCAGCCTACCTCTGCTGCGCTGTCTGCAGTTTTACCCCTTCCTTTATAGCCTTTCACACCGACAGCCCTGTTCACGTAAGTAACTCGCACACACATCAAGTTTCATTTTACTGTGGCTCTGCATTACTGTTTCCCAGAATTTTTTCCTTTTGAAAGGGGTTTTCCTCTTATTTCTGTCAGACTTCAATTGAACTATGAACATAAGCAATAACCTAGGAGAAAGTTAGGGATTCACTTTGCTTGTTAAGAAAATCCCTGAGTTCGTTTAAAATTAAACCTCATGCTTAGTTACTTACTCAGTATTTTGACAAAAGCACATGCAGTCATGATGAGTAAAATATCGCAGCTGCGTAGCCGGGAAACAGATGGACAGTGATTAGTGCAGTCAGAATGGTTGTTTGTCTCGTTCTTGTTTATCTGCAAGTCAATGCGATAGACTTGGCGACCTCTCGAGGGCATACTTCACCCAGTGTCAACTGGGATTGGCTCCAGGACTCCCACAGTAAAGGTTGAATAGGTGGCTGCTAACAGCCTACATGTTATGGGCTATTCATATAATGTGCTAATGTACCTTTTCCAATATCAACTTTGTCCTTGGATGATTCCTGTGTCGGACACAGCTCTATAGTCACTTAAGAAAAACCTGAAAATTTATATTTTAGTTAAATTTTGTATGAAAGATGACAATTTTTTTCAAAGCATTCAATTCAGAGATTGTACTACTCTGCAAATCGCATCGTGTTTATCATAAGTGATGAGAAAAAATTATTTAACAAAGCTGTTTCATCACAGCATACAATTATTGTTTTGTGGTTCGCTGAACTCTGCTAATTGGCTGTGTTGAACTGAAATGGACTCTTCATGCACACATACCCTGCGGGCCTTACACTCAGAAACCCCCCATGCCGTCCTTTGAAGCTGCAAGCGTGCATGTGAAAAACAAGTAGTGTTGTGCTTCTGATGTGAACAGAGACTGCACCTGCTTTTTTATTCATATCAGTGGGAGTGAGGAGAAAAGTGCTTTGAAGTGGAGAAATTTTGCCACTCAATAATTTAAACTGCAGAAAATAGCTGATTCCAAATTTAGAAGGGTCTATATTTTATTCGCCAAAGCTAAATATTGCTCCCATAAAGCACGCTGAGTACATGAGGGCACACAAGCACTTATAAAACACACTCCCACCTTAGGTTGGGGCCAAAATTTAAATATGCACAAAAATTCGAACATTTCTCATATTAAATTCTTTTGTGGCTGGCTACAGTTCGTCCTACATGTTTGATCCTTTTAGCAGTATTTCTATAGTCATGAATGGTAATAATGTGGCTTGTCATCTTTTTTTTTTTTTTGGTCATAGATGGCATACATAGATTCACATTTTTGGATTGCACCTGATAAATGTCATCTATTTAATTTCTGGCTCTTAATGTTATAAATATTGTGTTAGTTTGACGCAACAAAACGGTTGACCTCTAAAAAGAAATGGCCTGCATTATGTTGATATTTCGTATTTGCAAATTTGCCCTTGCCAACTTGATACTATTATTATTATTATTATTTTTATTTATGATTTAATTTTTTTTTTTTTTTACTGAATTAATGTTCAATTCTACATACAGTCCATGGTTCAGCCTCAAGCAGCACAATGTAGTGCAGTATTGAAAACTCTGAAACTCCCTCTCCAAAAGTAGATTGAGACAGTGAATGAAGACCATTGAGTGTAGAGACAGAAAAATGGAAGAACTGAATTGTATGGTAAATCTGCAAGCTGCTCTAGTAACTTATCAGTAATAACATGAGTACATATTTCCCCATGCAAGAGTGTAGCAATTCTTTAGAATGACTCTGAAAACAGGCTTTAAGTAAATCATCAGCCATAATTCCCCTTGGACTTGTGTTGACCCAGAGGGTGCTGCCTGCATGGCTGAGGATGACCTTGGCATACAGCTGGAGTGGGAGGGCAGTGAAGAGAAGCAGGATGCACCAGCCGTTTCTGCAATGGAGGACTCCTTGCTCTTTGAAAGTAAGACTCACAATATTGAAACAATCACAAATGTACATTTCATTGTAATTTTACACGTCGTCCCAATTTGGACTGCATTCAGGAAAGAGAAGATTGTATAGTATATGTATATTACTTATTGCTGTTTGTCATTTTTTAAATGATCATGTCATGACTGATGACAGCAAGAGCTCATTAATATGAGCTCCAAAATCTGAGGATTTCAATGTCCTGGGGTTAAATGAAATAGCATTTTCTTCAATGGCCTGACAGAAGTATGTAACTTGACCTACTTTGCTCTCTCCCAATAGCTCTAATGTAGCTCAATACCACTGTAATCAAACTCTTTCATTTCCCACCCCACAGAGGTCATCTCAGACAGTAATGGATCAGATGAGGCTACTGGGCAACACCAGGCTTCTCCCTCTACCTCAGGAACAGCTAAAGTGGCAACCCCATTTGGAGGTGGAGGAGTGGAAGGCGAGGAGGAGTGGCAGCTGAAGGAAGACCTGATGGGAGCTTTTGAGGGAGCGCTGGATGTTGGAGGCAAACGAGGAGACCTACAAGGTATCAGGGTTCTCAAGAATGACCGTGTCATGGGTGCTCGTGCCGGCAGTGGGCCCTGCTTTGGTAACTGTGAGGATGATGAAGGAGCAGAGTGGGTGAGTGAGATAGCATAATCGCCACACTCAATCAGATATCGTTTGGGTGATGTGACTGAAGTGTGTGTAGCTGAGGCAGATTCAAGTGTAAATGCCCTTTGTTGTTGTTAATCAGATCACCTTCCAGGTGAAGCGGGTCAGGAAGGCTAAGGTGGATGGGACAGAGAATGTTGCCAGCTCTGATGACAGCCAGAGTGTGGACCCACTGCCTGGAGCCCACTCAGTTTTGGAGATCAGTGGGCCAACTATCCCATCCCCTGGACCTTCAGGTACAACATAGACCTCCATTTTACTCAGAATAGCACAGAGACACTGAACTTAACTCAACACAGACATAGATGCTCACAGTTTCTGTGTTTCTGGTCAGGTCGCTGGAGGGACTACACAAGTCTTGGTTGGCCTGGGCCTGAGGAGTGCCAGCGAACACGAAGAGTCGACCTCACCACTGTTGCTAGCACCTGGTTGGCTGTGTCTGCCAAGAATATTGAGTAAGGCTTTCCCTGTCCTGAGCGTATTCTCATCATCTTTGTCTCATGTTATATATCAGCAGTTACAAAGAGTTTTAAGACTGACTCATGTATGATATTATTACACCACTATGAATTTTCGTCACACAACAATATTAACGATCAAACCTCAGAGAATTCAGTTTTTATTCTTTTTATTCATTTAATTTTATTATCTAATTTTATTTTTTTCCTGGGCCGTTTCTTTTCAGCATCACAGAGCACATTGATTTTGCCACTCCACTCCAGGAACCAGCTGCTGAACCTTTATGCAATGCCAACTTAGCTGCCAGTATGCACACCCTCGACCACTTGGCAGGGGTGGCCAATCGGGCCGCCATCCACTACACTGGAGAGAGTCAACTGCGTGAGGTAGGCTGAGACAGAAGCCTTAGATCACAGGAATTATCACTCAACCTCTCCCGTTTCTAAAAAAGGTTGTTACGATCAACACTGATGAAAACATACAAATATTCTCATCCAAATAAGTTTCAGATTCACTGGTTGTTTCTATAAACCGTATATTGTATGAATCTGCCAACTTAATGTGAGAAAATCAAACAACAGGTGAAAAAATCAGAAAATCAGCAACAGGTGAAGATAATTTATGCTGAATGTCACTCCAAATGCAGTGTGACTCTCAGGTGGAAAATCAGTGTTAGATCATTATTATATAATCAGAACAAGCTCCACTTTGTGTCTCATTTTTTTTGTCACCCCCAGGTCCTGCAGAATCTCGGCAAAGATAAGTTCTCCCCCCAGTCCTTTGAGCAGGTGGGCACACGCATCGCTAAAGTACTGGAGAAGGTAAGGGCTCTCTTGGCCTCCCAGAGACAGTCAAGAAAAAATTTTCTCCAAACCCATTCAGGCTCTTTAGGTGCAAAATGAGTCAAACGAATGTGAGCATGGCACAGTGAGCCTCTCTCTACTTAAACTGACTGAGCTCTGTTGGTTCACTTAGTCTGGTCTATATATTTCTTCTGTCACTGTTAATTTTCTCCACTTAGAAGGATTTCATGGAACCAAATAATATCAGTCATTGCAGACTGATTTATTTTCTCATGGAATAAAGAGGGGAAATGTCAATAATTAGGGATGGGAGCCCTCAACACTAAATGTCTCCTCAGGTGTGTCTCAGAGTCACTGAAGGCTCCTCTGTGTCATGGCCACTTACAATATTCTGAACTTGATCTCACAGTTTGTTGCAGAATTTATTAGCAGTAAGCCCCAACTATTTCAGTGTTTAACAACACTTATATTGTCCTATGAAATTTGATATCCCTGAAACTGTAGAATCAGACATCATGGGTATTATCCAGCATGGCTGCACTGTACTGGAGGGTGAAAGGTCAAGGCAAGAGAGCCATCGACTGCCTTCGACAAGCTCTCAACTACGCTCCCCATCACATGAAGGCAAGTCAGCCCCCTGCTGTTCCCAATGTTTAAAATACTTAGTACTTCTACTGTATAAAGGCTTGTTTCAAACACAAAAAATAGTGATATTCATTCTTTTGTCCTCCTGAATTGTAAACCAGGATGTGCCGCTCATCAGCTTGGCCAACATCTTCCAGAATGCTCGGCTATGGGAGGACGCCCTTACTGTTGCCCGCATGGCTGTAGAAATTGCACCGCACTTTGTTGTGAACCACTTTACCCTGGCCAACGTCTACATAGCAATGGTAATTTTTCTGTTACTATTTGGTCATTTTTTGTTTCATGTTCACATGCTCTCCAGTTTGTCCGGTGATAGGATGTCAAGTGTTCTTGTGGAGACTTGTTTGTTCTGTCTGGTCATGACAGGAGGAGTTTGAGAAAGCCATGCGCTGGTATGAGTCGACGCTGAAGCTGCAGCCGGAGTTTGCCCCCGCCAAAGATCGACTGAGAACCATACAGTGTTACCTGCTCACCAAGAGGGAACGCCGTCAGCCCTGAACTACTCAAACTACAGTTTGATCCGAAGAGTAATCCGCAATCGTGCACACACTAGATAAAGAACACGCACTCGTCTGAGAACCACAGACAACTTGCACAGAATAAAAGTGTAAGAAGAAAAAAAACGTGGGTAAAGGTGCGATATCAAGATTCATATCCAGAAATATAGAGCTTTTTCTCTTTGAGATGTAACTTCCCAAGGAATTAAGAAACATCTCAGACTACAACTGTAGATACTTTTGCCCCACAACTTATCTATTAAAAGCAGGAACTCTTGTTATCTAACAATCAAGAAGTTAAGACTGTCAAAGTCTGTTTTCTTTTCTAGGTTTGCAAAAATGGAAGTGGGTGAAGGCTCTAAAGTTCAAGTTAATTCTTCTGCATATGTTGATCTCAGTATTTGCTAATTGGAAGAATAGCTCACACTTTAATTATTTTCATATGTTAATATGGCATCTAAAATAAAGGAAATACAAGTATATTGTTCCATCCTTCATAAGGAACAAACACAGTACAGCCTGGAAATGGTGCCATGTTTTAATTTACCGCTTTAATTGGGGATTTTTTTTAAATGATATTATACAGTATTTGCTTAAATCTTTGCTGAGATGGTAAAGAATGTGCTTCTCAACTCACAGGTTAAATGAGCACTATAAGCACTCACCATTTCTGCCTCTTGAAACAGATGGGAATTCTCAGTTTTTGCACTTTTTCTTTACCATTCCTATTTATATGGGACCTACAGACTTTGATTATGCTCCAAGCTAATTTAAGTAAAAAAGAGAGAAAATAAATTATGCTACTACATTTGCTTCTTAACTTATGGAAATCATCAGGCAGGAAAAAAAGATTTGCCATTGACCATTTATTAAAAAAAAAAAAACTCAAGTGGAATCTGTATTAAATGTACAGTATTAAAGGCAATATTTGGATCAGTTCTTTTTTTCTCCATGGGAATAAAAAAAGACCAAAGTTTGGACTCCTAAATTAATCCTTTGACGTATAATTTCACTGTTACCAACCACATATGAATCCCTGATCAAAAATGATGGACAAGTATTAAAGGAGATAACTTTCTACCAAAGATTTTAGAGTCGACCTAATGGTGGCACTGTCCAGTCACTGTTAGGACTTTGGCGAGATGGAGCTGGCAGGGAGCAAATGCATAGTTTTAAATCCAGCAATTGTGATAGCAGGGTTATTTAATAGATTATGAGTCTATAGTCCAGAAAGGAGAATTTAACTACTGTATGATAAGATACAGTAATAATCCTTTATTACTCCCTCAATGGGGACATTCTCATGTTACAGCAGCATCAAACACACAACAAACACAAGAATAAACTAGGTAAGGTAGAAAAAACCCTAACCCTCATAGTTTAATACCACAGGGTGTGTCAACTTTTTATCAGATTGATTCACTTATTGTCTTGCAGCTAAATATTTTTAAATATTTTATTATTTCTGTGTGTGTGTGTGTGACCATCACCAGCCCTCCCTGGAAGCTAGTTGGTTGATCTTTTAGTGAGTGAAATGACATTTGTGTGGCAGGGAGGACAGTGCTACACCTCTGTGAATATAGGGGGGGAGCAAAGGAGAGACAGGATGCAGAAGGATGGACAGGGGAAGGGAAGCAGGTAGTGCTGGTAGGAACTAGTGGAGTGAAGGATGCTGTGCTTTTCCTGTCACCTCACTCAGGATTATGAGAGTCCAGAGGGTTTCTGTGTAGATCTCTGGAGAGACGGGAGTCCAGATAGGTGAAGGCGTTCCAACAGAGGAGCTGAGTCAAAGATGGGGTACATAGTGATGGAATGAAAGAACAGCTCAGCCCATTTTTGGCAGGATTCATCAATTCTTCAGGAAGTGACCCAACACGAGCTGGCAAGAGAAACCACACATGCGTGTGGGCATTCCCTAAATATGAGTTAGACCATCACCAAGGCCCACAGTCGGGTCAGGGGCCACCGGCCGAAGAGACCCACCCGGGACCCCCGGCAATGCCCCCGCTGGTCGACACCGGCGAAGTGCTCGAAGGGGTGCTGAATACCTGCTCCTGACACACACAGACCAAGGAGACTTAGGGAGAAGGAAATCTTCTGTGCACTGGGAGAAGCCCCCAACCCCCAGAAAGGAGAGAGGAATTGGCGTGCCATCACATACCAGCCAGTGTCGGACCTACAGAGGCCACCAAGGAGCTGCCATGGACCCATCACCATATAGCGCCAGGAGACAAAACCACCCAACCAGACCGTCAGCCATAGGGCCCCCAGGCCTCCGGCCCGATGCGCCACCCAACCACGGAGGACCGGTTCCCCAGAACTATGCCATGACTAACTCTAAGTGAGAATGCCCCCTTTCTTGTGCTTCCTCAATCCCTGTCGAGGAAGCATTGCCCTGCACCGTGATCCACTGACCCTGGATGTGGTGTGGTGCATTAAGACTGGGGGAGAGGAGAGGAGTGTGGAGTCTCAAATAAATCTGTGTGTTTCAAAAGTAAATTGTCCTGGAAGAGATTGTGGAGGTGAGTGATTCCTTTCCGCTCCCGTGTGTGTGTGTGTTTGTTTATATATATATATATTATTATTATTATTATTTTTATAAACGGTTGAATTGCACATCATGACAATGACCCATAATCTAGTATGACTAAAACTGCATCTGGGAAACCTGAAGTTTGATTTGAAGGTTTGAAAATCAAATAATCAATTTTGACACAACAGATGAGCAGGTTTAATCTCTTGAAAAAAAATCTGTCATAAAGCAACAAATGACATTCGCTTTTATCAAACTTCACTTTTAAATTAACAGCCAACTGTAAAAGGCCATGCACTTAAAGTCCTATCACTTTTGAAAACTTTTGAAGCTTTGTAGTTTGGAGATGTCAAGCCTGAAAATTACAATAACTAATTTGCTTTTGTATATTGTATATTTTGGGAAGCACAGGCAAAGTTTCCAACAACGTAAATGTGTAACACCAAAATTCTACTAAAAGCTAGGAGTTCAAAACTGCTTGTTCGAATAGGATGTTGCAGCATGTAGCATCCTTTCAAAAGATGGAACAGTGCTCACGCTGTCACACACACACACACACAAAACAAAAACAGCACATCCACATAGTATCCACGTAGTATATGTGAAGCAGCACTTTTTTCTCCTGTTTCCTGCAGGATTTAAAAATGGCACAGCCACAGTACAGCCTGCTATTTTTAGAATCCTGTAAAGGAACAAGATAGTTGCAGAGGAGCTGAAGTGCATGCACAGATTCCTATAAATACAGGCACAACACATGAGAGGGCAAATTTGCAACTCCCACCCTCTCTCTATCTTTCCCTCTGAGTCTGCACCACTGAGGACAAACAGGTTACTGCAATGCTAATGGACATTATTTATTGTGAGCCCCTTGGTCTATTCCTGTGCAGCAGATTTCGTTCCCAGATCTGTTTTGGAATGTTTCTCAATGAATAATTCACTGGAGTGGTATTTTCGACCGGCCCTGTCTTGGGTGCAGTATATAAATAGCTCATGTGTAGCAAAGCGTGCATAGATGTGCCAGAAGCGTGAAGGCCTGTGAGTAGGAGCCCTGTTATGTAATGGGCATGTGAGCTGGCACACCACAGAGACACTGCATTGAATGGGTGTGTGTGACGTTCTGTACCCATTGAGTGTTTTCAGAGTGATAGTATACTCACTGGGAGTCCTTTGTTAAGTCTGCTGCAGCTGAGACAGCCCACTCTTTTGCACTAGCCTGAACATGAAATGGCCTGCACCTTCTTATACCTAATAATGCAGTTTATTAGGATCTACACATATATGAATCCCATGTTAAACCCTGATCTAATAAACATCTATTTCAACTAAGCTCATACAGAAATTTGAATTTATAACTTATATTCTTATATCTTCGTCTTTCACTGGTAGTTCCTCGACAGGATACTGCTAAAGCACATATCAATATTAATGTTCAGCTGCTATTGTTGTGAGTGTTTATAAAGCGCCGCCCTAAAATGCTAATCTTATATTCATAATTTGTTTGTTTGTATGATGCAAATCTAATAGTAAATCCATTTTTGTGCAACACTCTGGACTGGTGAGATTTTTTTCTTAAAAGTGTCATTTTTGTTAAGATACACTCAAGACATTTTGTTTTGCAGCAATCTATTTATGCAGCAGTCAGTCAAACTTGCTGCTTTGTCTCAGCGCTGCTGAATATAGTAACACTGAGTAGATGTTGTTGCAAGATATTATGTAATATAGTGAATTTCCTACGTTGGCATGAAAGGATGGCTATTTTAAGGACATAGAGATGTTAGAGTCGATTGAGACTTCAACACACAATCAGGGGATGTCACTTTATTTGAATGAGGCTGTCTCTCGTTGCTCGCACAGACTGACAAACATTTCACTGTATTGTAGTCAGATGGTGTCTTCATGGTTGGTTTATTGTTTGGGGTTGAATTTGAGCATTTGAATATTAGCATCAGGAAAAAAAAACAAAACCATCCTATCATTCCTACGAACTTCATGCAGCATCATGTTGCTGCATCATGTTCCTGCCTACACCTGTTTGAATATCCCCTCCTCCTGCTCGCTTTCTCTCCCTACTCTACCCAACTTTGCCCCCCCCCCCCCGTGCCTCTCTCTCTCTCTCTCTCTCTCTCTCCCTCTCTCAACCCAACCGGTCGAGGCAGATGGCCGCCCCCCCTGAGCCTGGTTCTGCCCGAGGTTTCTGCCTCTTAAAGGAAGTTTTTCCTTGCCACTGTCGCCAAGTGCTTGCTCATCGGGGGATCTGTTGGGTCTCTTTAAATAATTTTATAAAGAGTTTGGTCTAGACCTGCTCTATATGTAAAGTGCCTTGATGTAACTTTGTTATGATTTGGCGCTATACAAATGAATCTGATTTGATTTGATTTGATTTGATTCTATTTCCTCCACCGTTCGATCCTGTTTGGCTAGAAATTATCTAAATACTGCAGCAGGCATTAGTAGAGCATGAATGTTTGAGTGGTTTTTTTGGTTTTGTAGTTAATTAATTGTCTGTTATGAGTTTGTTTCTCTGTTTTAACAGAGATTAACATTAATCCATTATGGTTTAGTCTAAAGATTGTGGTTATTATAGTTTCCCAGGGTGAAATCTGCAAATTTTTTCTTTTTTGTCCAAAACATTTGTTCACTCCCAAAGATTTTGCATTGTTGTCATAAGTGACAAACCAAACAGCAGAAAAACCCGCATTTGAGCAGCTGGAACTAAAAAAGATTTGGCATTTTTGCTAAAAAATAGAATAAGAAGTTGAGGCATTAATCATTTATCAAAATAGTTGCCAATTAGTTTTCTCTTGATCAGGTAATCTGCTAACGTGAATTGATTCCTGTATAGCGGTAGTCTGCAAGAGTACAAACTCTTGTTAGAGGGCTGTTAATCAAGCTCAGCTAACTGCCCCACTGCCACCCCAGTACCAGGGACAGCTCCTCAGACGTGCCCTCCCTGTTGTAGTGCTGATATTGCAAAGATGCTCAAACACAAAACATTGAACAGTATGTCAGCATGTGCTTCCAGAACAGCTCCACTGTGTCTCGATTTAGCCTCTGGAAAAGCTGAACACCCCTCACCTCCTGAAGGTGGAGGTATCTAAAATAATTAGATGAGAAAAATAAAAATAATCTTTTATTTTTCACTGAGTTGTGATCTGATGTTACGCCCAGAGTCACATTATTTTTTTATTTCCAAACCATTCAGTGGCCTGAGGGTGGAGTCACTGCCATCCTGGAAGCACCACTTCCATTAAATCTATTCACATGACACATTTGTTCCCTGTCAGAGGGACTACCTGCACAGGTGTGCTGGGTTTGCGTTGGCCTAAAGGCTGTTCGGTGGACCTGCTTTTAAACCTGTGGATATTCCCTTTTTGTAAATTGTTCTTTTTGTAAATCTGATCTGATCATGGTCTGTTGTGTTGCTAATTTATCTATTGAAACACTCAAAATCATAGACTGTATAGAAAAACGGACAATGAGAAATGAAGCCAATCTCTGAATCCTCTCTAATGACCATCAGAGGGACTACTGGTTGTCAATACAAGTCTGATTGGATCAAAGTTTATGGGAAATGTGACCCTATTTCTGCATTCATTTATTAGCTCAGTAAATATTTTCCTGATGAGTTTATGGTCTCCAATTTGGAGTCTTCTTTGGTACAGCATCATGTTTATTTTTCAAATCAAAATAAAATTTTGGAAAATAGACCATAATATGACAATTGTAGATAAACACAGAACCAGTTACAGTTGCCAGTGAAGAGAACCTTCATCACAGAACATCTGTAATGCATTGGCATGACTATAATATTTTTAATCAATGACACAAACAGATGATTCACACAGGTTTCCCACGTTCATACAAGTCCCACCTAAAACTGAAATATTTACACTGGCCAGTCTGACAAAGTCAATCTGTAATCAGAATCTATTAGAGAATGGAATGACTTTTAATTTTTCATAAAATTTATGCTTATGACATTTGTTAAATTATGGCTAACCCTGAAAATGACAAAGTGGTCCAAAAGCCCAAAAAGTTGTGATTTTGCACATAAAGTAATTGTTTAGACAGACCTGAGACGCCATCAGGGAATCCTGGCACTGCACCAAATCTGAGTACACTCTGGTTTTTGAGTTGAGTTCCAGTCCAAAGCTTCTCTTCTCAGAGTAGCTTTCAGGACTGTTTCAGTTTTAAGGAAAGTGTGTCTCTTTTGCACACTCATACACTACATTACTCAGCAAACCTTGTTATTTTGCAGCCACCTTAGTAATCCTTCAAGTCAAACACAGTCAAACACAGTGAAAACCTTACTTGGTCCTGGTTCGGTTTGTTGGTCTAAGATCCTCATCCAGTGCCATGATCCTGGAATAGCTCCCCAACAGCAGCTGTTAAAAGCTGCAGGTGGAGACCAAACTGACTGACACACAACAATAGTATCACCACCAATTAGCCAGGCAGGCAGATGACAGCTGGACTAGCTCACAACACTGTGCAAAGTAAAGGCTTTCTTAACAGAGAACCTGCCTGCTGTCAGCTGTTACCAGTCGGAATGGAGAAAAACCACAGTCAGCTCACAGTCAGCTTCTTTAAACACCTCAGCTTCAGACTGCAGGGTCTGGACCAGATCCATCCCTCTCAGTCCGCTGCCTCCTGTGAAAGTCATGATGTTAGAGAATAAAACCAAGACAGGGTGGCTTGCTACTGAATGGGCAACCCATGATTATATTTCTGAAATGCAACAGATTATTTGTATTAAAGGTAAATCTTAGTTACTTTTTATTAATGTGAAAATGAGAATATTCAGTAATATATATCACCATGCGTCAATTGGTGACAGCACACAGTCAATAGACTGTGAGGCCGTATAAATCCTACAAGTTGCAGCTGAAATGAATGAGGCAGGGTCTCATTCTTAAAGAGACACATTCACGGCGGGGGGGATCATCTGCTCTGAGGAGGATTATTTTCACTCTAGAGTTATTTAGTTGCCCCCCCGGAAGCTGTGCCGTGTTTATGTTTTGCCTCTCGTACAGTAGTAGGCCACCTTGAGCAGAAACCCGCACGCCAGGCATGTTGAGTACGAGGGATAAAAATAGCATCATCTGTCGGCCGAGTCGCTCTCCGTTACTACGCTTTTCAGCATTCTGCCCTGTGCGGGGGGGGATCTGCGGGACAGGGAGCCTGGGAGCCTGCACCCAGTCCTCCACCTGCACCGAGCAGGCCTCATGTGGAGCCTGATCACAGCCAAACCTTTACGTTTTGGAATTAGAGCCGCAGGATGGGGGCAAAACCATAAAGTTAAATGCCCCCCTTTTCTTCTTCTGACGTCTGGTGGGTAGTGGTCTGTCACATGACCAGAGGAGCAGTTTGTGTGTGTGTGTGTGTGTGTGTGTGTGGTAGTGGACTGATCCTCTGCTCTCAAATACATGACAGGCAGCACAAAGGCCGCTCCGAGCTGAGGAGGAGGAGGAAGAAGCGGCCTGTCTTCTGCTACTAAACATTTTCACATGATGAATTATTGGACAAGCGCTGCCGTTTTTTGTTTTTTTTCTTTTGGTTTGTTTCAGCCTCATTATGGGAAACTGAGGCTCCTGCTTCCACCTTCAAAGTGGGAGATTCTCCATCTGACGTCAATGCCGAGTGACTGACGCAGCCCCCACGAGAAGGAAGTCATTTAAAAAAAAATGCATTAAATATAAACCAGGGCGCGTAAAAATAAAACGATGTGCCAACGGGCTGCAGAATTATCGCTTTATTTGTATATTTTAACATAATTCCTCATTATTGACAGGGAAAGGCCGTCTGTGCACGTGCCTCCGTGTGCGTGGCATGACGGATAATGAAGCTTTTTAAAAAGCAAAGAAAATCAGAAAAGCCTCAGATTTTCCACAGCATCATTATGAGGGAGACGCTGCCATGCGCGCGCCTCTTCTGCGCGTGGAGGGAGGGAGGGAGAGACGCGGGAGCTCGCGCCAGCTCTCAAACACTGCACGCTCGAAATTCCTCTAAGGAACCTCTGCGAGCTTTTCCTTTTTTTCATCACGCACGAACTAAAAATAGAAACGGGGTTGGATCGTGATCCAGAAATAGATAGGGGGCATCACTCCTATAAAAGGCACACCATTCAAGAGTACAGTGTGTGCAGAGAGTGAAGGAGCGGGAAGCCAGGGCTTATTTTACTGGAGAAACGCGCTTTTTTGTCCTTTATTTGTTGCTCCGTTTCCTGCTTTTTAAAGGAGGCTCCGCCGCTCCAACGGTGAGTTGTATCAGCCTTTCTCTGGCCGCTCTCTGCTTTCTTTCCTCTCATTTTTATTTATTTATTTATTTATTTAGCTCCCGGTGGTTTGCTTTATACGAACATTGATTTTTTTCATCCTCTGCCAAAGGTAGGGCAGCTGATTGCAGGTGTGATTGTTTGCTTAAGGCCGGAGGAGTAGCGGTGTGGTGAGTGTTTGCTGTGGATTTCCTCTCCTTTTTGCAGCAGCAGCAGTAGCAGCAGAGATATCACAGCGGTGTGTCTATGCAGCTTGGCGGGGATAACCCTCAGATAAGATAGGACTTTAAAAAGGGTGGATGTTTTCCTCTCTTGGCTGACTGTGGGTGATAGCAGCCCGGCTGAGCGGGATCTTGGCCGGTCCGCCTTAAGTGGTCTGAAGCTGTTGGGCTCATTGTGGCTGCTGTTAGTTGGTGTTTGTGGGGAGCTGTCCTCCTGCTGTGGTGCTGAAATCTTCACACTTGCAGCGTCCTTGCACCACACCTGTGGCCGTCTCTGACAAGTTCGATGCACCAGATTTCACCTTACAACAAAACAAACAAACAAAATCTCATTCATCGTTTCCTCAGATCTCCTGTTTGTTTGTTTGTTTGTTGTTTTTATTATTATTCAGCAGAAGAGCGAGCAGTTCCAGCAGCGACACACACACGCCGCCACCTTCACGATTTGATGCTTGTTTTTCACATTTTCGCCTTCTGTGCGCGACCAGTCTCGAGTCGTGACTGCTAAAAAAGTGAGTAAGGCCCGTGCTGCGTCAGTGGCGTCTGGCTCCGGTGCGCTCGAGACAGATGGGGGGAATCGTGACCGGCTGGGAGACGCGTCCGCGGATGAAAGGCTGGACGGCCCAATGAAAACGGAGCGAGGGTGGGGCCCCTGCTTTGGCAGCTGGAGGTGTGGAGCCAAATTAACCCTTTGCAAATAAGGAAAACTTTGCAGCGATCAAACCAGAGGCGCCGATCGTGCACATTGGTGTTTAATTAATGGATGCACTCGCACTCATCACATCACCGTGCTGTCTCTGCTGTGTCGAGTATTTTCACCGGAGAGGACTCAGTTGTCGTCTGCCGAGTGCTGTAAAGTAGTGCTGGGGTCCACAGTGGATGTTGGGAGAGGGGATGGGCGGGTGAAACTGTCAGGTGCTTTGGTTTCCTGCTTAGGTGCTCTTTTCCTTTGCATTGCCATTGGTAAATGATGAGCCGTTCCCTCCAATCAGATCGCGACCATCCCTCTGCTGCATGTTAAAGTCTGAATCGGAGATGAGATGCCGCCTCGCCTCACCGCCGCTCTTTTAAATGAGCAGACTGCATGATGCTGCGAAGCAATGCCAACCCGGCGGGCTCCACTTCTGGGGACCACGAGTCTTGTTGGCAGATAGAAGCAAACAGCCCTGCCGCTTGTGCAAAACCAGCTCGTTTTTTTTTTGTGTGTGTGTGTGAAAAACACTTGGAGGATGAAGCCGCCCCCAGCCTCCAGAGGAGCCGGTGAACTGGACTGGAGCTTGGATTTGGGAGCTGTTGGACTTGTCCGTCACGAATCTTTTTGCGGTCTGGGCTTGCTGTGCATACATGACTCTGGGAAGCCCTTACCCCAAAAAGCATTCGTGGAGGATGGTGAACGTCGGCTGTGTTTGTTGCGGCTTAGAAAGTCACACTGCTGGTTAAATGGTTTGTTTGGGCTCATAAAAAGTGCACAAGTGTAATCCATGTTCCAACACACACAGAGATGACAGACAGTCATCACCTGTCTGATGTTACGCATTGAAATGGTCTGTAGCTGTGACACATCTTGGCCTGAGTGAGGCCACAGGTCAAAAAGGATGAATACATACAAAGTGTATTGTCTCACAGCTGCTAATACACTTCACCATCTTCAGCCTTACACAGCAGTGGAGGCAACACTTGTTCAGCAGTCCTTTCATTGTATTGTAAATAAACACATTTGAAATAGGCACAAATGTGGAGGATTTGAAATTTTTTTAAATTCTGTTGAAATTAGTGCACCAATATAAAAAAAAATGTTCTGCATCAAAAACCACATCACCATCATCGCCACCATCTGCACATGTAAAGCTGCCTTTTTTTGATGTGTATTTCTCATAGGATCTTCAAACTGCAGCAGTTTGGTTTGGGGGTTTTTTCTGTCTTTTTGGGGGGAGGGGGGTTAATGAGCAGATGAAAATGTGTGTGCTTAAGCAGAAGTTTTTATTTAGATTCTTGTCTTTCCTGTCTGTTGACACGTTTAGGATTTAGAGTGGATATTGGACAGTCAGATATCAGAGAGAGGAAGTGGATCAGCTGTGGAGATTTGCTTTTAAGTAATTGTGATTTTAATCTTCAGCCTTAAAATCAAAGGGCAAGGGTTTGTTCATTTGGAGCCTGAGGTCACTGGAAGAACCTGACTTAACGTTAGCTTGTCCTCTTCTTTGGTCATTAAATTTGAAATGTTGGAAATTGCAGGAATTCATAGACCTTTTTTTTTTCTATGTTTTTACTTTTTATTTGCAGACAATGTTCACATTTTAAATATAGGATGTTAAAAAGGCAAAAAAAAAACAAAAAAATCAACAAAAACCTAATACCAAAGAAAAAAATTAACAAGTACAAGCTCCAGGTGTGATCTGTAAGCCAACGCATGTTTGCCTAATTTGAGAGAATTCTTTGTCTTTATATAAATGTCATAAAAAACAATTTTAAGACTGTCAACTTACATTTTCCCATAACACACTATATGTGTCAGTGTTTTCCAATGTCAAGTCAGTTTTCCCTCTAAAGCAGGTGCTAGGTGAGGAAAAAAGCAGCTCTCTGTGTAATCAAAATGTTTTTTCCTCTGCTTTTTAATGATATTTTCACACTTTTTGTGTTGTTGTTTATTGCTTTCAAACTTACAGGTTCTCCAGATCACACACTAATGGACACAAACACTCGACAGTGGGAGAGAGAGGGAGCAGTGACCTGTCCACAGCGAGTTCCGCAGGTGGACTCAACACAGTGAGTGAAATATTGTAAAAGGGAAACAAACAATAGGTTTTCACCCAATTTGGTAACAGTGGCTGCTGACGTGCTCTTGCACCGTGGATGTGACCTCTTTTCTTCTTGTAGTCTTCTTCTCCTTGATCGGCACATACTACAAGAGTGGAGCTTCATTTTGTCAACTCAAACCTTACATGTTATTGTCAGCTTATTTGGCAGTATTATCTGCTCTGCAATAAAAGAAAAGGGCCTTCCACTTATTTTGCGAGTTGAAGATGAGCCCATATCACAACAGGTACCGATCCTGTGAGTTATTTCATTTGTTCCTCTTCAGGTTCAGCACTAACACAGAGAGAAGGTGTCACAACATGACATCACGTTGACTCTCAAACATTCATTATGTTTTGATGTGCAAACACTTCAACTGGCAGCACACACGGTAACTTTATTCCTCCCACGCTGCCCTGTGAAAGCCAGCTGTTTGATCAAATCTCCACAGAGCTGCAGCGTCTTCAGATTATTGCAGACTGTCAATAGAAATTAATAGACCTGAGCATCCTGCACAAAACCTGAGGTGGCGTCTTTCTCATGATTTCTTCACCCTGAATATTTGAGAGATTCAAATGTGCATTTTTTTTCGACTGACTAAAATATTTTGCCCCTGCATCATATCTGGAATTGTTTAATAAGAGTCACTTAATACAGAATCAGTGCTTAGAGATTCCAGGCCCTTGGGATGTGGGGTCCCCAAACCTGCTACACCTCCTCAGAAAGTATTCAGCCCCTGAATAGGCAGAGTGGGAGTGTGTCTAAGCCCGCTTCTTACTGTGGTCTCCCCTGCAGGCCATCTTTTAAATCAGCTCAACTGCTTAAAGAAAATGTAATAATAATTACACACAGTGGTCGAGGGACAGTCTGGATGACAGCAATAACATGGTGGACAGACATAAATTCAAAAAAAAGAGGAAAGGACAAATGCTTTAAAAGCAACACATATTGCTTATTGTAGAAAAATCAAACATTATTTTCGGGGATGAACATAGTTAAGATACAGGGAGTAAAAATGCTGTGTGTGTGTGTGTGTGTGTGTGTGTGTCCTTTTCTTCCTCCTGGGTTACATTTCATGAGTCCGTGTGAACACCTTTGGCCTCATATGATAAATCTGGAAGTGGCTTTGGGGTTTGAATTACATGCAGTAAAAGCAAACATGCAGGTCGGCTTCTAACTGGACAAACACTACTACGCTACACACAGCCGAAGGTTTGGATGTCACATGGAAATACTGTTAATAAATGTATTAAAATGTGCTTAATCTTCATTTATAAAAGTCTCGCTGTTTAGTTATGACAGGGCATATTTCAATCTTTTTTTCGGGCAAGGCAAGACCTGGACCAGGTTGTGTGCACAGAGATAATTTGCATCTGTCTTATGGTATTAGTGTGTGCGTCCGTGTGTATTTACTTGCAAGTGAGAAAAGAAGCAAGAAAGGGAGAGTAACTTTAATAATATAATTTATAGTTATTTTCAAAATACAGTCTCAAATTCAATACAATAAAAAAAAAAAAAAGTTGCATGTATCTGTCCTCCAGGGGGACGACAGTATTTGTGACTGCTCAGTTAACTACGACAGCCATCAGCTGATTTCACTGTTTGTAGCTGAAGATGTCCACTGAGCAGCCGGACGCTTACATGGGATTATATGAAAATTTCCCCTATCACACTTTGTAGCTCACAATCAATGATCTTCAACAGTTTAGGGCTCCAAATGCAAACGTAGCACGGTGTGGAAAAGCTCTGAGTGTGCTATGATACTCAACTCCCCAACTGCCCCTGAATAATTGGTTTGTGATACTTTTACTTAATTTAACAACAGATGACGAAGAGAGACAAGACACAAAGAGCAGGTTGTGTGCATGGACTCCCTGTGGATTCTTGTTATGGTCTTTCTACCTTTGTGTGTGTGTGTGTGTGTGTGTCACCTTACGTTATCTTTTACTTTACAGCATTTTTTCTGTCTTCATGTGTGTTCTCCTCCTTCTCTATAAATTAAAATTCAATTAATTGAAGATTTAATCTCATACAGTCTTATTTAGTGTTTTCTAATTTTCTGTCCAACCATAAAAAACAACGCAAACATAATGTCAGTGGACAAAATGTTTAAAATGGATGAAGAAATCTCAGTCATACACCGACAATTTCTGAATGTATAATTGTAGAATTCATCTCATTTGTTGTGATTGTGAGTTATATTATGAATGAATACGATCTTTATGCCATTAACTGTGGGAGGGTGGGTGTGTGTTTCGATAATGAATGTGCTGTGTTTCAATACTAACAATGCTTTAAACTATTTCTGCAGCAGCTCTGATTCATAATAAAAGCCATGTGAAATCTTTTGTCTTGTATCATTATTGACTTAAACCCGTTCATTGTGAGTCAGTGAATAACACCACAAAAAGTGAACCACCATGTTCAAGATCTTGCGTACCAGTCTGCGTCTCTGTGCTGCTCAGACTGTGGAGTTTACATCTGTTAGTGACATTTTTACTACAGTTTTTCAGATTTTGGGCTTCCTGTATGTACAACGCGTATATGTTGACATAATTAAGCTGGACTCGAACTTTTTGGTGAGGTTTTTTTTTTTTTGCAGTAAAATACAAACATAAAAACAAACTTTAATAAATGGTGCTCAGAGTGCTTTTTCTTTGAAGTGTGTTTGAGTTGAATATGACACTGAAAAAGATACAGAATAAAAGCATTCAGGTTCCTTTGAAAGCTTAGAGCCAACAGTTTAGAGTCCTGTTTACCATTGCTGCATTTCTATTTTTAGATGCAATGCTCTTATGTAACGATCACTCTCACATTATGGACCACTGCCGTCTGCTCCACTTGGCTGAATTGTGTACTCCATGTGTGTCTGTGTACTAAGTTGGATTCAATTATATCTTGCAACTTCCATGAAGTTAGAAGAAATTAACAGGAAAGCATAAGTATATATATATATATATATATATATATATATATTTTAATCTGAGAGTCAATCACATAGGTTGCTGAGAATTGCAATTTCTCTGTTAGGTTATGATGTCACTACTGAATATAAAGTCAAGTCTAAATTATGTGCTACAGAAAAGAAATATCAAAAATCATACAGAAATGGAATTAAAACACAAATATTTTTGTTTTAAAAGACAATAAAACAATAAAGATGGGAAAGTAAATTGAAAAAGTTACATTTTAATTCAAAAGTAAATAAATTGAATTTTTGTTCTTGGTTAAAACCAAGAAATAAAGCTATATATTTGATGGGACTGAAAAGGATCCAGAGTAGTCTGATATGCAGCAGCTGTAACCTTGATGGGACTATTCAGCCTGAGTTACTTTGATGGGATGTGTGTTCTCACAAGGGTCAGCAAGATAGGTTTAGTCAAACCCAATAAAACAAACAACTGCCCCCCACTTCATATAGATCCTAAGCATTCAGGGAAGCCTAGTTTGTGTGTTTCTACACAATCTTCAGCATTTGGAACAAACAAAAAATGAAAGGAAGTGCAGGTAAAAACCTTTAATTTGACTGGAGACTTTATCTGTTTTTTGCAGTTTAAAATACGTTATCAGACCCATATCTTTTACATCACTGTCCAGGAAACGTAGGTCCACATGACAGGCATGTTTGAATATCAGCACTTTTGCATGACAGACAAATCTTTTGTAAAAAAAAAAAAAGGTCACACGTAGTGGAAGCAGTGAGGAGTACTTGCAAGATGTCAGCCACAAAAATTGATATAGGAACAAAAGAAATCCACCAATTACTGTATATGCAGTCACAAAACAATATTCATTCATTCATTCATTCATTCATTCATCTTCTGCCGCTTACTGGTGACCTGTACAACCTGGACAGGTCACCAGTCCATCACAGGGCCAACAAATAGATACAGACAGACCAACAACCACTCACACTCACACTCAGACCTACAGACAATTCAGAGTCACCAATTAACCCAAACATGATGTCTTTGGACGGTGGGAGGAAACTGGAGTACCCGGAGGAAACCCACGCAGACACGGGGAGAACATGCAAACTCCACACAGGAATGCCCCAGGCCTGGGAACCGAACCCTTATGCTTGTTGCGAGGCAACAGTGCTGTGCTGCCCAAAACCTTTATAAATACACCAAATTGGTTCTAAGAATAAAAGAGTCAAAACCTTTACTCCTGTATGATGATACAGAGCAGAGTGCTAGGGGGGTAAAGATTAGTTCAAGCTTGTGTAAACATACAGAGTCAAGACACATGGAATTATTAAAGAGAAGCAAAAAGATGAAAAATCAAACAAAGAATTATTTAAAAAAGCTTCTGATGTTTCAAAGTCAAATATTTAAGATGTAACAGTAAATACTGATAAAAGATGATGATGATGAAGCCAGTTTTTATTGTTCTTATTATTATCATCAAAGATATGGTTTGTACAGTATACATAAAATACTTCTTTTTGACAAATAGGATAAACATAAAAGATATTTATGTTTTCTATAGAGTATGTGTAAGAAGATATCTGAGTTATAATACAGATTATTAAATGAGGATCTGGAGAAGAAAAGAATAGACCGGCTGGGCTGAGCGTGTTCTCTGCTGAAGGACGGTGCTGTGACTGTGGTTGAACAGCAGGTATTGGTATTGCTCCGCCTTATTGTGGCGAACTGCTTTTTAAAACAGGACCGAAGAAGAAAACGGACCAATCACGGCCCACCAAGCCGCTGACGTAAATATCCTGCTTCCTCGTCGAGCTGTGTGTCGGTGCTCAGTCCTACCCGGAGCACTCAGGTCCTGTGGTCGCAGTTTTTGTCGTTAGCCGGCAAAAGGGTGTGCAGTGCGAATATGTTATCCAGCGGAGAAGCCGTGTTCCGGGCCGTGGAGGCGCCGCTCTTCTGGCTCGGTGCCCTGACTGCGGCATGGCTGTCCGTGTGCTCCGTGTTCCGGCTGCTGGCCGGGATCAGGGTGTGGGTGGTGGGCAACGGCCGGCTCATGTCGCCCGCTAATCTTGGAAAATGGGCAGGTGAGACACTCCAGGCATCCTCTGCCAACTAAAAAGAGAGCTTAGATGTGATCAAGTCTAATGAAAGCACTGTCTCTGTTAATGATCAGTAACACATGACTTGTGGTCATCAGCTGTAGTCCAGTGACAGCAACCTTTGGGTTCATCGGTCAAGTCTGCAGTCTTACATGTCAGCAAGATATTGTATGGATTTAAGTTTTGATTTATAATCAAACCAGCACAATTTACCCTTCAGATATTCAGAAATGATTAATAATAGGTCTACAGTTGTAGTAATAATAATAATAATAATAATGATAATGATGATACTCACTTATCAAACATTACTTAAACGAATTGTCTGTATTACATTGATGCTCAATTGCGGAGAACTGGCATCTGTTGTGGAAATTCTCTGCTGCTGGTGAAGAATGAAACAGAGACTTCTGCCGGCCGACAAGATTTTTATTTTCTTTGCAAAGAAAAGGTCGATCATCACACGAGCGGTAAAAATGAAGAAAGACCCCAAGCATGGGGAGAGCTAAACGTTTATACCCGAGGAATGCCCCCTACCCAAAGGTCTGTTTTCACACCCTCTGGTCTGCCATAGGTGTCGGTGCCAACTCCCAAAGGTGTGGTCCACACCGGAGGCATCCTGCACGGTTTTGTATGTTGGTGTTAAAAGGTCTGGACATCACAATTTTAAACACAAAAGGACCTGATATCCCGGTCAGGAAAACAGAACTGGGGTATCTCAAGTAGATGAAATACATGGAACTGAAATTACAATTACACATCCAAAAAGTTGGTCACATATTACTGAGCTAGTTAATATCTGGTCAAAATTAATGACATACTATGAACCCTGTTTAAAGTGGCCCTCACAGAAAGAGGTCCCGATGTAAGGAGATGGCTCCTGAGCACATCAGCATCAACTTGAACACAAACTTGGAGGAAACCAAGTCTCAGTAGTTCATCTAAAATTGCAGGAAGATATCTCAGACTCATGGGTATATGAATTGGCCGATCACTCTCACCAAATAAGAATGTAAACGGATGAAATTTAACATTAGAGTATAATTTCAGGTTGGTTTTTTTTTTTTGTACACAAAAGTCACAAGATAGTTTGGTATCAAATCAAAATTTCTCCAACTTTTGTTTCACGTTTCATGTGTAGTGTTCAATTCCAAAAGAACTGCAGCAAACATCGGTTGAGTGATTTAAATGACTCTAACAATTTAGATAATTCATGAATAATTTCAGAATTTGCTGCTGGTTTGTATCATTTCTGATACTGAATGGAGTATCTTTAGATTTTTGGCTGTTAGTGAAATTTATCTGTCTTGAATCAGGGATGAAATTGGTCAGTATTCGGTGCCTTATTCTTGTAAGTTATTCTTTGTAATCGCATCTTTTACCCATAGTCACATTTAAAAGGTTGCATAGTTATTTCTTTGTTTGCATAGTTTAGTTTGAAATAAACAGCTTTTAAACTCGCATTCAACTTTAGCCCATAACTCATTTTTTTTTTATCCTAGATAATAAATAGTTGACCAACCTACCTGAACAGATAAGATTAGGAAAGGTTGTGTAAAAGTCAATAAAATATCTGGGAGTGCTCATTACTCAGGAAGTTGATCAAATTTACAATACAAATTACAAGTAATAAATGAAAAAAAACTTCAGAGGGAGTTTGACCAGATCATGGAGACCTATTCAGATATTTTCCATTGAGAAATTTCTATGATTCAGAGATTAAGAAAAGAATTTTCGACAGAAGGAAACCAAGTGATAGGAATTTTTACAGATGCCTACAAATGATTACCTTTAAGGATTGTCTCTAAGCTGTACAAAGGTCTGCAAAAATTAAATGGGAGTAATACACTGCATACAAAAATGAAGTGGGAGCTAGAACTAAATTCAGAATTGCCTGTGAGTGACTGGCAGTCCATGTGCAAGAACCAACACACTTCAACCAGTTCTAAAGGATGGAGGCAATTTGGCTAGAAAAATCTAATTTGATTTTTCATTACACCTCTCATTAAATCTAAATAATTGGGCAAACAGCAGTGCTGTTGGAGACTGTGTGGGCATTGGAATGCTGGTCACTTACATATCTTTTGGTCATGTGTGAAAATAAAAACATTCTGGGACATGGTCCTTCAAATTGTGGAGGAAGTTTTGGGCTATGGGATTCCCAGTGACCCCCTGGTCGTGTATCTGGAACTGATACCAGAGGGTATAGTCGGAAAAGAGGACATCTACCTGTTTAAAATACTGACACTTGCAGCTAAAAAAGCCATTACTAAAAACTGGCTAAAAAGTGAACCCCTGAGCTGACACTATGGCTGGACATTGTGGATCAAATATGCTCCATGGATAGTCTAACTTATTGTTTGAGGACTAAAGCAGCCATCCATCATCGATAGAAATAATTGCATATATTTAACAGAAAGTAGTGTTTCCTCCAACCCTCCCCCTATGTTGCTGTTGTTTTTTGTTTTTGCTTTTCTGTGATGTGTATTTTATTATGTGCCAAATGAAAAAAGAAAAAAAAAAATGGACGGGCATGGGAAGGGGGTTATTTTGGGTTTACACTTGTTTCTGAAAATGCAATGAGCCTGTTAAAGCCTTGGTTGCTACTTTCATTCACAAACTTTGCGTCGCTGAAGTGGACCTGATTGAGAGGATGTCGTGGTTATGTCATGGGGCGAGAGCCATTCATAAATGAAATGCACATGAGATACAGGGTCCTCAGGAAACTGGTTCACACTCTCAGTCATGTCTATCTGTGATAGAATGTGTGTGTGAGTGAGTAAAGAGAGAGGTTGCGAAAGACCTCTTTTTACTGAAGATATTCACTTCACCTCAAGTATAAACCATAATAGAAAAGGAGAACATTCTCAAAGATAAAATATTTGCCATTTTTGATTGACTATGATAATTATATTCAGTCGGTTGGCAAATCTTCTGAGTAAATGTTTTAATTGCTTCACAAATATTAGTTCAGTAGAATATGCAGTAGGTCTTCATATATAATATTTGCGGAAAAAAATGGTTGTGCAGTTTTCTTTTAGTAGATATTGCTTTAGGCAGCACGGTGTCATAGTGGTTAGTGCTGTTGCCACACAATGTTGTGACCTGGGTTTCACGTTCACTGGAAAAAAGTCTAAAGATAATGATGTTGTAAAAGCATCTTCCCTTCACATCTGGAGAACATTCTTTCTGTTCTGTAGCCACAGCGCTTCAACTCTGACCTGAACTGAGACCATTTGCCAAGTGGCTAGGATGTGTACCTTGTAGGTGTGAATCCTGGCTGACCATACTCTGCTGTATGTCAAAAAACTTCACTCTGTCGCATTTCCCGTGTCTTAGTGTCCTATTGAAAATAATTAAGTCATAAAATGGCCAAAAATATTGCAGCTCCCATGACGGAGATGTTTCACTTGGCCCCAGTGTACATTGTGGGTTTCTTAGCCTCCATCTATGGCTTCTTGTTTATGTGTTGCTGGTCTAATGGACATGAAAATATCAGTAGTTGGCACAGCTTGTATGGAAAAAAAAATGAAAGATGATCGACCCAAATGTACTTTGGGTTGTAGACAGTTGTTATTAAATAAACATTATATGGGTTGTTAATTTCTGCTTGTCCCCACTGACCCAAGGTGCATGGGACAAATCATCATGTGTTCATTTTAGCACAGATGATGCAATTCCTGGTCCTTCAGTCCTGTTCAACAGTTAAATGATCAGAAATCCGATTAGCAATTTAGGAATATATAAGCACTATCATTACAGCACAAAGCCAGTCTAACCTACATTTGCATGAGACAGCAGTTCCTTTTTTTAAATTGAGTGAAAGGAACATGCACTCAGTCGTAAAGGCTTTCTCTTTCCTGTTCTAACTCCAAAATAATTCATTCTTAAAACAGCTAAAAATAAGCCAGCCTCTGTTCCCCTCATCATTGTGCCTGCAGACCCCCCCCGCTTAACTTTGTGCTATTTTTAGTTGCCCCCAGGATCCCCCATGTTTGTGTTTATCGTTTTGTCCCTCCTGCCCCCTCCCTACTCCCTCCCATTCGGCTCTGCTGCAGCCCTGGAGGATGCTCAGCACCTCAGCATCATCTGTAAGCAGGAAGATCACATAAAGGGGAGATGGGTACAGCCGATGGTGCAGAGACAGAGGACAATTGTCAAAATAACAAAGTATTTGCTTAAAATAAGCATTATGATTTCTGCAGTGGTGTTCGTATTAGACATTGTGTTCACAGCACATCACTAAACCACCAACCATCAGGTATTTAGAGCTCAGCGATACTGATCTTGGCCATGATGTGACTGATCACCATTAAAAATAATGTCCATTACTTTTCACTGAGCCATGCAACAGCCCCCCAAGGACTAAAATAATAAATCTCAATAGTGATAGTTGGTTAACTAAAAGTGTTTGGAGCTACTGAAGTTAAAAGACTGCACTTAAAGTTTGCACACTTTGCATGTAGTATTTAATGAGCCTAAGAGACTAAAAGCTGTGCTAGCAGAGCCAGGAGGCTGCACTGCTAAGCGCATCCACCCAGGCCGATGTTGTTTGACCAAACCAACTCACCACAATTCCCATGATAAGTGCACTTCTCTCTCACAAGTAGGTCATAACCAAAGCGATGAAAAAGGGAGGCAGCACATAAAATATGGAGGAATAAATACATGCATAAGTGGAAGGGTAACACACAAGTTAAAACAATGACAAGATGACATATTGTAAGCATATAAGTGTCCCGTCCTCTTCCTTCACCACTTTTTGTTATATTTAGCCAGAGGTGTGATGAATAGTTGCTTCTGAAAGATGTGAATTGCTAAAAATAGAACCCTGCTGCTGCTGTTGCTGCTGTTGTTGCTTTTTGTGCCAGGCAGTTCCAGGGCATCTGTTCACCCGACTGCCACTGATGACAGACAGGACTTCACTTTCCCTCTCCCTCCCTCCCTCATTTTTGTCCTCTTTCTTCACCTCAGTTGCTCTCCACGCAATTCATCCAGCAGTACATCTCTCTGCATTGATGTCCATTTTGTTTATTCTTCTACAGCTTCCTATGCTCTGGGCCTATTGTTTGGGTTTTTGCACGGCAATGGTCTGACACCTTTATTCCTCGGTTCACGTGGCAGTAATGTTTCTGTAGGTGGCGCTTTGTTACTGTACCTGCTTTGTTCCCATGGTGTTCCGTCTGCAGCAGGGAAGACAAAACAGATCCCTGGCCTTAAATTTAAAAATAGTTTCTTCTTCTGTCGACAAATTTTTCCCTATAATAAGCTCAAGCAAATTGGGCTCTGATTGCGAAAATGTGGTCTGACACTAACACACAATTTCCATATTTGAGCCTAATTACAGTATTATATTAAAACATGTGGCACTCATAGCGTAAATGCCCATATATCTGCTCTTTTTTTTTTCCTGTAGTATGGATTCATCTTGATGAATGTAGAAGTATAAAAATATACAAAGTGCAACCATAATACCTTTTTCTCAGTTTAAACAAAATAGCCAAAAACAGCCCTTGTTTTTACGTTTATGGAAATAATCAATCTTGTAGGTGTTCTTGTAGGTAGTAAGTGTATTTTGCAAAATTAAAACATTTAGCCTGCTAATTCAGTTTCTTTATGTCCTCTTTTCCCGCCTTAGTTGTGACAGGGGCCACGGATGGGATCGGGAAAGCTTACGCAGAAGAGGTAAGATTCCTCAGATTTTTAATCTTGATTTCAATCAATCACACTTTTATCTATAAACTGAACTCAATTTAGATGGAACAACTGATGAATAGATTACATTTTGGCCATGAGTGAATTTTAGACACAGTGGAGCTGTGGTTTGTGCTGGGATTGACTCTGAGTCTGGGGCCTTTCTGGGTGGAGTCTGTGCCTATGTCCCCCCCCATGCACATTAGCTCATTAGCTCATTAGCTAAATTGCTGACTTTAAATTGCCTATAGCTAAGTCTGGCTCTTGCCCAAATAAAGGTCAAATTGTCACCGCCCCCCCACGACCTTATGAATATAAGCAGTATAAATAATGCATTCATTATCACGCCAGGCTAAATGAAGGAAGCGGTGTTTGTCTGCTGCCTCTGCGTCGCCTTTTATTAACCCTTTTATTGCATTTGTAAGCTTGCCCGCAGAGGCTTTGCAACTGTGCTGATCAGCCGCTCTCAGGAGAAGCTGGATGACGTGTCCAAAGCGATCGGTAAGTTGCATGTGTGTTGATGTTGATTTTATTTATTTATTCTTTTTCTCTGAAAACAGATAGTATATATGTGATGTATGTATGTAAATAATGACAGAGATATTGCCAGACGTGAAATGGATGGAAAGTAGAGATTCTTGTGGATGGTATAAATGATATAAGTCACAGCGAAATACGGCATGTAGCTCGGTATGACTGTTCAGTCCATCGGCTCCATTAATCCCACATCTCACAGTCAGGGGAAATCAACAGCACCGGTGGTCCAAAGGCACCAGACTAATTTGTTAAGTGTGACAGCCACTCGACTGGAGTTCTGTCTTAATGATGCATGCAACTTTTACAGTCTCATTCATCCTGGAGTTGAAATGTTGTATCCATATTGCACTGTGTGGCCAAACGACTAAAGACCCGATGATGTTGCATTGAGTTATGTCTTTTGCACAAGTGATGCTTTATGGAATGAAGAAGTAGAAGGAGCCATGTGCTTTTGGCTCTGAGGCATTAAAGCCTCCTGCTGGAGCTGAAAGTTAATCTGTCCAATTAAATCAAAGCTTTCTGTTGACGGAGGGATATCTTCATCGATGGTGAAGGATTATTTCAGGGCCTAATCATTTTTCCCTTCCTCCCTCCAAGTTATTGTTTGTTACCACCATTCATAAAAGCGTTCACATAAGAGTGAATCCATGTCTGGTATTTATTGTTTCTCAAAGCGTAAATAAAATTCATATTTGTGCCCTCAGCAAGCAAATTTGGTGTGGAAACCAAGACCATTGCAGCAGACTTCAGCTCTGTAGACATCTACTCAAAGATTGAAGAGGGACTTGCGGGGCTGGAGATTGGAGTACTGGGTAAGACTGCAGGAGGACACTTCTCATAAAATAAATTGAAGCTGCTCATATGAAATGGGAAATTCAATCTAAAGCAATGCATATATACCGCAGGAATGGTATGTAATACTCTGTGATAAATGTAAGTTTGTCATATCTTCATGAGGGTTCATTTATCCCAACTACTTCAGCCCTTTGCTGCCCTCTGTAGATCAGAAAGAGGAATAACATGCCCAAATCCACACATTGAAATATTCCCTTCTTACTCATCCATCACTTTGTCACATTGCCGCATACTCAGAAAGCCAGAGTGTTGTTACAGTGTTATAAAATACTGCTATTTTTCTTTTAACAGTGAACAATGTTGGAGTGTCTTACAGTTACCCTGAGTTCTTCACCGATATCCCCAATCTTGACACAGTAAGTTAAAGGTTTATTCTATATTTCGTGACCGTATAAATGGCATATAAAGAATAAAATTGTAAAACATTTAATATATCTTTCTTATTAACATGAGGAGGGCCTTTGTGGTAGAGAAGAGTCTTAAAGTTTGCAAACTTTCGGGCAAATGAAAAAAATTTAAAATTAAAAATAAGCTGCCACAAGCTAGTAGTCATAACAGACCAAGTAAGGCTGTAGCTGCAAAACCTCTGAATGTGGGGAGTCAACAGTCTTTAGCATTTCCGAGAATCATTTCTCCCATCTAGTGCTTTAACAAATCAAAGTCTGTAATATCAACAATATGGAGAAGTGAATGTACATACATTGACCAGACTGTAGTGACGCTGCTGTTCCTCTTGTTTCAGTTCATCGACACAATGATCAACATTAACATAATATCAATGTGTCAGGTGAGTGATGTGTTTCCTCTTTAACAGTACAGGATTTCCTCTCTGGCCCTGTTCAGGTCTGAAAAGGTTCAACAGACACGAAAGCTAATTTCTAAGTGTAAGGGCTGTGAGAATGTAGGACCTGCATGGGGAGTCATGGTCTCCGTCACAACAACAGAAATGGACTTAGAAATGTTAAAGTTCTCACTGTAAAATCTGTGTTATGTTAATAATGCTTAGATTTTCTATGTTACTACCACAGAGAAGTAACAAGACAAAAACACACACATGCACATACACACAGTCCAGTGATAAATTGTAGTAACTTCTATCCCTTATTGCCATATTGGTCAGTTCCCATAACAACAGCTTAATTTTTGTCATTTATATCATTATCACTCCCTGACTCTTTGTCTTCCTTCTCTGATCACCTCTTCACACACACTCCACACAAACCAATGTGTATGCACTCCTCCACACACTTATCAACAAACCCACACATCAACATGCTTTTTTTTTTTTTTTTGGTCCTCTAATCATTTTACTCTTCAGTTTCTCACAATCCATCCTCTCTCTTTTTCTGTCTCTGTTTCTCCAGCTGACACGTCTTGTTTTACCCCGAATGGTGGAGAGGTACGTTTTTGTTTTATGGGAAATTGTCATTCTTTTTGTCATTCTTTAACATTCACAATATGATGTTCAGTGCAACAATTCATTTCTGCTCCCTAAAGGTAACCAGCTCCCTGCTGGTTAACTTAAGTTAGCATGAACACTGGTATCATGGGAACCCATCTCATTTGGATTTGTACATAAGTATAAAATGCTTTATTAATAGGGAACCCAAACTTCTTCACATGCTCCCATTACTTTTTAAAAAGGTTTTGTTATAATATTTTTTTTTCCTGGCCTTGTTAGTTAAGACAGCTTGAAGATTGTTTGAGGGGGGGTGACATTCAGCTGGAACGCTGGAACCGAACCAGCGTTGCAGATGAGGACCTTGCAGCATCTCAATTATGGGGCATGTGCTCTACCAACTAAACCGCCCCACTACAATGACTTTTTAGATACATAAAATAAAGTAGCAACTGATATTATTATTGAAAAAAGGCTCCTCGCAGGCAGAAGGTTTGCTTTCTGACACCTTTGTCTGCGGCATGTTCTTACTATCTGTGCCTCATCTTCCTGCCACAGTCCAAACACATGCACATGTCTCTAGATGTCTGGCCTGCAATAGCCTGGTGACTCACCCACGGTGAGCCCCACTGATGGATAAGCGATACAGATGATGGATGGAGATTTAAACTAGTTCGCCCTAAAGCAAGAGCTGATTGTAAAGGATCTCACCAATTCAGTGAGGCAGCCACAATTGTTCAACACTGTAAAACGTGCATTCATATTTGACATTATAACTGGCCTTCAAATTATTTTTTGCAGTAGCGCTCCACAATAAAAGGTTTAAATTTAAAGGCTTACAGTTCTTTGAGAAATGAAACATACTGAACCATCTCTACTGGTGGGAATGTAATGGAATTTAAATGTATTGAAGTGTTATAGCCAATTTAAGCAAATTTTAAACAGTTTCAGCTACAGAAAATAAAGTTTACCTTCACTTGCCTGACTGTCACATACGTGGACAAAAATTATTTCTCAAAATATCATCCACCTGTAGTTTAGATGGAATCTGGTATGAAAGCACCACAGACTGGAGCGAGAATATGATCAGATAGTAAATATTTAGGTATTGATATTACTGCATGTTAGATCTTATCAAAATCTACCAATTCCGGTTTGATATACAACAAGAGCAGTTTTCAGCTCAGCTTGCGAGCGTACACAAGGCCCCTTGTTCTCTGATCATCCTAGAGTTGATTTCAGGGTGAAGTGTTAGATCGCACGAGAGAATAGGGAAACGTGCAACAGTCTCTTTTCAGAGTGAAAGAGCATTTGCGTCTAATCCTGTGTTTTCAGGAAGAAGGGGGCCATCCTCAACATCGCGTCTGGCTCCGCACTGTACCCTGTTCCTTTTCTCACTTTGTACTCTGCCTCCAAGGTAATTGCTATACATGATTTATGACTTTTTATTGGAGTGTTAACTCAAGTGTTATCTGTAAATGCATCTCGGCATCATATACACTGTGGTCCATGAGGAGAAATCCATCTTTTGTTTTCCTCTAAAGAATTATTCTGTTAGCCAGCTGACCGTGAGAAAAGAAAAACATGACTGATGGTTGAAGGCATAAATTGAGGGAACGTCTTCCCTGCTCCTTACTGTTTTAAATGTTGCATATAAAAGAGTTGGCGACTGACTCAGGTCCTCAGGTGGTTTACCAATTAAAAATGTTTATGGGAGTGAGTGGCATCGTAATATTTTTCAACCATCTCATGTGTGTTATTTAGCTTAAAAACCAACCTGTTGCTCACAGTTCTACCTGACTAATTTGTTTGCATTTTCACACTGGGTCATGTTTATCTACTGAATCCTTCTTTCTGTGGTGCAAGTTTAAAAGTGCACCTAAACTTCATGCAGGGCAAGTCTTTAGTTCGATGCTTGATTTAATATCCGCTATAAGTGCTATTGTTGTTAGATTACATTGCACTTTTTGCACTACATTGCCTGACTGTGTCCTCGTACAGGGATTTGTGGACTACTTCTCTCGGGGACTTCAGGCAGAGTACAAGAGCAAAGGTATCATCATCCAGGTAAATAAGGAACCAACAAAGTCTGGTGCTTCGTAATTACAGTCAGAAATACAGTTTGAATGTTTTTATAGGATTAAGAACTGCATCAACTGTAAACTGATGTTTTTTTTTTTTTTTTTTTCAGAGCGTTGTGCCATTTTATGTTGCAACCAAACTGAGTAAGATCCGCCGTGCTACATTGGACAAGCCAACTCCGGAGCGCTACGTCGCAGCCCAGCTCAACACTGTAGGGCTACAGACTCAGACCAATGGCTACCTGCCACACGCCCTTATTGTAAGTTTGGATGTGTGTGTCTAGAAGCAGTACATGTGATGTGATTTTGATGCCAGCATAATATTTTTGGAACTTCAAATGAGGCACACACATTCTCGAGATTAAGTTTTTGTGTTTAAGGGTGAAAAGTCAACGTCACTGCAATCTCACAAAACCTGATTATGGCCTCATAAACCCGACGAACACTTTAGGGGGATTTTCATTCAAATTTGGTAAAAAAGCTCACTTTGCCTCAAGAATTATATTTTGAAGGTGAAAGGTCAGCGTGACCCTATAAAACACAATTTAGCAACACTTGAAATGCACCTTGGGTATAATCTGAATGGCAGTATAAGACAGGAGAGCACAGCTGGAGCACATGACGCTGATACCATTCAAGCCCAGATCAGCACTTGGTGGGCAACACTTGCTTTTCAGGTTGTTGTAGTCTGTCATGGGAACAGCCCCGAAATTTCATCTGCGATTTCGCTTTACACTAAAGAGCCTCCTCCCAGCTCATCTCCATTCACTGAATTAATGTTGTGTTAACAGTCGCCCAAGCAGCTGTCAAAAAGTAAACATCCATGGGAATAATGGGGTGGGATGCTTCACTACCTTGCTGCATCTTCTGCATCCCAACACTAATTATTCTGTCGGGACACAAGCATCAGAAATGAGACGGAAACACAAAGGTAGTTTGTCAGGAGACGTCTTTAATTTAGCAGAGGTCAAGGAGAGCAACAGCCATTTTCTCCTCCATGTTTCCCCAAATTGCCTCAGATTTTGTTGAACCATGTGATCTGAATATTAATGAATATGTTGACATACACATACATAAAAGCACCATCCATTACAACATCCATTCATTAATTTTCTACCGCTTATTACGTTGTGGGGGGTGCTGGAGTCAATCCCAGACAGAGATGGACAACCACTCACACTCAGACCTACGGACAATTTAGAGTCACCAGTTAACCTAAACATGATGTCTTTGGACGGTGGGAGGAAACCCATGCATGCACGGCGAGAACAGGCAACCTCCACGCAGAAAGGCCCCAGGCTGGGAACCAAACTCACAACCTTCTTGTTGTGAGGCAGCAGTGCTGACCACTATGCCACCGT
Organism: Remorina albescens; assembly: GCA_034769265.1. Taxonomy (NCBI): domain Eukaryota; kingdom Metazoa; phylum Chordata; class Actinopteri; order Carangiformes; family Echeneidae; genus Remorina; species Remorina albescens. Next base: position 14,671,594 of record CM068479.1, read on the forward strand.
GCTGCCCTACAGCAAAAAGGGCCTTTTGCTGATCCTGTGCAGATAATATAAAGTCAGCATAGACCATCCTGTCTCTGTCATCAGCCCCAAACCACAAATTGCAGGCAAACAGTGTCTGCTGTGATTATGTGATAATCCTTCCAACTGTGCAGCACAGCTCTGTCCATTTTCCAGTAATAATCCACAGTCCACCAGTTTCTAATTTGGACCAGTATTAGGCTGCGATATGCAGCCTCCTGTATATTCACACAGAACATTATACATGTATGTCTTATCATCTTTATCCTTATACTACATTTGGCTTTGTATCAATTTCTGTCTTTTGGTTGTATGATTAAGATTTAATCATCAAACAGCCTAAATAATATAACTACATGGATATGGAAGAGAGGCAGAAATAGATTGTTTCAGTTTTATGATGTATATATGTGCAGTGAGACAACACAGTGGGTGTAACTTGAGAGAATGGCAGACAACAAATGCCAGAGTTTACTTTTGTACAAACTTGCTTGACACAGTTGTTTCTCCTGTGGGTTGGAAATGAATAATGAACGCTCATCTGTTATTTGTAAATGCCACCAGCTGACCATGTAATTCCCCTCTGCAGGGCTGGGTGACTGCAGAGCTGCTCCCTGCCAAGCTCGTCACCAGCTACAATGTGTGGTTTGGTTTAAAATTTCGCGCTCGTTACCTCAAGAAGCAGAAGCAGGGATAGATCAAATCAGCTGCTGCAGAAATGGGAGACCTCGAGCCAATGACTCCTCCAGCTATCACCAACACCACCATCATCATCTTTGCGGACCAAGAAGAGAAAACGTGACAGTCTACGAGCAGTGTCTCAGTCCCGGCCCCGCCCCTCCCCTCTCTGATGCTCCTATTCATAGATGATGTGAAGTAGTGACATCAGTAGTAGTGCTGCAATGGCTGTAGGATGATTTCAGTCCAAAACTGTGTGGGAATTACTTAACAAAATGCTTCAGTTTATTGATCAGCTTTCATGGAGGGAAAACTAACATCAAAACAAGCAGCCTGTAGGGGAGGGAGATGCAGAAAATTTGGGTGTGAGATTGGAGGCATCTGTACGTGTGTGTGTGTGTGTGTGTGTGTGTGGACGAGCTTAAAGCTATTTAGTAGAACACTTAAAAAGAGTAATTACTTGCTGTTAACACTCTCTAAAGCATGTAAATCGTGTGAGATCATGATTATTGACGTAATTGTTTCCTAATACATCATGTTTTAAAAATTTCATAACTCTGTTTCAAAGTAGAGAAGGGACTCTCCATCAGTTTTCTAAAGCACATTGTATTTCATCTGTTGAGAAACTGAATGATGAATAGCCACAGAGGGAGAAGCTTTGTGTTACAGATTATTAAAATGGGTGCTTTGTTTTCGTACAAAATAGCTTTATTTCAAATAATTCCTATAACTGATCTTACTGTCTGAAATTCTTACAGAATACAAGTGATCCTGTTGTAACGCAGTGGAGGTGTCAAGTCCACTTGAAATTTTTCACCCATGTTCTTGGATTATACCTAAAGTGTTCAAACTACATGCACAGAGGAGATGAAACCAGTGAGAAACTGTAGAACTTATGATCCACGTCTTTGACTTTACTTCCTGAAAACTCCATGTATGTTCCGTTTTTTCTTCTTATGGTCTGTCAGTTGGTTGGAAGTTTATATTTAATTTGTCTTGGCTTAGATATTATCTTTAACTTGTACTGTATTAATCCCAATGGAAATGGTAAATTTACTCTAACTTTTACTGACTGTTGGTGCAACAGCTGGGGACCAAATTCACTACGAAGTCTAGTGCTTCTCTCAAGGGCAGTGGCATTAAGCATTTGGTATATTCCTAACACCTTGAAGGCATGTTGTTTATTAAAGCCAAACTGGATATTATTATTATGTCCACAGACTTGTAAATTGTTTATTTGTCCCTCCAGCCTATAATAAAAATGCTTTTCAAATCTGTCTCCTGACTGGTCTTTGGTCTTGCTTTTTGGCCAAATTCTGCCTTATTTCATGCTAAGATCTGATATGAGTATAAGATATGTTTTTATATCAGATTTGGGCTGGTAATTTGGATTTACTGTAGATGTGATGTAGCTTGAAGTTAAAGTCATAAACAGTCTTACAGTCTTAAATATTATCTCTGTCAGGGCTACTATCACTGTTAAAAATAAAAAAAAGGCCCCCAAACTCTATTGTGTAAAACCTTCTCCATAACTGATATTTCATGTCATGTTATATTTTTTTTGGTTTGTTTGTTTTGTTTTTTGCAATCTACAGCAGCTTAGGTAACATGTATAATATTTTTATTTTTATTTTTTGAAATTTCTACAATTTTTTTTTTTTTCATTTTCACAGTCCATACAAATGCGGTGACTTTTCAAGTTCTTCCTCCTCCCTCCCAAACATCACCATCCTAGTTCCCATGCCAACAGTTTCTGAGAGATTATTCCGGTGCACTGGTATGGAAGCTGCGGAAATGTGTCATCGGCGAGAATGTAGGAGGAGAGAAGAGCACTTTGTGGAGAGGGATGCCCAAAGGAAGAAGCGAGTGGGTTGGCAGGGATGTATATAAAGAAGAGCTCAGCGTGCTCCAGTCCACAGCTCACTTGGACTCACAAACGGAGACTCTGATTTCACAGCCGACTTTCAGAGCGAAGACCACATTGGAATAAAGCGCAAAGCAGGAGCTCTCAAATCATCTCTCATCAAGCATCAATACAGTTTGACATTTTTTTCTTCATCTGTCCCAAAGCAGTGGAGGAAGCTGATCAGATAGCCAAGAACATTTTTACAAAAAGGCTTTAAAACCTACTTCCACTGTCACAACTACCCAAGAGCTTCACTGGCTTCACTGGGTCACATTTCAACATGGCAACCAGCATGGACACAATCCCTGCCCATCTGCTGCCTTTGGTGATGGAGGAGTTCCCCCAATCTCTGGCCACAGCGTGTGTCTGTAGAGCCGGGCAACATGAGCCACGCCTCCGCTGCGTGCAGTGTGGCATCATCGAGGAGGAGGAGGAGGACTACTCCACCCTGGAGGAGAACCAGGCACTACGCTCCTTCCTACAGACCGTGGAGAGTTTGAGGAGGAGCACCAGATGAACTCCTCCAGACAAAGTTCTGGTGTGACTGTGACATTTTCGACCTATTTGGCTTTCTGTCTGCAAACAGTTTGGAGACCAACAGAAGTCTGCAGTTTTCAGGAAGAAAGACTGCTGATTTGAAAGCTCTGTGGGTGGGGATATTTTAGTAAAACTGTCATCACTGGTGGGCACAAGATAGAGTCAAAACTAAGAACTGCGACTGAGCAAATTGTTGCTCTGTCATTTTAACATCTGTATTGCTTTTTCTTAATGTCCATATTGTCTGCTGCTAAAATTTGGAATTTAATATATAAAAGTGATATTCTAACATTTCTTTCGTGGTCTCTTCTCTCCATTATGAAAGTAAAAAGTGAAAAGACTGTTTTAATTCAAAAGACACATTAGGCATACTTCATACATCCGATTTACCTATCAATTTTGAGCTAGAAACTGTGTCCCAGCAGAAATGTTGGCTTCCAGACAGCCATTAGAATCTTTCAGGCCTTTCCATGTGGTGGCACTATTGATACACTTTTTTTTGAGCTAAATATCACAAGCTATGCCGTAGACCACAACAACCTCTCCTCCTGCAGCCTCACAGCATATTAACACTCGCAATTTAGAAACACACCCAAGCTATTTCTGATATAATTCAACCATAAACAAACAAAAAAAAATGTTTTCACTTTGACTGTTTTCAAGAAACAAACAAACAAAAAAAAAAAAATACTGAATCATTAATCATGACTGAATACAACATATTAATGTCCCAGCTGTTATGCACTGCAGTCTGTAGCTCTTGCAAGGGAATGAAATTAAACCTTTCCTCTCAAGCTATACTAAATCTATCCTCCAATGACCAGTTCACTTTCATGATCTACGTCTGCATCATCCCTGCAGATTCAACATGTGATAATTTTCTGTTTGAAAAGAATAAACTAGATATTTCTGAAATGGCTATTACAGAATGAATGAGCCAATGTTTATTCTGAATTTTTCCATCATTTTCTGAAAATAGCAAAATGCATTTTTGAAAAATAAGCTTTGCAGATGTCTTCTCCATAAATGGATGCAATTACTGATACTGTATGCCAGCTGCAGCCAGCAGAATTTTTAGTTTTTAATTTAGTTGAGAGAGCATCATTTTAAATAAATGTGCATTCATGAGAAAAACCTACTCATAAATTTTTTCCTAGTCAGTTCAGTGGTCATTTCAGTGGGTTTAATCTGAGGAGGGTTGTGGTAAGGGATGGTTGAGTTGTTCAAAAGACTTGAGTCTGCCTCAAATTTGTTTAATCTTTTACATCAAAATGAAATCACAACTTTATTAATGAAGTAATAAACTTGCTCTTTTAACAAGTGAACTTTTCTCAACAAGATTACTTACATGTTTTAGTATGAGTATTGTCACAACTGTCTCCTGGCAGTAATGTTTGTCTTTTCCTGTTTTATTTTGGTGTTCTACCATTTGTCATGTGTGGTGTCTTTACTTCCTCTCCTCCTGTGTGATTGCCTCCCTCCTCCCTAATGTGTTTCACCTGCGTCTTGTTAACCCGCCTCCCTGTAGTATGTATGCCCTGAGCTCTGTTGTGGCTGTTCCCAGTTTGTTATCTACACTTGAGAGATATTTGCCAGTGTTTTCTGCCTGCCCAACTGTGAATGACCTGCTTTTGACCAGTTTTCCTCTGACCTGCCTGTTCCCGGTTGGTACTGCCAGTTTATCCTGCTCCTCCTGTGTATGACCCTGCTTGTTTCCACGTCCGTACCTCTGCATGATTCTCTGGATTCAGGACTCTGACTTAGCCTGCCTGACTACCTGCCTCACACCTACCCTTGTCTGTACTGTTGCCCGTCAGAACTGCCTACCAGAACTGACCCTAGCCTACCTGACCTATGCCTCTGCCCCCCTCCCATTGGATTCCAAGCCAGTTTCCTTTGGGCCTGCCAAGACTTACTAGTATCTTTGAGTTGTTTAATAAATTATTGTGTTTCCACTTGAAATGTGTTCTTTGGTTGTGCTTTTGGGTCCAAACTCCTGAGACTGGTCGTGACAAGTATTGGTTAAACAATTTTTGCCATTGCTACATGGCTAATGTCTGTACCTCTTACCAATGTAGAAGAAATATTGTGACTTTTGCAGACTCAAATTTTTGACTTCTCTGTGGCTTTTTCAGACCATATTTGACATCTGAATAATGCAAATAGCCAGTTCATTATTTAAATAAATGATATTACGTTTGATGTGTTCTGACAAAGTGTGTTTTGTTGTGATGCAGCCTTTTGTTGAAAATAATTCCCCCCCCATCTGTCTACTCTCACTATCTCATAAGAAATAGACAATTAAAATTTTTGAAAATTGATTAAAAGAAAAACAGCACTTTTAAATTTCCCAAGAGTGGCCTCCATAAGTTTGGGATAACCAAAGCGACAGTCAGATAAGATGCACCTTTACTCATCTTCCATAATGGACATTTTAAGTTTGGCATGATCAAGTTAAATAGAGGAAGGTTGGTAAGGGATGTCACCAAGAACCTGGTGGAGCTGGGAATAATTTCAGAAGGACCACCATCTATTCTGCTCTCCACTGATGCCAGATAAAGCCTTTTCTCAATGGATGTTTTCTAAAAATATAATTTAAAAAATAACTCCTAGGGGCCATTCAGACTGTGAGAGACATGAATCTGTGATATGATGAAACCAAGCTTGAGCTATTTGGCCTCAATCTGATGTTGGAGTGAACCAGACACTGCTCATCACCTGCCAGACACCGTCTCCGGGGGTGTTTTTCAGTAGCAGTGATACTGATGGCTAAGGTTGAGGGGGGAAATCTGTACAGAGCAGAGAGTGCAGAGAAATTAAACCTTAATGAAAACCTGGTCCATAGGTCTCATGACCTCAGGACTAAAGGTTTATCTCCCAACAGGATAATGACATTGAACACACAGCCAAAACAGTGCAGGGGTAGCTTTGGAACTTTCCCAGGCCTTGATACATTGGACAGAAAATCCACTAAGATCTTGCTTTTGTTGTCAGTGGGAAAGGGAACAATGATTGATTTTTTTCTGTAGAGTATGAGTAAAACTCTTTTTTTTATCAGTCTCGAGCAGCTTTTCAAGAACTCTGCTGAAACCTAATCAGCGCACTACCTATAGACAGTTATAGTATAACCATATCAGAACTTTTTCAGAAGAGCAATATTGCTCAGTTGGCGTTGAGTTTAAAGAGTGTGAAGTAAGAGATACACAAAAAGAAACAGCCGTAACATGGCCACTGGCCTCCATACTGCTTTGCACTGTTAAGGCACCATCTGCTGGCAATGAGAAGTCAAACACCTTTTTTCAGTGGATTTGAAAAACCTGCATATGTGCTCATTTTGGTTTAAAAACTGATCTGTGAATACCATTAAGTGGCCAAGCTAGAGTCTTGACTTCAACCCAATCCAACCTCTCTACAGGGGCCTAAACTAGGCTGTCCACCAGCAGTCCCCATTTGTATGCAGAAAATACCCAAATGTAGGTGTGATGAGCTAGTGGCGTTGTCCTCAAAAAGACTTACTATGATCAAAAATGTATTTTTGCTTTGTCATTATTGGATACTGAGTGCAGATAAATTTGAGTTTTTTTTATGTAAATTGAAGTAACTGTGGAGGCCGCGTGGGTTTCCTCTGGGTACTCCGCTTTCCTCCAAACATCTCTTCCCAGGCATCATGTTTAGGGTAACTGGTGTCTCTAAATTGTCTGAGTGTGATTGTGAGTGGTTGTTTTGTCTGTGTGTTGGCCCTGTGATGGATTGGCAACCTGTCCAGGGTGTACCCCACCTTTGCCCAGAACGTTTGCTGGGGTTGGCTCCAGCATCCTACCCGTGACCTGGAAACAGAAAAGCAGAAGAAGATGGATGGATGAAGTAACTGTATACCTTCTATCCCCCAAAGTAATGGAAGGGATGTTTATGTACAATTCTCCAGGTAATTGGAAAAGGAACCTAAAGTCCAGTAACTTTGCTGTGCAAAATGTACAGTCGTACATTTTGCACTACTTTTTTGTACCTTGTTTTTGACAACAACTGAGCTTGCTCAGGCCTGTGCTCGCTCTCACAGAGGTAAATATTTTGGCTGTGCTGGCTGCCTGTTCTAAACACCATATGTGATCAGTTCATTTATAGAAATTCTGTATTTCATATTTGGGAGATTATAAAACTGTCTAAAAATAAAACTTAATTAATAGCAATTATGGAACACTCTCTGTTTGTCCATACTTATCCAGACCTCAAAATTACTAAAATAATTTCCATACTGCATAGGAACCCAGTAATACTGAATTCATTGAAATATTTCTCGAATATTTTTCAGTTTCCTGAGACAAATCTAAATCTTCAACTATGAAACATGAAACAAACGCAGTGCACATGAGAACAAACTAAACTACGCTGGAAGCTGCAGGGTTTTTTCAACTTTTTGAGTGGAGGAGTAGAGGGAAAAAAATTACTTCATGAGAGACGAGCAATGTTGATAATTATGACAGAAAAACATAAACAGATATTTTGTGCTAATTTCACTTAACTGGACTGAGTTTTGCCTTTGTGTTGTAGTATCTGCAAGTCCATGTGTAAAAGTAGCACTTTTACACAAAAAGAGACAAAAAGAGACATACAGCAAAAACAACAATATATAAATCTATGGGAATTACTGTGTGGGTTTTTCAATATTTATTGGAATTTTTGAAAGAAAAAAATTATAAATTATAAAATATTTGGCAAATTTGTTGTAACCCTAATTCTTACTACTTTTTGTTTACACAGACATGAAAAGATTACATGTATTTCTATATTTCCTGCAGCTTCTGAAAGATTTAAGACTTTTTTCCATGGTCAAGATCAGAGGTAAGGGGATTAGTTTACCCATCAACAGAAAATAAATGAATGAATATAAACACTGTGTATACAAACTTCGCAATTCATTGTGCACCATTATGTTTATTTTTAAATTCTAAGGAAAACAAAATGGTACTGTACCCCTTTTGGTCCTTTCCCCGACATTGTTATTGTAATAAAACGAATACCTTTGAATTGTAGACTATAAAAACAAATATAAAATAATCTATAAAATTTTGATAATAAATAATCAATTAATTTGGAAGATATTCATTCATTCATTCATCTTCAACCGCTTATCCATTTCCGGGTCGCGGGGTTGCTGGAGCCAATCCCAGCTCACTCTGGGCGAGGGCGTGGTATTTGGAAGATAGATGCATCCAAAATCAAAATCATGTTGCGGCCCTAGTTAAGGCTGAACTCTAACATTTAAATGGCGGCCTTGTTCACACAGGAAGTAGTTGGTGGGTACCATGAATAAATCACACCCTCTTCCTCATGGTGGGCTCTTCAACTGTTAAGACGCTAACTCTCTGCCTGTTGGACAACTCTGCAGTTGTTCCGTTTAATGTACCGGATCTGTGGCCGGTACGGTGGCCTGAGGTCGGCTCGGCGGAGGAATAATCACGTTGGTTCAGACACGCTCACCTGATCCTCACATCAGACTGTGTTCCGGATAACAGCCGTGAGGTTACACCTGGATCAATGGATACTCCAGACCCAAAGGATTTTCATTTTATTTGATTTGATTTTTGATTTTTTTTTTTTTTTTGTATTTCTGGCTTCATGCACTGGGGCAGCCAGAACAGAAACAGTGGGGAATGACATGGGGCCGATCACACCGGCCGGAAACGAGCAGGTGTCTGCCTCGAGGACCTTATCGCCTCGTGTTTATGGGGCGCGCGCTCCCCGCACCACTAGACCAGCGTCCCAAACCCAAGAGTTTGGCCGTCCTGCTGCAGGCTCTGTTCCCGCCCGTCACATCACCCAGGTAGGTTTTTAAATACATTTGGTCTTTTTGTGCTGATGTAGACTGCTGTGGGGTTTGAGTTTTATGCGCGTGGTGACGTCACTAACCTGTGACGCACCAGGTACCCTCCGCCATGTCACAGCTGAACTCTTGCTGAGGCCTAACTTGTCCCCTCCACGTCCTCAGTGTAAGTGCAGGAATTGAGATCTTGTGTTGATTCAAGTGGCTGGGCTTCTTTTGTGTGTCGTGGTTGTTAAACGTGTACCGTGGAGGTAAACTAATATGACAACACTGAGGCACAGAGTCTCTGTTTTTGTCCACTTACAGCTGCAAAAGGGTGTCAGACACCGTAAACCGGACCTCGGTGGATTTATGGAAGCTTCATTTTATGTTTGAAAGAACAAAAATATTTACAGTTTATTCCTCTATACAGACTAGATTCACAGAAAGAGTGTGAAGTCTTGAAAGCATTTCTGCAACCCCTCGTCACACTGCGTCTTTCACAATGAGACGCTATTGGATTTACAGTAGATCAAAACAATGTATATCTTCCATCCAGACAACATTAATTTCAAGACTTAGTCCCCACCCAACGCCACATTGGACAAATTGTAGATCCTACACCACTGTATTAGACAAAACTGGAATACAGACTAATCAAGGGAAGCTGAAGGCTCCTTAAGATCCGGGTCAAACAAGACAAAACAAGCCAGAACACTAAGACTCAAGCTTTCCTCAGTTTTTCCCTTGACTGTGTGATCAGAAGCTAACTGAAGCAATGCCTTCTATTGATTTATACAGTAATGAAATATGAATAATTATGTCAGAGGTACAAGTAATTTTATGCACATTTCCCCCTTAACTGGCTGTTGCTGTTTTTTTATGGAAGTCTTTCTGTTTGCTCACTGCAGAATTTGCTCCTGTATGGAGAGAAATATTTTACATTTACGTTAGGGACGTCAGTATAGTTATTGTCTTGGACACAGCTCATTAACATAATTAATATTTGTTTCATGAGACACATGAGAAATGTGCTTCTGTCACACACAAACTAGGTTCATTATTTCTCCTCTCATTTCATATTCAGTGAGTAATACAGAATCATTGAAACTTTGTAGAATCTGTGTACTATTACTCATAATTGCATCCTCACTGCTCACCATTGTCGCCGTAATATCCCTGCGATGGGGGTTGTCTGCTGCATGTCACTATATTTCATGAGACGATATAGCTGCTGAGTCTCAGCCTGTTGCTGCATATCAGGTCGGCTGCTGGGTTGACACTTCTCCAACTCTATTCAATAAAAAATATATTCCCCTTGAGGTCTCAGGTGCCCAGCTGGGGAATGGCCATGTGATGGTTGACATCACTCGCCGATTTGCTAATTTGCTGTTGCAAAAAACTTGCTGCTGCCACTGCTGCTCGCTTGTAGCACTTCATAAACCCCACCATTGCCTCAGCATCCACCTGTAGGCTCTGATTCTATAAGCCCCCACCGCCTTCCTGGGGGAGGTTTATTATCGTCACTTCCCAGTTGTTGCTGAGCGGAGGTTTGAGTTTGCTTATGAGGAATGACAGGCTTACAGTCTAACACCAAATATCAACTGTAAATGTACTCTTTCTTCGTGTAATAAATCTGCTCATGTGGGTTGGCTGCCTAAAAAAAGCTGCATCTGCATCTAGAAAAATAAATATGATCTTTTTATCTGACTATTTACCAAGTTTTTGAAGGACAGTTGAATTGAAAGAAGCTGCAACTGCTCAAAATGGCGATTCACACGGGCTACTCTGGAGATATTCCTGCTGAAATGCACTTTTGTATTCATAGGATCTTGGGGTATAGCCCTCACCCACATTTTATTTCCTTTTGAAAGTATATCTTTACATAATATAATATTTATACCAGACACAGTCATGGAGATCAGGCAGAAATGCTGAAAATATTTTGGATGCCACAGTGTTTTCATTCTCTCTCACTAACGACACACAGTTCTGTGGATTGTTGTGTTGCGGGGATGAAGAGCCTAAAATAATGCCAAACAAATGGGCTCTGTGGATAGTTGCATGTTATGAGCGCCAGTCCTCATTATCCCTCTGTAGGCTGCTCACTGAGCTCATGTACGTACATGATTGGACTTGCCCTTCCATTTCACTTGTCACGCTGCAAATTGCTGCCACGTTGGTGGGTTCACTTCATTTGGGCAAGGCATGCTATTAAGGGGTTATTTGTATAATTTACCACTTCTAATTCCAAGTTTCAGCCATATTGGCGGGAACATTCAAGAATAAATTGAGTGTGAAAATTTAGAGGAATTAATGTTTGCTGGACTGTGAGCTGAATGCGCACCCGGCCACCACGAGGACAAGAGTCTGGGAAGGATTTGTACGTTAAAGGTTGACTTAGCAAAGACTAGATGGCTTGCAAGTGGAGCAAAAACAAAAGCTAAAAAGAAATTATTTTTGAAAGATACAGAAGTTTAAAAATGTGTTTTATTTCTGGAAACATAATTACGTAGGTATCAGTGGTGCAAATAGGAGTCATGACTTTGTGAATTAGAAATATCCAAGTAGAATTAAGTTAGTCGTTGGTTTAATAGCCATGACAAACACGATATGTACATTTCCAGGAAATACCTAGTCATATATATATATCTTATTAAGCAAATTTTCTTCACTAAATGTCCAAATGAAGTCCACATCTTTTTCGTTATATTTGATTGGTGGGTTGATTTTTAGATGATCAGCCACATATCTATTTTAACGTCTGCCCTTTGCGTTTGTCATCAACCAGATATCCTGCTGTTTTGAATGCTAATATTTATTTCCTGTGGGTTGTGAGTGGTTTGCCCTTGCAGTATCTGATGGGCTCCTAAATACTTATACTTGTTTTTATTAACATCCAATAACTGGGTGGTGTTTCTCAATGCATGCAAATTGTCCAGAAAAGAAGCTCTTGTTTTCACATCCCGCTCAAACTGCACATCTCTTGCAATTGTAACCTGACTATTGCCTCTGTATAATCTGTCTGACGTCATTTGCATTTATCATCAGCATTTCACACGTTTAACCGAGAGGACAGAAGTAATGAAAGTTATCAACAAGAGCTACAGGACTAAGACGAGACAACAAGAATTTGAAGTCCTTTTACAAGCCTGTGTTGTTTTTTTTTGAGGGGGGGCCCTAATTTGCAGCCGGTTCCATTCTGAACAGGTTACTGTTAGAAACCCAAATTTATTAAGGTCCGAGGTTAATGTCTTTTATTGAACCTTTTATGCCTCTTCATTAAGTCTTATTAGCAAAAGATCAGTTTGAAAAATTTAGTATGTTCATCTCTAACTAGTGCTGCCTGTTTAAATGACCAAAATCCCCGGGGATTAGATTATATCAACCGTAGCTAATTAGCTAATGTTAATGTCCTAACAACCACACTGTAACTTTGGTCTGTTGGTAAATGTGCTCTCTCCAAGTTGCTGACTGTACTCTTCCAATGATTGCTCATAAGTGAAAAGACACACCGCTCTGTAACATCCCTCTCCAGCCATGAAGGCACTGTGTCTCTGTTGCTGACCAGATTGACCAGATTTAGGACTGAGCTAGAATTTTAGGAGTTAAACTTCTTCATTATTCATTCGTTCATTTTTGATCACTTATCCATCTGGGTCCCGGGGCATGCTGGAGCCAATCCCAGCCGGTGTGCCGGGTGAGGTACATCTTGGACAGTTCGTGAGTCCTAACCTTAACCTGCAGGGCTGACAGACAAGAAGAGCCAAAAAAAAAAACCATTCACTCCTACTCTCCAATTATTCTACATGTGCTTGTCGTTGGGCTGTGGGAGGAAGCCAGAGTTCCCGGAGGGAGAACATGCAAATTGGGGGTGCATAATAGGCATGATATGATGATTACTTTGGGATCCATTGCTACGTCAGTTACGGATTTCGGTTGGAATGGTCAATTTAGCATTTTATTTTCACGATAAAGACAATGTTTATATTTGGTATTGAATTTTTCTTTCACTAAACAACCATATTTCTTATGTGTGGAGAATATTGTTCATCTCTTTAGCACCACAAGGCCTATGGTTTTAACAAGTACACCTATTATCTTTAACGATTTGGCCATTGCACCTCACGACGATATGGTTTAAATTATAGTTTGATTAACTTTGCAGCGGTATATAAATAATAATAAATATATATATAAATAATCAATACTTTCATTTCACATACCTCCTTATTTAGAATTGCGAACATCCAGTGTTTTAATCGGGTAGTTTGTGAATAATCAGGTGAGTCGGTGTCTTATTGCAGAACAAACAATATCAAACAAAAATCAATATTTCAGATCTTCCACCACTCTGCAACTGCATCCTTCAGCTACATCCTGAGGTGTAGTTGCAAGTTGCAGGTGATAAAATGAAGGTGGTTGCAGGTGTTAAAATGATTTTGGCTTGCTTAATTAATATGAACGTTAATTCATTCATGGTTATTACAAAAAAATAATTTAAGGGGATTGGATATTGATTCAGATACCCCATCTTTATACAAACCAGAAGACAAATTTTAGATGTGTAGCTCTCTTATGTTTACAACCAGAAATATACCCTTACATAATGACACTCCAAGGTTATGTCCCTAGGTTTTTCACCAGAAATACTGCAGTTTTACTACCAGAAATGATGCATATGGGTGTTTTCTATACCATTAGAGTTGCAGCTATGAGTGGAGGCTGGGGTGGAGGCTAAACCACAAAACTCTTCTGGTGAGAATAACACTAGGGGAGTTTGGCATCTTGGTCTTTGTTTATTACATATCTTGCAGTAAGGGGCACTCAGTCACACTGAGCTCAGAACTCCGTAGCAAGGAGTGAGGAATGACCCCTTCCTAAAGCACTCAGCAGATATATGTACGAGGTACAAAGGTCTATGATGCTGTTAACCTGCTCCAGCATACACTGAAATGATCCAGAAAGCCTGCATCATCACCAAAAATACCACCAGTGTGCCCACACGACTATGTGAACAGTATGTTTTTTTTTTTTCAGACAAAGCAGGCAAGTGGTATAAATGCTGTACATTTGGTGTCTGGTGGTGGTGTGCGATACTACAAGATTTTGTATCGAGCCGATACCAAGTAAATACAGGCCGTGTATTGCAGATGTCGATATCGATCCCGATACTTTTTATTGATTAAGGTGGATGTATCTTCAAAGTACTAAATCTGAATGAATTTTTCATAATCCTGTGGATTATTAATTCGTTAAAACCCAGGACAGAATTTGTTCCCGCTGTACTTAACAGCTTCTTTGCAGATTAGACGTCTTGCCATCGTTTCATTATCTTCTTGAAAATACTACCACACGGCGCTCCTTTTTTGTGGCTCTGCCATTCTTCCAACTTGTTACAGCACATGTGCTGCTGAGGACTGGCAGTGGGGCTGCTGAATCACGTGATGGTACAACATCTAAACATGAGAATGAGTGAAGTGTGTGCCTGCCGGCTCCGTGCTGAGGAGTGGCCCTCACACAGACACTGGCAGCCAGGTCGTCTCCCTGATGAAACTGCAGCAGTGCTGACACGAGAGAGACTGAACCTGAAGTATCGATATTATTACGCTGGTATCGATCAATATAAATACCAACACTGGTATCAATATTTGGATTGATATTCCAACCACTAGTCTGTGGTGCTGAATTTACAGAAAATAAGGATGAGCGTAGTAGTGTTAAGAGACCAGAAGAGTCATTTTACTTTCTATGATGATATATTTCTCACGTAGGACAGATCATATATCTTTTTAATGTTTTCTTAATCTTTTACCACATTTTTGTCATAAATTAGATCTAGAGGCAAATAACAAGTAGCTTATATTTGTCATTATGAATGAAAGTGACCGGCCCGTATTAAATGACATGTGCCTCATTAATTAAATTCCCAAGAGAAATTGAAGCAATTGATTGCAAACATTCCCATTACCTACAGTAAGCACAGCGCCAACTTTGTAAATAGAAAATTGTTGGGCTTCAATGTGATAACAGAGCGTATCTACTGTGATTTAATGGCAGAGCAGTAGTTTGACTTGTGTTCGTGTTTTCACAATATCTGCAGTTCGCTTCCTCGTTGTATATCAAAAACTATTTTAATTTTTACCTTTGTTGCCATTAGGGTAGATGGTGTATATTTGTTTTTTATACCGTCTTGAGAATGAAAATAAAACTTAAATACTTTTTTTTTTTTTTTTCCCATTTCAGTCTTCTCACCATTGAAATTGTGGGCAGCATTGCTAATTAGCCTCATTATAGTCAATTGTTAAACTTCACAGTTGTTGCCTTCTGACTCGATTCCCTTATCTTCACTGATTCACGTTATTTGTGAAGCTTTAATACGCTTTGCCACTCCAGAGATCAGCGGTTTTCTACAGGTTGAAAATTGAGCTTTTAAAGAAGACATTTTAGCTTTTGGCAAAGCAACTGTGGAGTCATTGATGCTGAAAAACTCTGTCATACTCTCCTCAATGAAGGATGGTCATTATGTGCAATGAGACACGCAGGCTGAATCCACCTTGTGCTTTACACTGCATATCCCTGCATGTAGTGTAATAATAAAAGGTTGAGGATTAGGGTCAGTTTGTGGTCACGATTATAAGCTGTCAACTGCAGCTGGAAAATGGTAAACAAACGAGAGCCGCTTTGGAGGTTGAAGGACCTTGTAGTCCTAATTTGGTGATTAATTAAGTATGCTAGTGTTGTCCGCAGCCATGTTACATGTCAGGTGTGGTTCGATGTTACCATTTTTAAAAACTTGCAGTTGCAAACACATTGCTTGACTTGTGCGTTTGTGGCTGACAGTTATTGAGATGGAAAACCTAGGGAAAAAAAAAACCCAAACAAAACAAACAAAACCCTGTTATGCTGGAATTGTGTTGTATTTCGTCATGATACTTGAGGGTTGTGTGTACAAATATCGACCACTATGCTTTGGATATGTAAGAGGAGTAATTGGTTTCCTTTTCCTGGGGCTATAGCCCAGCTGCAAATAGCAGTCCTTGGGAATATTTTCTTTTTACCCCTTGGAAAGTTTCTGGACAATAGTTCTTGGAGGTTTGGTGGTTAAAAAAACCAAAACAAAACAAGATCATTTGTCCTATTTTTTTTTTTCTCTCAATTAATTTCCTCTAAGACACCTGAAACGGCAGCACAGCAGCATAGTGGTTAGCGCTGCTTCCCCACAATAAGAAGGTCACGGGTTTGGTTCCCGGCTTGGGGCCTTTCTGTGCAGAGTTTGTATGTTCTCCCCATGCCTGCGTGGGTTTCCTACCTCTGGGGAGGTCCCGTCTCTGGTCTAGACTGGTCTGGTCTAGTCTGTAGTCTCTGGAGGGGTCCGGTCTCTGGTTTAGTCTGGTCTGGTCCGGTCTAGTCTCTGGGGGGTCCGGTCTCGGGAAGGGGGGTCCAGTGTCTTGTCTAGTCTGGTCTGATCTGGTCTAGTCTCTACTCTCTGCAGGGGTACGATCCCTGGTCTAGTCTAGTCTCTGGAGGGGTCCAGTCTCTGGTCTAGTCTGGTCTAGTCTGTAGTCTCTGGAGGGGTCCAGTCTCTCGTCTAGTCTGGTCTGGTCTAGTCTGTAGTCTTTAGTGGGGTCCGGTCTCTGGTCTAGTCTCTAGCCTCTGGTGGGGCCCGGTCTCTGGTCTAGTCTCTAGCCTCTGGTGGGGCCCGGTCTCTGGTCTAGTCTCTGGAGGGGTCAGTTCTAGTCTTTGGGGGGGCCGGTCTCTGGAGGATGGGTCTGGTGTCTCGTCTAGTCTCTACTCTCTGCAGGGGTCCGGTGTCTGGTCCGGTCTAGTCTCTGGGGAGTCCGGTCTCTGGAGGGGGGGTCCGGTGTCTCGTCTAGGATGGTCTGGTCTGATCTGGTCTACTCTCTAATCTCTGCAGGGGTCTGGTCTAGTCTGGTTTAGTCTCTAGTCTCTGGTGAGGTCCCATCTCTGGTGTACTCTGATCTGGTCGCTTTGCTGTAGCCCAATCCATCACTCGTTTCCAATTAACCAATTAACCTAGACATGTTCAGGTGCCCCCACTGGGAATCGAACTGCGCCCACTAAGGCCAGGTCACCATATTCATTTATTTATTCATTCATGGGTAGGGGGGCGTGCATTATCAGTGACCCCCACGGAGCATTTTCCTGACAGATGCGTTCCTTTTTATTCCGGGAAAAAAAAACAAAAAAACTTTTATGTAAAATGTCGGCCAGTTCTGTTATTCTGTGTTTATAAAGAATTCCGTTTTTAATGTCTAATTCCGTGATTCTGTGATGGCGGATTTTTATAGGGCCCTATTTACTGAATGCCCGGGAAGACCGAGCTTGACATGAGCTTCACAGTGTGCAAGGTTTGCAAAATGAGGATTAAGCACTTGGGGAACCCATGTTTATCTGCACTATTTTCTTTTTTACAAAGAGACACTTTTAATTTTGTTACTTAAGCAATATGTGATATTGCTTTTATGCAACAGTTGCAACAATTCCATCTAAGCATGGATAAATGTTTAAAACTTAATAATTGTGAAAAAGACACTTTAATGTCTCCATTTGTCATTCTGTCTTGCAAAGCAGACTGGAGTAGATCATGAGGATCCTTTGCACACCTATAGATTGAAGCAGAAATCATTATGAATCAAATCAATTTGAATCGAATTGTAGCCCCAAAAATCGGAATCGAAGATTCAAAGATTCCCACCCCTACAAATTACCTTTATTAATGTGCTATTAAGGTTGGAAGAGCAGGCAAGGGCAAATTGTAAGCAAAATCACAGCATTGACATTGGTAATTAAGAGGCAGACAGATAGACAAGAAAAAGGCCAAACCTAAAAAAAGCATGAATTTATAAACAGGCATGTAAAACAGAGAAAAAGGCCAGACAGCCAGCGAGTTGAAAGCTCTAGCAGGGATTGAGTGAGAATGGGCTTGTATAAATACTCAGAAGTGATCAGGGTTTTGGGAGCAGGGGTCCGTTTCACAAAGCAGGTTCAACAAACTCTGAGTCTAACCCTGAACTCTGAGTTGATCTACTCTGAGAATGGAAACTCCGAGTTTTGTTTTGCAGAACAGCAGATTTGAGTTAGTTTGCTCAATTCAGAGTAGTTTCACCTGGAGTTAAGCGCGTGCACCACAACTATAAAAAGACAGCATCAATGGAGCCCTGATTCGACGAGTCACCATGGCAACGGGGAAGAGGAGGGCCGCATTTTTCACCCCAATAGAATTTGACATTTTAATGCGCTCATACGGCGAGTTTGAACATGTTTTTAGAAAGAAGTACAACACTGCTGGAGCTGCAAAAGAGAGGGAGACAACGTGGGACAACATTGCTGCTCAGGTCAATGTGTAAGTTTAAATGTAGTCCTTTGCAATCACAATAATATTACAGGGGAAAACTGCTTGAATGGTAGCCTATTCATTTATTTCATTTAGGTGCAAGCCCGCGGGGGAGTGGCGCACTTGGCAACAGCTCAAGATGAAATATGAAAACTTTGTTCAAACAGGTAAGACCTCGGCATAATCTTATGGGGGTACCTCATTTTGATCATGTTTCTATCTGCCTGGTGGAGCCCCTTCACGTCACAACAGACCTTGTAACTGTAAGTAGGCAATACTCCAAAGATTTTGCCAAATGGTAGTTTAAGTATACTGAAACATATCACTCATCTAGGATGAAGAGCACGACAAAACTGTCTGCTGCCTTTACAGAGGGGGATCCAGAAAGGCCTATAGAGGTAACATCTTGATATGTAACTGATAGTTCTCTTCCCATTCACATTTCTTAACATTGTGTGACATTTAGCCTACACTGAAGTATGAACACATTCTCATCCTTTTTAACAGGGCATGGCTGGGCAGCAGCAGGAGGGTCCCTCAACTTCCACTACACAGATTGACACAGTGAGATGGATGTTCAGTATACACCAGAGATTCATTCTGTGGAATTCATGTGCAACTGTATAATTTAATATCCTCCTTATGCATTCCCAGTTACCAGTAAAAGAGATTTACAAAATTCACCTGCTGAAAAGGAAAAAAAAAAAAAAAAAACGACAAAGAAATGCAATACGTGGACCACCAGATTAGGAGGGCAGATCTAGAAATTGAAATACTGGAGCCCAAGTTAGAGGTGGGTGCATGGTCACAGGTGAATTATGTTAATTATGTTAACTGTTGGAACATTAACTAAACTAGCTCTTGTATTTGTAGGAAATAAAGAAGACCAAATTAAATGTGTATTATGTCTTTATTTGACTGCTGTGGTTATGATGGTGACTTACTCAAGTGCTATGCATCTCCGACGTTGTGCAAAAAACTCCCATTTGCAAAGAAACGCTGCGCAACACACAATTTCTGCTGGGATGTGAGAGCATGACTACGGTTTAGGTTGTGTATGTAGATGATGGACTGTGCCGTGAAATGGTACCACTCAAAAGGATAATTGTCTGGAAATGCTAGAACACCTATGCGTGGTCTGATAACCATCTCCCGACGAATATTTAATTCTCTGCGCAGTAATGCTGCACCTTCATCCACGGGATCTTTATCAAAAGGACATGCCATGTTAGTGAATACAGTCGCCCAATGGACTTCTAATATCGGCCTACTGACTGATTTTTTTTTTTTTTTTTTATTATTAAAAAAAAAAAAAAGATTTTTTAAATAATGGCTGGCAGAATTATGCTACGCCAAAACTCGTGTGGTGACTGAATGATTGAGGAAATCAAATACCGTGTGTGGCTGAAAGAGGGCGGAGTCAGAGAGAAACTCGAGGTTTATTGAGGAAAAACCTGGTCCCGACCAGTTTAGGTTCACAGAGTCTGTTACAACGGTAACTGACCGAGAGCTTAAGTTACCTCTCTCTGGGAAACAGGCTAGAGTTACCCTGCTTTCTCCTGTTTGAGTTACCTCCCTTTGTGAAACGGAAAGTCAGAGTTTCCCTCATTTCAGGGTTAACAGACTTTGAGTTTCCACTAAGCCTGCTTTGTGAAACGGACCCCAGGTGCGTATGTAAGCAAGGATGAATCAGGTGGTAAAATAGCACTGCCATTATGGTGGGGATACCAGAAAAATATTACAGGGTAATAGAACGTGGCAGGGCCTGAAATGTCAGGAGTGTTAGTAGAATTTACAAGTGTACGGAGATGGAATGAATTCAGTATGCACTTTAGTTATGACAGTTTTCTGTCGGGCCATAGAAGGAGGTTATCTAGAGACAGTATGAAGAATGCAAGTCAACTGAATGGTTTTTTTTTTTCTTATAAAAATATAAAATAACTGAGGAAGTTGTGCATAAACAACAAACTGGTGTTTTTCTCAAGGGCAGGTTCTTCTTAGAGTTAAAAAAAAAAGAAAAAAAAAAAGAATGACAATATCGACCATTACATGCAGCAAGATGTGCTGCAGAGTCCCCCTGCCAAACTGATATGAATCACCCAACGTGCCCAAGCTCTACCCTTGGCAAGAAATTGCACAGCAGCTTTTTTATTTTCATCCTCATATTAGGGGACAAAGATAATCTGCATAACTTGAACCTATCTCTTAGTTGGGAAAGCAAATACATGGCGACAGTAAGATAAGCAGCGTGAGCAGTATAGGTGCTTTCATTTAAACTTGGAGTCATTTTTGAAGTTTTCAAATATTTAAAAGCTAGCTTAATTTTTTAAATAAAAATAATAACCCTATACACATTTCTGCAAGTTTTCTGTCATACTGTTATTTAAAGCTCATTCCCTGAGGATGAATTACTTTATAATCTAATATTCTGTTAGTTCCAATTACTTTTCTAACTTCTTTATGCAGTGCCTCTCTGAAGAGTGTTCCCAAACCTGAGCAGCTGTTTTTATTAGCCACATCGTTACATAACCATTTTGAATGGTATGTGTGTGTGTGTGTGTGTGTGTGCATGCGCATGCGCTAAGCATCATCTTGCCTTCACATAAAACCCACTCTTTGTACCCTACAGAGTAACAGCTCTTTTTATCTCCATGACAGCTATTTATTTTATCAGACATTGGGTGTTCCTGTAGAATTGTGTTTCGGGAACATTGCCTCCAAGGATGATCTATTGATAGGTTAGTTGTGCGATTGAAGCAAACAAACGGTAACGCCGTTCAAATGGCACATTCCAACCTCGTAGCCATCTTTGTCTCTGACGAAGGAACATTTGATGGACAAAAGCTACTGGTTTGTTTTCATCTCCACCTCCTTTTCTGCCTTAGTGACAAATTGCCCTTTTGACTTTATACATTTCAACAAAAAAAAATTATAAATGACCATTTATGCCCTGCTATGAAATTAGCATAGCACACATGGCCAGTGTGTCTTGTCAGTAGCAGTGACCCCGTACCTCCTCTGCAATCTCACGTGCTTTCCTTTAATTGCCAGCCCAGTGGCTGAGTGAATTTAGATTATGATATGGACTTCCTGGGCTTTTGGTATGATTGGGTTTTTATCAAATCTGGGAGTGCTTAGAAGAATTGATACAACAGGGGCATTGATCTACATGTTAATCAAAAAGCTGACTGTTCTGAAATTATTAGCCTGCTGGGGGGAAGCTAAATGCTCAGCAGCCCCAGTCTGAGGTCTGACAGGAGACTAAAAACTTGTGCATTTCAAACAGTGTCCTCAAACAACAAGAGACAAGAGTCTCGTACTTATGATCTGACTTTCATTTGCTGTGGGGGAATTTATTCCATTCAGACATGGAATGATGTATAGTTTATAAAGCAGACTTTTGTATTAGATTGGATGACCAATTTGAATGATGCTGCACTGGCACAGTCATGGCTGAGTCATTTAGCATGAATTACAATGCAAAGATGTTGACAAAAGCTATTTTGCAAGGTCACTTGTCATAAAGGATTAAAAAAAAAAAAAAAAACTCAAAGTGATTAATTAACCTCAGAGTAGGTAGGTAGGCAGGGAGAGCGAGAGAGAGGCACTTGTGCTGTTAAACTGTCAAAACAAAACTGTAGAACTGAAATGTTAGTTGATAAATTACTACTTGTCAATTGAGAAGAAATGAATAATCAGCTGCTCATTTAAGTAATTTTCCAATCAAAAATGCCAAATATTTAAAATTTTATCATGATAAACTAGTGTTTTGGAATGTTGGTTAGAAAAAATCAAGCAATTATAATTCATCAACTTTTGGAATGTCAGAGAACTTTTTTGGCATGCGCATTTTGGGCCGAGTCCCAAAGTGTCAGGATTAGTTTGAATATCAGTTCTCTTGTTTTTCTACAGTACCAGAAGCAAAGGCAGCCATATGGAGATATATATCTCACACAGATTACTTAAGGGGCACACTGTAGATGGCCTAAAGCCAGATGCTACAAGCTATTGGACAGATATACAGGATGTTGCATCCCATCCAAGTCAGAAAGTAAGAGAAGCTGTCAGAATTTAACCAGATTCAATTGAGATCTCAGCCTCTACAGACAAACAGTGTTATTTTGCTTTATGGAGAGTGACTAATTATTTCAAAGAACTAGTATTTCTGATGACAACTAGAACATTCTCAGTTATCAGGCTCATTTGCAGTATGTAGTTTATTGTTTTAGCTGTCATTTTGATAATGGCGTCATTGTGAAAGTTTTACTCACCTTGTGATTCCAGCATCGGTTTGACTTTAATTATGGTAAATTAAATATCTTTGGCTTTTTGGCTGCTAATTGGATATTGAACACATCACCTTAGGGTTTGAGGATTAAAAAAAAATCCTTTTACAGATGAGTTAATTGTTTCATTTAATCTACAAAATAATCAGCCGATATGAAAATAATGCCTTGTTGTACTCCATCCATCTCTTCATTCAGTTAAAGTAAAAACAGTGTAGGCCTGAGGTCTGACAAGTAGTCAGTGTGTAAAGGGGTATGGGTCCCATATTAAGGGTCAAGCCAGTAAATTAAGATGATTCAACTTACACTCAGTCTTTCCTACACTCATTTTACTCCCTTTTTTCAGAAAAGAAAGTCTGGTTTGTCCCTAGCACTTGTCTCACTCTCTTCCCATCTGTTTTGGAGGCCATTGCTGCCATTCATCAAGGGCACTTTAAGTGTTCATGAGAGAACTGATTATTCCTCTATTCTCCCACTCCTGTCCTTCTCATTTGATTTCCATCAGTGTGGTCTTGTTCTCTTGCTTTCCCCTTCCCCCCTTAATTAGCCTCCAAGAGAAAACTTTGAGAATGAAGCAAGAAGAGGAGAAATTCCAATTTGGAGAATAGCTAACTCTTCAGAGACATGCTATTTAATTCCTAATTCATCTTTCCAAGGCCACACTGGAAGTTTGAGTTTAACCATCTTCAACACTCATAGATTGAAGTAGTGAATCTGCAGCCAATTTATGAAACAGTGACTAAAGTCTGAAAGCACAGCACATACAAGAATATACACATTCTTGCTCAAAGTTGTTAGATTCATAGAATATTGATCTATAAAAATTCCGCCAAGAATACTTTTGACAACTAACAGACAGTTATTCAAGCAAAAATTTCAATCACTTGAAGCTTCTAGCTTCTGAAATATGAAGATAAGATGTTTCAATGAAAGCTATGGTGAAAAAAAAAAAAAAGAGGATCACCCTTTTGTCGATGATCAAAATTAATCAAATGGTAAATAAAGAGTAACCGTTGAAAATATTTTTTCAAAGACCTGCATATTTGTGCAACTAGTCACTGTAGTTTTGAGTATCCCCTGCTGCCAAACGTCTCTCTTTTGAAACTGGATTGAGTTATTTGAGCTGTGTCTTTGTCAGTAATGTCTCCAATTCTTAGACAGAGAGCATTAGAGAAGAAATGGTAACAAATAAAAACCAAGGCAAATTGTGAAAACATCCAGGGTAGCACACTGACATTGTGAATGTGGATGCAATGCTCATGTGCGTTAATTTGTTTTCATTCGCCTACCCTGTATGTTGCTGTAGCAGAGAATGAGCAAGTTCGAGGATTAATATTGGTGGCCAACCATTTTAATCTTCCTTTAAAGACTTATCACCACATTATCTGACATTTTAGCCTCTCCTCTGAGGCTAAATCCAGACAATGAATAGGATTTAAGTGAACAAGTGAAAGAAACCAGCACCTGAATCAGCCGCCACTCTGTAGTGGAGAGATCACGTAGCTGTGATGATGCCAGGTGAGCAAGAGCACCAGAGGCCTCTGTTCAAACGGCCAGTTTATAGTGTCAGATGGATTAACTGAGGATAAGCAGTCTGCACTATTGCAGACCAGAGTGCTGGGAGGACTTCATGTAATATCAGTAGTAAACGATACTTTATGCACTATCTTTGAAATTGACTGATCTGTAATTATGAAAACTGCACACAAGGAGAGGAAAAGTATAAATGCATTATGAAAATTATAGAAAAAGACCATAAAAAATGCCATTGCTATTTTAAATTGGATGCAGTTTTTAGTTAGCACCACAGTTATACTAGTTATAGTTTACACTCAAAACAGTGTGTGTGTGTGTGTGTGTGTGTAATATCAAAGTTCAGTTGGGTGTTAACATCATTGGACTACACTCTATACTGTAAACACTTCATGTAAATGGTCTTACATCCATGCATCTTCCACAAGGTTTTTTATCTTTATGCACGCCTTTCCAGTATTTCAGTACATCCCCTCTCTTTAGATGAGTCTCTACTAACATTCTGCACACATTACCTGGTGCATTTACATTCATTTAAAAAATATGGTGAATGGGCGATTGCAATCTTTCTTGGAGACGGATTGATAAGGGGACTGATTGACAGATCAGGGGGTGTTGCTACTGCATAATTTATCTACAAAGGCCCGCTGGGGTGTTCACATTGAGGCAAGATAATGTCATTTTGTGCCTAATAAGCTAATGGATCCTAAATCAATTTTTTTGCATGCGTATTAGGTGAACACCAATCCCCTAATGATAATACACAGACCAGTAAATGTAATTTGAGTTTAAATCCACTTGAGCCTCAAAAATCTAGGGGATGGATTATGAAGGAGAAAGTGATTGTTGCAGTGTTGCCTTTTCAGTTAACTCTGGCCCCGGTATTCAGCTGAATCATCAGAGGGATTAGAGTATATTTGCTCTAATTGAGTCACTAAATAGTTGATTATGGATAATGGATAGAAATGACATGCATTGTTATAAATCATTATTTTTGCATTATGGTATCTCAGAGATTTGTTTGTATAAATTCAGTATGATATAAAGCAAAACTGGGCAGCACGTCGGTGAAATGGTTCGCGCTGTTGCCCCACAATAAGAAGGTCGCGGGTTCAGTTCCCGGCCTGGGGCCTTTCTGTGCGGAGTTTGCATGTTCTCCCTGTGCCTTCGTGGGTTTCCTCCCTCTGTCCAGACATGCATGTTTAGGTTAACTGGTGACTCTAAATTGTCTGTAGGTCTGAATGTGAGTGTGAGTGGTTGTCGGTCTCTGTGTGTTGGCCCTGTGATGGACTGGTGACCTGTCTAGGGTGTACCCCGCCCTCACCTAACGGAGCTGGGATTGGCTCCAGCACCCCCCGCGACCTGGAAATGGATAAATGGTTGAGGATGAATGAAATGAACGAATAAAACAAAACCCAAAAGGAAGGCGGAATCTGAATTAATAGCTTACGGTAATTTTTTCTAATTTGGCATAAAAATTTACATGCTTTTACATACAAGGATGAACCGATTAGATGTTGGTTGTCAATATTCCACAATCACAGTGACCTCACTAAACTCGTAAAACCTTGAGGGAGTTTGGCACATGACTTTGGCTTCATAAGGGTCCTGTCACAAAATCACAAAGGTGTGAAGGGGATAAATGGATTTTAAATGTCAAGGGCCCCCGTTTCTAAACAATATGTATGTACAAAAACTAGTTGAGAAGGGTTGTCCATTTAATATCAAAGATTGGCTCTGACTGAGAAAGGGTGAAAAAGTGAATGTGCGTTTCTATAACAACCAATCTTTGAAGCACTTTGAAGACTGGAAAATAGCCTTATTGACAATGTTATAGTTTATCCTGTGAAGTTAAAACTGAAGAAGAAAATTCAAGGACAATTACAATTTGATCTGATTAGATGTTGGTTGTTGCAAACTTCAACGTCATTCATTTTAGTCTTCTGATTGCCTGACTTAGGAAAAAAAAAAGCAGATTGTAGTTAACCTTTGCAGAGAGTTGGACACTAGATTTTCTTTGTTGGTTGTGCTTGGCCATATCTGAGGGTGGAAACTTCTCTGCTGTGACAACATAATTACAGAAGTGACATTTCGAATTTTAAGGTACATTTTATGAATGCAGGCAGTGTGCGCTCCAATCCTGGATCCTGAAAGACCTGCTTTCTAATAAAAAAAAGACAAGAGAATGTGAGTTTCAACAATACGGCACCTTTAGAGAACAGAGTCGCTTTACATTTGCTGAAATTCTACTCTTCAAAATTTAGCAGATCTGTATTTCCATTATCATTAAATGTTTTTCTACCCCATTAGTGTATCTATTAGAGTAATGCAAATTCCTGTGTGTAAATATAGCAACAGTGAATTGGCCAGGCTAATGCTTAATTAAGCAGAGGACTCTACAGCAGATAAGTGACTGACTGTCACTGAGGTTTAACTTCGACTTTCTCTTCAAAGAGAGGAGTCTGAATCATTTTATCGTAAATGCTATCATCTGTTTTCAGCTGGAGATTCTGTGGAAAGGGGAATCTGTGAATTTAAAGGGGTTATTTCATTTTAATTTTCAAGACGTAAAGATGCAAAAACTTTTCCTTGCATGAGACTCGGATAAACGTTGAATATGAATATTGAACCTGATGGATCTTAACATCAAAGAACAAATTAATGCTAAATGCTGAGCCACACTAAGCAGAGTTGGTGAGTATACAATAAACCCAACTAAGGTTAGGCAGGACTTCAGTGTCTCTTTTGATTACTTGTCATTGTGCTGTGCCACAGAAAAGTGGTTTGAGAGCGCCTTTACTGCTTTCTTTCGATAGGGTGAATAGGTTCATCCTTTTTGGCTAAGAACGTGGTGTATACACAAATTTAGAGCAGATGATTCCACAAATTAGGGTCTGAAACTATTTTTGAAAAACTGCCAGTTTGAAAAAAACATTTTTATATGCGCTTTATTTGCCAATTAGAAGATACTGCATGCAATGGTTTGAATATATATATATATATTTTCCAATTAAAGATCTATCAAAAATAATTTAATTAAAATTTTTCCTTCATTTCATTATGTAAGGGTTAGCTTTCAATAGTTTATTTTCTGTCACTAATGGATGTCTTGATTCAAGAAGAAAATTAATTTTCTGCACAGACCCCCCATCTATACAAATGTCCTGGTTATTAAAACCAGTGAATCCTTGAATACAGCATAAAAAATATTTAGTTTTTCTGACATTGCCCAGTTTTGAAGTTGCCAATAATTACTGACTTTATCAAAATTACCTACTCAAAAACATCAACAGAATTAAAACCAACCACATAGACCAGGCGAAGCTCATCCAGACCAGAGTCCTGTCTAAACATGGAGAAGCAGCATTTAGCTTTTATGCTGCAAACAAGTGGAACAAACTGCCAGTGGAGGTTAAATCAGCACCAAATGTGGACACTTTTAAATCCAGGTTACAAACATTTCTTTTTTGTGATGCCTTCATTGTAATCCTTATGTCATTGTCATTGTGTCATTATATTTTTATACTTTGTATAGTTATTGTCTGTCTGTAGTTTTTATTTATATTGTTTGTATTGTATATATTTTTCAAATTTTTAATTTTTTATTACTATTATCCTGATGTACAGTGTGTGTGCTGTGACATGAGAATTTCCCAGTTTGGGATCAATAAAGTATATCTATCTATCCATCCATCCATATATCCATCTAACTATCTATCTTGCGCTTATGCCTGAACCCTGCACTGTACTTAATTTATCAAAACAGCTGCGTATTCTTTTAATTTAATTTGGTTTTATGCATGTCACTGTTCTTACTTTTCTTTCTATGTTCTCTTTGTGTGTAAAGCACATTGAATTGCCTTTGTGTATGAAATCCGCTATTTAAATAAACTTGCCTTTCCTTGCCTAAATTTCTTAATCCAGTTGAAATGGCCATGATCTGAAAACTTTGCTCACAAAAATGTGGCTTAACTCTGGATAGGAATTGCGTCTAGTAGACAATCACCGCACTAGAGCTGGGCGGTATGACCAAAATTCTATATCACGGTATTTTTCAGAATTACTCTGGTTTCACGGTATTTGACGGTATTTTTTTTTTTAATGCGTGATTCAGTGTTGACCACATTTCCTTCTTCTTCTTCTTTGCATTTATTGGCAGATTGCAATACCAGCTTATAGGTGCATACCCTCACCTACCGTACCGGAGTATGTAGAACGGGATCCTGTTTTCAGTAACACACAAAAAAGATTGTTAAACAATCCGGTGTTTACTAAGAATTTTAATACCTCTCTCTGAATTTCCCTCACCCTATCACCAATAGTTCCTAGTATTCCTTCCAAATCCCAACCCTGTTTGCTCTCTCTCACCCTTTGTTGTAACCTAATTCTTTCATCCTGATATCTGACACAGTTCACTAGTACGTGTTCAACATTTTCTGTTCTATTACAATGTGTACCACCACATTTTCCACAGATTGAGATTAACTGCATATTTGTGGCGACAGATTAGTACCAAAAAGCACTGGCGCGATAAAACATACATTCGGGTATATTATATTATTTCACACGCGTAGATATTAACTGCGAATGCGCACTCAGAGGAAACTGCTCCCTGAGCGAGGAGGAATATGTGACCAGCGCACCAAACAACCACTCAAAAATCACCCCGCTCTCTTGAAGTTGATTTCTGCTCTCTTGCTCGAAACTTTTGGCACAGTGGGGGAGGGAACCATATGTGGGGCGCTGGTCACATAGTCCTCCTTGCTCGCAGTTAATCTACGCGTGTGAAATAGTATAATACGACCGAATGTATGTTTTATCGCACCAGTGCTTTTTGGCACCAATGTGTTGCCATACCCCCTGTTCAGAGCTTCCTCTATCTATGTCCACCACGCTCAGCAACGTGTGTGTTTAGCGGCGCAGCAATGAAAAGGGTCCCTCGGTAAACAATATACCAGCGTGCTGGGTTCCGGACATGTTTAGGCTATTTATGAATATGAAAATTCATATCATAACAAATATAAAAACCGGTTTGCGGTACGAGAGAGTATACTGCCCAGCCCTACACCCCACTGATGAATGCTCTAAGGGAATATGGACAATTATTAGCTAGCCAACTGGAACTGATTATGTTGTTTTTAAAAGATTTTTCAAAAATTTTAAATGAATTGAAGAATTTTTGAAAATGTACCCTACTCAAACTAATACAACATGGTTCTAATCAGTGTTAGATGCACAAGTTGCATAAAACACCTTTTAAATCCAGTTTAGTGGTTTCAGATTTAGCCCCATGAGAAAGAGGTGGGAGCTGTACACACAAAACAATCTGCAGTCGTCTATGTTGGGAGACAGAACACAGTAGAAAAAAAAACACCATACTGTTCAGACTGAGATGTTTTATATTTTAGACAAGACAAAGACAAATCAGTGGAACGCTTGAAATGTTACTTAATTTTATCATCTCCTGACTGCTTTGTAATACATTCGCCAAAGCAATTAGAATTTAAAGACAAAAAATAGATCATTCAAAGACATGTATGCTTATGGACCAAGGAAGCCTGGTAGCCTCAACCCTTAACCTTGACCTATAATCAAGAATGCTGTCAGTGCAAAAGAAACTATTCACAAAAGAGAGCAAGCAAGAAACCCCTGTAACCTTCTTGAGGAATTTAGTGTGGATAATATCTAAGGGAATCTGGGAGGGCGTTCAGCAGTGATAATGTTATGCATCAGCACCTCAAGACCAGAACATTCACCAACAGAAATAGATCATCTGTGCTACACAAAGTTTTGTGGAAATCACTGTGATCTGCGCCTCTGCAAGAAGAAAAGTTGTAATTTAGAGTTGCAATTTGGGCATGAGAGACGGAGATATATTTCAATAAAAATCTCATAAATTGACCCAAACCTTAAATGTTAACACAAAACTAGATCTGCAGCATATGGTATAGTAAATTATCTATAATATTCCTTTCAGCCTGATTTAGAACCTTTTTTTTAAGAGCAAAAGCACCAAAGGGTGTCAGGGCCTGACGGTTTCATAGTCTCCCCTTGTCTGACTGATCAAACTCTATCATTGCCATTATATTAAAGTGTCACTTTAAACCAAAACTGTGACCAACCATCCAGGGCACAACAGATTGCTTCGCAAAATCTCTTTGGTCATTGTATACTTTTGGAAGACATTCGACTGCCTTGGTGCTTCACGCTCGGAAGCTTAGGCACTGGGTAAATACATGAATAGATTAGAAATCCATAATAATATGATTATCCTGACATGGCATTTACTTTTTGGTAAGCCAGAACACTTTGCCACTTCAGCACAGCAGCAGAGCTCATGCTTGAGATTATTTTGGAATAAATACCACTAAAAAAGCTTCTGGAAAAACAGGCTGAGAACATTCCCGTTGACAGGTTAGCTTAGATACAATAAGTGGTAGATCGCCCAAGGATTAAATAGAAAATGTGAATCACCAAAAAGAAAATCATGTTAATAGAACTGAAAACTGAGCGCACCAAATTGGTGCTTGCAGCTTTGCTTTAGCAATGATAATGAATGATTAATATGAGCAGTTTCTACAGGTTCAGTGGTTCAAGGCAAATAAATCTGTCTGACAAGAGTTATGAAAGTCTTTACACAAAGAAATTGGTAAACTTTTCAAGTAAAGTCGTGGACTGTATGTCTTACAAACTGTGGACTTTGGACCATAGACTGCAGGTTATATGAAAATTGACCTTTATATTTGTCATGAAGGGGGACAATAATTGTAGAGAACAAAAGGGGAGTCTTAGGGGGCTGACCGATTTTTAGAGCCAAACTTTCATGGCCATTTGAGAAACTGCACTTTTTGGCACTTGTGGAGCGACACCTGCGAGCTAGTTCAGGCAGACAATTTGAGCTGCTCTGCTGTACACGTCACATGCCATCTTTTCATTATGCCCTCTCAATTTGGCATCCTTGCTTCTCCTTCTGCCTGTAAATTGTTCTGCTGCCCTGTGTCAGTATTGCTACATGTTCTTTTCCCCCGCTGCTACCCCAGCATCCACTTGCAAATTCACGGAGGGTGAGGGGTTCAGTATGACTGTCTCGTCATTCCTCAATGTCCCAGTATAAACTGATCAGCAGATAGTAAGCAGTTTGGAGCCTTAGCTCAAAAATATAGCTTGTATTTGCTGCTGCCATAAACATCTCAAACGTCTGTTGCTTGACTGAACTGAATTTGCTTAATTTTCAGCTCCAGAACTTGTCGAACACAAACTGTGCTGCTGAACCTATTGATGCTTTACCAGAATAATACTGTTTTTGGGAAGTAATACATTTCCATCAGAAAGGTGAGGAAAAGGGGAAGTCTAGTAGAGAACAAAAGAACTAGTTTATGGATTCACCCGATGGAAGACCAGCACATTCTGCAGACTTCAAGCTCAACACAGTGAGACATTACGCCTTGTAAATTTAGGCAACAACTGAAAAAGTGGAGATGTTTGGATTGATATTTTATATTTGGTACAGCGATGACAAGATATAAGGAGGGAAGGACAAGGTCACTCTGTTTTTGTCTACGCTCAGAGAAATATGTTATCTTTTTGGCTGCTGGATTGTTTCTCTCTGCAAACTGTTTGTCTGCTGGTGCTGATTAGTTAGTGCAGTGTGTTGACACGAGTGGTGAGAGTGAATAAGTTACAGACTACACAGCTGAAACTCGTGATAAATCTCAATTTTACACTCAAGAATTGACAGTGCAGCACAACATCCATTAAATGTTCGTTTAAATACCTGATATACTTCATCTGTTTAATGAAGGGCCATTTAGAAATATTTGGATTTCAAAATCCTTAAAAATTAGAATTTTCAGCCTTAATTACAGTTTGAATGTTTACACAAACCCTGTTTATAAGAAAGTTAATTAGTAGCTCCAATTAATTAATGTAGCTGGGGACTTACACTAACATTAATATAATTGCTCATTTATTTTGTCGACAGCGACAGAGAATCCTGCAAAAATTTTTCCTTGATGCTACAAAGGCTGAGGATGACTCTCCCTCTATCTGTCTCACTCACTCTCTCTCTCTCTCACACACGCACACATGCGTTTCACTGTCACTATCCTTTTGGGGCAAAACTAAAACCATCATTCATTCACTCATCTTCTACCGCTTATCTGTTTCCGGGTCTTGCGGGGGTCCCAGTGTGAGCTGGGATTGGTTCCAGACCCCCCGTGTGTGTGTGTGTGTGTGTGTGTGTGTATATATATATATATGCCACAACTCAGCAGGCTGAGAAACTTTGGCCAGAAAGTGGGCTTTTAAGCTTATTGAAAGAATGATTTTTCTCAAGACTCAACTGAGTGGCTGCAAAACACAGGTTTAAATAAATTAAGGGGTTTTTTTTTTAAACAGTGAGTCATGCAAAGCTAGTAGAATCAGGGTACACAGGAATGGAGCTGGAAATGAGCATAATGAGTCCTGTTTAACTTACAAATTTTACCAACCTAACTAAATTACTTTGAAGGCCTCTTGACTTTCCCCACTGGCAGTAAATGTATCTCAGATGGTGGTTCTTTGTCTGCCAAAAATACTTCATATTCCGCTCTTAAAGACTTGAATAATTGCAGAGCAGAACTCATTTTTACCACCCATTTATTTGCCCACTGCTAACTGAAAGTCCTCTATATCTTTCTGTCTCCACAGAGTGCTGTCAGTGTTTCCGTCATAATGTTGGTTAAGTTATGCATGTTCATTACAATTCTGGTCACAAATTCTTTCAGGCACTTACAGTAGCAGCTAGTGTGATGTTGCAGTTATCATATGCAGTACTGACAGACATTGTCAATGGATCTACCATTTTGGTGTAAAAAAAACAAAAAACAACCTGTAATGTGTTGCTCTCTAACGTGTCATCTTGAGTTCATGCCAACAGCGCATTTATTCTTAACAGTACGGTCATAACATACTGCAAAATAGTAGCGTAATGGGTTGCAGATGAATGTTTTTAAGTGATAATCAGGAGTGAAATAACTTAAAAGACTTTACTGCAAACCTGGCTTTAGGCTCCATGCACAGTGGCTTCAGTCCTCTCCACATTTCATCCACTTCATTGTTCTATGGATTTTGATTGGATAAAGTTTGGACATATGTGTAGTTAAAGCAACCCAAACTGATACATAAAGTTAAAACATGCAGTTCAGTACAACGGTTTGAGACCACTTAGGCTCTAATTAAACATTGCGCTTGGTACCTGTTGGCAACAAATAAAGCTTTGATTCTTATAATGAACAGAAAACTATACCTTTGTATCCATATATGCACCAAGTTGACAGAGTTGACAGAGTTAAACAATAAATGTGTATTGAGCTGAAACAACAACTAGTTAGAGCTACGCTGCTGGGCAGGAACCAGCTGCGCTGACGTACAGGCTGGCCAGGCTTTTTAAATTACATCTGCTCGATTGGAGAGCCAGTCAGGGTGCTGCTCCAATCAGGAGTCTGGTCATACGGGAAGGGCGAAGGTGGTCAAGGATGGGCAACACCTCCAGCTCAAGAGGGCACCACACAAGTTGTTTAGCACATACACCAGGAAGGTGGCAGGAAAGTGATTCAGTTCATCATGTTTTCCTCTCAAACAGATTAGATTGGAAGTATCTGCCATCATCGCTCTCAGGTGATCCGGACCTGTATGCATGATTTATAGATTGTTGTGAATTATTACATTCTGTTTTCAGCAGTGCCACTTTTCAAACCTTTATGTCACTGGTCGTGTAATGCCATTCTGCCATTCATTGCAACTTTATGAGGTAAGGCAGTTGGCCATCCTCAGAGGATTTCTGAAGTGCTGATGACCACTGGGTTCCTGGCCTCCTCTCTGACCACAGCATCTTAGGCTGCCTTACTCTGCACGTGTGGATGGTCAACTTTGACAATGCTCTGTGCTCCTAGAAAAAAGCTTTATAAATAAATTTATACCTTTGCCCTGATCTGTGCTGCTCCACAATTTCATCGTGGCAGTCTACAGAGAATTCCTTGGACCATGTCGCCTGGTTTTTGTGCTGACGTGCAGTGTGAATTGTGTGACCTTATATACACAAGTGTGCGCCTTTCCAAACTATGCACAACTGATTGAATTTGTCACATGACTACAACATGGAGTGCTGCTGCAACTGGTCTGTCAAAATATCTAAAAACAAGTTCCCTCTTTGTTATCAGTGTACATTGATTGAATTCATTCAATATTCAGTATCGGGTCCACATGACAGTTAACAGGGCAAAAGACGAACGGTATAAATACTTTCAGATGGGACAATAATTGTTTCCATGCAAGGGAAATATACCAATATTAAGGGAGTTTTTAACTTGCTTCATACAGTGCTACTGACATGGCATCTCAGAGTAATAACAAGAGGAAACACATAGTCATAAGTACTTTTACCAAGTTACAAAGTGTTACCGGAATTAAAAAGCACACATAAGTGAGGAAAAAACCCACAAAAAAAAAGACCAAACAAACAAAAAAAAACTGGAATAAATCATAAAAGCACTGTGTTTCATGAGATTAATTATCCAGGTGCTTTAGGCCAGTATCTGTGCTTTTTTGTTTACTTTATAAAATACTTAGATAAATAGGGAAGTCATCCAGACCCAATAAAATGGTAAATCATTTTCCAATAAAGGTCCAAGGCTAGAAGTTTTAAAAAACGTTCTCACCTCCGGTCTTAGTACTTTGGCTACTGTCATCCATAGTGGTATGTATTACCACCATAGTTTATATTCACATGATGGCTGTGTGTCATGGTGGTGAAGTAGGGCTTCAGGACAGTACAGAAAGCTCATGTACTACACACACCTGACATTAAAAGTCCACCTTGCTCCGAATGCATATACAAAACTCTGAATATCTGTTACGCGTGGCATGTGGGTGCTATACTGCCCGTGGGAGTGTTTTATCTGTGTCTCTCTCTCTCCGGCGCTCTTCCCCCCTCTCTCTCTCTCACTCTCTCTGCCTTTCTTGGTAGAAATGAAGCACCTGGACACAATTACTCCATGAGAGAAAAGGGGAGCCGAATTGGTGGTGTGGAGACACCTGACAGCAGCGGCAGCTTCTGGGGAATTTTTCCCCTTCTTTTTCTTTTGCTTTTTTCTCCACATGATTTAGAGTGTTGGGTTTTGTTATTTTAGTTCGGGATGGAGATTACCAGTAGCCCAGTTTTGGGGTTTGGCTTTGATCAGGTTGAGTACAGTTTTTCTTTTGATAGGTAGGGAATGACGGCCCACAGCGTGGCTGGCCCAGTAACTTCCCATCTTTTTTTTTTTTTTTTTTTTTTTGGCTGGGATCTCCATCTCCTTTTTGTTTGTTTTTCTTTACCCTTTAAGTATGGCTGATTTGTTAAAGCTAATGGTCGTAGTTAAACTAGAGGTCTTGGTGTCCTTGTCATGGTTTGGTCTCGGGGGGCTTCATTTAGTGAGGCAGTAACATATTGGGGGCTCGTTTAAACACTTTGCC
Source organism: Remorina albescens (assembly GCA_034769265.1). NCBI lineage: Eukaryota > Metazoa > Chordata > Actinopteri > Carangiformes > Echeneidae > Remorina > Remorina albescens. The sequence continues at coordinate 14,707,203 of CM068479.1, forward strand.
ACAGTGGCGTTGTTTTTGTGGGCTTGCTATCGACACAGAGTGCGAATGAGTTGCTGTTGGCTTTGTCTGTTTCACCTCAGTGTTTTAATGTTGTGTGTTTGGTGAAATTTTATGCACACAGTGTTGGACGCCACTGACTGTGTACTGCTGTCTTGTATGGGCAACATTTTTTTTGGTGTGTGTGTGTGGGCATGTTTTTGGGGCCGTGTTTTGTATCGGGCCGTAGTAGACCTGTTCTTCAGCTTCTGTGGTTGATCTTGGTTTCTGATGGAGTTTAATCTTGAAGAGTTTGCTGTGCAGCCTAGCATTGATAAATTCCATCCTTGCACACTTGATTGCTATTGCTGAGCATTTTGGTGTCACTGTGTCTAAAAATTTGAGAAAACAAGTGGTAAAATCTGAGTTATGGTCTGTGCTTACTGAGAGAGGAGTCTTGCCTTGTGATCCTGGTCGCCCAAAATGAGTTCACCTGCTGGGAAGCAAAGTCTGGAAGACATGCTCCAATTTAAGGAGCTGGAAAAAGAAATGCGCTGCTTAGACATAAAAGAGAAGGAACTCATTAATGAATTGGAGTTGTGTAAAATGGAGGAGGAAACTAAAAGGCAGCGTAGCTTAAAGGAGCTGGATCTAGCTCAGTCTTCTTCATTTACAGTGCCTGGGTCTTGGTCAGATGAATTAGATGTGAACCAATGCATTTGTGTGATTCCTCCATTTTGTGAGAAAGATGTTGATAAGTATTTTATTTTGTTTGAGTGTGTCGCATATACATTAAAATGGCCTAAGAATGTCTGGCCTTTGCTTCTCCAATGTGTGTTCCGTGGTAAAGCTCAGGATGCGTATGTGTCTTTGTCACCTGAGTTAAGTTTTGACTATGAAAATGACACGACCGCTGTGCTGAGGGCGTATGAATTGGCGCCCGAGGCATATCGACAGAAATTTCAGAAAAAGCTGACAGTCAGACCTATGTTGAATTTGGCCATGAGAAAGAAGCTCTGTTTGATTGTTGGTGCCGCTCTAAAAAGGTTAAAGACTTTGATGTATTGAGTGAACTAATACTTCTGGAAGAATTTAAAAATAGTTTGCGAGACAAAATTGTTGATTGTTACATCAATGAGCAGAAGGTATCCAAGGTGTCTGACACAGCCCTTCTTGCGGATTAGTATGTCCTCACGCACAGGGATGCATTTGAAAAGTCTCAGTCGTCATCAGAGCGTAATGTTCCTGCTGCCAAACCATTTGTTTTGCCGGCTAATCCAAGCTCTGATGAGGAGGTGAAGCTTGGTGGCAAGGAAGGTGTGGGGCGAAAGACAAGCCAATTTGCTTTAATTGCAAAAAGTGTGGTCACACCATAAATAACTGTTTTGCTTTGAATAAAAAGAACAAGTTTTCCAAGACAGTTAATCTGTTGAAAACTGAAACTTTTCCCAGTCAGTCCATTTCAGTAAAGCCTGATCTTGATGTGTATTCTCCTTTTATTATGATAGGTTGTGTTTCTCTGGCGGATGGAGATCCCAAAGTTCCTGCCATCATTCTGAGGGACATGGCAGCTTCACAGTCAGTTATTCTTGGAGGGAGTCTTGCGACTGTCAGAAAAGTCCTCTGTTAATTCTGATGTTTTGGTTCAAGGGTTTGGTATGAAGTTTGTTGGGATACCCTTGCATGCTATTCACCTTGACTTGGATTTAGTTAAGGGGCGTGTAGTGGTGGAGGTTAGTTCACAGTTGCCCATAGGAGGTGTGGCTTTCATTTTGGGCAATGATTTGGCTGGAGGTAAAATGCTGGTTAATCCTGAGGTGACTCCTGTTCCACTTCCTGAGCACCAGGATGGTTTGGAGCAGAAATATCTGCTGGAGTTTTCGGTCTACGTTGTCACCCGTGTATTGTCAGAGAGACATAAGAAGGATTTGGCTGATGAGAAGGAGGGAGAGGTAGAACTGGCTGACAGTTTTATGGCTGGTTCTGCCTGTTTTACCTTTCCACTGGATGGTTCTCCTCCAGGCCCTGTCCCACCACTAGCTGCTTCTCCCCTCCACCGTCTAGATGTGTTTAAATTGGATCCCATTCCAATGTCTGAGTACAGTGTGCATAGAGAAGGGGGTAGTGGAGTGGGACTAGCAAGCCTTGTGACATAGTGACTTAGTGCGAAGAGCTACTCTAAATTTGTTGTCAGTGAATTATCAAATGAATGATGAAACTCTACGCCATGACTGTTGCTCTCTTACACTCTGCTGGTTGACCAATAAAAACGATTGTTTTTGCATTTGAAGCCAGAAACCTACCAATTATCACCCATCTTGAAAGCTGCCCCAAGATATACAACAGTCATTTTTTGATTCACTGGGTTATTATATAGAAGAGGCTCTGTGTGCATGAGGGGTAAATGTCAGATGCAACTTCAAACATCATCATTAACCTCATCCTCATTACACAGTTATAAATTTGCTCTCATGAATAATATAAAATAAAAATATATGAAGCTATCAGGAGTCTAACAGATCAGCAAGATTGGTTCATAATAATGTTCAGTGGGCATGAAGCCTAAATTTCCAAATGTTCTATGCCTATAAGTCATAACAAATTAGAATCTTTATTTTCAGCATTTCCCTAAGAAAAAATATCTTGGTGTAATTAATTGTGTTCCCTAGCTACTGCACCCTCGTCTTAACTGGAGAGCATGATGGTGGGATTAGATAGATGCACCGTGTGACAGTCCCTTCATTTGTGCAGATTCCTTATTAGATTGTACGCTTTAATTTCCTCTGCCGAAACAAGAGCAAATGACACCAGAAGTTGCTTATCCATGACAGCAGCAGCTTTTCATTGTATTTGTCGATGTAGGAGCCCAAATATTGTAACGCAACACATGATTGAATGCAACAAAAGCCCGGGTAAGAAAGGCAGGGACTTGAAAGAGGAAGGATGCTTCACAAACCCGAGGAGTTCAGATTGGTTTGATGTGTATAACATACCTTTATTTAGCAATATCCACCACAGTAATCTGAAAGTGACTGCATGCTGTGACACCGCTCTTTGTTATTCACGCATGATCATCAAGGTTTTATCAGATATGTTCAGGGCTTATGAGACAAGGAGGCATGAATAAATATGAATTTCCATATTAATAAACGGAATAGGGAAGCACAAAAAGAGTAAAAGTTTCTTCAGTCTTATCAATGGATTCTTTAAAAAATACTTAAAATAGACAGGGACAATGTCACGTTGTGCTCTGATTCAAAACAGATTTGAATATGAATTGATTTGGTCTGTTATGCTGAGCATTAGAGTGGAAAGCTGAAACCCTTGGACCTATTGTACACTTGTTAATGTTTTAGGTGGGGAGAAATAAAGGCATAACATTTTTCAGCAAATGCTCATTTATTCTCAATTTGCTTGATTTGCCAAATTGGAAAAATATTGAATAGAACAATAAATCTTAATTCCTGTCAAGCACAGTTCATTCTCCCCTGGTGGCCAAAATAGAATATTTCTTGGAGTTGTCAAACATCGGTCTGCACCATTTTTTTCTCTTTCCATTCCTCCATGTCACTGATACATTTTAATTTGATCTGTATTTAAGTCTCATTGAGATTAAGATCTCTTCCAAGAGAGACCTGAGAACAAGAACCAATCAGCAGAACAGCATCAGCGGACACAGAAACAACAAAACTATACAACACAGGCAACATAAGAACAAGGAATGAAAAGCAATTACAGACTGATTTAAAAAAAACAAAAAAAAAAACAAGATGAAAAACTGCAGTGTAACATTTGTCTTTGAGATTTTAAATCTTTGAGTGACGTGTCCAATGCATAGAACCTTAAACCAGCTGTGCCAACATTCGTGTGTATATGAGGGATATCGCGAGAAAGTAAGTAGCTCTAGGTTTGTGTGCTCTGTAGATGTCGATCTAAATGGGAGAAAAGATGTGTGTTACATAACTTGAGGTCATCTTGTAAAACCATAATAGGTTTATTGAAATAGTTCATGGTACATTGTCAAGGTACAGATTGTAAAGCATCATTGTGCACTCTGTGATCCATTCCTTTTTCTTTTTTTATGGACTCTGGGACATTGACTTCTACCAACCCTTTCAGGCTAACTGACCAAATTGTTTGAATCGTGGTTAAACAAAGAAATCGCAATTACTTAAAAAAATTGCAGTTAGTCAATTATGAAATAATTGTTACAGGCCTACTGATATCTTCTCTGACGCTGCTGCTTATGTTTTCAGAATTTTGTGATTTTCTGAGGATTTTACACTTGGAAATTAAATCTATTGTTGACTGCCTCAATTCACAACAAGATCATCGTCACTTCGCTAAAAATAAGCCTCTAAAAAAGGTGTCGATCAACCCATTAGCGACGCTTTTAGGATTGCCCCTGTAAATATTTGCCTGTAAAAAGCGAAATCCACCTTCAAACACTCAACATTGAGGGTATAGTCATAGACTAGACATTTTCATGTTTAGACACTCTCTGCAGCTCAGGAGTTACTTTGTGGTGAAGTGTTTGATTTAAATTTGTAATTTGATTCTGTGGTATCCTCCCTTGGACTTCCCTTGGACTTGGATGATATAGTTCTGCTTCAGTTTGTGATTTTCTCTGTCACAGTAAATCACTGAAACACCCTGCAGAGTAAGGGGGCATAAACTTATTACTTTCAATCAAAAGTGGGCGTATAGGAATCTAAATGTTCTTGAGCGCTGGAGCAAGTCTTTGATTGTAGCCAAGCCCCTTACTAAAATCTGGTCTGGTGACTGAATTGCATTATGGCCTGTTGAAACTACTGTCAGTGGAGAAATTGGTCTCTTTGCCTCTTGTGCTGCAGACTCGCCTCATATTCTGATTGTCTGGCGGCGCAAAAGGGACTACATCCCGTTGAGCTGACCCAAAAGCTTGCCAATGTCAGTGATGGATGAAATGATGAAAGATGTCAATACTTAACTTTGATTTCATCAATTGGACACTTATCAGCTCAAGGGCGACCCAGAAACAACCACAATAAATCTGTACAAGTATGTAAGTATAGATTTTTCAACACCTGTATGTTACAGGAAAAGTAAGAGAATGGTGCTTGCAGTACTATGAAGACATGATGACCAGGTTTGGCCCTAACCCTTTAATGTTCTGTCTCATTTTAAAAGCCATAGCTTATCTACTGTGCACATACGCCGCAGGTTTGTTTTTTTTTTTTTTTTTTCTCCTTTCTTTTGAGAGAAAACAAGCAGGCTCCTGCATCGCTGCCATTTCACAACAGTGTGTTTGGCGTTCATATCTGGTCTCATCTCCACACACACAGCTCGGTGAAAAGAAAAGTGATACCCGTAGGGTTGCTTATGGCTCATTTCGTGCTTTCTCACATTCACCGCAAACAATTCCAGTAAACTGTGAGGTCTTTTGAGTAAAAGAGCCCACTCCCTCATGTGCAACATAAACAAATGCACCCTAAGTGCACTCACACGCACACACACATACACCATTCAGGCTTCTTTTCTTGGCAAAGGAGCACTCACTTAGCTTAGCAGTGTCTCGAGTGCAAAGATTGGAAACTCAGCAAGTGGTAGAAAACTTATGCCATGGAAAGTAAGGACGTTTGATGTTAACTGAAAACTCAGACTGCACTGTACAGACACTTTGCAGCTAAGACTGATAGGGACTTGAGAGATTGCGTCAAATTAGATTCTATTTCGAGGGAGATAGTTTACCCATAGTATTTACTTAGAGTGTGTACTTTTGGCCTGTGTCTGTCTCTGTGTGTGTGCATGTGTTTGTGTGTGTGTGTATGTATTTAAAGAACATTGCATGCACTCTGTCCTGCTGGAACCGCCACTGAGGGCATTATCTGTTTCATCAGAAATTCCATTTCCAATCATTGTTTAGATGCACTGCTGTTTCTTCAATTGTAGTACGTTATCCTGCAGGTTCCTCTCCTCTAAGGACAGAGTAGTCAGCCGAAGATGCACACAGAGGTCCTGTAGTGAACAGTCTTACAATGAGCTATTCGTGCAACAGCTGGCATATGCATGCACAAACAATAAATACGTGGGTAAATAGATCATTGTCACTAGGGAGCAAGAGAAGCAAGTTTTGAGTACAACCTTGACATTTCATAACCTTTTGTTAATAAGGTGAACTTGTTAGCAAATGGTTGTTTATTTCCTCATTATTCATGATTGTTCATTTTAAGTAATGTGTCTGGCCAACTGGCAAAAGTAGGTCCTTTATTCACTCGCTTTTAGACGAAACAATGAGCTGAAAATGGCCATTAATCTCCATAAAGACAACGGGAGCTGCAAATCCAGGTGATGATTATCTGTGGGTGCATCACATTGTTGCTCTTAATTGGTGTTCATGTTTGATAGAATTGAAGAACTGAATGAATCAGTCGAAGTGTCAAACAAAAACAAAGGTTGGGATCAAACTTGAGTCAGAAACAATGCTTGAATTTCACCATCTCAACAGGCGCCCTATCATTTCCAGGTGGGGTACTGGTAAGAACATAAAAGGGAATTCCTGCACATTTAAGTGACCTGCTGTTAACTGGTCAAAGGACTCCTTAGATCAAATTGAATTACTCAGTTGGAACCAAAACCAATACTTTGAATTGTATACTGATTTGTAAAAATGAAGATATTTTTTTCTGTACAAAATTCATTAAAATAATTTTAAGAAAAAGAAATTGAAGAAAAAGATTTTAACAGATGGTGTACTAAATGCATATACTGACTCTGAGCCTCTGACTATAAGCACGGAGGCGCCAACACTTGACTGGAGTTTTTTCCCCTTACTTACATTGTGGCTGTATTTGATTGCCATTCATGCTTTATGACGTCTGATAATTGAATATAACATTGAGTTTGTAGTTATAGCGTCCCATATGGTGTAGGAGCAGATTGTGGGGTGATGGGTGCTGATTGGTTTCATTTGAGTGAAGCTGTGGCCTATTTAGTTTAGGAACCTTTGTTGGTTCATCAGGTGTGTTTCTGAGGGGAAGGAAGCAGTTTTTGACTGCATGCTATGGAAACGCCATGAAATGCAAAGCTGCACCGTGCTGGATTGTGTCTAAGATGTGAGTTTGATAATGGGTGTGCAAAATAAATGGATCTTGTGTATCGCAAAGAGCATCGAAGTGGACTTTCATTCAGCAGGTACCTGGCATCCGGAAAAGCGCGTCAAGTAGGTTTCCTGTCGAGATGCACCTCAGTAGCTTAAAGCGTTGGTTTAGCCTCTACATATGGCATTATTATTGTTTGATTATCTGATACTAAAGATGGTGCTGAACCCCTGTGCGGTGTGTTGTGAAGCTCTTGTTTGCGCCACCCCTATTTAATCTCCAGATGTATATATATGAATGCATGAAAATATATTATTTTTTGTGCAGCTGCTTTTGTCCAAACAGCATTTTCACATGTTTTATATATACAGTGCTTAACAAATGTATTAGACCACCACCCAATGTAAGGCTAATGCCACAGCTGTCCTAAAATAACAGCATTTGTAATGACCAACATCATTTTTTATGTTTCTGTAATGGTTAATACACAAGTGTGTAGAAGCTCTTTCACCGAAATGATATTTTTAATGCTAAAATATAATTGATATTGTTATCCATGAATTTTCAAATTGACTGTTTTACAAAAAAAACCCAGAAAAAATATTAAAGCACATTATTATTTCTTGATTAAGATGTCAAATTATAGTCTTTTACTTGCATTCCTACACAGAAAAATGTGTTTTAGTGGTTGAATGTTTTGCTTGATTAATTTCTGACTTCTCAGAGAAGTCCAGTGAGCTGCTCAAATTTGGGTATAAAACGGTGAATTCAGTTTGGAATTCCTCATTCCTGTTCAAAATGGTAAAACGTCGAGAGCTCACTGAAAAGAGGAGAGTCCACATTCAAGCACTTTGTGATGCTGGATGGTCTTTGAGAAAAATAGGGAAAGACATAAAGTGTTCTCACAATGTGGTCAAGTATGCTTTGGAGCCAATTGCTGAGACTGGTACTTACAAAATGCACCAGGGAAGCTAACTGAAGCATACGTCAGACACCTCAAGATTTTAAGTTCTAGAGACAGAAGGAAGACCACCGATGATCTTCAAGCAGAGATGATTGCCTCTAGATCAGAGTCTGAGAAAGTCTCCAGAATGACCATACTGTAAGCAGATGGCTGACGGAACAACGCTTAAAGGGAAGAATAGCTGCTAAGAAGCCGTTATTGAGGACTGCAAACATCCAGAAACGCCTCAGATTCACCAAGGAGCACAAACACTGGACTGTTGATGACTGGAAGAAGGTACTCCGGACGGACGAGTCAAAGTTTGAACTCTTCAGTCAGCATCATCGTGTTTATGTCTGCAGAAAACCTGGAGAACGTGTTGATGCCAGATGCATTGCACCCACAGTGAAACATGGTGGCGATTCCATTATGGAATGGGGTTCCATTTGTGGAAACGGTGTGGGCAAATTAGTGAAAATCGGTGGTATCATGAACAAGGACGTCTACCACAACATCTTAGTGCATCGTGGAATCCCCTCTGGACTGAATCTGATTGATCGTGGGTTCATATACCAACAAGACAATGACCCCAAGCATACTGCAAAGCTGTGCAGAGACTATCTGACCAAGAAAAAGGAATCTGGAGTACTGGAACTAATTGATTGGCCAAGTCAAAGTCCAGATTTGAGTCCTATTGAACAAATTTGGGATTTAGTAGATTCAAACTGAAACGCCCAAAGGTTTCATCTAAAGCAAGTCTAGAAGCAGCTAGAACTCAATAACAAAAGAAACCGTTAAAGTATGTACAAACAATGCCAGCAAGAATGCAAGTTGTCATCAAGGCCAAAGGAGGCCATACAAAATATACATTTTTTTTGGTCATTATGGCTGAAAAAGCACTATTTAATTGTTTCAGTTTGTAATTTGCCAAATAAATAACAATAACATTTGAGTTTTAAAGAAGTTTTTGAAAAGTTTCTAAAATATTTATGTTTTGTCATTATTATGACAGGTGGTCTCATAAATTTGTTACGCAATGTACATGTAAAAAAGATGCTATAGATATTGAGAGTCAAGTGTTGCACTGGCAGCTGTATTGTCACATCATTTTAGATGAAAATTAGCCAAACTCATGATGACATTAACTGTCATCTGTCAAACATTCAAGCTGGCGTAGTCATATAGTTTATCCTCCTAATAGCTGCAGCTCTGCAGCTATGAGTCAGCAGGCTCAAACGGGCCGTTACGCAGTTGTATGGTGATGTGGTTGCTAGTGCTCGTAATGCAGATTTAGGAGAGCAGCTGTGTGTTTCGCTACTGCAGTTGACTTTGTCGGGGGTGTAATTGGACATAAATGGTTGGAGATTTGATTGGTCCCACCGCAAAAAGACCTGAGCTGAAATAAACTGTCATGGATTGAGTTTCAACCCTTAGCTTGAACCTGACAAAATTTTATAATTTGATGAGTTTAGAATTGAATTTGTCCCTCAGTGTGTGTAAGTCGGATCCTGTTGTAAAGACATTTATAAATTTTAAAACCTCAGCAATACTTAGATATATTTTTCTAACATGAATTGTCCAGAAGTGCTGGATACAGGTGCTTCATAGCTTAGTAAATTCTTTGTGTCTGTTTAACAGTTATGATGGACATAACTGGAGACAGGCAACAAATTTGAACATCACACTTTCTGATTTAACCCCTTCAGACCCGCATTTTTTCAGCTGGGCAAAAAAAAATTTTAAACAGATTCTGTCTCCTCTATAACATAAAAACAAAGTGGAAAAAACAAATTTTTGCTAACTCATATTTTTAGTAGTATTTTCTTCATGTCCATTCCAATGGACACCACGACAAGATGGGTGTAAAATGTCAGAAAAACATATGAAAAATAGGACTGAGTTTTTAAACATAGCAATCAGTCAGGTATGGCCTAAACATGAAAATGAAATGAAATGAGAAACACAGCCAAAGACTTTGTGACCAGCTCTTCCACACTGACTGTTACAGTGAAGCAGCTCACCAGCTTATATTCAAAAGACTGGCTGTGCAGGAAGCTGCTGGGTGCTGGGCTCCACAGGTCTTCCTCGCTTGAATAATGAATAAAATGTTTCAAATAAAGTTTCGCAGCGCGGAGAGACTGCTGCTTCTCTGTACTCAAAATTTGAAGGCATAAAGACTTTTTTAATGAAAAAGTGTGTCTCTCCTTTTTAAGGAGAATTTGTGAATCTCTGAAGTGTTTCAAGTATAAACCTGCTCGTGTTGATAACTTCCACGCCATCCACATTTCTGATACATTTCAAAATTTTAATCAATGATTAAATTTGACCTTTTAGAATCTTTGTCAGCAACGTCAGTTGATTTTGTTGTTTGTGCACATTTCTTCCTTATTTTCGCTCCAGTTTAGTAAAATGCCTGCATGTGCATCAGTTTATTTGTTAGTCTGCCCGTTCATACCTCCTGGCTGCCCTTGACATCTTTCAAAAGGATATTATGCACGTATAAAATTTTACAAGCATCCCGCACCCTGCGCATTCTTTGATGATTGCTCATTACTAAGCTTTGGTTGTAACATTATAAACAAGGTAATGTGCATGCGAGAGAGGTTAAGTTACCAGCAGTTAAATCTCACTGTTAAGTCTGACAACCTCAGTGGTCGCACCTCAGTAGCTTCTGCCTCCTATTTCTAGAAATTTACTAGAAAAGAAATCTGCTGATTATCTTTGTATCAATACAATATATCTAATACAATTTTTTGAAAATATATATTTCTCCAGCTGCTATTTGTTTTTGGCTTTTTCCGACTTTCCCAAAGGTTTTATTTTAGCTTTCGATTTCTCAGCTCTGTGAAGGGGGTCAGTTGTGGTGATGAACCAAGAGGTAATGAATTCCCTGACAGCTTTACGGTGTTTGACTTTAGTGTTGCAGCCCTCAACTAAAAATGAAAATGTTTCAGTTGACTCTCACCAGCATCTTTTCCAGCAGCTGCAGGCAGCAGTGAAACAGCTGTAATTAACCTTCTGTGGTACATCTGCCCAGCAGCAAGCAGCAGAGCTAAAACAGAGCTAAAAGGAAAAGGGTGAATATTGGCCCCCATCCAATGGCCAGGATCAGGGCTCTGATTGAATGCTAATGTTGTTCTATGCCTTACTGGAAGTATTAAAAAAAGAAGACTGTTTGGTAGGTCATATGAACTTTTTGAGCTGGTCAATCTTTATAGCTTGTTTCTGCTGCCCCCAAGTGACCAAAACAAAATCCAATAGTCGTAATCTGATTTATGATCAGTGATGGGAGTAACGGCGTTAAATGGCGTTACTAGCGGCGTTCATTTTTCAGTAATGGGTAATCCAACTAATTAGTGTTTCCATCATGACACATGTAGTTATGGTGAGTCGAGACAATCCAAAGGTAGCATTTACAAACTTGAAGTACAGACATTTTACACAGTTTTCTGTTAATAATTTATTGCATTTGTTCATTTCCTGCATTTATTATAAATAATTGAACAAATTGTTGAATTTAAATTTCCACTGAAGTTGAAGCATTTTTTTTCTTTTAATACTGGCACCTGGCACATCCATCCATTTTCTACCGCTTTTCTGTTTCCGGGTCACAGGGGGTGCTGGAGCCAATCCCAACTCACTCTGGGCGAGGGCGGGGTACACCCTGGACAGGTCGCCAGTCAGTCACAGCGCCAACATACAGAGTAACACAGGGACCAACAACCACTCACACTCAGACCTACGGACAATTTAGAGACACCAGTTAACATAAACATGATGTCTTTGGATGGTGGGAGGAAACCCACACAAACACGGGGAGAACATGCAGACTCCACACAGAAAGGCCCCAGGCTGGGAACCGAACCCACAACCTTCTTATTGTGGGGCGACAGCGCTAACCACTATGCCGCGATGCTGCCCTCACATTAGTAAAATGCAATAGTTAATTTCCCTGGTATCTAGTTCCTTTATAATGCTGTTACCCAATTGCTATCTTTTGAGAGAAGTAACTAGCAACTGTAAGTAGTTACTTTTTTAATGTGCCCAACACGGATTATGGTCAGATACATGTGCATGAATGTTGTAGTTTGTCCAGCAGCCTTTACAAAATTCCTGTATGTCAATGACAAAAACAGCTGTTTACCAGCTTGTCTGAAAAGGAAAATGTACTACTGAGCTTAAAAATTGGATTGTTGAATTAAAACTGCAATCCTTGTTCTCCAAATTTTAAGCATGGATGAATATATACCAAGTGTCCAATTGTGTGCTACAATTTCCATGTTGAGTGAATTATAAGACATTTTGATGTGATGACTAAAAGGGAAGTGCCCTCCAAAACCATTTCAAAATGGATTAAGATACCTAAATCCTCCAAGTTTTGCAAGTGTACTGACAAAATAAAAGTTTTGCTGAACTATGTGACTCTTCAGAGGATGAAAGCTTTTCACATGAAGTTAAATAGTCCTAAAATGGGAACAGAATTACTGAGGAAACATAACATAACATAAACCAATTAACTATTGTTGGCCCCACTTTTCAAAAATTCTTTAATAATGTTAAGAATTTTTGATTACGATAGCAAAGGAAGCCCTTGTGGTGGGACTATAACAGGTATTCATCACAATCCTCTGCCACAAGGTCACTTCTGACTATATAAAAATAGATATGAGATATGAAGCCTTGAGTGTAGAAGAAGAGCACTTTTCCACATTAGAGCCATGAAGCCAGTCAAGTTGATTACTAAAAGTTTCATATTGTTGTTTGTTATCAAGGATCTGGCGGTGAGTGAGAACAACTTTTATAATTCAAGGATGCACACAGCGTACTGCCCAGCCAATCATTTCACTATTAGGTATATCCTTTTTGTTTGAGTATGGAGCTTTCAGGTGTTGTTTTGCATGCAGAGACTTTGCTCTTTTAAATCTGTACTTCCTCGTGCACAGCCATAATAGCTTGTGAAAACAGCTTCCAAGCAGTTTTTGCATTTGCTGTATTCTTTGATAATTAGTTAATTGTATTATGCATCAATATGACGCAATACTGAAAATTACTGCTGTTTCCGACTTTAAAGCCTGAAGTTTGGTAAACTGCAGCAATACACAGTGAAATGGAAACCAAAATGTCATATTGCCATTTGCAAAGCGTGTGCATGCAAATGATGGTGCCAATTTGAGTCAGTTACTAATTGTGTATAGTTTTCATATGTGTTTGCTGGGTGTATTGCCCTTTCTGTTTAGAGGAAATGTGAGAAAATAAACGTGCAGGTGTGAAAATGTTCCACATGAACTCTGCTATGCCACACCCACAGACCATACTGAATATCATTCAATCATCTGCCCAAATGAAGTGTCAGTATATATGTGTACAGGCATCACTTTAATCAGCAGCACATTAAGCTACACCAGCTCAAAGAAATGAAACCTTAATAGAGCATGACGGCATGAAAATGAATCATGACGACAGTAAATAAGTCAGACTGAAATGACTAATAACTCTGAAGACTCATTCATCATGACATATCACGTCCTGCACTATATTGCATCTTTATTACTTCTTTCCTTTTGAAATACATATTTAAAATGCATATGCATGTGGAATGAGTGAGAGAGAGGAGTGTACAGAAAATAGGGTATCCCCAGGGACAGTGCTTACTACCAGTGAAGCGACCTGTCTTAAATAAATCATTCCATGCCCAACTTCACTATCTTTCTTTAATCCAGTGTGGGAGAGAGTGGAGAAAGATAGGGGGGTAAGCTGTTTGCCTTCCTCCTCTGCCTGTGTGTTGCTTTAAGCCTTTGGTAACTTGAGTTCCCAACTTTTTTTTTCTTTTTCTTTTTTTTTTTTTGTTGACCCACTTAAATGTAACTGTAAACTGTTGTACAGTGAGGGGATGGGTTGGCGGGGGTCGGTTGGATTTAATAAATTTGTCAGTAGACAAGGTTTAATGGAAGGGTTGCAGCTGCTTGTGCCGTGCAGGTTGACCACACATACTTTAGTTTCTGCACTTGGAAGCAAAAGGCTGTAATACCACCAAGATCCATCCCAAATAACAAAAAAAAAAAATAAAAAAAAAAATTAACTGTCCTGTTTTCAGATGGGAGTGCTGCTGTCAGTAATCTGCTGCTTGTTGAAAGGCTGTTATATTATTATTGTTATTCATCCAAAAAATACTTGCATGTTTTGCTGACTCCAGGTAGAAACAAAATAGCCACCAAACTGTGGGAGTATATATGAAATCTTGCGGGAACACTAAATGAGATTTGGAGGTCATTGGTAGTCCTGCGAACAGCAAGACTGCTTTTAAGCTACCTTTGGCACATCTCATAGGTCTGCCTGAAAAGTGCATATACTGCATAACAGATCAGTTGACCCTGTCAGCTACGACTTGCCGTGATTGACATTGTGCTCTCAGAAAAGCTGCAGAATTTTCTAGTGCTGACGAGACAAGGTTTTCCCCTCACAGAAGTTTCTCTGCCTCACTAAAGCTGAGACACCCTTCGGTCTTTCCTGCTATGATCTGTTGCAGGAAACATTTGCGGGTGCTGATGGATAAGCCACTTCATTCATCTGCAAACACTGGATGGGCACGCTGAAGCACTCACCGCAAACAAAGCAAAAATGAATATTGAAATAAACAACCACTTTGATAATAGATAATAGCAATTTGATATGCCTTTCACCATCCACATAAAAAATAAAGAAAATAAAACCTGTGACTGCTGAGCACCCATATGAAACATGTTCTGAAAAGCTAGATAATATTAAACTTCTTTATTAATGTTCAGATGACATACAGTTCAATGCACGTTGTTCATCAGAGGTAAATAGTCATAGTACAGACAGCAGCTTGAGCTTATTTAGCCTAATTTACAGTGTTTCTGGCTGCGTACATACAAACCTGGAGAATAGTTTCCCTGTGGCTTTTCAGGGTTTGTTTTCATCTTTCTGCAACATGTCTTTGGGTCCCAGTTGTGTATTTTTTTGAAAAACACTGCTCACAGGTAAATATCTAAAAATTGAAATTGGTCGAAGATTTTAGCTGAAATTGATTAAATGGAACATGAGCGAGCTTTGTACCACATCATGTGTCTGTTACCAAAGTCAAATCCCCCCCTGCAGTATTTTTTTAATGCCATGCAAATTGTCAAAGTGTGTCCGCACCCCATCGCATGACAAAAAACCATTATGTCCAGTTTCCTTCGCAGTCCTCTGAGCACAACAGTACGAGGCAGCCTTATGAGTGAGTGACTCCCCGAGTTTCACACTTACCCGTTAAATCACATCTTCTGGCTCGGAGCTTACTCCACTCATCTCTTGGAATACAGCCATTTTCAACATTATATCCTTATCTTAGCTAGTGGAGCCCACCAGGAAGAGCTCAGAAGGGCTTTTTCAGGCCATGGAGACTTCTGCAATGGATGTAAACATCCATAGAACTAGAAATTCTTCTGGTTCCAAAAAAGTTCATTGTGCCACTTTAATTTATTTTGCGATGCTATACAAAATTCTTTTTTTTTTTTCCCCAATCTGGGCCTCATGTTCCCTCAGAGCTTTGTTCCCACAGTTCTTTTAAGTTCAGTAATAAGCTGTTCCGATATGGTGTCACTATGTGTCCCTGTAGCACATGAATGGCAGAAAAATACTGAATTTAACTGACAAAATGGCTATGAGTAGAGATTTTCAGTGCAGTGAAGTTATAGCCTTCTTATGTCGTATAAATGAGAATGCTATAATTGTTTTACTTTAATAGAGAATTTGCTTTATCCCTGAAGGAATGTCATATGGAGGATTCTCTGTGTTGTCATCCCAAATGCTAAAAACTTTAGTGTTATAGCCACAATCGTAATGTGAGCAATGTAATCCACAAAATTGTAAAGATAATCCATTCCTCAAACTTTCTATTGCCTACGAACCCTTTTATTACTACATTTCCCTGAAATAAATGTGACGTACTTAAACTTTAGCTCTATCTGTGACCTCAGCAGTCTCTGTTTCTTTGTTATTCGGTGACATAATGTATGCAAACCTTAGGAGAAAATCTAAATGTTATGTTTTTAGCCATTATGCAGGAGTGGGTTGTATCCTCAAAGGTATTTTTGTAATCCCACATCATGTCTGTTGTCTGCTGAGACAGATAAGATGTTGCCTGGGGCAAAACCAACATATAAATCCAATATTTACACAGGCTGCACTGGTCGCTGGTGTGACCTGTACAGTAACAACATCAACATATTTAAGAAGAAGTTAGTCAGCATGAACTCTCTGCAAACAATAAAATGTTCACAAAATATGTTTAAACGATTCAATCATTTGTTTCACCATTCTATGCTACTGAGGACCAGAGGCATTGATTCCCCCTAATCCTCTGTGACTGTATTAAGGAGTTAAATATGAAGTGATGCTGGCAACTGAACTTTAGCTCATTGTGTTAATACTGATTATTGCATACAACAGTAAAGTCTGCAAAGCAGAAGGTGAAGCATCTGTTTTCTGTTTGTAAGTCATAACAGCAGCTGAGAATATGAAATAAAACAAGGTTGTTTTAAGTGGTTAATTGTTCCATTATAAACAGTATTTTTTTGTCAGATTACCGCAGGAGTGTCTTAGTTTCCTAAACATAAAGGAACGCACTGAAATGGCACAAAGATTGCATATATACTGAGGAGATTCGGAAGAAAAAGAATACATCAATAATCTAATCAACAATTCTAATTGAAATCAAGGTCTCCCTAACCGTTGCAAGGAATCCAAACAGTGGAGACACCTATGGAGACAAAACATGCACACATAATCACACAAAAGTTAATACAAACAGCATGAGGAGCAATCACAGACATCTGTGAGTGGTCCAAATCTAAATCTAATTTCACTTCTTATTCATGTTGTATGTAGAGCAGTAGCTTCAAACCTTCTCCTACCCATGGCCCTCTTGAAAATATAAAAATAAAATAAAATGTTGGTGGCTCACCGCCAGCAATGTCACAATATGGAGGCAGAAATTCATTCCTATGATCAAACTTGGATGACTGGATGAGTTTATGGCTGCAATCTGTATTTTACTCGTCAGAAAAAATAAATAAATAAATAAACAAAACTAACAATTACCTGAACTTTTTAGTGTCACCTGTGTAGTCAGTCTTATAGAACCTTTTCCTTTTTTCCAGTAGAGTGTATTTAAAAATGGATTTTGACCCTGAGACTGAAGTCAGTTCTGAACAGGCTTGCATCGTGTCTTATGACCGTCTGGGGGAGACTCCACTGGTTGTATAGACTCTGAGGAAATTGCTCTGCTTATCACTCAATATATTAGCTTGGTAAATTTTTCCTAATGAGTTCATGGTCTCAGTCTCCCGTTTTAAGTCTTCTTCAATACCGCATGTTGGCCATTTTCAAAATTATACTCCAAATTTAGAGGGGCAGACCATAAAGCTACCCTGTGATTAACAGGCTGAACCAGAGAGGGCACCCTGCCTGATTATTAGGATAGAGTAGAGAGCAGGCCAGATTTCCTCCAAATATGGTTTCTTCTGATTAAAAAAGAAAAAAGTGGAATATCAAAATGGTAACGGCAAACAGCAGTTAACAAACCAATGGGTGACGCCACGACGGATTGCCCTTTATGTGTGCTACAGAACTCCATTAAAAAACCACTAAAGAGAAGTAAAGAAGCTCCACTGTTGAATGAGACAATATTTTTCTTCCCCAGGAGGAACATAGGAAGTTTGGCTTGTTTAGTTCTGTAGGCCCCCTTCAGTAGTCCACTGCATGTGTCCATCCAAGGCTAAAAATAGTCCACAGATAATGTAGTATAAACTTTACTGTGAGTAGCACTTGCTAAAAGCTGCACTGCTCAACTACTGAAGGACTTTTTCAATGTAAGTTCCAGGCTGCTCAACAATTTCCTCTCCCTAAGTTCCGGGAGAGGAAAGGACACAGAGTTGGTCCTTTTTAGTTCCTTTATTGATGATAGGAAAACTGTAAAACATCTTTGGCATTATTATAAGTACATTTAAGAAGAGAGAGAGGAAAAAGGTACAGTACAGTGCCTTTGCATGCTGCCTCTGGGGACCAGCCTTCTTTTTCTTTTAGCGAACACCACATTTTTTTTTTTTTTTAAATAGCTCTTCTGCAGCAGGAAGTTCATCTGCTCTCCATAGTCAAGCAAACACATAAATTCCAACACATTTTTCTTCATGTTCTAATGGAATAGACCTGCTTTATTACAGCAGATTGAAAACATACCAGCATTTTGCGTTTGGATCGTACATTTACAACTTCTATCAGTTGGTACTTTGTATGATTTAAGAGCACTCTAACGGATCTTTGCAACACATCTGTGGTTATTTCCTTTACTTCATTACACCTCAGTACAATCTTTCAGTAAACAGAAAGCCTTCAATTGCTGTGCATTTGTCTCATTTAGTTGATGGCATTTACATGACAATTTCTTTAGTTTAGCAGTTACCAATTACTTCTTTCCCTTCCTCCCTCTCTCCTGCCCTGTCTTATATTTACTTAATACCCCCTGCCTCCTCTAATGATAATCTTACATAATATATGAAGTTTATTTGATGTGTTAGAGGCTCGGCTCTGTGAATGCACTTCCAGGAAGCCAGGGTGGCTGTAGGTACCAAAAGGCCACGTTTCATTCCATTACTGTCAAAGAGTTTCAATTTAGAGCAACATGTGTGCGGTTCTGCTTACAGCAACACCCTCATTTTAGTTTCCACTCCCCACTGAACTCCAGTCGCTTAGAAGGACCCTGTTTACCTCTAATCAAAGTATTCAAGTATTATTTTTCATCTACATCCCTTTCAAGGTGCCCATTAAACATACATTAAGCTCACTCCACACTTTTGCATCTTTAATGAACAATCTGCTTCAAAATTCTCACCATTTTTCTCTCTCTCCCTTTTTTTAACTCATCTTTGCGTAAACAGGGGGTGCTTTTTTCCGGCCAACAGCTTGTTAATCATCCTCACAAACTTTTCTCATCCACACAATGTTCCCTTCCTCCTACGTAAATGTCAACATCTACAGCTTGTGTATCTACTTGGGGAATAAAAAACAGAGCAAAGCTACAAAACTATAAAAATCTATGTTCCATCTGCATTTGCATCATTTGCAGATGGCGAATTAGACTTTTACACTCAAAACAAATGGACACAAATCACCCTAGTATTTCCATGGATATTTTATATTAATTTTCAGCTCTGCATTTTTGCAGCTCCTACATTTTTTTTATTGATTTAAAGAATTAGACGCTATAATTATCATTCAAGTATTCAAATAACTTTCATGGTAGTCATGCCTTTGAAAACATACTCAGTCTTACTTTGTTTTCCTGCTTGAACTTTTGTTATGAGTTGAAGGGATCAGAGAAGATCTCCCCCTGCATGTTAGGAGTTATTCTTCCGTTGAGGGAGAAGTCATACCTCTCTCATATTGTGATGCACTGCAGTTTGCTCTCAGATTTGGCAGAAGCTGTGGGGGAACTGGGCAGTCATGAAGGAGGTGGTGATTGATTGTATTGTATTGTGTGTGTGTGTATGTGTGTGAAGAATTAAACCACTGTAAAATCCCAGAAGATATGAGATGGGTGGACCTCAGCTGTTGTAGAAGGAATATACAGTATATCCACTGCAAGATCTCCCTGCTTATGGAAGTAATGGTTAAACTACTGGAGGAAAGAAATGAATTTTATTTAATGATACAATTCTGGCTTAAGACCGAATTATATTTTGAATGTAAAATAAGCAATTAAATGATGGAGACAGAGCTGTGGCAATGTTATCACTTTAAATTGTAATACACAGCAGATCTGCTGTAGGAGTTTTTTTTCACCGTTTTATTTCCCTTTGTTCTATTTTGAATCTGCATAAAGAGAACTTACGATTGCAGTCATCACAGTGGAGAGCAGGTCATGCTCTCAAGGCATCAGGCCCTTGTGTGGAATGTCATTACTCATTCCACAGTGTTGGAAGGTGAAGAGGTTCCTCTTGTACAGTAAGATAAAACAAGGCAAATTGTATATATGTACAGTACATTCATGCACAGAGTAAGTAATCTGAGATGACAGAAAAATTGCAAATCTATTACTATTATCTATAGCAATTGTCTCTTTATTCTGAAATTCTTCATTGGGAAAGCTTTTATCTTTTACTTTACCCTTCAAATGTCTGCCTGCAAAGATATTAATGATCAGATCAAGTGTCTGCACAAGCATTTCAAATGTACTTGTTAGGCAAATGCAAGTGGAGCCACTTGAGTAGCCCTTATAAAACAGGACGTCAAAGCTGTACGAAGCCAGCACCTTGATTGTAATTCTAAAATGTTGTATTTTATTCCCTGTTTTGCCACCAGATTTTCCATACGGTCTGTCCTGCATAAAGCCAAGCTTGCAATGTTTGTTTTTTAAACTCTTTATTGCACAAAGTATGTTGATCATTGCCACATCCATCTTCAGGTGTTAATTATCCTCTTGCCTCAGTGAGTTGTTGTGGCAGTTCCAAGTGAAAATGAGGGGACTTTTTAACATAAAAGACTGGAGGTGATGAAGGCTGATGAATGCCTTTATGTCCACTTGTAGCAGTGTCACAGATGGCACACCTGCTAGAAAGCCAGCTGTATATTCAGCAGCAAGTGAAGTGCAGTGCTCATCCATTGGGCTAAAACTAGCTGTATTATTTTTATATTAGCTTTGTCGAAGAAGCAAAAACAATGTTTAATTCATTCTTTGGCGAAATCTTTCATATCTTGCACTTCAAGCCTGTACATTTCATGTATCCATATAAGAGACAAGAAGAAAATAAAATTTTGGAGAGACACTGAGAGCTGGTCATATAGAATTAAAAAAACAAAAAACCCAAAAAACTGCACGTAAACAAAATTACTTGTGATAGATACTATTACACAACCCTAAACACAGTATTACCATTGAAAGAAATAAAAATTTAGGGGGGCTCGTAGGGGGCGCTGGAGCCAATCCCAGCTCACACTGGGTGAGGGCGGGGTACACCCTGCACAGGTTGCCAGTCCATCACAGGACTGACACACAGAGACCAACAACCACTCACAATCACACTCAGACCTACAGACAATTTAGAGTCACCAGTTAACCTAAACATGATGTCTTTGGACGGAGGGAGGAAACCGGAGTACCCGGAGTACAGTTTATCATCTCCCTGCTATCAGCTTGTCTGGTTCTTTGGTTATCAGAGTCAGAAAAATTTTAATTATCCCCACAGGAAAATTTCTTTGTTACGATTGCTTAAAACTCACTTAGGAAAGAAAACTGAAGAAGAAAAAATTTTATCACTACAGACCGAAACAGTAATAAAAAATGTAATAAAGATACCTACATGGAAAATTAGCAGAAAAATGTAATGTCCAAAAGGAAAGAATGAAACAAATAAAATGGTATAGAATACAGTGTGGACATGCACAAATAAAAATGTGCATATTACAATTGAACAGAAGGTCACAAAAGACTTGGCAGAGCACATACCATGCAGAGGACGTCCAGTGAGGTGGTACATGATTCAAGATGCATTTTCTCTCCTAGCAGACCGAATGATGATGATGATGATTCTGGCTGCACTGCCTGACCAGTCTGGGTGGATGTGGGTTCAGTGGGGTAGCCACTCGTTCCTTCAGCATACTGTGACAGCTGGCTGATCAGCAAACTTGAGGAATCCAGTGAAGCCTTGATCTGTGGAGTTTATTCAAGATCACTCTTCATGATGTGTGTGCTACCTCAAGCACCAGTTGGACTGATGACATCAGGATTTACACGGCCATGGTCATATTATCTCTTAAAGCTTGAGGCAACTGGACTTGCTTGACTTGACTTGCTTCTCTCATCTGAGAGGCTTATTCAGTTCTATCTGTTTAGTTGGGGCATTTCATATCTCATGGGTTTGTTGTTGCTGGGCAATCACATGACTACCATTTGCGAATGCTTTTAATCACATTTTTTTTTGTGGGTAAGAATTCCTTTAGCTGTGTTTGAACCCTTTAACCCTGAGCCTAAAGACCACCAACAGACTCAAATACTTCATTCTGACTTTGTGTCTCATTCCATTTGCAATCACAGGTACACAGTCCACATGGACTCAGCCTCAGCCTATCAAAAAGATAACAAGGAACACATCAACAGCTCCCATTAATTATGATGCACCAATATGTGTTGACCAGTGGAGATGCTTGAGTCATGTCTTTCAATTAAGATTCCCCCACCCAGCACAGGCGCACTTACTTATCATGACTCAAGTGCCAGAAAGGAACCTCGAGTCTCTGAGTTATTTTTCACTCACACAGGAGATGATCTCTGCAGGCTTCTAACCTGGTTACTTTCCCTCAGCGCTGCATCATGATTATATCATAGTATTTTCATTTTTGTCTTCCATTTTATCTGTGGCTGATGTAATACGGCTGTCCACTGCATGTATATTCTTTATTTTCTGTCCTTTATTGGTCAAGCAATAGAATATTACAGTAATCAGTTGCTCATTTGCTGGTTGTGTTTGTTGGTTTGTGTGTGTGTGTGTGTACATTGCATCAGTTTATTTCATGCTTATATTCCTTTTCTCTAGTAAGGAAAACAAAATGTCTCCACCGCGTTCATTTGCAGCGTTACAGGTATAATTGGGGATATTTGCAGAAGTTATAAAAATCAGTCAGAAAAACAGACTAACCCCCAACAATTCATATAAGCTAACTCTTAACTGTCTATTATTGCATTCCAATACATTTTTGTGCAAATTGAGTGAATTGACATCGTTTCTGCGATGAATTGTGGAAATATCAGCTTTTAACTGTTTTTCTCAAGGCGACCAGACCGAATCTCAGCTTTGCATGTGCACTTGGCAGGAAAGGAAACCACTAAAAAAAGAAAGGGAGATGTAATTTCTATGTCTACAAATGTCAGAATGTCAAGGCATGTAATCCTTTCAAGAGGTGATGAGGTCCACAGCTAGAGCTTGGCGTGACTCCAGACTCTGGTACAAGAAAAGTGCTTACCGCAACTTCCGGAGATGAACACTGAGTTCTGTTCCCACTTTCCTCTTCCCTCACTCTCCTGTGCTCTCACTCTCCTGCCTTCCCTGGCTTTGAAGGGATTATTTTTGTATCAGTATGTATGGCTTTTCAGTAGTAATGTACAGTATATCCTGCGTGACAAGCTTCATCTTATTTACAATGCCGGCATGTTTTTACAGCATGTTTTCCAAAAGACTGCACTAGGACATGGGTGGCGCATGTAATAAATACAAGTATTATCACTCTAAAACACCCAGATACATGCGTTTGCTCCTTGATCGGAGCCGCACGTGGTTAACATAGATAGTGTCAAAACATTTTGAGCACGGAGCTGTAAGAGAGCGACACCTTTGGGCAGACACCAGCAAACCGCTCGAAATTAGGATGCGATGAATTTACTAGTTCCATAAGATTAAGGATTTTGAATTGATTCATTATTTTCAGTGTGACTCTAAATAGCAAGCATTAACTTCAGCAGCTGTGTACTTACCAGTTCAGAAGAAACAGTGTGAGTTCAGCTAACCTGTGAGCTCCAGCCCATGATGTCACTTTCCAACAGTGAGTACCTGTAGCATCTATTCTGCCCTGAAGATGTAGTGCTGTACAGGGCGTGCATTTTAACGTCTTCTTGTAAAAACAATGACAATCTTATCGCGCAACAATCACCACCACCTCCTCCAAGACACTTAATTTTTACCGATTGATTTTACCATGATTGTAAATGCCTACATCATGCCATAAGATGGTCCACGTCATTTTGCGCATAATTTTGCGGTACATATATTTTTTCATATTATTAGCTGTTGTTAAAAATGTCAGCTTTTTATCGTACATATAAAAAATACTTTGTCATGTTTCCAGTGTTTGGAAAACGATACAAAATGAACCGTGAACATTTCCTTTGTTCCTTTTGAACCTAAACCTCAGGCTATTTTCCTGTAACACTTGATTTGATATTCCATCTTTTTCTCCACCTCTTTTTAGAAATTCTATCCAACGTCTGTCCTCACACGGCTCCTCTTCTTCCACTTCGATCAGCTGTTGCTAGGGAACAGCTCATGGCTGCATTAGAATAATAATATTTACTTAAAACAATATTCAATAGTTGGTGAGCAGGCTTTTAGATTTAGGCTGTGTCATGAAATATTTGAACTGAATGATTAAATTTGGATGTAGAGTGAGAGCAGGGACAATTGCACCAGTTCATTAATTACAATGTGAAAAACACTAATGGTAATCTTTCACACTGCTCTCACTCCTGAATTTAAGTGCCATTGTTACCAATGTGTTACTCTGCCGCTGTACAGGACTACAGCATCAAATTCAACCATCAAATGTCCTGATTATGGGAATAATACCAACTATTTAACAGTTGGAAATACACCTGAATCAAAAGTTTTCTGCTGAAAGTACAAAAGAAAAAAATTAGACCATAAAAGTGATGCCAGATACACTTTATATCATCAAAAATTCACACCCAACTTCAGTTTATGCAATACTCTGTTTAAATAGGACATCAGTCATATGAGTTTATTATGTGATGCTAGATAAACCTGCTAAAAAGCTGATTTAGCAGTGCTTCTTGACAACCAAGGAACCCCGTTAAGATAATTTTTGCTGCTAGATTAGTGCTTGCTCTTACATTAGAGGTACCAGCAAGAAGTGGCAGTCTGTCATTTGAACGGCTGAACAGTTGGATAGTTGCTTTCCAGCTCATCAAGGCAAAGGAAAAGGGGAGAGAACATTGCTGCCACTGCCAACTGTTTATGCCAACACAGGTAACCACCTGTTTAGCATAAGACACTTCTGGTGCATTTGAGCTCACAGCAGCTACCACTGCGGCAGCTGTTGCACTCTAATACCAACTGTGTAAGACTGTTAAAACCGCAACCATGGAGCCCCAAGCACTTGCACAAATACATGACTAGGTCTGCAAATTATGTCTCACTTTGCCATTTATCATTCAATCAGTAAAATGTCAGAAAAGGCCATAAATGCTGATCACAGTTGACCGAAGAGAGGCTCTAACTCACTGCCCAAATACCCCAAATATTGATACAAAATTGATTACAAAACAGAGAAAACTTCAGATTCACAGTTGAAAAGCTTGGGCTTGGGAATAGTTTGATGTTTTTTTGGCTTTTGGTCAATTCGCCAGCCATTCCACCACTACACCTACACACAACTGTTATCTGCTCATAGTCCTCTCTTCCTCTGCAGCTTTTTCTGTATGTCAAACTAGCAATTTTATGACTGTGCCAGTGCTACTTGAAACTTTGCCAGAGCTCCAACACCAGTGCAATGAGACTTAGTGAAGTATTAAATATAAAGGCTACTTGTTATGTGCTCTGTGCCATGTGTGGTGCATAATCTACCACTTGACAGTCCGATTCATCTGCAAGACATAAGAGGTCCTGTCACAGTTTTTCCTTCGCTAAATGTGTCACCCTTGTCTTGTATAAATCTTTCCCTTGTCCTGAAAAAAAAAAAAAAAAAAAAAGAGCAAGAGCTTAGTATCAACGCCTGAAGTCAAAAAAAGACTAAACTATTGTAACACTAGAGAAAGCAACAACAAATCGAGACAAACATTGAAACAACAATAACAAGGGAAGAATGTCATGGAATATTGACTTTTTTTTTTTTTTAATCTTTCCTTTTCTTGCTTTGAAATTCACTTTGTGTGAATCATTTGGAAAGGTTCTAAATAAATTAAGCCATATATATATAAGATGATGCTCAGCTTGTCAGATTTTGCCTGCTAGTGGTTTTGGTAGTAACAACCACAAGCAGATGTCTTCTTCCACCCCAAAGGGCAACATTGTTTGACATCAGCCTGTCATTTTTAAGTGCTCTCTCTCTCTCTCTTTCTGTCTAGGAGAGCTCATACATCTTAGATTTCTACTGTAGCCGTCATGAGTCGAATTTGCACATCAAGCGAGCATCACTTTCAGGCAGCAACGACATGTCTCTGCTGCTGCTGGCGGTTTAAACAAAAGCACTTAGGGATCATTTGTTGCCAGTTGATTTTCACTTGGTGTGACTTTGCACTTGATTACGTGCTGTTGACAAAACACACAGACATTTCCTCAGCCTCATAATTCTACAGTGAAAATGGCCATAGCACTGATTATCTGCCAATTATAGACCATAATAATATCATGTAGAGTATTCAGTTTTTTACCACCAGCATATTTATTAACAGAGAGAATCCAGTTCAATCAGCTGTAACAAAACTACAAAAAAGAGCATAAAACTATACAACTCAAACACTGTGCTGTTACAGAAGTCTCTGTTTTTCATGGCAACGCATTTTTTTTTTTTTCAGCCATGCATTCCTGTATGATATTGCAATTTATTATCTGTTAACCGACACATTACTCAGAGCAGATAAAAAGGTATCTTGTACTTTATAGACACACAGACACACAGTGCACAGTAAGCATTAGGCCCACACGAATTTTGTCCTCTTCTCCATAAAATCATGAGACGCTTAACTTCTTCTTTTCTCCAGCCTGTGCAGATGAATATCTGTCGCTGCTTTGGGTTTGAAAGCTGCCAGAAATGAGGGGGATGCAATTCAGAGTAAACACAAGAAATTTGTGCTACAAAAAGGACCAGACTCGGTGACTAACTCCCTAGCCTTAACAACAACCTTGCGACCTGCCCTACGTGCCCTAAAGATAACTATATCTAACTAGCCCAGTGAGCAGTGATAACTAACATGTCTTTGGGGTCATCAGGTGGGAACCTCCTTTCACCGGTGTTTCGTCTAGTTGGTCCCACGACACCTCCAGGGACCAACTAAAGGTGTCAATTACATTGAGAAACAACTATCAGCGCCTTGAAACTATTTCAGGCCTCAGCCTACATCTGTTAGACTTTGACTCTCGCTGATAGAATGGTGCCAACTTCATTTACTGAAAAGAGACACTAACTATTTTGGGAGGAAGAAAAATTCAGTTATACATGATAATAAAGATGAATCTGGTTTTTAAACATCTGTGCTGGTGAGAGCAAAGGCTGGACATCTTTTTAATGGTTGTCTGTCTGCATGTTTGTGCCAAATTTGAAAACATTCACTCAAGGTGTTATAGAATAGATAATAGATAAACCCTTTTTAGCCATAACGCAAGACTTCACACTGCAATATTTGCAAATTCTCACACGAATAGTTACTGTTTTATAAATCTCTGGATGAATAGAGGTGTAACTTGAAATAAGTTTGAGCAACATAGGTCTTAATCTTAAAAAATCTATCTCAATAGAACACATTGCATATCTCAATGTTAAAAACACTAAAAGAAGTTGATCATATTCTTATTATATTTTCTAATATATCCATATATATCATTTTTATTTGATTATATATTAATCTTCGTAAAAGGTCAGCTTATTGCATTTTCTTTCATAAAATGGGATGCACATACCATTACCATACCAATATTAAAAGCATACTTTGAAGGATACATAAAAAACAACAACAACAAAAAAAACTCCTTTTACTGTAAGCCATTGTGGAAAAAATAATGGACTGCAACAAACAGCAACCCTGAAAAACAAGATGACACATTTAAAAGTTTTTCTTCCAGAGGATTTTTCTACCCGCTTTCACACTGAGCATGCTCCTTGTCAGTGACCTCACCCTCCTTCTCCCTGTTTACCTCTTCATATGTGAAGCAGGTGTTGTTTGATGCTTGATACTAGACAACAGCAGTCAAGTGGGAAACCATCTGTTCCACAGCTTGCTGGTGGTCCGTTTAACCTGGCGGTCTTCTCTTGGAACGAGTCTCCCCGAACAGACCTTTGCTTAAATGGGGCATTTGTACCTGTAAACTGAAAAGGCCTGAAAATGAAAATACCTGTTTTGTGTAACCTGTCCGTCCATGGAAATATGATGTTTATATATTTTTGTCTATTGCGGCTGCCTCATGGATTCTCTCTCTTCTTAGTGGCAACTTCAGAGCGAGCTTTGCTCTAAGAGCTATCACACTGACCGCTTCACAAGGTATTGCATGCGCAAGTACACAGAGCACCAGATAGAATACCTTACCATGATTCACTTTCTAATGTTGTACAATTCAGCCCCCAAGGAGTGGAAAGTGCAGTGCAATATTTTAACATTTTATCAGCCTTCAAACTGTTTGTTTAATATTCTTAACTTAAATCATGCTGCTGATGGCTCATATACATATCTGAAAGTGTCCCCTCAGCTGTCACAGAGAAGTGCTGATTAATTGTATAGAGATGTACAATTCCTTCTCAACAACAACTGAGGTAAAAGTAAAAGCAGAACTTAAAAAGTAGGAAAGTGTCCTCGGCGTAAAAATGCTGAGATCATATTTACCATATTGAATTATGAATAGGGAATCCCTGGAACATCTAGTTTTTCAGAGGGATGTAAATGTATGTTATGTCATTCTTCTGTCTGTGTAGACATAAATAAGAGATTCAGTTTGGTGACTTTTAGAAGTGCGGGATCATGGGAGTTGTTGACTTCAGCACAATGGCCGTCATTACAGTCAAGTACACCTGGCTAGGATTCCTTTACTGTCAAACAGGATGTTTTTTGCTCATTTTTCACTACAGAGGTCTCTTCCTATCTGCTGATTAAATCTGGTCCAAACAGTGAATGAAGCAGTTCCACCTTGAAAATCAGGGCACCCTGGCGGTTCACCTGGTAGAGCACGAACTATGAAGTCTGGTTTGCATCCAGCTAGTAGGCCTTACTGCATGTGACTGTCAAATCACAAGAAAGGCAAACAAAAACAAAAACAGTCTTTCTCTGATGCCCAATGTTTGCTTGACATATTTCTCTGATAAGATCAGATCCCCACACTAAGGAAGTTTTAACTAGAAGTCAAGTTTTCCACAGAGGTTTTCTCCTCTTCAGAATGAAGAGGAGTGTTCAGTCGGTTAAAATCGTTGTTCTTAGAGTTTAATATGCAAATGTTCCACATAGTACCTTGAGAAAACCATGAATAAAAGATTGTATTGAGGTACAAAGGCCAGTGGAACATTGAGTAGTGTGGGTGTGATGTCTTTGTATAAACTGCTATGCTTGGTACTTAATGAGCTCTGAGTCCCTGTTATATTTCACAGTCTTTGTTTACCTGTTCCCTCTAGTGTCATGATCACTCTAATGCAGCCTCTTTTGTTGTTCTGTTGTATGATCTTTGTCTGCAAGCCTCTTTTTCCCTCTTTTTCCTTTTATCTGGTTGAAAAAGTCCATTGGAGGCTTCTCTTTGCATCACTGTGTGCATTAATGGGCTGCATTACTGTCCAACCACCAAGGCTTGACCATAGGGGGAAAAACATAAAACTCCAAATATCCTTGAAGCAAATGAACATACTGTTAGTTTTCCACTTGCTTTTTGCGTTTAGTTAGTGAACGCAAGTGCAGATTAGTGGCTGATTTTCAAGTTAAAGTTAATTAGTTACACTGGCAAGTGAACACACAGCTTTGCAGACCCAAAAGCATAGCCTGTGTTCCCTATTTGTTCCTTTCCTCCCTCCTTTTGGATGACCTCAAGTCAAGTGCACTGACAAATGAGAGATCTTCATATCCAATCCTGAATCCTCACTGTTCGCACAGAAAATAAATGGAATATTTGATTCACTGCTTGTGAAAGTAAGAAAACCTTCATCTCCCATATATATTATACATCAGACTAAAACTGCATGGAAATTAATGAGATATGAGATTACTGTTCAGTTTGTGAATTGCGTCTGGCATCGTTTCATTGAGGCTAAATGTGCCACCTACTAAATAAATGGATCGGTTAGGGAATGAATTAATGATCTCTGTGTTTTAAAAGTGTTGTAGACTGACCGTCTACTGTCTTCACTTGTTGCCTCCCACCATTTTGCTGGGCTGGGCGCTATTAAGCGCTTTGTGAATGAAATGGAACAATCCCGACGACAATTTTGACTGAGCCATTATGTGCTTTTAGGCTAGTGGGGATACTATAATGAAAAGCAGTGTCTCCGCTGAATCGATCTAAAGCTTTACAGAAATTATGATTGTTTTTAATTTAATTGATTCAATATTAAATCAACTTTGAGTTGAGCCAGTGAGAGTTGAGTAGAAGTGTGAAGTTCAGACTGTGAACAATGTTCTCCAAAGTCCCTTTTTCATTGTATTGAGTTAGCAAAGAGAGCATGAATAGCCTTTTGTGCAGTTGGTTATGAAAGTTTTGGATTTGCCCATTTAAATTCAATTCTGTCAGACAGATGGAGGGATTGAAACTGGATGAGAGAGTCCGACTTCCAATGTATGATACAGAAAAGATTGCTTCCTTTTCGTTCTCAGAGAGAAGCACTTCCCTCCTCTGACCTCATAAAACAGGCTCCAGCACATTTCCTCACAGTGCATTTTTCTTAGTCTTCCTTACTGTGAGCTGCTTAGTAATCGTTTTTTGTTTGAATATTTCTGTACACGTGTTAATGTACAAATGGGACAAAAATGGCAACATCGCCTGTGAATAATAAATTTCATGGAATCTGTTGGAAAAAAAAAAAGAATTGCAATTTTTATTTGTATTCATGTACAGTATGAACTACAATCTCAGGTATCAATAATTGAACGTCATCCTCAGAGAAATTAGTTGGACTCCTTACAAGCACAGTCTCTTGTTTTTTTTTTTCTTTTCTTGTTTTTGTTTTTGCTTTTTTGTCTTTTTTTTAACAATTGAAGCACATGTAAAATTATGATCTGAAGTATTTTTTTTGCATTACGTTTTTGAAAATATTTTTTTTCTTTTTTTTGTAGAAATTTAACCATTTGATGATTATTCTCTCCAAAAATGAGAGAGAATATTCCCACATACAGTAACCCTCCCCATACACAGACAGTTGGCAGAATAACACACAAGATTTTGATCACCTTGGCTTAGGGTTTTACACAAAAATCAAGCTCACTCTGCTGGTATTTCAAGTCCAACATTCTGCACATCAGTCTTAATTTCATTCTGGCATTCAAACATCTCGCCACATAAAACCATCCCGCTCAAATATATTACCAATACAGAGATATCTTGTGTGTGTGTGTGTGTGTGTGTGTGTGTGTATATATATATATATATATATATATATATATATATATATATGTGTGTATATATATATATATGTGTATATATATATATATATATATAATCACCGTTCTCTTTTTTTAACTGTAGCCAGCGTCAACATTGAATCATTAAGCCACCAAAAGCATTGAAGGAACTGAGCATTGAAAAATAAAACAGTGTAAAGGGAAAGAATGGTTCACTTACTGGCTGCAGTATTGTTGTCATTCATCACACTGAACAAAAGCCTGATGAATAATGAGCTTTTGTTTCAGTTTTCGCTGTCTGTGCCTCGACAGATGTACCCACTCTTTACATGTAATTTTTGCTTCTGCCATTTTTCTCCACCTCCATCTTTTTCATGACCTCACCGTCATTGTAGCAAAAAAAAAAAAAAAAAAGAGGAGTAGATTTATGAGACCCAAAGTTTACGGCTCTTTATGGAGTGACAGTGCTTCATTATGCTGTAAACTGTGTCACAGAGATGAAAATCTATATGGTGTGTTGGACTGCTGGACAGGTTAATTGCTCAATTTTTTTACACACAGATTTGTTTAATCTGAAACACTTAGACTGGGAGCTTCTTTGACATCATGTGCAAGTCAAATCCCATCAAAGCCCTCTGTAAATACACATTTCTCTGTCGGTGATGTTGCTAATTAGTCACATATCTGGAATCACTGGGGGAAAATACACTTACATTAAATCTCTATAAAATAAATATGATTAAAATATGCTTGTTGCACAGACACAAAAGTGAAAGGCATACCTACTTCTTCCTTTTTACAAAAGGTCACTGTTTCCTTGGAAACAGTCTGATAGTTAGTTTTTCCTCCTTCTTTCTTATCTATTTTTCACTCTTTTCCCTTCATATTTGAAGACCCGTCATGACTGTTGTGCATCTGGCTCACCCTCTCCGCTTCAACTGTTCTTAACTTTTTTTTTTTATCCTTACCTCCCCCCTTCCTTAAGCCTTGCTGTTTGAAAGACTAAATGAAAAAGTAAAGCTTAAACAGACTACAGGAGGGACAATGTTTTGATGGTCTATAAATGATGCAACAACAAAAGTGTGTGTGTTTTTCTTGAACCAAAATGAGGGCGAGCGGGAGTCGCTTCAATATCAAAGGCCTCTACCCCCTGTTAGATGTTGGGCACAGGGAGAGTGGAAAAGTCTCATGCTGTTTTGCTATCAGCTTTCCTCTGTTACACAGCAAATGAACTGCTGATACAAATTAATGAGCTATATCCCATCTCACCTTATTTTGTTGCAGGCTCGTAGCAGCTTCACTGACTATGTTAGCCCCGTTTGTGTTAGTCTGACAGGGTCACACTGCCAGCTTCAGCCTCATTCGCCTCTTTATCTGTACTAACAGAGGGACAATCAGCTCCCAAGCTTGAGTGACCCTGGGGTGATGGCAAGGTAACGCGACACTGATCAGACTTAGATCATTACTGGGTTAACTGGAAGGCTACAGGAAGGCCTTATGCTCCCCTTCATTTTCCTAAGCATTTTCCCAAGCAATATTCTGCCATCGTACGGCACATGCCGCGGGAAAAAGTGAGACAAATGAGACATGGCGAGGGGTGAGGAACGTGCCTGAGTGAAGTGACAGCAAGACAATCAAAGAAGAAAAAGAACACTGAAAAAAATAGTGTGGAGAAAGCAAAATGAGGGTAGAGAGGGAACAGAGAAGTAAGAAAAAAAAAGACAGGAAAGATAGAAGTGTAAAGGTAGGAGAAAGACTGAGAGCAAGAACTTAATCTTAATTAATGTGAAGGATGTATGTGTTGTTTAGGAGCCACAGGGGAAATACACATTTCCTCGTTTGGCTGCTTTGCTCCTCAGCCATGCTGGCTTTACTGTGACTTCATCCAGAGCTTTGTCATTAAAAGATCTCATTTTGTGTTGAGTGACAGTAGGAATATGATAGCAATGAAAATAGACCTTTTTATATTTTGGCTCGTAAACTTAAGCCAAATAGGCAAGACGTACTTCAGACTAAATAAAGAGCAATTTAATGCTTCTGACTACTTGATCAATATCCTTCTACAAAATATATTATTATCATCACCTTTATTATTATTGTTATCATCATTAAGTAAAATCAAAGCAATAAATTTATGGCACTGCATTAACTTTGACTTCAGTAAGGCCGATCTCTGAGGTGGATTCCACATGAAATGCACTCGACACACTCAGTATTCAGCTTGCGTAAACCATTCTTTCCCTTGTGCATTATTACACAGAGAGAGAAAAATAAAATGAGCTAAAAAGCTATCACAAATTGTTTTTTCTTCATTTAGCCACTAGACGTACTTTTAATAAATAATCTTTGTTTTTGTAAAGACAATTGTTAAAGTATCATATGTCGTCCCTTTGCCAAATGGTGATTTATCGCCGTTATCGACATCAACTTCGTCAAGTCCATGTCAATTTGATTACTTTTATTTTCATGTTTTGGTCCATTGTACTCCAAGTATGAAACTGCTGATACCGAATATTAAGTCAAATTCAAGATCAGATTTGGGTCTCTTGTACATTGTCTTTTGAACAGGCCTGAATCAGTAAAGGTTCCTGTGTGGCTGAGCTGTGTATGGTACTGAGCATCGGAGGGTGGTGGTAAGTGCTCTTGTAGGTGTTGTAGTGGTTGTAGTGCTCCAGAGGGGGCAGCGATAGGTGTCTCTCCATGGCAGCGACTCCTGCGAGGTCTTCTTCAACAGTAATCACCTCCATGGAGGAGGCAGGGCCATCAGGATCTTGCTGGTTATGCTGTTTCCTCATCTTGTAGAAAATAACCAGCAGAACAGCAGCCATAAGTGTGATTGCCACGAAGCAGCCGATGATAATCTTGGTGGTTTTCATCACTTCATCCAGGCCATTTTGGGCTCCCTCTTGATCCAGATCAAGAACTGGAATGGTGTAAGTCCGCTCTGTGGTCCTTGTTGAAACAGGAGTACCTTTTGTTGTTGAGGATGACACCCAACCAAACGGGGGAAGTTGCGTTTGGCTATCTTCCCCTGGTGTCTCAACGGTCTCCACGGTGACTGTGGTAAAATAGGTCACTCCACTGTTCTCCACAGAAGTGACATTAAGCACTGCAGAGGCAGAAATATTTCCTGCTGTGTTGCTAACCATACAGGTGTAAGTCCCAGTGTCCTGCATTGTGACGCTAGTAAAGTTCAGTGTCCCGTCATTGAGGACAGATAAACGCACCTTGTAAGCCCCATGTGTCACCAATGAGCCATTGGGCGTAAGCCAGCTGATGGATGTCAGTGAGCTCGTACGGCATTTAAGCTCTGCTCCCATGCCCTCTGTCACATTCAAGTCACTGGGTGGCTCCAGAATGACAGGGACATCACACTGGAAGTAGCTGTGGTCCAGTTCGCCAATATAGCGACCTTTAAAAACTGCCGGAGTATGGCAACGGGCACAGCAGCTGGTATTGGCAGGTACTGTTTCCTTCAGCCACCAGCTGAGCCACAATATATCACAGTTGCAGTTCCATGGGTTGTGATGGAGATGGACCCGCTCCAAGCGATGCAATGGTGTGAAGAGGTCGTGTGGTAGAAAGGTAAGGTTGTTGTGAGCCAGGTTGAGCTCCACCAGAGACTGAAGGTCATCAAAAGAATTCCTCTCTATAGTTTGGATCTGGGCATGCATCATCCACAGCTTCTGGAGGTTCACCAATCCTGTAAATGAGCTGGGTTTGATAACAGATAGCTGGTTACCTGACATTTCGAGCTCTTCAAGCCTGACCAAAGGTAAGATGTTGGGTATCTCCTTTAGGTTGCACATTCCCAGGTTCAGGTAGCGCAGGTTGCTCAAGTCCTTGAAAGCGCCATCAGAAATGTAGGAGAGACGCTTGAGCTCGCCTAGGTCAAGCCTTCGAAGCGAGGGAACCCGGTTGAAGGCATAAGATGGTATACTTTCGATGGGGTTGTTACGTAGCCACAGTTCCTTTAGCTTGGACAAGTACTCAAACGCTCCATTGGGGATTGTCGTGAGCCGATTATCAAAGAGCTCCAAGGTGTTAAGACTGGCCAGACCATTGAAGGCACCAATTTCGATGCTTCGGATATGGTTTTTGCTCAGCTGCAAGATTTCAAGGTGGCGCAGATGTTTAAAACTGTCCACTTTGATAACCTGGATGAGGTTGTCCTGGAGGTTCAGATAGCGAGTGTTGGTGGAAATGCCATCTGGGACATCCCGTAGACTCCGGCGGGTGCATATGACTTTACTGAACTGGTTACTGCATGAGCAGACAGAAGGGCAGGTCTGAGCACGGACCAGCCCTGCTACCACCAGGATCTGAAGGGCCAAAAGAAGCACAAAGAGGGGGTTGGACAGCGCCCCCTTCAGCCTATGACCTCTCATTGTCTGGCGCTGGAGGGAGGAGATCATTGTGTTCAGCATTCATAGTTCATCTGTTGTGTGTGTTCTCTGCAACAAGAAGAAGAAAGAAAGAATGGTATTGAGTAACCACATAAAGTAGAAGGGGGCGCATTGTTGATGCTTTTATAATTATTATCAACACAAATCTTTTCTAGTGCTAAATTAATTGTATGGGAAAAAAAACATAACATTTGCTCTTTTCAGCTTCTCAAATGTTAGAGCTTTTGTATGTTTTCTGTGATTGTAAGATTTATACCGTCGGGATATGGACTATTTTCAGATGAAACAAAGTATTTAAAAAATGTAACTTGCCACTCCTTCAACAGATTAACTGATGGCGAAAATAATAATTGCTTGTAGCACTAATCCCTTTCTACAGTACAATGTACACAGAATGACAAATGAACAAGGGCAATATGAATTAAAAGCTACAATTAATTGTCAACATTGCCCATCTGTGGAATATAACAAGCTTTTTGTTAGCTCCCTAACCCTGGATTACCCCAGATTTCCAGACTTCACAGAGGCTGATATATCTACACTGGATACTGAAAATGAAAAATGAGAACTTAGCATCCATCTCCCACTCAAGCAGAATCTTTGAATTGAGTGTCTGTTCACTCATCCCTAAGCCTGAAATTATTTAAAAAACAAACCCCTTAGTCATAAAAATTTTAAAAGAAATAGTATAATCTGGGACCCCCTTTTTTTTTTTTTACTGACAAATTACTGACACCAAAGCATCACACTCAATGCCTGTGGCTCTGCATTGTTACAAAAAATACCATCTGAATGCCTGCAAGGGATTCACACAGAATATGTCACTGTAAAAAAAAAAAAAGAAAAAGAAACACTAGCAGTAAAAAACAATGTGTGAAATGCATACATTGGCAAACAAAAGGAAGCCAATTGATCCAACTCTGCTTTGTTGATGCTGTGCCATGGTTTATTACACGGTGTGTATTACATTCTAATTTATTTAGTCAGTGATGTTATTCAGTGATAAAACAATGAAAATTACTTTTTACAAAAATGTTCAATTGCCAAT
Organism: Remorina albescens; assembly: GCA_034769265.1. Taxonomy (NCBI): domain Eukaryota; kingdom Metazoa; phylum Chordata; class Actinopteri; order Carangiformes; family Echeneidae; genus Remorina; species Remorina albescens. Next base: position 14,743,747 of record CM068479.1, read on the forward strand.
TTATTACCTTTGAATGAAAAATACTGTTTTACATACCACAGGAAATGAATAAGATAAATAATTCAGTCACAATTTATTTTATTTTATTCAAAGCAGAATTACATTGCTGGTTACTTTTCATAACGATCGAATTTGTTACATGAAAATCCCAGACAAATGGTGTATGGTCTGATATTGTCTCTGCATAACTATAGCATAATTTACTATCACCCGAATCAAGTGACTAACAAGAAAGTTGTTACTCTGTTAGATGAGATTAGAGCAGATCAGATTAAATTAGATTAGATTAGTTCATTCATCTAAAGCGCCTAGGAATATGCCTGAGAGTACTTGAGCCTAAAATAGACCGAGAGATTCATATGCATACATCACAGCTTGTAGCTCCCACTTTCACAAAGCAGTGTTGATGTTTTGCTTCACCCTTTATTATCATTAGCCCACAAGGTAACCTACATGTAAATCAATACACATCATGTACCACACATTAAATGTAGTGACTAGAAAACGTGGCAGCGTTGTGTGTGTCAAGCTGTGCTATCATCTGACACAGACCTGTTCTTCAGTGCAGTTAATGCCTTTGCCAAAAGCAAACCACCCTTGCCTTGTGCAAGAAAAACTATAACCTTCCCTGCTGGATCCTTAGCTTTATGTATTTTCCTTTCCTCTGTCAGCCCTCCCAATGCAACCTATCTGTTTATCAACTCTTCTGGTCAACCCACAAACAAGAGGGAATGAGCCTGTTGTGACTGTGATTTAAATGTTCTCTGGTGAGGATGAATGGCTGATTTTAATCAGTTGAAATGAGCCTAAATGTGTCTTGGTTTATACACCGGCCAGGCTGTCGCACTAGTCGCGGTGGAGGGAGGCCGAAGCAAGATGAGCCTCTGCTCTGAATCAGACTGAATGAAAATTCCTGCTGGCAGGGGCTCATTTCATCTGGCTGGAATTACAAGAGCCATGTGCTGCTACCTAAGAGAAGAAAATGTCAGATACGGCAAACCTCCCTGATAGAGATTATAGGATGTCAATAAAGTCTCCTTTTGCATTTCCATTGAAATATTTTAGAAAAAATATTAAATTCACGTTGCTCTTCCCAGCGGCGATGTTGTATCTTTGGCCACATGCCTTCTTCATAAAAATAATTTATCTGTGTACATTTTATCAGCATAGAATCCCATTTTACAGAAAGCGACACTGCAAACATTGTACCGGCAAAAAAAAATTCCCTTCAAACACCTCCTTCCCTTTGTTGGTGCAACACTGCGTGGATTAATTTCATCTAGGCACACTCAAGGTGTATTCAGAGGCACTGAAATCAGTTCTTACAACTAAAATCCTGCCCGTGATGTAAAAACACACCCACCCTTACTTTTCTGCTTGTGCACCAGCAGCTACTGGCATTATGTCTGACACATCTGTGATTTGCCAAATTCATTTGGTATAATGAGTTTGTTGGAAAAGTGGTGGGGTAACATATGTCTAAATCAGGGTGCGCATAGCAAACACACTGTGATACAAAGTACTTGAGAGCATCAGAGTACTTAAATTGCAATGTCCGATGATTACAATCTGTCGCTGTTAAGCACTGCGTGCAACTGCACGGGACTCTAGCAAAATGTGTTAGAGTGGACTCTCCCAATCACCTGGGAGATAACTTTGTCTACAATGCAAAGACCTAAGGAGCTGACTGTCTACCAATCATGGAATGACAATTTTGTGCCATGTTGATATAAATGTAAAATTATATTAAAACTGCTGCAGGCAAGTCAAACTGAGGAAGACAATGGATGAATGACCAGTGAAGAGATTAGTCACAATTTGCATTAGCGACTTTGCATTATTAACGTTTCCCAGCACAGATTTAATGGGAGCTTCTATGATGTTCCAAAGGATTGTTTCAACCAAGTCAGAAAGTCCTCAGGAATCAGATCACAAATTACGAAAGAGACTTTCCATATTCCTCCATGAAATGTTAAAATGGAAAAAAAAAAAAAAAGAAGAAGATAAAATGCTCATTCATCTTATAATTTATTGTAATATGTGGGGTAAGAAAAAGGAATCAACACAAAGGTCATATCACACTCTTTATGAATTACTTATCACGGCTGCTCACAGCTGATCTAGTGAGGATGAGAGGAAAGATTGTAGAGTGACATGAAAGTCTGACATCATGATCCAGAAAAGAGCCTGTGGCTGAAGGCTGTCTGATTAGCAGAATGTCATTTTGCTAATTCATTCAACGCATTACTGAGTCATTATATTTGCATACATTTGTTGCTTGTCTTTTTTTAACCTCGCTTGTGCTAATGTTATAACCTCGCAGCCCATCTGCGTCTTACAAGGCCTGTGTACGATGTGCCTAGGTGATATACATGGATAACAGGTTGTTTTTTGTTTTTTGTTTTTTTTGTTGGTGGCAAATCTGGAATATTAATTAAGCATATCAGTGTATACAGTTAGAGGGTAAGAACTGGAAGCTTCCAAAAAACAAGCCAGTATGTTAAAAGATGAAAGATGTGGCAAAAAACAAGTGCTAGTGCAGCTCTCAGTACTACTGTATCTGTGGCACTAAACTCAAAACCTGTTTAGTTCTGCTCACGGTGTAAATCCTTGTGATACCAAATCCATAGTTTCTTTTCTCCTTCCATACACAGCAGACAACAGTATTATTTTTAGGAAAACACACTGAGGTTCTCAAATAAATGTGGCTTTGTTGGAGCAACATTGACAACACAAATTATAAGAAATAATTCTGACAAGATGTTATTTTTCAGAATGATTTCGGGGGGAAAAAACACAATAGAGCTGAAGCAATTTGTCAATTGATTTTTCAGTCAAATGTCTAATCAATTAATCAGCACTTATCCTGCCCTAATTTAGCTCTAACTGGTTTATTGTTTCGGTAATTTTAAAAAGCAAAAATGCCAGATTTTCTCTGGTTCTCTGGAGTCCTGCTGGATTATTAACACATTATTGAACTTCAATTATTAAAACAAAACAGTAACTCTGTTTGGATGTTCTTGAGTTGCTGCTTTGATTTTGTGGCCATTTTTTAATATTGTTTCACATTGCCAAAGTCAAGAATAGATTTTTAAATCCAAGACTGTGTAGAAAAGGAAAGAAAATCCACTTCTCTCCGACAGTGTGTGTGCATGTTTGTGTGGCTAAGCCCTGTACTGAGGGCCATGATAACTGGCGGCCACCACCGCTGCTGTCTCTATCTGACATGCAGACTGAGAGTGCTTTGCTCTCCCGTTCCGCTCCACCTGAAAGAAACTAAGGCAATTCCCCTCCCCCACCTTGGCTTCGATACTCAGAGTGCTGGTGTTCAGGAAATAAATCTAGGAGAGTGTTGGGTGTTGCTGACTTATCAGCCAAACTCTATTCTTTTAACGGGAACAGAAATGATGGCCCTTTCGTTGACCCGACGGGTCTCAGAACAGCAAAAATGAAGTATATTTTCTTGAACATTTTTCATTCTCGTGGGATAGTGTTATCTAACATATATTTTTTTAGTAGTATCACCACCTTGCTTGCTGTGGCACTTTTTTAACTGTGCCTGAGCCTGGAACTAGGTTGAGTTCAGGGTTGTTTAGACTACAGTCCTTACTCTAATACCTGTTCTGTTCTCATGTCTGCAGAGGCTGTCTTATAATATCATTTGTCAGCTCCCCTGGTTGTTGACACCTTATATATATTATAATTTGCCTTTTGCAACTGGTTTAGTTGGGCCAGTTGTTGTGGGAGTGACACTTTGAGAGGAAGGACTTTTTGCACTAGCCATATTTAGTGAGTGTTTTCACAAGGGTGTGTTGGCAGTGCAGCCTTTCTTTGGTTTCTCTGGAAAGAAATGCAGCTGTGATACCCTGACATCTAGAACATACAAACACAAGAAGTGATGCAAAACCACACGGGGAGCTTTTTATTTCTTTAGCAAGACCTTGTGTGGAGTATTACTTTGCAGAATGTTCAAAAAGTAATGGGGAAATGATGATTTCAACTCTGGAACCAAATCATTTTGGTGCCTTCAGTCTGATCATTCAAAGTACACCAAAATATTTCATTTTCAAGGTAATTTAAGTCAAATGAGCAAATTTGCTGAAGTAAAACTGAGTGGAGCCACAACATTTCATTTTTAGCAGAGTCAAGGTAACATCATCCTGATTGCACAGGAGATGCAATCCGTGAAATGTTCTAAAATGTCTTTTGGGAAGACGATATACATGATTTGGGTTTCATCTATAGAAGGTAAAACAGGTATAATTTGCTACAGCACTTGCAGGGACCGGGGAGACTTAGCAAAGCTAACCAAATGTTTACACAGTTGCTTACACTTGATGGCAGGAGCCAAAATGTGTGTTTTTATTCTATAGACTACATCTTAAGCAATCCTTATTCATTTTTGGTAGAATTCAACAGAACCGTGTAATTGGATTTTCTGAATGCTTTCATGTTAAAACTCCATTGGTCCCTTTCATTTTAAAGCTCCATTAATTGATTTTTGCACACCAGGGGGTCACAAAAATGAAGGTTAGCTGAATAAATGATACATCGACTCAATCAATCATCAAATGTGAAGGCCATTAAATTCTGAACAATGAGCTAAAACAGGCTAAAAGGCTTTAACGAGCTGCAGAGATGGCTGACATTGCACCACAATCTTAACACTACAAACGAACCATTTCCTTTTTACGCAGTAGTAATTCTATTTAATGTAAATTCAAAAAAAGCTTTAAGATTTAAAAATTCACTACAAATAGAAATGTAGTCGATTTATGAGGTATCCAGTACAGACTCACAAAGCATTAAAAATATTCCCGGCATCTTAGTATCATAGTTGTTGCCACTGAATGTGAGGCAGATAAGGTTTATGTCTCTACTCTGTCCAGCGAAAAAACCAAAAACAAGCAATCATTTAGTTCTCTTCATGGTGCTATGATGAGAAAAGAGGCACTACAGCTGACCCTCTGACCCAAGCTTAGCGTCTGTCATCCTGCTCAGGGCAAGGGCACTCCCAGATGGCACAATCAATTAAGAATGATTGAAAATCATTATGATTTTTGATAACAAAGCTCATTGTCTCCAGCCTGAGATGGAACAAGATTAAATTAAAATAAAGGTAAAATTGAGAGCAATCAGGCCGCCATCTGGAATTATGGTCTGACACACAATCACTGCGAGGACAAAAACCTATAGACCCATTTTAATTTGCTGTCGGCCAATATGCTATGGTGTTTTATCTGAAAACGATGCCAATGACATTTTTAATCAACCCATTATTGAGATGTCATATTTGCAGCTATACTGCCACTTTTCCCCAGAGACGGTTGATTGTAGTTTGGCTCGTGGTACTCGTATTTAGTTTGCTTTTGTTTATTGGATGGCTTCAAAATTTGCCCTATCTCAACATATATTCCAAATTTAGGTGGAAAATTACAAAAACAGTTTAAAATGCCAGACATGTCCAACAGGTGTACCTGAGTGCTCCCTTCTCTCTGGGATTTGCACTTGAATTACTCTTTATGATACAGTGTTATATAAGACTTGGAGATCCTCTATGTTATTTCATGCACTCTCTTTTTTGGTAAGAACGCAAACGTTGCTAATTTGTTCTAATACTGGGGAGAAGGAGAGCAACAAGATCAAGAGACACCTTTCAAGTGATAATTCAATTCCAATTCACATATTGCCTTATGCTGCCTCCATTATGATAATTGCATGAGCTAAATAATCTGCAGTGACCTCTGTGTTCAAATGCACTCTGCCAAGGCTCTGTCTGGTCTCTGCAAAGGGATTAAGACAGGATGCCCTGAGTGGCAGAGAGACTGAATGTGAGGGCACTCTTAGTATTCGTGTCACTTGTCTGGCCCACCAATCTGCTTCCATGACTGTGTCCCGAAAAAGAGATCTGCAGGATTGGCCAACTGGTGGTGGAAAGGCATCATTGAGGAGTCAAGGATGACTCGTCTGATTATGAATGTGGCACAGTTAAGTGTGTCAGCGTGTCGTAGGCAGTGAGGACAGTTCTGGTAATTGGCTGCACAGATATGGACTACTACTCCCACTACAAAACTGTTTGGTTTTGTTGATCAGGGAAACTATGGAAACACGTTCCCTCCACATGCAGCGCATGAAAGCAAGTGGCAGTCTGGGGTTAAGGTAGATGAGTACACACAGCCAGCAGCAGTGGCAGAATAATGAGCTGCACAGAGAACATAAACCGTCCTCTTACCGCAGTTAAAAACATCACCGCTTTAGCCAAGGATCTCTATGATTGGTGCAGGAGGTGGCTGAGCAGCTGATTTGTGAATGAACTCACGACAGTCGTTATGTTTGAAAGATTCATTATTAAACCTTGAATTAGAAAAAGTTCCATGTTACAGTAATGCTTGTGTTACATTTTTTGCTTCATTAGTGAAAATTTGTTTTTTGCAAACAATAAATATAATTTTGCTCAGGTTCAGAAACTGTAGAAAATGGGCCAAGGACTTGTGTTTTAATGATATAACGCCCTAGTTGCAAAATTTTGTTTGTGATTCGTATGAGCCAATAACTTTCCAACCTCACAGTGCCATATCACTGGTGTGGTGACACACTTTTGTAATACCTCCAAAAGGGCAAAATACTGTTATTCGCTGTTAGGACTGAAAAATACAACAGGGTTGTAGTAAAAATAAGACAATAGCGATGCAGCTTCAATGACCAGTCTTGGCAGGTTGCCGCTCCCTGCAAAATGCAGAGTGCTCGAAGGGATTAGTTCACTGAAGTGTCCTCTGTTCAGCCACAGCTATTTGCCAATGAATTCCAGCCATTCTAGTTTGCAAATTGACTGCATAGGAGAAGTTGGAGGCAGTTCTCTCTGGTGCTATTGTGTTCACATTGGGGTGACAGGATACTAACAACAGATGGCACCATACATGCTGCAGTGTTTTGTTCTTTTGTTTAAGGTTGCCACTCACCAACGCGCTCCTGATTGGAAATCCTTTCTTTGGATCCTGCCACATGTCTGTCCGTACGTGTGGATTCATTTCTCACATGTCTCACTGGACAGAGTACACAACTTCACTACTTGAGTAAAAGTACGGATACTCCTTGTCAAATATTACTCCATTACGAGTAAAAGTAGTAAAAGTAGCTTAGTCAAAATATTACTGAAGTAAAAGTACAAAAGTATTTGCTTAAAAAATTACTTAAGTAAAAGTATAAAAAAGAACCGGTCTCTGGAGGGGTCAGTCTAGTCTCTAGTCTCTGGGGGGGGGGGGTCTGGTCTAGAAATGTAGTGGAGTAAAAAGTACAATATTTGTCCTTCAAATGTAGTGGAGTGAAAGTAAAAGTATCCCCCAAAAATAATACTTGAGTACTGTACTTAAGTACATTTTTGGAGTATCTGTACTTTACTTAAGTAAATTTGCTTCATTAGTGTCCACCCCTAGATGTATGCAAAGTAAATTAGTATTGGCTCAAGCAGTTGCGAATGGAAGTACAGTAAGATTGTATTCTATGGGAAAAAGGGCAATTGGCACTTGATGTATTAACCCAGCCAATATTTCTTAATGATTTTATCACCATTCAGTACATGTTGATTTTATTTGTAATATTTTGATCCCATTATAAATCTGGCTGTACATTAGGAGCGTGGCTACTGTGTGAAAGTATGTGATCGCATCATATGTCAATCGTTCAGGACGAAGGGTAGAGTGGCCTGTTTTCAGGTCATGAGTTAGTGACAGCATTGTTAAAAGTCATAGCAGACATGGAGACGCTGCCCTATAAGACCATCAACAAACATAAAGCGAGAGCAACATAAAATTCATGAATTTATTGCAAATTTGAGACTATATTTGTTTCAAGTGTTCACAATGCTGGAAAGGTGCATAAAACAATCTAATAAATAGATGAATGCAATCACCACTGTAACCATTAAATAAAACTGATACAAAGGGCATGGTAAAGATAAAGGTAAACTTCAGTTTCACGACACGCGTTTGCAATAAGGGGACAGCTGAACATCGAGAGCAAGATCATTTTTAATAAAAAGTTTAAAGCATGTGTTTGTCTTCCCTGAGTGTGAGACATAATCGATGTAGCAGGCTCACAGTTTTGAAGTGACTATGAAAGGGAAGGCAACAGTATTTGAATATAAATTTACCCCAGAAACAACCTCTGGAAATAAGTGATACTCTCGGAACTGTACGCTAATAGCAACTCTAAAAACTGGGAACCATGAAATAAAAGAATTATCTAATCTAATCTATCACTTAAACATTGTTATAGCAACAATAGGTGCTGGACTGTAAATCCAACACGGAGTTTCAGAGACCACTGGTAGTAAGATGGTGGAAATAGGTGAGTGTGTAGGTGTAGGGAATGAGGAAGAGCAGTGCTGATAACACTGAACAGTGTTATGGTCATAAGTGTTCTAAATGGAAAATGAATAATATATAAAATTAAAAGAAATAAGGCTGCTCACATCAGCCACTAAAGAGTTTTTATGGCAAGCCCCCCCCCCAAAAAAAACAATTAAGACATAACCTCAGCGGCAAACAAACTGACAGATGAACATTTTGCTGCTTCTGAAATTGGGCTTTAATTGACTCCCCAAACTGTCTAAAATATAATTTCCTCTGGTGGGGAGATGAGCTCCATCTTGCAAAAATAGCTCAGCAGTGTCAAGCCTTACGTGAGGGGGATGTACAAGGCTGCAGCTGAAACAATGAACATATGAGAGCATAATGCTGTTCGAAGAAATGCAAGCAAATCCAGGGAAAAGCTACAAATCTGACCCTGAATTAACAGTCAGCCTTCCACTTAGATCTCTGGGTGATGCCAGGGAAGATGATCGTCCAGTGTTTTTACTATGGCTGGAGGTGATGACCGTCACCTTTCATTGCTGTGACGGGGTTGTATAAGTGATGCAGACTATGGCTGAATAAGAAGAAAAGAAAAAAAAAAAGTATCAGTGAGAAATGTTTGTAGAAAAAAAAGAAGAAACAGATGAATGCTGCAGTTTTCTGACAACATGTAATTACTTCCTGAAGTGTCTGCTGTGCAGTTTTACAGTTTGACTGCCCTGACTACCTTTACGTACTCTGGAGAAGCAAATCAGGAAACATCAAACAGATGGTTTGAGGCCCGCTGTCAGCAATGACATGACAACCGAGCGTACAAAAACAGCAACACAAACACAATGTCAATCAGCTGATCTGCTGTTGAACAAACAATACATTTAGACTGTCTCTGTGTTAGCTCATTTAGGTAGGTAACATAGATTTATACTGTAGATTTAAACATAATGTCAGTCGATGTTTATGGTTTTCAACACCACACAGTTAGCTTAAACTACAATACCGTAATATTAAAAAATATACAGTAGGCATGTATGTTGTTAGCTACCAGATTATTTGCACACAAGCTGACACTATAAAGTTTACCTCAGACGTGGAAGCTATCTGGGTTAGCAGCAACTTCTCACAGCCTGGAGTTTTTAGGGGTCAGGTGGGTGTGTCCTCAGCTCTCAGGTCGGATTACTTATGTCCGCTCTTTAGCGCCACTCTGTTGTCCAAATAGCATTTGTTCAGGTGCCGAAAAAAACCAAGACGCCAGCGGCAAAATGCAAACACAGTTTTAAAATGGCTGTTCGCAAAGTTATTGGGCGATGTCGTGGAGGGTTGCCCGAAGAAGATTTGTCTCCAATTCTACTGGAGGGATGGACAACTTGTTGCAATAGATATTCCCTCATTTGGGTGTTTTGATGATCATGATGGTGGAAAGGGCTGTCTAACACATTTGGCCTGAAATCTCTTGTGCTGAGATCTGGTATGTGCAAAAGCCATGATAGATGATTGATACTCATCACCCCAGCTGGTGATCTTGTACCCTGTGGATCGGAGCGGTGTAATCTTGTTTCTTAAAAAAAAAAATATATATATATATATATATATATATATTTCTCCACTTTTCATATATTTTAGCAGTGGTGACTGTAGGTAAAATAAAATATAAATAATTAAAACTGTTGCACACCCACACAAAGAACATATGAAATTATTACATTAAAAACAAGTGTAGCGAGTCCAAAAAGATGTGGGCTTGAACCTTTCAGCCTACCTTCAGCCATATTTACCATATGCTTGTCTAGAAACAACCAGATACTGTAGCCAGGGGAAGCATCCCGTTGTGGTTCATGCGTTGGCTTGGCTTAGTTCTGTTTTATAACGAAATGAGATGCTCCTCTGACTTGCACTAGCTAATGTGGTGCGCTTGACTGTAAGCATTAATATATAATTATTATGCAATACCGTTTGAGCACAACAGTTGGATTCTGATCTGTATCTGGCTCCAGCTCTGATGGTTATGTTTGTAGTCTTAAAAAGGCCTAAGATGAAAGCTGTGAGGGAGCATAACTTCTGACTAGTTAATGGGCTTCATCATATGAATTGGCCTATATAGTCTGAAAAGCGAACAGCATCCAATCATCTGGTTATGCTTCCATAAAGGGCATACAGTGTGCACCTTTGTGAGCATAATTGGGCTGTTTATTCATAATTACCTTTATGCTATCACACACTAAAGCACTTTTGAACTGAAAAACTAAGGTGTGGTGAGAGAAAAACCATTGTATATAATTTCTTAATATTCCAAAATCCCTGTTTTTTTTTTTTTTTGTCCTTTGAAATCAGGGTATAGATAATTACCAGCGTTTGCTGTGTCGTAAATATATGCATGTTTAAAACCGTCATAATTAATCCTGCAAGAGGTCTACATGCATGTTCACACGGGAATTACACATACATGCGGTGAATGTCAAAGATTAACGTCAAGCTTAACCCCTCTTTCTCAAATTGCCTAACTGACTTGAATAAAGTGATAATCGTGTGAGGCTGCTATTGATCCCCACAGCGAAATTCTCTTTTCATTTCACTCCCTTCAGGGAGGTCAGGCTGTCGGGTGATCTTCACTTAGCGCACCCCTTGAGCTGCCACTGAGTCAGTGGGGAATCACTGATTTGCTCAAGGGCAAGTACAAGAACGACTAGTACTTTACAAGCTCTTTTCCTGTACGGCTACGACAAGAAGGCCATCTTAAATATCTTCTGCTTAAAATATCTTCAAAAGAAAATTCCCAACTTAAAACACAAAACTTCCAGAGGTAAAGGGTAGATTTTTATAAGAAGTGAATTTTCAGAGAGTACCATTACGTTGTCCTACTTTGAAGGCAGCTTTATCCATCTTGTCCTCTATATAGAACAAAAGGAACAATAGGTACCCTCAACTATTCTACATCCCTGCCATGTTGTATCACATGGGAAACGTGCCGATAGTGCTAATTCCTATCTCGTAATGGGATCCTGGGCAATGTCCATGGTGGATATGGGTTGTTATCTAACTGTCAAAGCTGTGGGACGTTATGAATTCCTTTCATAAAGCAACTAGTCCATCCCACTGCAACGATTTACAGCTAGGAAATTAAATTCCCTTTGACCAGATTACTATATTTATCTACCTCACCATGAAGAGGGAGCAGAGGATTAAGGTCTGTTTAAAAATAACCACCATCCAATATATTTGGAGTCAAAAGAAGAAAGTTGAAGAGCAGACATTCTCTCAGTGGTGAGGGTTTTTTTTCCCGTCCCTCTTGTTCTCCCTTTTATTTTCTTTCTTGTTAATCTTCTTTGATAATTCCACAGTGAATGCAGGATGCTTGGTGGGAGACTGTTTTAAAGTCAGCCATCAATTATTCAAGTGGCAGTCAACAACTTTCCTTTTTTCTTTTTTGCAAAAGATGGATGTACATTGTACAGAGTTGCAACTTCCAAGAGCAATATTACTGTTCTGCGAGTATGAGGTCATGTAGGAAGGCCTTAGAGTTCTGAATTTCACAGTTTTGATCAATAAAGTAAATCTATCTATCTGTCTAACCATCTATCTATCCATCCATCCATCCCACACCTTTTGAACTTTGTGCTTTCCACAGATGAGAATAATTACCTCTTATTTTGATAGTGTTGCAGGAAGTGCTATTACACTGGCAGCTGGATCCATTGGGGTGGTGCAAAATAAGGGATTGAGTTAGTTTTTCATGGCTGATGGCTGATTGATTTTGTGTGGCCAGCGTTGACAGCACACAACAGGTAGTCCATCTTGGTTTTCTTTCATTATTCGTTCATAGTGTGAAGTGTCAGATGGCATACTAATAAGATGTCTTGGATTAACATTGTGCCAAAAATCCCCCCCCCCCAAAAAAAAAGTTTTCCTGTGGTTTTGTCCTTGTTTGTCCTTCCTGTCTATTGTTTTTTATATTTATTGTATTTTTTGACTCTGCACAAACAAATTATCTACATAGGAACTAAAATAATGTGTGTGGGGGTTTTTTAATAACTATGCTAATTTTCAAGTCTTTGCAATACTTCAATTTTGTGATGTATTGTATAGTTATACAACAAAGTCATTATAAACTCAATGCCCTACAGTCAACACATCATATTACAGTATAGAGAATATGTTAACCTTACTGTAGGCTTTAATGCTGAGTTATCATCACCTGAGTTATCTTTACACATTTAACACAGCAACAGAATCAGACAGCAACATTGGCAGTGTGTGAGGGGGTTGTAGAGTGAGAGAACCCCAAGTGAATTTGCAGTCAAAGCACTTAATGTGAGAAATCCATTCATTATTCATTAGCTAATTCGCCATGTATAGTAATTAAAATCAGGGCCTGCTCCAAAATGGAAAGAGCTATGATAGACTGGTTTTCTATGTGCAATATTTAAGAGGGCTGCTTTCAGTATTCACACTTCAGGGTGATTGGATATTTACATATCACTTTGCTGTGGTTGATTCAGAAACCCGAGGAGTGTGTGTGTGTGTGTGTGTGTGTGTGTGTATATAAAAACATTTAATGTAATGTTGTGCCCGATTAGTAAAATAAATAGCGGCGTTTTTATTTGACCCTGAAAATAAATAGACCCGAATAATGTCATGTCAATTAAAAGCAAACTAAAATCAGGTGTGTTGATCATGCCCCTGTTCAGTCTGTGGGGTAAAAAAAGTTGCTTGTTTGAGCTATTATTGAACAACAAAGTTGCTTGTTTTGGCCTCGTTCTGACAACAGCTGGAAAGGTTGGCGTCTAAATGATCAGATTCACACCTCCATGTGCGAATCTGTGTTGGGCCGGTTCATTCCAACCAATAGCCTAACTGTCTTTCTGGCAGGTGTTTCAGATCAATGGCCATCACAGGCCCACTTCTTTTTTTTTTCTTTCTTTTTTTTTTATTTTGTTTTTATTATCAGTTTACTACAGTTAAAACATTTTCCTTGGGGTGATATGAGTGTGCGTTTTTCTTAGTGTCTGCAGCAGATATTACTCAGACTTCTAATTTGTGTATTTGGATTAAGCCAGAATTGAGATGTGCAACAAAGCCCATGAAATCATTTGAACCATCTCATGCATTTTAATCTCTATCACCATTTAACAGACCAAGCTAAAACAGGTCCACTCTTTCACAGCTTCATTTCCAAATGAGAGCACACCAAAATGTATTAAACTACGCTCATTTCTGTCCATTTATAATTTCTACCATACAGTTGTAATATCATGAAAACTGTTATATTTGCCGTTCTCAGACTGCGCCTTGGAGGTCTGGTAGAAAAGATAGCTCCTGTTCAGCACAGAAAATGATGCTTCTTCCTTTTGTAGAGCAGAAACATGAGTTTGTTGGGAATAAGCAGCAGCCATGTTACTGACTAAACACACACACACACACACACAAGAAGGATCCAAACAACAGAGAATCAAACCACACCACCATGTAATTGGGTTAGATTGGGAACCATTTAACAACCTTCTAAAGGTGAAAAGCACTTAGAGATGACGGAGGACAATGACGAACTCCTCGAACTGGTTTCTTTTTCTTTTTTTTTCCTTCTTTCTTTTGACAAGGTAATGATAAATTATAGAAACTGCTGTAAATAAAATTGTGTGGAAAAAAAAATACCTCATCACATTTAGACACAAATTGTCTCTGACTGCTGTCTCAAAAGGAAGCTGTATTTTACAGCATCACATCTTCTGCCTCTTAGATCCATTTAATATCAGTAATAGACACAAAGCTGTTCTACAGGAATAAATAGTATCAAGTGCATCTGCATCACAGAATGTCTTTCTCTTGCTATAATAACAGCTGCCACGTCTTTCAACTTCTTTTGCAAAGTTTCCAAAACTCACAGTGATGCTGTCACCACTCTGAAGTAGAACTTCATGTGCTTTCCTACAATGTGTGTGTGTGTGTGCGTCTGATGTTTCTTCACTTAAAAATGGTTTTGTGAGGAGACCCATCTTCCTCTTTTTGTGTTTAATGACAAGGTCAAGACAAGACAAGAGGGAAGGGATCACTGTTGGCAAGCTTTTCACAAATGTTATGAATGTAGTGACATGATTATAGCCTTCACCATGGGTTGTCTACAACAACTCATTAACAACTTAGCATTGCTTTATCTTCTGAATTAACCATGTTTTTAATAGTTCCAAATGAATTGTTTTCCCAGTAGTAAGTGGCACTGTGCTGCAGACTTCCCAGCCAACAGCTAATGCCAGATTTCTGATCTTATTTGAGTTTGGATGCTAATATGTTTGAGCCAGATATTACTTTTTTAAAAACAAGGTTTTCACAAATAGAATTGGCTACCTAATCCTCTAATTTAAGCCCTATTTCTTTTTAAAGATATTTAGGACATTTGTTATGCGTTTGTCATCATGGACCCACGTCTGAAATACAGTGATTAATACTTATATGGCACGGTGATCCGGTGGTTAGCACTGTCACCAGGGGTTCTGGGTTCAAAGCCTTGGCCTGTGCAGAGTTTGTGAATTCTCCCTGTTCCTGCGTAGGCGGTCTGTGGCTACCTCCCACAGTCCAAAGACATGCAGGTTTATGTTAGTGGATGGTACTACATTTACTGTAGGCGTGTATGTGAGTGTGAATCATTGTTTCTCTCTCGCAGCCAAAAAAACCCCCAAAACAAAACAATATTAAATGATAATTTAAAGCATTAAAAAAAACTAATTTCACAAAAATTTTTATTTTACAGATGAGTGGTTCATCCATCCCACCATATCATGTAATCATATCAACTTTAGTTGCATCTTTTAGTTGAACCTTTATAGAAAGATTAATTTTTAAACAGAGATGTGAAAGATGTGAGATGTTGCATTTGCACGTTTCACATCCTGTATATCTTGCTTTATGTGACAGAACTTGTTCCGCAAATGAGCAGGATCAAATGATTTCCCGAGCGTTTCATATCAACAGCCAATTATTGTTGTGTTTTGTTGCAGTTCATGTTTTACATTCACAAACACTTTTATCTTTCGTATTCTGTCTGAAGGATGACATGTTCCTTCAATTAAAATTTCTGGTCTGGTGTCGTTACTTTAAGTGGATGAAAGTGACTAGCAGATGAGTGATGAGTGAGCAACAGATGTTGGCTGAAGTCACTGTTGCTCCT
Organism: Remorina albescens; assembly: GCA_034769265.1. Lineage (NCBI taxonomy): Eukaryota > Metazoa > Chordata > Actinopteri > Carangiformes > Echeneidae > Remorina > Remorina albescens. The sequence goes on from CM068479.1 coordinate 14,759,254, forward strand.
TTCTCTCGGCCCTGGTGTAAAACCCCCTGACTACAGATGGTATTACACAAGCAATCCTCTAAACAGCTGAGACACACTAACATGCTGGTGTCTGGAATGGCCTGCGTTTCTCTCCAGCGCCTTCGCTATGCCAAACACCTTTGTTAATGTCACAGCCAGCAGCTTCGGTTTAAGATATGGTTCAGAAGACATTACCTTGTGTGGTGCTACAGTAAATGTGTTGAACTGGTTTTTGTTCAGCAAGAAGCAGGGATGGGTGGCAGCATGTGCAGAAAATTGGAGCTACTCTTTGATGCTGCCTGGAGGTAGTCTGCACTGAAAAATCAATGCATAATGGAAAATATTACTTGAATGCACAATCATCTTAATAAAATTGTGCTATCTCTCCCCTGGCACCTCCCTTGTGCCTTGGTGGTAGATTAGGCTGAATTTACAACAATTAACCTTGAACACCGTGGGGGGAAGTAGAGGAAGGAGCCCCGCAAGATTTTCAATAATTAAATTACCCCTCCTGTTGAACATCTCCTAGTCCACTGACGCATTCTCTGCATTCTGGCCAGGCCAGACCTTATAATTCAGACACTTTTAATACACAGAGGACTACATGTGGATATGCAACTGCTTTGTAATTTACCAAGTCTGACTTGCTAAGAGAGACATTAGCCATTGTTTCACCATGTAATCCATCAGAGGCAACTCAACAGGGAGCGTAAATGTTTCAATGGTTATACATCTGTGTGAGTCGACATGTGAAATCAGGTGCAAATTGGCTTCAAGCTCATTACGCTATTGCAAAGAGGGACCGGAACTGCGATAAAGATGCGAAAGATAATCAATTCAGCTGGGGCTGCATTTGCATTATAGATGTTTGAACCATAGCGACAAACTTTCAGTACTGAGAGCACTAGAAGCAGCATTTCGATCAGGCCACGGAGTCTGAAGAGAAGAAGAGGCCAAACCTAGCAGCGACCAAATACAACTGGGGCTAACATCCTAAAGTGTTTCTAGAAAAATTTGTAGAAAGCATTGTTATTTAACTAAACTAGATTTGGTGCATAAATGTCAACATGACGAATTTATAAATTGCAGACAGTAGGGATTATAATAAACCATTCAGCAAATTCTTTACTTAACTAAAGATGTGAGTTGCTGCCTATTAAACTTGACTGAATTAGATTCTGTTTGACTCCGGCTCCTGGATATTTTAAGCCCCGAATCCTTTGTCTTTTTAAAATTCTTTCTCATCATTTCTTGTTATTTAACAAAATGTTGATGTCACATGGAAAACTTGTAGGCGGCCACTTTTAATTTTCAGTTGCCACCAACAAGTTGATGTAGGTGGCAACAGATAATGTAGCACTAAGTATTCAGGTCGATAATGTAAAAATAGACTTTTGGCTGTGTATTATACCTCTACTGTCTCTATATTTGCCCATCTCATTTGATCAGATTTAGTACAACTGATCAAATCCCAAACTTACTCCAGGAAGTCCCAGATCTCTGACAATAGAGTAAGTTCACCTTGATTCCTCTCAGTGGGGAAATTGCTCCTTTTATTAATCTTAACCATTCAAAAGCAGTGGGATTCTGATGGATAATTTCAGCACTCCAGAGGAGCTGCAGTGGTTTTTTTTTATGTGAAAAGCATAGAGCAGTGACAGCCCAGTGAATGGTACACTCATTCATTCAGGTTGAGGACTGTGTCGACTTTGTCGGCTGTAGGAAGGGTTCATGTTGATGTCTGAGTGAAGCTGTGAGCTGCCAATCACTCACTGAGCAACCTACTTGACAAAACACTTGTCTCAAGCTATGCCTATTGATCACCGTGAGCGTGGGCCACGCTGGCATGGATCCGCTCTTAGGAAAACAAACTATTACAATGCGCCAACACAAAAAATATCAGTTCAGGTGGCTGACTCAGTGTCTGCTTTTTAGCTCATGTTCCCAGCATGCTTGTGGCACTGAAGCGATTTTGGCTCCGTGTTTTGGTTCACTGAAGGTCTTACATCCTCTTTTGAAAAGGAGATTCTTATTATAGAATGTAGTAGTAAGTAAATCATATTATTTATAAAATATTCTTTAGCCATTAATGTAATTTATTATGAAATATTAAAGGTTCTGTATTGGTCAAATTGAGATTTATGTGTTTTTATTTATTTATTTAATAACAAAGCAGGCCTAGGTTCTGTACTAATACCGTGAAAGTATCAAAGCTCTCAGTCCATAGAGAAATATACACAGCCCATATTCAGGAATTGAGCCTTAAAATAAACTGTCAGGACTATAACTTTGTAATATGGCAACAAAGAAGTAACCGCTCTCAGGCATGGCCCAAACCAGGGCAGATTTTCTCCAGTTCAATCTTCTAGGTTTAGGTTTCTTTGATTCTTCATCAGAAACAGCTGTATTTTTATCTGACCACTCAGAATCTCAGAAGACACCTTCAGCGCCTCTTTGCTGGTTGTAAACTGTCTCAAGAGGCTGCTGTTACAGTACAAGAGCTCCGGAGCCTTATGACTGAGTGAGGAGATGTAAAACTATATTGAGATGGTTCTTGGTATTTCAAAAGTATTCAGGAAATCAAATAAAACACAAAATGTGAAATATCAACATATTCTTGATGTAGCTTTGACACCAAAGAGGAATCAATTTAATGTGCCATCAGTTACTGACAAACTAATTAAACAACTCTCATACACACTAAATCCACTGAAACGTGACTGTGACCATTAGTTCAGAGATCAGCTCTGGAATGACTTAACCTCACTGTGATGTGAGATTGAGACCTTGATCACCTAATGGACAAAATGTGCCATAAAGCCACACCATAACAGTAATTCACAAAATGCACAGTGATCTCTAAAATGATTGTTGTTTCCCATTTGGCTAATGACTTTTAATTTAACCGTCACCTGAAGTCAGAGGTCATTTCTAGTGACTATATTTATTATGATTTTTTTTTTTTTTTTGGGAGACAGTGGTATGAGATATAAAGCTTTTCTTGAGCTCAGCGCATCTCCTACTACAACGCGTACCCTTCTTTTATTGGCACATTAAATATGTCTTCACTGTTGTGTCTCCAGCCATTAAAAAGTCGGAGAAGGTCTGAAGGTTAACAGGGTTTTCTTTCATTCCACATACTATTTACACGCACACAGTCAGATACACATGTACAGGTGTCTTGTGGGACCTGCTTGCAGTGCTGCTCTTTCCTCTGGATATGCTCAAACAGAATATATGAGCTCAAGGGCTTGGAAGAGGGCCAAGCTTGTCTCCTCGATTTTGGGTCATAAATGCGGCCTCTGCCCAAGGACTGCAGGGCCTTTTAAAACAGGGCTCAGCTTGATTAGACACACTTCTGTTGCTCTGTCCCAACCGCTAGAAAGCCAGCTGATCAGAGAGGCAGTACAAAGTCGGCCTCTTAGAAGCCAGTCACCCTCTGGTACAGTAAGCAGGACTGTTTGTAGATGTAGGGACTAAATGCCAGAATTTCGTACAAAAAAAAAAACCCAAAACAAAATAGCAAAATACTCACACAGCAGGATACATGCAGCATCAGCTGCTCATTTCAACAGTGAACAGAGCATCAGCATCAGTGACCCAAAAAAAAAGAAAAAAATATTCAAATATATCCACAGGACTGGGAAAAGATGGGCAGGTTTCAAGTGAACGTTGGGTTTATGAATCCCTATGCATTCTGCATTCGGCCACACTCACACTGGTGTTTTGAACGTCTAATTTGTTCATGAATATTACATCGTGCACCATTTGGCTCATGAATATGAAATAGATGGAACCACAGGCTCTCCCCGTAATCAACAGTCGACACACACACAGTCCGTTGTCAGCTCTCTAACTCTGCAGCAGCATTTTCTCCTGTGCATTTAGCCAATCACAGTCAATCACAGGGTTAGCACAATGTCAGCATTGGTACAAACGCTGCATGAATAACGCGAATGCATCGTCTTTAGCTATTTTAGTGGATCACAAGGGCTCTTCCCCTCCGTCTGCCTCTCTGCTTCACTGTCTCTTTCATCTACATTCACAGACAAATTGTATTTACAGTGTGACAGCACTAATTCCCCAGAACAGCAACTCTCCCTAACATGGAGTGCAAAAAAAAAAGAAAACGTTATTGCAGTGTTTTATTTGTTGCTTTTGGATAAACAGCATGCTCACTTTTTGAAACGGCAATGAAACGTGAAGTTGAACAGCTAAAGCACCAACAGTCTCTGCCCATCCGTTTACCCTGCCTTAAGCTGCATAGCTTTGCTCCAACATGACCATATGCCCCTTAGCCTAGATACTCTACTCTATATTAAATGACTCATACATAGTCTACATGTCATCACTTACCCAACAATGAGGAAACACAACCGGGGGGGGGTAATGTTAGACAATCTATTGCTCGTCTGGCACAAATTATGGTTTCGGTCAGTGCACATCAGTAATTCATGGTGTTGCATTGCTGTCATTATTAATTAATCTCTTTACTACCATGCCCATAAAATTGTTCAGAATGCCCCTGCTTTTCTTATTCTTGAACGAAACAACTCATTTTAACAGAATATCGCTGATAAAAAATGTACAAATTAATTGACAATGAAAATAACTGATAGTAGCAACAGCTCAAGTTGCAGTGGAATTTTTCCACGTTTTACTTAATTTTAGAATATACATGTTCTTTCCCAATAGTGACAAGACACTATAAAGACAAGCAAAAAAAAAGTTATTTTCTTTTCAGTTGAGTTGGACAATAAAGATTTGCTGAAAAGTTCAGTGAGATTTTATTCCTAGGAAAAGATACTACGTACTTGCACTTTAAGATACCTGACCACTTTGTAAATACAACTTTATTCCTGATTAAACAACAGGATGGATAAACATCCTTACCCAGTCAGATGAAAGGACCTGCTAATAAAAACACTACACCAACAGGTGGTAGGTAGGTTAGTCACGCGTTGACGCTGGCTCTGACATTAATGCTGGTGCTTTCATTACAAAGGTGTGAATGAGATTGACTGAGAGACTTAACATTCCCTCTTAATTTGTCTCAGTATTCCCCATCTGGATAATTAAAGTCCAAACAGCAGGTGCTAGTTAGACAAGCTTGCAAAATTTCGTATCAGCTAGATATTCTCAAAGATCGCAAGGAAACACATTACGCTCACTTTGCTTTGAGTCATACAAATAATCACAAGTGTCCTTCCACTTTTGATGAGAACTAGGACTGCAGCCAATCATCATTTTCATTATTGCATAATCTGCTGATTGCTGTCTACATTTATTCATTAATTGATCTGTTTAATGACAGAAAACCCAACATCTTCAAAATACCTGAGAAGCAGTTTATGGTTTGTTCTTCAGTTATCTTGGCTCATCAGTCAGACATTTGGCTCACATAAAGCAGTTTTTTTCCACTTGCTCCAGGAATTGTTAAGCCTGGCACATAATTTGGATGCCCAGGATGTGCTGAGGTGTGGAGAAAATTGAGATGAACGCTTATGTTTGTATTTTCAGGGCATCTACAGTAACATAAGTGGGGGGGTTGGCATTATTTCTTTCCAGAAGCAATGTTTGTTTTTTTTTAATCTTGATAGATAATTCTAATTTTGTGCAAATTATTTTCTGAATGTATAATTTATGGCATATTACATTCACGCTAGGAAATATCTTCTAGTATGTTATTTTACTGACACCGCATATTTTTACTATACATTTTCTATCTCTATATACACACAGACACACATATATCAAAACACTACACTGAAGCTTGTGGGCCTTTCTGTTGTTGTTTTTTTGGTTCCTTGTACTGTCCAAACACTACAGCAATCTCCCTTAAAATACAGATATCACATAGTCGAGGGTGACCCATGAGTTAATTGCAAAGCATCAAAATTACTGTGTCAGTCAGCATTGTCAGCAAAGCTGCTCCAATAAACAAAAAAAGACTGTAATTTCACATCTATGTCAGCAAGTTGTGTGCAAGCTGTACCTCTGACATACTGTTGTTGGCAAAATGTTCATTTCAGCAGTAACGCCGTGTCCTCACGACCCACTTTATTCTGTCCACATTCTCCCACCACAGTAGATTCAGAATGACATTCCTTTTTCCAAACGTTATGGACTTCTGATGTGGGGTATATTTTCCTAAAGGAGAGCTATTTAACTGTGACATATTTACAGTAAATGGCTTGACTAATTTGAATGTGGGCCTACGGCACTGTAGGCTACATGTGCTCTGCGCAATTGCATTATGTGATACTAATTAAAGAAATATTGGATTGAGTGTGATATCAACATATGCTCAGCAGGAGGACTTGAGTTGCAATTTGTTGGACATTACTATCTCTAGGCAACATGGCAGCACAGTGGTTAGCGCTGTTGCCCTACAATAAGAAAGACGCAGGTTTGGTTCCCGGGCCTTGGGCCTATCTGTGCCTTGTTCTCCCCATGCCTGTGTGGGTTTCCTCCAGGTACTCCGGTTTCCTCCCACCATCCAAAGACATCATGTTTGGGTTAACTGGTGACTCTAAATTATCTGTAGGTCTGAGTGTGAGTGTGAGTGGTTGTTGGTCTCTGTCTCTCTCTGTGTGTTGGCCCTGTGATGGACTGGTGACCTGTCCAGGGTGTACCCCGCCCCTCGCCCAGAGTGAGCTGGGATTGGCTCCAGCAGCCCCCGCAACCTGTAAAACGGATAAGCGGTAGAAGATGAATGAATGAATTACTATCTGTATGTGAAACAAAACACTTACTGGATGCAGGAATCATGTAAAAATAATAATAAAATTGTGCTGCAAACTTTAAGAGCTCCAGCTGTACTGGTCTACTTAGCCAAAGCTTAATACATTTCACAATGAATGACGGGGACATTTGCGAGGATACGCAAAAGAAGAGCTTTTTTCTCTTTTCCTTTGAAGGACAAAACCAATAACATACAAATGCATGGCAACAAGGCAACAGGATGTTCTAACAAGGATGGTCAAATCCAGAAAATATTGTGCTTGAAGAAAAGTGTTGACACAAAGGGGTAAGAATGCATCAGAGGCAACTCAGAGACACACACGAAAGAAGCAGTCTTGTCAGCCTTACAAGATTTCCATTTCAGTTTAATAGTATTTTAGTTGGTGCCAGTTACAAGCGTTTCATTTATGCCAATTAAGCCAATCTAGTGTATTCCAGCAACTGGAATCTGCACTGTAAGCCAAAGTATTAATGAACTGGATATCATTTTCATTCTTACTCTGATTTGGTGACTCCCTCTTCCTCTTTCTTGTATCATGAACAACTGTCTGTTCCTTGTAAGTTGCAACATAAAAGTCCATGCATGCATGGCTCTAAGTAATGTTAAGATATTTCCATCAAAGACGTCTGAGCTAAATGAACTGGCAGGAGATCAAATCTATATTAATGTGGGGAATTAGATAAATAGGGGAAAAGTGAGACGAACAAGATGGGGGGGGGGGCACTGAACATGAGAGAGATAGGGACTCATCATGACAGTCATCACTTCAGCTATTATCCCTAATTCTCAAAGGGAATATCTCAGTAAGGCGGAGTAAATTTGAGGCTGATAAGCAGACGTTGAGATTTGCTTGGGCTTTGAGGCAAAGCCCTTCCAAGGTCTTGCTTTCACCTACACTGAGTTTGAACTCGATGCATCAAATGGTGGAATACAAGTGGTATAAATTGGATTAGGGCTGCTAGATTTGGTAAAAAAAAATGAAAATTGTGTTGTGATTCGCGTCAAAATATATAATAGCAGTTTAATCAGGAGGTATTTCATTTTTGTTAAATAAACTATTATCACTAAGTGGAAAACGACCCCCCCCCCCCCCCCCCCCCGTGATGTTATCATATGTGAAACAGGGATGAGGCTGCGTGCCTGTGTAGTGGCATGCAGGCAGTGTAATGGGGAAGCAATGATTGGCTGGTTGAGATCGTGGCGAAATCTGATTGATTTGGATGATGAAATTCTCTTCTGTGTGCAGCCTGAGCACTCAGGGGTTTGGTTTTCACAGAGAATGAGGCAAAGTAATGAAATTCAGCTGATGGTGTACAATGGGTAGGAATGCTAGCAACATAGCTGCAAGGATGCTTATGTCTGTTGGTCAGTCAGCCTTTCCAACACTTTGGTCCACTGTGAGGGAAAAATCTCAAGAACCACAGGACTGATTGCACACAAAAAAACCCCAACCAAACAAACAAACAAACCTGCAGGCACTCATCATTCTCCACTGGAGGAATCCTACTGATTTTGATAGTCTCCTAAATATTTTTCTAGTGCTACCTTGACATTTTGGCTTTTTATAGAAATGTTTTAACAGTGCCTTTGTTAATAGCCCTTTGGTACAAATATCCACTGCGCTATGAGGATTAATCTTTGGTGCCTCACAGACCTGCTATGATCAGTTGTATCTGTGGAGACTGACAGGGCTGTTGCTCAGCAATACTACAGCAATATTATTTCTCGCATCAAGTGAATTTACTGCTGAATGTGTTTCATTCTGCAGGTTTTACTGATTTACCAGCCATTCTACAAATCTACTAACTTATCAACTTCACATACAGTACGTGGTGTATCAAAAAAGGTTGTCTCTGTTTCTGTCCATCCAGACGATGCCACAGAAGAAGTAAAGGGAGGTGTTGCTTGACTCAAAAAACTGTGTTTTTACTGCCAAACGCTTGCTGTTGGGTTATATGAGAGCTTTTTAAAGGTACTCAGAGGATGATTGGAGCATTTACAACATGGCTTCAAACAACTAGCCCAATTGATGGTCAAAACAAAGTATCAAATTGTTCAGAGAAAATTTCGAAGCCTCTCATCCAGTAGCTTTTCCACTGTTCATTACTGTCCAGAGTTATATTTTTGACTGTTAGGTCAAAACTGACTACCCGTATAGACGGACGGGAACAAGACAAAGCTGCAGGAGTTTACAAATTTCTATAGACATACTTAAACTTTGTTGTTGTTGTTTTTTTTTTTATTTACTGTTGCTGCTGCTGTCCTCCATTTTAAGCTGAAACTGGGACGGAGTTTGATATTCAAAACACAAAACAAAGACATACATTGTAGCAGCTAAAGCTCAACTCTTGTTCCTGTTAGAATATATCCCAGTAAGTGTTGATTTGTGATTTGCCGGTTGACTTATGTCTGAATACATGGGTTAAAACAGCAATTCAGGGACTCTATTTGGGTGATGTTCAATAATAGTGATCAATAGTAAGTATCCAGTTGCACTGTGTATGGTCAGTGATGGAGGACGTAGTTGAAACCTGTGGTGGAATGGGTATAAATAACATATTGTTGTATTTTCCACCAAGGGTTTTAACCTTTAGCATCTCCTCAACTCTCTTTTCTCGCATATACAGAATTTAAAGCAGCTGATTTCCAAATAAAACTGTTCTTGATATCTACTCTGCCACTGTCACATACCAAATTAGATGCTGAGAGAGAGAGAGAGAGTCTGATGCAGCACAGGTGACTCTGTCCTACAGAAAGTGGCAGTGGTTTCTCCAAAAGATTTCAGATTTTATCTATTTTTAAGTGCTAATGGCCTTGGATAAGTTGATAAAAAATTAGCAACAAATACTCAACAACACTGCAGGAAGTAAACGCAAAAGCAGCTAATTTATTTTGAAAAAGCAATAGCCAATGGGAAAACTCAAGCACATGGTCGACCGACCAATAGAGTAATTTAATGACTTGTCATGTGGTATTGGCTAACCAGTGCGGTAGTGGGACTTAGTGGGACTCTCTCTATTCGGCTGAATGATTACCTAAATTGATGTTTAATTTTCCTGAAGGCTGTCATACTTTTTGTGGATAAAATAGGTAAGGTTGGAATCAGCTGGAAAAAAAAAAAGCATTACATGTTCTCAGAAATAATTCTCATGGTGCACATCTTTTTGTACTTTCCTGTAAGATGCATCAACTGTTGTTTCTTGTTTTGATTTTATTCATATTCCTGTAATCTGAGGAAAACTTTTTAAATACTCCAAAAGCAAACCAATCTATGAATCTGTTGTATGAAAGCCATAATTGCCTTTAGGACATTGTTTACCATAATTGTACTGTTTATTCCTTCTTTAGATCAGTGGGCGGTACTCAGCTGTACTCAGCTGTGACTCACATCCCAGCACCATATCTCTAATGATAGAAAAATAATTTTGACTTGTGCATCATTGCTAAAGCTTCTATGTGTAGGCTGTTGGAATCTGTAGTGAATATTATGGCATTAGTAGAAAGTGGCTGGGTGCTGAGGAGGCAGAAGCGTGGTGCCGTGGCCTGAACATACTCTTTCTATCAGAAGCTCTCACTGGAGTTGATGGCTGGTTCCTGCTGCAGGCCACTGCAGACACATGGTACAGAGCACAGATGGTGAAATAAGGCACCAACGGCTGCAGTCAAAACAGTGAGTGTGTCATGATGACATTTGTACCATAAGTTATGATTTTTTCCAGCTGTCAACACTGTCACTCCACATAAGGCATACTTAGTGAAAATGAACAGTACTGGATCTACGAGCACACAGACAGACGTGGCCGCTTCATACATCACCACATCAATATTTGTTGATTTTAGAAATTCAGACTTGTGAATGACATAGAGCAGGATTCGCTGAATAATCTGCTTTTCTGGTGCACAAAGAGAAACTTAAGCTGCTACAGTGACTGCTAAGTCTCTCCAGCCTGCCATGCATTGGACTCTTTCACACCCAAGCAGTCCAACTCGTTCAGATCGGCCTGTCTCTTGACTCAACACAAACACATGTTTTGCTGAGGTACTACAGGAAAGATACAGAGTGCTATCTATCAAAATGTAGCTGGCTGGAGGCCAGTCTAATCTCAAACTGCATCTCACTCGCTTATTTATGTCACGCAGACACATACTATACACCACACGGAAATGCGCACAATCGTTCTGCGTTACTTCTATCAGGAAATAAAAACAAAAACAAAATATAGCCCCCGAACCAGGCCAAACCCCAGACATAAATTATCACCACTCCCAACACCAGTTCTTAAATAACACAGTGAAGTATACAGAAGGCTAAGACAATATAACTGATGAAAAAAAAAACAACAACCAAAAACAAAACAGTGCCACCTCATAGGCAAGCGAATCACCCATCAGTCTCCAGAAGAATAAGTGCAATGGCGAAGATAGTAATTTGAAAATGAATCAGCATTTTTGCTGTTGACAGGTTGAAACCCAATGCTTTCACAAATGGACCTTCATCCATCCCACTTTATAGTCTACAAGAATGCAGTTCTACAGAAGCCATTATTACTATACAAATGGGTGTTAAGGCTCATTAGAAGGTTACACAGTCAATTATTAAAGAAACCTACGCACACCGCAAAAATTTCCTGTTTCGTGTTGCAACAGTGTATTATTTTCACGAGAGCTCAATCTTTTGATAGTCAATAAAATGGCAGAAGATGTTGAAAAACACTCAAAACCCAGAAGTTGTTAATATACAATGATATGCAACACAGAAAAAGCAGCTAATCCTCACATCTGAGATAGTATATGGAAGTTTGCTTGATAACCTGCTTGTGCCTTGTTTTTCTTCAAATAGCCATTTGTTGATTTAATTGATTGAGCAGTATATGAAGCTAATTTCAGTCAGATCACAGGCTGACCCTGAAACATACTGGCATTTAAAGTACAAAATGACAAGACCAGACTTTCTTGTCTTGAAAATGTCACTCAGCTCTTACTAAAGAGTTGGCTGCAGCGTCAACTAACTTTGATGTCTCTGGTGGACCGACAACCTGAGTAGCAGGAAATGACTTCTGAGTCCTGGTTTTGACTGATGGCTCATTTTACATCAAACATGCAGCTTATGCTGCACAGGTGTGTGTCTGGCCCCCAAAATTACTCAGTGATTAGCATCCCACCATGCTTGATGTTGTGTGTAAAAACCCTGTGCAGACCTCGTTGCCTGTTATTTTGGCTCCTGTGGCTCAAAGAGGAAAATCACTTTCTCTCTCTTTATAGTGGGCTGGTCTACTACGGTGAAGCTACTGCGGTGTGTATTGTTTGACTTAATGATGATGAAAGGAACCTGTGACTGAGGTGACGGTGTCATGAAAATATATCGAGAAGTTATAAACACCTGGGAAGGACTGGTGTGCTGAGCCCTTCACTGTTGAATGTGTACATTATCTCCAGATGCAAGAAAAAAGACAAGCATGTCTGAGGTGTAAGAAGGCAGGTTGTTACAAGAAATATAGGATGTGATATCATGATGGGGCTGCAGTCTTTATTATGTGGATTACCTCTTTTATACTGCAGGTTGTGCAAAAACAAAAGCAACGGTTTAGTAAGGAGGAAAAAACCTTCACCACTCACCCTGTTCTGAACCAGTGGTTGACTACATGTGTGTCATGCCCAAGTGCTGATTTCCCACAGTGAAGGCTTCTGTCATGGCTGTTCTGGTGAGTGGCCCTGGCACAGTTCACATCCATTTGGTCCCTTGGGGGGGCAGGTAAATGCCAAAACCTAAGCCTGTCAGAGTGATCACATTTCTTATGCTTTGGTTTCATCATCTGCCATGATGACTGGAGGAGCATTGCAAGGTGAAAAGCACCAAATCCACAAGCCGTGACAGGACTCTAAGTTGTTTGCAGACCATAAAAATCATGTATACCTCTGTGGCAGTAACGGTCATCAGTTTCAACCAAGCTGAGTCCTACGGTTATACTACAAACACTGACCACCTTTAAAGTTCAAATGGAAAAAGTGCTTGGAAAAAAAAAAAAAAAATGGTGGCATTTCTCTTGGGACTTCAGAGTTATAACCTAGAGCTCAGTGGAACTGCTCAGGTGGTGGCCTAATGAGACACTTAATGGTGTGTGGGCTTAAATTTAATGTGACCCAGGAGGGGGGTTAGCAAATAAAATGGTAAAAGTAAGCCTGAAAATTAATTGTTAAGGCTGCATTTTTCTTGCTGGTGTGTTAGTCGGGTTAATGTTGTCTAGTGTTTGTGACAACACTACAGTAACTGTCATTTCATGCAAGATGTTTTATTTCCTTAAATAACCATCTTCTAAATTGTCAGACATTTAAATGACACACTGATCCTGACAAATACCAGGCTCTAACACTTTACAAAGATGCCCCCCAACCCAAAGGAACAGGATATAGGTGAAATAAAATGGGTGGGTTATGCTTATATGTGTGTGCAAATGTTGTGGTAACCAACTCTCTAAATGACGGAGGCTTTCTCAAACACCCCAGACCGCGTCCTTTCCTTTTACAAGCGAGTCGTAAAGAACGTTCAGGTGTGAATATGACGATGCACGCTTGAGGACGAACCAGTCCAGGTTCAAGCAGAACGCTTTTGGCTGCAGCAGCAATTTCAGATATGATGGCTGCTCCAAATGCAGCTCCCTCTATAACCGTACCAACCAACACACAAGTATTTTCAGCACCTCCCACTGATGGACAGCTCCCATTCACATTTTTTCCCTAAGTGCTGTTTCTCCAGAGCAGTAACTGCAGCACCTGACACTTTACGTTTCAAAAAATGGACCCTGTGGTGTTTAATCTGCTCAGGCTGGAGTAAAGAGAAATAACAACCTCATATGTCCTCAATGTCCATATCACCGATGGGTGGCTCTGCTGTTTTGTTGGTTGGTTTTTTGTTTTTGTTTGTTTTTATCTTTGCAGACGTACTGGGTCAACACGCAGAAGCATAGAGAGAAAGAGAGAGAGGGAGAACAGAGAGAGAGAAGGACAGAGGAAATGTGCATGTGAGGTTGAGCATGAGCATTTTCTTTCATATAAAGCCTGACCTGAAGCTTTGAAGGTTTTGTTGTTTTGTTTTGTTTTGGGTTTTTTTTTGTTGTTTTTTTTTTGCTTTGCCACATTCCAACTCAAAGCGCCCTTCCTGTGGGGGCCACCCTGCCCACCTGGCCAATCCGGCGCTCTTTTTGCTGCAAACGTGTATGCTGAGAATACCTGAACTGAATTTGAATTACCATATGACGTATGCCTTTTTCTAGCAGTAATGTCCCACTGGCAACAGGGACTACCACATACAGACACATGCAGTCCCTGCAAAGCGCTCAAACACACAATTTGTTGCACTAACCCCCCGCCACACACACACACCTCCTCAACCACCCCCTCACCCCCCCTTTTTTTGTTCTATCTATCTTTATCTCCATCTACATCTCTCTCTCATACACACAATCGCTCACACACGAAAGAGGCACCTATTATAGCACACCTATGGAGATGGAACAAGACACAGACTGTTCAAAAATACAAAAAGTATCTCTCGTTACATGGAAGTCCGTGAGCCAGCCTCAGATAACGGTTTAAATGGCGATGAGTAATGAGGATATACAACAGCACATTACGCCAAATCGCCTCAACCGGGCTGAAATTCAGTAAAGAAAAATACTCACGCATTTTCTCGAATAAATGAAATCGAGGATGAGAGCAAGGCAGGAAAAATCAGCAGGGCCGCCGGTCCTCCGTTTTCAAGATTTGCAGCGCGACCGAGGCACAAATCTCCATGTGAAAGGGATTGGAGGCTGCTGCAGTCCGCGTCCCCCCCCCACCACCACCACCACCTCTCTCTCTCTCTCCCTCTCGATCACAAGTCAAGATGCTCGCCTGCGAAAAATGCCAAACATTGAGTCGGAGTTGCGTGAATCTGCGGTCCGGCCACCATCCCCCCCCCCCCCCCCTCGGATGTGATGAGCCGACTGCTGAGAGACCCCCAGCAGGACCAGCGGTCGGCTCCTGGAAGATATTCCTCTGGACTGAGACCCAGGAAATCCTGCAGAGTTTATGATTGGAGCTGATGGTGGTGGTGGGGGGAGACCAAGTCTGTGGCCATTTCAACAACCCCCCCCCCCCCCCTCCAAAAAAAAAAAGAAAAAAAATACTGTCACAGTCCTAAACTCATCCCCACCGGTGGTTTCCTTAAAAAAAAAAAAAAAAAGAAGCACCAAATCAGTTAAAAAAAAAAATTTTGAAGTAGACTCTTTCTTTAGGATTTAGCAGTCTGGCTGTCTGCTTTTACAACGAATGACGGAGATTAAAAGACAAAAATGATAATTGACTGTTACCAATCCACAGCATAAAGGGGCAGCGTCCAGGGTAAAAAAAAAAAAGAGAGAGGAGAAAAACTCTGAGAACGCCTATTGGATAAAATTAAAGATATCCGTCCCATTGCAACCATCACACGCGGCGCATCAGGACCAAACGGATTACCATAGTCTGCTCTCAAAAAACAAACAAACAAACAAACAAAAAAATCGGAGTGTATATGGTCGCTATACACCTTCTTTCTTGGGATGAACGGGAAGAATCCACGAAGTGCTATGTCCCTCCCCTCACCCCCCACCCCACCCCCTTCAAATCCGGTGTTACTGATTACATGAGCGCTGTTATTAGTATTAATTCTCCTGTCAGGAAGACTGTGACCGATCCGGGTTGTGTGGCAGCTCAGCGGCAGCAGAAGGATCCATGTGTTGCAAATAAAAAGCGGGTTTCTGCCACCGGTTCCTGACGGTTCCCCCTCTCGATGCAATCCATGATTTGAATAGCGAGCACGTTTAAAATCACGGTCTCCAGGCACAGATCTGCCACGCGCGTGTGTGTGTCTGTCCAAGTGTAGGTAGGTGCGCGCCCCGTGTAGGCGTTAGTGTGTTGCTGTATCGCCGAGGGAGCACTTTAACTTTGACCACTCTGCCTGCCTGTCTGTCTGTCTGTTCATCCGTCCATTTAAATTACTCAGCGCTCGTTAATTATCAGGGATCAATGGCTTTAACGTATAATGCCCGGATCTGATGTATTTCGAGGCTGTTTTGTATGTATGTGTGTGTGTGTGTGTGTACGTGTATGTGTGCGCGTCCACTTTCGATTCAGTAGCTGATGAGGTATGGTTGCCACCTACAGGCGTTAGTCTCCGTCCAGTCATCCAAAACGGACCATTTCCACAGTCTGCAGCCGCAAACAAACCCACATCCGACATGTTCACCATGTGTAGGACTTCTCAACTCTCCTCCACAGAATGAGTCCACAGTGCTATAAACAGCTACAAAGGACACAAAAATGAAGGCTTCGGCTTAATGGAAACATTACATTGTTTACATTATCTCTCCCCCCCCCCCCCCCCCCCACCTATTTTTTTCAGTGAGTATACTTACTTGCAGCCAATTTACTCCTTTTACAAAATGAAGCTGACTGAAGTTACCTTGGCAACCTCTGTGTGGATGAATTGCGCTCTGTGACTGTTTGTACTACTGATGGTCATATGAGGGGAGAACTTCCTCCGCTGCAGGGATGAGTTGGTATTGTGGACAAGGAGGTTTAGTGACTTGCAGATGTGCAGCCAGACAAGATGAGGGTGCGTTCATTTGATCTGAGACGAACAGGCTGTCTCATTAGATAACATAATGAGCCACAAGTCAGCTATGTGACAGAGAGGCTCCTGGCCACCAAGGCCGGGCTGCTGAGTGAGACTGCATGAGATGGAGGGTAACAAAGATGAATCACTTCTACAGGGAAATGTACAGTGTGTTGTTTTGATTTTGATTTGTAAAAGAAAAAAAAAATCTGATGAGAGCTGAGGAGCAGCCCATGAGCTACATAAGTAATTAGTGTTTATGTACAGATCAGAGGGGGGGAAAAAAAAACTGTTAGAAAAAAATTAATTGTAAGATAAACATGAAACAACCATAGCTGATGCTTCCATACAGGACAAGAGTGGTCACTAAAATATTTGAGAATGACTCATATGTCACCAGATGAATGCCAGTTGGGTATTTTAGACCAACATAAACTCATCACCATCACCAACACACCAAATTAGGAAAATGGGGCTAAAAATAATAATCACCTTCATTATGAAGTCATTTGACAAAATCCTGGATTAATTACAGTCCAAAGTAGATTGGGTCTGGATTGGGTCGTAGAAAAATCAGGAAATACCCTCACAAGTCAGAGTAAGAGAATTTCTGCTCAAACAAAACAAGCGTCGACAGGTTTGCGATAGTCGCACTGTGAGGCTGTAAATGAAAATCACACTTGGGGATAAACTGAAGTGTTGAAACAAATTAAAATTTTGACCTGATGATTGCGCGGCATGAAAAGTTGGGTATCACCAGTTGGAGTATTCTTGAGTCTCCTAATAAAGTTTCATGACACTCTGTCCAGCAGCAGTCAACATGTTCCAACGGGAGGGAACCACCAGGCAGCATAAGCTGACAGATGCCAATTTAGCAAAAAGAAGATGTAAACAATTACATTACAGAGGCAGATTTAGCACTTGCTGTCTTTGGTAAACAGAGACATGTAGACTCTACACCAGTGGTGGTCCTTTATGTTGGTCATTTGTCAACATATGTATGTGAAAATTGTGTATTTACATTGCCATTTAACAAATCTAAATGTTAACCAAAATGAAAAACTCGTAGCAGTCGTTTTGCGGCATTATTTTACAGACACCTGAGATGAAAAAAATAAATCTTCAGAAATTTGACTCAACAAAAGTCTGAACTTTGATCTGAGGATGGGCACTAATTCTGTCCTTGTGCTTTGTTTAAACTCTGATGCAAGTACAATGCACATTTCCTTCAATGACCTGGCAAAACAACGGATGACCTTCTAGTCTGGTGGACAATATGAAATGTGTTCAATACCCCTTTTTAATTAACATTCATCGAATTTTAGTGGATCACATCGAAAACCATTTTTAAACTCTGACTTTAGTCCTTTTCATCTAAATGTGTGTAAGTCAGAATTTTTCCCCATTTTATATATGAATAAAAAAGGAGCTTATCAAAACACAAGCCAATTCCACAGAGCGTAAATACAGTGCATCCTGATCTAGGAAGCTCCATTAGTGAAAGTCTCATCTGAGGGAACTTTTCTTGCCTCAGATAAAATCATATCCAAGTGCACAAATAATGCACCTCTGTGGCGTTCTCATTACCTACATGGACGCATAATTGGCCTTTATTTCAATGTCATACTTTAAACGCTTCTCTAATATAAATGTGGTAACAGTTGCATAAATGCAGTAGACTTTCACAGTCTCCGCTACAAACACGAGATACACTTGATATATTTTCAGGCATCAGCATTTTATTCACGCTTTGATGAAGCATTAATTTTAATTCGTTTAGATCCTCCTGAGCAGAAAAAGAAAAAGAAAAAAATGAAAGTGCAAGGAACAAGGGGAGGTTGTAAACACCCTGTGTTGCTGTTAACAAAAAGCCTCTGCAGATCTGCACAGTCAAATTAATGTCAGCTACCCGCTGCTTCAACGGTATACTCCCTCATCACAGGCTTTTTCATGCAAGTACAATATAAAAATACTGTTTGTATAATTAGGCCTATTTGAATCCATGCAACAATAATACTCAGCGTCAATGTCGCGGAGTTCCAGCCCACAGACAACTTCCGCGTGGTAAATCGGCGCAGACTTTGAAGCATATTTGACAGTTCGACAGCCTCAATTACTTATATATTCCAGTTGGAAATAGTTTGCATCACGCTCGAGTCCCTGTGCATTTTTCTAAAGGATTCATCGAGCTTGAATGTTGAGTGATTAACATTTTTCAACATTTCATTTTAACAGCATTTTTGTCAGGGTTAATTTTGGCTCATGGAGACGGACAGGACTGACAGGCAGACATTAATTTCCTGCCTTTATACAGACAGACAAATGACGCTGTGCCCAGCCTTTGGTCTCCTAAATGCAATAACACAATCGGATAGATTCAAACTTGCAAGCGTTCTTTAACAAAGCATTCTCGCAAGATCAGGAATAACCACAACTTTTTTTTTCCTTTTTTTTTTTGTAATTGAGTTTCGATTAGTTTTCATATAACTGGTTGAGATGTGATAACAATGAGCACGGAATATTGAAACTATAAAAGCGCTTTATGCTTCATTCGGTCGTCTGGGATGAATAAAGTTCCTTTCACTGACTTATTTAGACGTTTTGGCTTTAAAGTCTGTCAAACTAATTGAGGGACACAGATGGAGGGGAAAAGTATGAAAAGTGTTTTAACACATTATGAGCAGGGATGGCTTCAGTTGATCCATTTTCATCCTCTGTTTTGGTCAGCTGTCATTTCTCTGTCAAAATAGTCTTTATATTTCTTTCTCTCAGTGAGACATTTTTTTTTCCATCTTCCTTCTTTTCTATCTTCTCCCATAAGCCTTTTGGGATTGTTGGGCTAGCACATGTCCCAGACTGCTTTCTGGGACAAACTTCAAGAAGCTTGGTAGAAAAGCTTGAGAAAAAGATAGAGGGAGGGAAAAATATGGTGGAGGGAGAGAGGAGGAAAGAGAGAGAGAATCCTCTAGCACTACGGAGCCTCTTCAATTATTCAAATGGCCGCTGTCCCTCTGCACTTTTTCTCTCTACTTGCTTTGAATATTAAAATGGCTGCCCCCAAAGAGACAGATATCTAGATGAAACCCAGGCAGAGCGGAAAGGCTGAGTGTGCTTGACTCCTTGCATCCCTACCTAAGCAGTCAATGAACGAGAGATGATCTGCGCAGCTGACTGCATGACTTTGAAGAGGGAAGTATTCCTGTCATGTTTGGCCTAACTTCCATGAAAGACAGACTGAGGGACTGCATTAATCCCTCAGAAAGAGAGGTTGCCGGCATGAGGGAGATACAAGTCTTGATGCGGCTTCTTCTCACAAGTGCAAAGACGAGTGGAGAGAGAGGTCTCGATCCTCTCCTTGCAAGGTTTGAGCCTGGTCATCAGAATCTGATGAGATCTTCTGGCATGATCAGATCAAAAGATTATGATCCCCCTCCCGCACAACATGGATCAGACATTACTGGCCTAAAATAAAATTCTTAAATTCATTCATACTTGCAAGAAATCTTTGGATAGAGAGCCAAAAATGCCTGCCATGAGGTGGAGTGAGGCTTGTAGGTGGTGGTGCACCTTCCTTCGTGGCTCATGGTCATGGTTTTACTTTCAGCAAAGTATCGTGTTATGTATAGAAAAAATACAAGTATGGTTAAAAGAAATGCATCGTCAACATTAGACAGTCTTTGTTGTCATGGTTAGAATGTGAACAACATGGTTGAACACTCATGAACAGTAGAAACAACACAACCTGCTGCTTTTGCATGGGAATCAAACACTGCTCAGCTGTGACATATTACTGTGTTTGGTTGACCCATTCATGTACTCCGACGTCCTGAAGATCTTAGCTGTGTTAAGTTCTGGTGAGTGTGAGGGCTGCAGCACGAGTCACGCTGATCTCGTGTACCCGCTGTGAATTACATTACATTACATCTGTTGACCCATTTATTTCAGGTTTCCTTTTAACTTTTTCACTTATCCAGCCGTAAAGTGAACAAGAGAGGGAACATCTTCCTCCTCGGATTTGTTAGTGTATGGGATTCAATAGAAACCTCCCTCCAAGGAGCCCTCAAGACATTTTCATTTATTATATACATGACCTGTATGTATATATTTCGTTAGTATTCAGTGATCACTGTGAATAGTGAAGGAGGATGAATCTTAATGGACCCTGTTTCTTCTCATTTTTAGCAGTTCCAGATAATTGAAGTGCCATTTCTGTGTATGCACATTACTCTAAAGCCCCTTTGTGGATTAAAGGAAAAAAATAAAAATCCGGCTGTGAAGGCTATACATGTTTTCATACCAAAGTGAGAGGAAAGGAACCAGTTCCAGGTTCACTTTTCGGGAGCAGCCGGACCATTTCCTGTTTTAATGTGAATGTGATCCAAACTGGATCCAAATCAGATTGTGTGGCATTCAGTTTGGTCATTCTGTATGCTTGTGTGGAAGAGTGAAAACATCAAAATACTGAATAGCAGGTCCTGCTAGGACACTACATTGGCCTGGGCGTTGACCATTGCCTGGGTGTTGATAACAGTCTGGTGTAACCCTGACAACATTTGAGTTGGGACACTAAGTGTGAGCCAAAGGACAACACAATACACACACAGGGGGGAATGACCTTAATCATTGGTTATTCTCCAGAACAAACAGTAGGAAGAAATGTTCTTGGATGGTGAGTTACATTCCCATCAAATGGGGAGTAGTGAATCTGGTAAACAAGATGGAGCCTGCATGTCCACATGCACGAGCATGTGGATTCGCACACACACACACCATCATCCATGCATAAAAAGCCACCTCTGAGTCCTGTAATTCTTTGAGATATCTCTGACTGCGGTGAATAAAGGAGACTCCCCGTTTGACGCCTTGTCTCTGTGTCTGCCTTGACATCTGGTCTTCATTGATCCCTCACTTTCTCTCACAACACTTGATAACTATATTTATACACTTGTTGTCTTGAAGTCTTAAAATTTAGCTACTGCAAAATATATCACATTGTGATTATATTGACAGAAACAGTGATAGTACCAAACAGCTATGGTCCCTTAGAAGTGACTTAAACCTGCAATCTATCTACCACTTCTATTCTATCCACCTTAATTTTCACTTGATTTATTACCTCAGTAAAAATCTTCCTAATGACTTTATGGTCTCAACCGCTAGTTTCAAGTCTTCTTCAATACAGCATAAGTGAATTTTTTTAAATTATGGTCTCAATTAAATGAAAATAGATATAGAAAACGGATATGGTGACCTGTCACTGTGACATAAAGGATCGAGTACAGAGCAGCACCAACCTCTCAGATATGTATTCTACATATATAAAGTATGTCAGATAGTCAAGTATAGTTAGATACTGCAGCAATATCTGAGGAAACAATCAGACTGGTGCAGGCTTTGTAAGGAGCTAGAGGCCAATAAACTCTGCAAACTCCTCTAGTTTTTGTGACAGATTTGCAAAAGGAAGGCCATAAAAGAAAAATGTGAGGATTGAGAAAAAAAAAAGTTTTCGCCCTTCCAATAGGTTCAATGCCAGATTATTTTAGGAGCAAACAATGAGGAGTTATGCAAAGCTGCAGACGTCTGTGCCATGCCAATGTGGATGTGTTGGCGTCTGGTCAAATATGCACAGTGTTCCTATTTTTGTTGAACACTACTTTCTCCAGAATGCATTATTTTGATAATCCCCGATGGATTTGAATGACCTCCAAAAGAGTGTAAAAAGTCCAGGTCATCTGACCTCCTAGATTTCTGTGAAGCATGATAATGAGGATTATTAGCATAAACATGCAGATAAAGAGAGGCTTCTAGAATGGGTTGGGGCAGTCTATCCCTTATCTTTAACTTTCTCAGCTGTCTTACTGCCTCACATGAACCTACAGCACAGCTCAGACAAACTGAATGCATGAGGATTGTGATTATTGCAAATGCTTTGGGCACTGAGGAGAGCACAAGGACAGCGGTTAAGGGGAATTTAGTGTCATGTTACTTTGTTGTAATTGCTGTAGCATGTTGCAGTAAAGCAAACCAGAATCCACTGAGTTATGATGTGTCTGTGTGTGTGCGTGTGTGTGCAGCCTGTACGGCGTCAAGATTTGGCACAACCAGTATATCACTTGCATGTTGACATGTGTGGTCTCTCAGGCCCCACAGTCCTATGAATAAAACATCTTTACACTGTGAAGTGTTCTCAGGAGTTATATTTATTCGGAATGAAAAAGAATGCCTGCAGAGTGATAAATGAATTGCTTTGATACCTTTCAGATAAATGAGATTTTGAGATATTTACATTAGATTTCCCTCGTTTTGATAAATTCTAGAGAAAATAGTTTTCCTCCAAATCAGTGTATAAGAGGCATCTCCTTTATATCTGCATTTATCACTTTGAAAATCAAGCAGTACATTAAGATAGTGGTGCTCTTGCAGCGGCGGGTAATCAGAAAGGTCAGTGGGTGTCATGAAGGACCGAATTTTCTATTCATTTTCATATTCATTCATTTTATATTCGAAAATTGAGACTAGTGATCACTCTTTCGTTGTCCAGGCAATAAAAATGTCACCTTAACAAAACCACTTTCTCTCCTCTGAAATCCCATAAAACGTCTGGTGGGTGGCAGATATGATCAGGTGGTTGTATTAATCAATACATGGCATTTGATGTCGCCGTCTTTTGTACCATAATCCACACTCAGCAGCCATGCAGGAGCCCAATTCGGATGTCACAAAAAGGATATACTCACCTGAAAATGACGACGGGGGGCATACATCTATGTGACAATAAGACCGGCAGCACAATTCATTATGCAACCAACTAATCTAGCCAGCCCCATTCAACGGCCAACTAATTTAATTAATAGAGGTTACATCTCCTGGGTTATCAGATACGCACTCCTTCTTGCTGATGTTATGCTACTACCAATGCTACCATGCATGATTTATCACTGATGTTCGATTCCTTCTAAATCAGTGTTTTTTCTCTGTCGGTGGGTAGGTGAGGTTTGTGGAATGACTAAAGACCACCTGGAGGCCTCTTCAAAAATCAATACCAACCTCATGGTCGACGTTATAGCCTAAGGAGGGGAGTTAAGATTGATTGTCGTTAAGCACTTTACAGGATGGAAAGAGGATGAGGACGGATCATAAAACGCCCACGCACCACCTACCCATCTCTCTTGGTTGCAACAGAGTGCAGCCAATCGATAAAGGCAGGATCAGCAAAAACATAAATAAATAAATAAATAAATAAAAATGTGAAGAAATAAAAATCTGAATAAATATGTAACAATAGTTTAGCAAAAACTACACGAGAGACTGATCAAGAAAATCGGAAATTATATTTTTGAGGAATGATTTTGGATGCAGCCCTATAAATTTGAACTAATTAGTCATTTTTTTATGTATTCGTGGAATCAATGGAGACAAACAGGTTCGATCTCTTTAGAGGGAAGCCTTTTGTATCGCTGACAATGGAAGAGGAAAAGGCTGTGCTTTAAATTAAGTAACTGTGGCTCCTCAGTCTCAAACTAATAAAGGCAAAGTGGGAGTATTAGCTTAACTCACTCAGGAGGTAACACAAATATGCATAATGGATTATTAAAAAGAAAGCGACAGATTATGATATCATATTAAAGGTACCGGATAAAGAGGAAGTTAAGTGTGCAGGTATTAACCCAGAGGACCCAAGCGGTTAGAAAGCAGGTAAATACTGCTTCTCTGTTTATAAAACACTATTTTACTGAGAAAGTGTACACCCATAACTAAAAGAACATTATGTCTTCATTGCACTTATTGCAACCTTTGATGCCTCACGTGTTGTGCGGCTGAAATGATTCACGTTGCTAAATAAGAGATTGTGTTTTCCGAGCACAGACAAAATGCTTTTACAGAAGTATCTTGACAAAACGTTATATAACTGCACCGCCTGACATTCCTTATTCATGTCACGGTGCATTACACCTGCCTCACATCCTCAGTAAATATGTGTATAGATATTTAAGAGGCAGGAAATCAGCAGCACAAACCCCGGTGGAAAAAAAAGATATGAGTAGGTTTTAGGTCCCCTCATAATCATAGTCATAATCTTAATCTAATATTCAAATGATTTGTTGATTTGGAGGTCAGCCAAGTGGGTTCTATCCTGTCGTACTCGTGGCTGCAAGACGCTAATTTATTCAAATACTGATTCTAATCAGGTATTCCAATTCAACAACAGCAATGTTTTTGCACATGTATAGTTGCAGTCATCGGTTCCCAGTCACACTGCCTCAGGACTCTTTCAAGACAGTGGTGCTGTGAGTGACAACCACGTTACTGCCTGGAAATGAAATGTTTCCCTCTAAAAAGACATAATTAATGAGATTATTATACAATAATTGAAATATAATAAGATAAACAGCATCAGTTAAAACTTATGGCGATGGAAAAAAGACTTGCAGTGCTGCTGGTCTTGATTTTTACTCAGGCTGCAGTTTTCTTTCCAAAGCTTTGATGAGGTTTGTTTGTTCTGTTGTCTTCGTGCTGTTTTTCTCCAGTAGTGCCTGCTGTTGATGACATACAGTTTTATTTGCTCATGGATGAATAAAACCACAGCTTTGACAGCTGTAAAATGTGGATTGCTGCCATTTTGTTCCCCTTTCAATTATTAAGTGATCAATTCGGCTTTCTGGAAGAACAATTTACCTCTGTGGTTTCTAGAAGATCTAATGCTATTTGTCAACAGAAAAATGACACTTCTTGTGAAGAGCATCCTCTTGCAGTCATGAGGGAAACGACTCCTGTGTGAAGCGCGTGGGTGGAAGTAGCACATCATTGCAATAGTGTCAACAAATGTTTAGAGGGAGGAAGGGATGAAGCAAGGTTGACTTTGACACAGGAGACTCCGCTTCAAAATCCATCTCATACCAAACCATTTTTAAAAAAAACATCTTTGACCACCAAGTAACCTGTGAGCAAGAGTGAACCAGACTCTAGAGGGGCAATACGGAAGTTTTATCTGCTGCCGAAGGTTGGTATAGCTTTCTACCACAAGAGAGAGCTTGGTAAATAAGGGAATAAGTAATCAGCTATTACATACATACATTACATAGCTAATGCAACCTGTGTGGCAAAAAATAAATTAAATTAAATTTAAAAAATACTAGAAAGAACTCTTTTAAACATACTGTTCAAAAATCAGAAAATGGCTGTATGAGCAATTTTTTGTTATTGTGTAGCTGAAGCAGTTTTCAAAATTCAACATTAACTTAAATGCATTGGTACATTTTCTATACATTGCATTATGTTGCATACAGAAGAGCAGAGAGATGTCACCTTTAATGTGTCAGAAAACATCCCCACTGACTGACATCACTGCATGAACTTAAAATCATCCGAATTTAGAGGCGGCTAGAGCAAAAAAGAAGGAACTCTCAGAAGATAAATTAATTATTTAAAAAGGGTTTTATAGTCTGTTTTTTTTTAAGGACACATGCAGCACATATCGAGTAATTCCACTCCATCACTCTACCCCTTTTGTTACACCTACACGCATTACATCAGTCTATCATGCCTGTGAAATCTTATAGTTTCTGAAAAACAAGAGGAATAAAGCACACAAATAAAATATGAAACGGGTTCTGACAGCAGTGTGATCTTTGAAACTGTAAAAGAGCTTTGTAGTGCACAACTTTCTGAAAGCAAATAAACTTAAACAGAGAGCAAAATAGTAACCGCTGTCATAATTAATGTTACTTAAAAAGCAGGGAATAGCGTATTTTTCATAAGTCTGTCTGAGTTGAGTTTGAAAATACTGAGGCCATTAAAGTAGGGGGGAGCTCTGGGATAGTTGTAACATTTTTGACATGTTTGCCTCTACCTTCTTAGAGTTTTTTAAGCCAGTGTGTTCAAACTGTTTTACAAACATAGTCTGGGTCAGTTGTAACATATGTTTGGGTGAATTGTAATATCATGAAATAAGGACCAATACAATGATTCAAGGTATTGAAAGCTTTTTAATTCAAAATTTTTTAAACTGATTGAACAAAATTAGCAAATGTGCACTGTCGGTTTATTGCACTGTGCACTAAAATACCAGTCACAATACTAGTCAGTGGCAGATGCCACTCCTGGAGCGCAGAACCCATAAGGTTCAGGCCTCAAGCTACACTAACATTTGAACATTTCTTATACTAAAACTGTACAAAAAGTGCAACTGTGCACTAGCTTCAAATAGCAAACATTAGTGTGTCTGCTTGTCTTCCAAGTACATTTGAAAATAACAAAAGTAAACGAAACGTACAAACACGCACTGGCTTCAACAATTGGTGTGGGGTGTGTGGGAAGAGGGGGGTGTATGTGCCTGGTTTGTCAGTCTGTGATGGTGTCAGACACACAGTGGTGAAAGGTGCATGGCCCTCCTGGAGTGCAGGCTTCATGGGCCCAGAGATTACATGTCATGCATTTAACTCAAGCTTGTTTTGTCTTTGAGATATTGGAGATATTTTCATTGTCTTAGGCACCTGTCTCCCGTGGCTCAATGCAACCCCCTCTCAGTGTTTCTCTTCCAAGACCTCAGTATGCTGGAACTAAAAGAAATGTTTTGATTAAAATCACATTTTTAGTCATGAGCTGTGCAACTGAGCTGTGTTACAACTATCGCCGGTCTCCCCTTAGGTAGCGTGAATTTTTGTTCTCACCCTTCTCAGACAGACAAACACTCAGAAAATACTTGCCTAAACTCAGCTAAATTAAACAGCATTACAGTCTAGTGGACTTCAAGGATGATTTAATGACAAATTACAGTCAAATAATCGTGATGAAGATCTCTGTGGCTGGCTATTTTTAGCCTTTTATTCTCATACTGAAAGGAACATTTTAATATGCTAATACACGTTTTTCCCTCTTAATGGCAGCAGCTCTTTGAGACAGTTGTATCCACTCACATTTGAACACCAGTTTTAAGATTGAAGTGCCAAAAAGAGAGAGATAGAGAAAAAAAAAAGGAGCCATGTTTGCGCTACATCTGTCTGCAATTGTTCATAGAAGCAGTGAGGATAAGGCAGGGATCGGCAACCTGCGGCTCTTTCATCCCGCTGCCGTGGCTCCCTGTGGCTTTGAGAAAATAATGTCAATAAATAATGGCTATTTACTTCCAATAAATTTTATTCTATTTAGTAATTTTTTTCTATGTAATGGTTATGATTCTGGAGATATACAGTAGCTGATCTTGTAACATTGAAACAAAACGTTTTTAAAAATATTTTGTCAATCAAAATTTGCATCACTTGTTGCCAACAGACTGGTGACTTATTTTGAGCTCTTGACCCCCGGTAAGCTAACCATGGATACATCCAAGGAAAGAATAGCTTTTGAGGAAAATAGAATCTAGGTCTTTGATTTCATAAATGCAACAAACTACAGTTCTTACATACATAGAATAAGTGTACTGAAGCTATCTTCATTATAGTGGTCAAATAGATTTTTTGGCTCCCGGTGGGTTTTAATTTGTGGGAATTGCGCCTAAATGACTCTTTTAATGCTGAAGGTTGCCGACCCCTGGGATATGGACCACTGGGACTCACCAGCCAGACAGTGCTCACTGGCAATGTTGTAGGTGTAAATGGAGTGATGCTCTGTTGAAAGAGCGAGCCTTGTGTGTATGCTCCCCTCATCCATCTATGTGTCTGTCTATGTGGGTAAGGAGAGACGGAGGATGCTCTCCAGCCGGGCCCAGGAGATGGGCTGAAGGGAGGATGACAGATGACAGATGAGGTGCCGTCATGGTTTCCTAAGAGATCAGTAAGACCTGTCATTTGGCGACACATCTAAATTATTAACCCAGCTCCGCAGGAATTTGTAGCACTCAGCCGGGCTTGTCTTTCTCTTGTTAGGCCGCAGACCTTTAGATTTAGAGAGCTCATTAATTCATTTGTTTATTCATTTTCTACAGAAAATAAGATAACCATTAAGAAAATTCATCTTGAGGGTCAACCAATCCTTCAACCTGAACAAGCATATAGGTGTTTTTTGTTTTTTCAACCCTTTGATCCAGGTCACCTGAAATAGTGCCCCTATGGCAGTAGGCATACAGATTTAAGTTGTCATGGTTACCATAGCAAGTGGGCAGACAGAACTGATAGCAGCCTACCTTAGCTTTGTCATCATGGTTACTATGATAACAGTCACACTTTGGATCAGCTACAGGCAGAAAGCTACTTAAGTGAGTTTGGGAAAAGGTGGTGATTTGGTTAGGCACGGTGAGGCGGGGGTTAGCGCCGCTGCCTCTGGTTCTGGATTCCCTGTGCATGCTCTCTCTGGGTATTCTGGCTTCATCCCACAACACAAAGACATGCAGGTTAGATTAACTGCTAATTGTAAATTGCCTGTAGGCGTGAGCATGAATGGTTGTTTGTCTCCGTATGTCTCTCTATGTCGGTCCCACGATAGACATGAGAGACCTGCAACCTGTCCACCTGCTCACTCAGTGTCAGCTTGGATTGGCTCCAACTCCCCTGCAACCCTGCTGGATAAGCAATATAGAAAATGGATGGATGGCTGATCTTGGGCCCCATGGTTGCAATATTAACCACGTGATTAACGTTGGCCAATGGTTATTGAAAGCAGAAACAACATAAATTGCTACTTTCACATGGGTATCAATTCACTCGACGTCCTCCTGATGTGGTCTTTGTCTCTCTAAAACTTTGCCACTCCACTTTTCCCTTTGATCCTGTTATAATTAGAGCCAACAGATGTGACCTAGCAACAAAATCTACTATGGGTCATAAAAACCTGCTGCACAGATGACCTGTTTTTTTATTTTTATTTATTTACTTGTTTATCTTTTTAGAAGATAGCCTCATAATAACTAGCAATGTTTCTCCAGAACGCCAAGCAGAGGTGGTCAGTCCCATCTTCAGGAAGCAGCCATGAATGCTCTGATCTGAAAGTGTATTTCACAAACCTACTCACCTAGAATACATAAGCACGTGTGCTTTATGGTTTGTAATATGGTCTTGGGAGACAAAGAAGGAATGTGAAGTATATTTATATGTTGGACAAGTAGGTCACATGTACATGGAACAGCGATCAATCCTATCATACAACACTTGACACCAAGAAACCCTAACGATAAATCCGGCTGTGAGCAGTGTGATCTTTCCCCTTGCGGGCAGACTCTGTTGCTGGGAGCCCAGATTGTGAGGGGCCCCTATACCTCTTGTTTGTCTGTGGCCCTAGAAAGTGTAACTAACAGGGAGGCTAGAAATGTGTTGCTGCTCTGTGATCTAGTGCTGAGTAGGTGCTTCACCATGCTAAACTGGTGTGGCAAGAAAATAGGGCAAACATTGTAATCCAAAATACCACAAAGTGGACAATTTCTCTTTTAAGCAGAAATTACATAAATATAAAGATTTGCATAAATTTGCAAATGAAACGGCAACAAGAAGTTATTGATAAAGCTTTCTCCGCAGTCCCACTGTACATTTAATGTTCAAGTCAATATCTGAAAGCACACTGCGCATATTAGCCTTAATCTGTGTGTGTGAGATCATATTTGTATTCACTGTCAGGCATGTAAATCTGTTAAAGCTTCAATGAGCACGAAAAGGAACCTTTAATGCTTTTCACTAAAGGTGTGATGTTCCTAACGCACACACTCCTTTGTGCTGGATTTCTGCTCTGACCTGCTGTCTGACTCATTTGCATACTGAAAATGCGACTGGAGTATTTTCATTAATTACCAACCTTGAAGTTCAGAAAGGCCAATGGAGATAAAGAACTGAATAAGTCTTGGATTTTTGGTCAGCCTTTTATCAGCAAGCAAGACTTCCCCTTTTGTTTATTAGTGACAGTAATTTATTTTTGTAATTCTTCAAGTTTTTATCACTCTTCTGAAATTACAATTTGTTTAGATAAATATACTCATTATAATTAAAAGATAATGATATTTGTGTGTGTCAATAGTTTTTAATTTGTTTTAATTGCTCAACTGAGTTTAACTACTCAGCAGTAAAATAAATCACTGCATCCCTAATAGCATAAATTATAAACAACAAGGCACCAGCAGAGGGCATCAAAAAATCATTATCTTCATAGGCAACCCGGTGTCGGGCACCTCCAAGAGCTCCACTTAGCAAGAGCCCAAAGGATGCAGGAGGGACAAACAGCAAACCCCATGCTTATGGGACGTCATGTCGTTCTGTCAGCTCGCTCACACTTTAAAGTACGAGTCACTCACAATTGGACAGCACTGGCTGTCTGAAAGTTTCTGACTTCACGAGCAATCACATTATTCTTTCTGCAAGCTGCTTGAGATGCTAAAATCCCTAACACAGTGGATTTTTGCTGTGATTGCACGTCAAAATAAACCATTTTACCTCGAAGTTCAAACCAAGGTTTAAAGCAATAACGTAGTCCTCCAGTCATTTCCCCCAACCGCCATTCCTCAGATGCCAGATAAACAAGGTTCTAGTTCGATTACGAAATATGTGTAAAACGATGTATTATCCAACATCCACTTGGCTCGCATTTAATTTAATCCAGATGTGGAAGTAACTGGATTAGAAGAACATCTGCCAGATCTCCAGTGGATGCATTCAATCACGTTATGTATGAAATATACTGCAGGAGCACGAGATGTTTCCACTGTGATAGCTGAGATGTGCTGCGGCAGCTGTATAGGCACTCTGTCTTGTGGCTGCTTTCTGAAGCAGGGATGTGTGCCAAAAAGCAACTAAGTCCTTTGCTAATCCATTCACTGGGAATGGTTGTCATCCCTCCTATTCATTCAAATTTGATTTGGCTAAAGGAGTTTGCATGACAGAACCTTGAACTCCAATAGGGGGAAGGTGATGAGGGGATGACCCACATGCCCGGGAAGCTAAACGAGTCAGGAGGAGGAATCCCAGCGCTCATACAATAGACTCAGTTAATAAATTCAATACATCATTTGGAAATTACACTTCATGGAGCTAGGGCACAATCAAACAGATTGAATCTGCTGTGTACAATGTGCACATGCAAACCATGTCCAAGTACGTGAGGGGGATGCCTCTCAGTGAGAAGGCCCCAGGTTTGAACCCTCTGGCCGACTGGAAAATTCCTCTGTGCAGTTTGTATATCCTTCCTGTGTGTAAGTGGGTGGTACAGCTTCTGCTCGTGAATGGTTAGAGAATCAACAGCGGACTGAATAATAATGTCACCACTTGATGTGCAAATAAGCAACTGTCAGTTGACAACTTCAAGTTTATATGTCAGTGTTGTCTCACAGCTTGTTTCTGCTGCCACAAGAGGCACAAACTCAAGTAATACAAATCATTTGTAGTGTTTTGTGGCTCACAGGTTTTTACAGATCTTCATGTCACTGGAAACATCAGGCTTTGCTTTCATAGTAGGTACATATTCACTTTAATCTACAGTCAACAGCTGTAATTGTTCTTAATCAATAGCTTTTGATGCAAACAATGTGATTGTGTAACGCAATTTACCCAGATATAATTATCTAATTATATAATTATCTACATTGTACGGTGGCCTGGAAGTGCAAATCAGAATAGCAAAAGAGAAACGACAACGACAAATCGAAAAACACAACAACAAAAGAGAATCCACAACAAAATTAACCAAACCAGAAAGGGTAGGTACCTTCGGGTGTCATGAATCGTCGCTGATAGGACGAAGGAACTGGTCCGTCCTTTGAAGGACATGATCTCAAAACATGAGCGGCGCTCGTGATATCCTACCTACTCGCTATTATCAAACAATATTTTGATGCCGGACATAAGTATGATGTGATAGTCCACATGCTGTCGATTATTCACAACATTAAGATGAATATTCGAGCGCTGACCACCCGTTTTAAAGAAGTAGGGTTATTTAGATGACGGAACAATTTCCCACCACGTGAGGTGAGGCGTGCAATTTTCGCCGAGCTGGAAGGACCACGGCAACTGTTCGGGTATTGGACAAAGTGGCAGGTTCTTCAACAGAAGCATAGACTTTGCGTTAAAATGTGAGGTTTGATGGATGAAAAGTACAGTGGAAACTGTGTGGTGATCACCTCTGTCTGTGTTAAACTGACCAGTGCTGATCATTCAAAACCCTTTCCTTGTTTGTCATTGTGATTATTATTCACATTAATAACAGCCTTGTTATTTGCTTAATCTCACAGTTTCGAATTAGAGTTCTTCAACTGTTTAATACGAATATATGAATCCATAGGAATTATTCTATCCCAAAATTGAATCACATCAGTGGTTGATTACTTTTGGATAATCATAGTTGGTTTCCATTCTGATCTCTGTTTGATCTGTGTGAAATAAGCCACTTTGGGTCTAATGGATCCCCAGGTCTCATTTGGATGGACTTGTTTGGAGACCTGAGAGACTCTGGACTTATCAATGGCAGCCATGAACACCAGTGCTTACTGAGATTTAGCTTCAGTAATGTTCTGCAGCATGACCTGGATGAATGTATGGACCCATGGAACAAACACCTGATTCTTTATTAACGTCTTTATTAAAGTCCTTCATTTTTTTCACTGCCTGATCAAGCAGATCTGGGGCAGTGATGTGAGGATGTGTGGAAAGGCAGACTTTTCCCATGCTGTGGCTTGACACCACTCCCCTTCCCAATGGTCATCAAACCAAACATTTATCTGCAAGATAAAACAGTGGACTGTTAGTGGGTAATGTTTAAAGATCAATGTACAGATAATTGGTAATACAAGGAATATTTGCATGTCACAGTTACATATTCATCATGATCAGGAACTAACATATTTACAAAGTGAATACAGGACAGTCAATGTAATTGGCAGAGTAATATGTTGTGGCAGACCGTTGTCAAGCACAACACACTGTTGCTAGGGACGCCGCTCTGATCAGAGGAGCGCAGAGGAAAAGAGGTTACAGAGGAACTACGCAGGATATTTGCCTTATGGTTCATTTTTACCTTCATTAAACAGCTGCCGACTAACTGTGATGTTAGATAATGACTCGTAACTTGTTATTGTGACTGAAAACTAAAGCTGCAGAACCCCTGTGTCGAGCTCTCGTCTCCGAGGCAGCGCGACCGCAACACAAACGTGCCATGTAAACCGTAATCTCTTGTTCATAACATATAACACTACACAAATACACACAACGTAACGTGTATATAATCAAACGAACCACTGATTTTTCAAAGGGTTCGTTTAAAACAATTGCACACAGCCAAGAGGGTTAGCAAAACAGAGGAAAAGTGACCAGACTTGCAGATAGCTACGCTATATGATGCTATTTATAAATCGATAAAAGTCGTTTTTTTAAAACAACATTGTGTCTCTAATTAATTATTGCACCCGTAAGCCCTTCAGGCTGAATGACACACAACAACCTTCTCACTCTACATTAGTAATAGTGTACTGTAGCTTCCGTAGACGAATTAATGAGCAAGGTCGGGAAACGGACGCAAGTTAGCTAGCTTGCTCGGGTAAGCAAATGTCACAACATCCAAAAGTAGCCTAACACAAACATTACATTAACGTTACATCCGTTAACTTACTTGATTGTCGTGCATGTGTTTGATCAACGTCAACGTCTTGCAGCCTTTACCCACAATCACTGCAGAAGTTGGGTTTTACCAAGAACTCTTTGCCAAAATTTTGGCAATACATCGCCGTGTGCTCATTTGCTTCTGTTTGTCTGGCGCCCCGCGAAGTGGTGTCCTTCGTCCAATCAGCGACGATTCATGTTGCCCAAATGTACCTACGCTTTCCGGTTTGGTTAATGTGGTCGTCGTTTCTCTTTTGCTGTTGTGTTTTCTGATTTGTCGTTGTCGTTTCTCTTTTGCTGTTGTGTTTTCTGATTTGTCGTTGTCGTTTCTCTTTTGCTGTCGTGTTTTTCGATTTGTCGTTGCGATTGGCACTTCCAGGCCACCGTAACATTCAGTTTCATTTATGGTTTCCAAGGTGAATGTAGCCAAGGATATAATTTGAAAGTGAAAGAGAGAGAGAGAAAGAGAGAGAGAGAGAGAGAGAGAGACGATTCTGTTTTGTTTCTCTTTGGAAAAACTTCAAAAAGATTGTCTTAATGGCACCATTAATGTAGGACTGTTAGCGACAGATTGAACAATCATTGGTCTGTTATTAAATGATTTGATCAAATGAGAAAACAAATGAAAAAGGCTATTAAAATAATTAAAGGTGAAATTGTATTTTATTTGAAGCCCATAAGCATTTGTGGTCAGGAGAGAGTTGCAGATATAGTTGGGGGGCCTTTTTTTTTTTTTTTTTTGATGTACCAACTATGCGATTAAAATAAAAGGCAGCTTTGGGGCAACTGTATTTTTTGTGCTGATGATCTTTATCGTATAATCCATGTGTTTGAGAATCTGTTCAGGACCCTGGGGGAAAAGGCATCAGTTGAGGAAAAAAAAACCCCACAGACAAACAAACAAATGAAAAAACTTACAAATTAACAGTCTCAGAGCCAAAGTTAGAATGAACTCCATTTGAAGTCAGTGGGCATCTCCTCAAAAACAACTCTACATATAAACGCAATCAGCTGACGGTGGCAGAATTTCACATTATTGTTTATTGTTTGTCACTCCGATTTTATTTTTGAGCTAAGTTTTATCTTCCTTCCCAGGGCTACACTAATAATGGAATTAAAATGTACATTTCAGTAATGGCATGCACATTATTGTAATTTGAAGAGCTGCAAAAAAAAAAAAAAAAAAAAGTGCGAAATAAGGGCAAAATGTGACACAGTAGCATTGTTAGCAGTATAAGCATTGTGCTGGCCAACAAATCATATTGTTTCTGGCTCAGCCTGACAAAAATCAATCACAATATTTTTTATTTTTCCTGACAACAAAAAAAAGGCAAATATCATCACTTATTGTATTTACAATATCTGCCAAAATAATTAAGCAATGATTCATTTGAATCTTACACACCCCTTGTCTGAACAATGTTTATGATTATGAAGTACTGAATAAAGTACATATTTCAAATGTATATATTAATGTAGAGGATCCTTTTTAATTTAAGTGACTATAAAAAATAATAGTAATTCTTGCTTCACAATATTCAGTATGGAGTATGAGTGATCTGTCATTCATTTTTAATATTTTCAGTATCCCATTATAGTCACTCCTGCCCTCTGAAATGTTGAGAATTATTATTCTATTGAAACATTACTAATAACTTTACATTGTAAAACCCACCATCCTTTTCTGCAACATTAACTTTACACAATATTCAAAATACAGCTGAATTCCATTAAATATGCAGTGGATAATAATGACCCTCAGAGGGGAAATCTGAAAGTTTTGGTGCCCCAAGACTATAATACTTATAAATACAGTATATCAACTCTGCGTGCTCCTCCTAACTTCATTGTAAATCGTATGGTAGATTGCTATTAAACTTGGAGAGAACATTTAAGACCCAAGTGGAAAAACTCTTTAAAGGCATATGATCTTTCCTTTGGGTAAAACAAAGTAAATTAGACTCACTTTTGCTTAAAAGCATTAAAAGCTGAAATCAGGAAATACGGGAAGAGGAAAATAAATGCATGAATCTTTCTTTGAATGGTGCCTTTCACCAGACCTGAAACATGGCACACATCTACCTCACATTTTAGAATTCAAATATAATTTTCTCGTTGCTTTTTGCTCCCATACATTTTATGTAGAAATCAGCTTTGTGATTGTGTCTCAATAATTCAGTAATACAGGGAAACATTTAAAAAAAAAAACACTTTACACTAAATAAATAGTCATTTATTACACAGTGTTAGGTTGAAGACGATCACATTAGAGACCAGCTGCTTGCTCAGGAAATGGCCCCATGCATTTAGTTTTGAAATGCGGTTCATGTTCAGATATAGCAGAAATGTTTGGGGTCTCAAATATGATCTTATTGGAACTCAGCAATCCAAGGTCACAGTTTAAGGTCACTGAGATCCAAGAAAACACAATTTTGGCTAAAGCTTATGAATGGATTTTAAAAATGTAACAATCATCTTATAATGACAAGCTATACATAAGAGACGGGATGATGGGTCTCTAATTCTATCATACCGTAACTGTTGACAGGACTTTAATAAAACAAAGTCGTAGAATGAGTAATAGAAAGCATGCAGAACTGTGAAACCTAGAATATGCCCACATTCACGTTTAAGCTTTGAGCTCTGTAAAGGATTGGTGTACTAAAAAAGAAAAGACTCAGTCACAGTATTCTTCAGCAAAGCTATATGTTACATTATACATTATCCAAAGATGCTATACACCTAAGGTTGTTTTTTAAAGTGCTGACTTGACGTTGCATATCCTATCTACAATTTAGAGGAGAAGTAAATGTATTTGGGGATGCGAACAGGTTTTCTAGGGAAGTGGATTAAGGTTATTTACATCTCTATCAGTTAAGTCAGAGCAGGCAAGAAAACAAAGTCAGGCCTGGGCGGAAGGATCAAGAAAAGAAAAGGGCCCAGAGCAAAGTGCTGCAGCTGGTCTGATAAGTTCACTGAGGCTGATTCACTTTGGAATTTGGCACCCATCAAACTATTACTGCTCACAGAAAACATCAGCAAAAGTACAGATACAATTCATTTTTTTCTCTCCCACTGTAGCTAGATACCTGTGGCAGCACAAATTGTAGGAAGAGCCCCTTTTGTTTATAAGGCTCGAGCTCACATCAGCTATAACTACTTGATTTATATGGCCCACTAAGCTTATTTAGACAGCTATCTAGGTTAGATTATGCTGCATGCCGCTCAGTAAATAAAACCTGATAGAGAGGCTTAAGTCTCAGCGCCAACCAGCAGTTGCACTTTGCCTCAAGTCTTCTGACAGAAAATAATCCCCCTTAAAATCCTCCACTAAACCATTTTTGTCGGTGTGTCTTAATTAGTAAAATCAGTAATCCATAATTGCTTGATGTATTTGCACTAGACAATTACTAAATTACAAATGGCATTTCTTCAACAACACTAAAGGGTGATGGGTCGTTGAGTTCCATCAAGTACATAAATGTTTTTGGGATAGATGTTTTTCCTTTTTATACCCTGGACAGGTCGCTAGTCCATCACAGGGCCAACACACAGAGACAGACAGAGACCAACCACCACTCACACTCACACTCAGACCTTCGGACAATTCAGAGTCAAAAATTAACCCAAGCATGATGTCTTTGGATGGTGAGAGGAAACTGGAGTACCTGGAGGAACCCCACACAGGCACGGGGAGAACATGCAAACTCCACACAGAAAGGCCGCAGGCCGGGAACCAAACCCATGACCTTCTTATTGTGGTTGAACAGTGCTAACCACTAAGCCACCATGCTTCCTGCCACAGGTTATATTTAACTTAATTTCACTTGAATTTGAAATTGTTACTGAATGAAATAATTGGAAAAACTGCCCAATGCGCTTTTGAAATGCAAGGTTGGAAAGGTTTAGATTGAGAGAAGTACCATAATGCTCCATTCAAAATGTAAATGTGCCATTCTTGGCAAATTCTTGGTGAATTTCTAAGTGGTTTGATTGACATGAAGGGTTACTGTTTATTCACTCCTTTTCCAAGACTGAGACTCACAAAAGGAAATCCATATTACTCTAGTGCATGTTAAAAAGTCACCACGTTTAAGTGCTTGTATATTTATATTTTAATTTTTTTGTATAAAGTACATACTCATCATCTCAACAGAGGCCAGGTATATAAGAAAAATCTATTTTTTTCATTAGGGTCTACAGTAGATTTTACTGAACCAACTTGTATTAAAGGTAGACTATCGAGTGACAATTAACTGAATTCAAGGACCAATATTCATTCATTTATTCATCTTCTACCACTTATCCATTTCCAGGTCATGGTGGGTGCTGGAGACAATCCTGAGGGCGGGGTCCACCCTGGACAATTTATGTTATATGATGTTAAAACTACCTAATGCAGACAAAAAGCAGAACAGATCTGAGTGGTTTAGGGATGTCAGAATACAAAAGTGGTCTTTTAAGTGTCAACACTAAGATACATTAGTGAGCTTCGAGTGGCTTTTTGTTTTTTATTTTTTTCTGTGTGTGTTGATGTGCTGAGTGGCTGACACATCTAAGTTCACAGTACTTGTGTCTGAACGTCAATAATATTAATTTATATTACCATTTGGCCTGTCACAAGGCTTTTACTGAAGTTAAAAA
The DNA here is from genome assembly GCA_034769265.1 of Remorina albescens. Classification (NCBI taxonomy): domain Eukaryota; kingdom Metazoa; phylum Chordata; class Actinopteri; order Carangiformes; family Echeneidae; genus Remorina; species Remorina albescens. Next base: position 14,797,781 of record CM068479.1, read on the forward strand.
TCATAAACACGTTTACACTTGAATCAATTTCGTAAAAAATGTGGTGGAGCAACGAGTCTGTCTTTTCTCCTGAGACACAGGTGCCGAATGCATTAATACAACTTGAATATAATTGATGGGTTGAGAAGTGCCACTAAAGCACTTGAACTGTTTCATATTCCTTGGTCGATTGAGAAGGCGGCGAAAAATAATATCTTCTGCAAAGTTTATAATGATTAGCCCTGTGCAGCAACTGATAATGTGCTGAATGCTAATGGCTGTAGTGATGAAGGAGAAGAGGATCAAAAAGAGTGATGACATTTTTTGCCTATTCAGGCAAAACACTGTGTACACTATTTAAAGTTTTCTGAATAAGTATAATTTAGAATTAGCTTTTTTTTTCAGTTGATTCAAACAGAAACACAAACAGGGACCAAAAATATGAAGAAAGCTATCCCTGAGCTTGAGTCATAGCCTGAAGGAAGCTGGGGTTTGTTCCATCCTTTGCATGCATGCTACAGTCACTACAGATAAAAATTCAAAAATGAAAATTAGCCAAGGTTAATGTGCCAGTCAGGAAGAATGGGTTCCAATATGTTTTTAGGGCTACATAATTTGTTTTGAGAGTGACTTTGCTAAATTGGCACACTGTCATCTGTGTAGCCCTAACGACGCATACTCACCACAACTTTGTTTAAAAAGGGATAATTTTGTTTACAAAAAGCTTTCTGTGAGGGGAGAGAACGGTTTGCATGAATGTTTCACTTATTTTGGAAGATACAAGCGTTACCTACAGTGGTCAGCAGATGGCATATTCTGGGTTTAGTCCTGACAAGCAACCAGCTCCGTTTGTGATTAACAAACAGTAGGCTCATTATTGGGCTTTTCCTTTTGTTTGTTTCGTATGTGCTATAACAGCTGTGGGCAAAGGCACTTTGTTTCTGTATTGACCGTCCATCTGTCTGTCCCGTTCCCCCATGAGTATGAAATCTTAGGATTGCCATGAATGAATCTCTTAAATTTTTGTTTTTAGTATGTAAAAACTGATAAGATTGTCATTTTCAAAGGTCAAATTTGCTGTGACCTCCTAAAAAAGGTTTTGGCCTCTTAAATGGGATGCGCTGAGTTCAATTTAAGGATTTTTTTTTTTTTTTTTTTTTTTTTTTCAAATGTTGCATAAATTTTCATTTAGAATTAAGGATGAAGTGCATTTTGGTGGTCAAAAGTCACAGGGGTTGCAGAAAAACATAGCTTTGGCAGCCATTACTCAAGAATTTCTACCCTCATTATAACGCAAAATATCAAGCCTTCAAACATCAGTTTCTCTCTGACATGATAGTGTTGTACAAAAACATTACTCAACGCTCTAACTGTGGAGCATGAGGGTAGATGGTGATTATATTTTCCATCCAGTCTGACACTGAACTGGTGACTCTAAACTGGGGCGCTCATCCTGGAGCTGTCATTTGTCCTGCTGGGTAGAGAGGACAAATTGAGCTGTCTGGCAGAGGTCTACAACTGTGAGGTGGGATTTTAGTTTTCTTTGTTTTACAAAATAAACATCACAGTAAACTCCTGCCTTTTACATAACAGAGTGGTAAGAAGTAGCTTGAAAGTGGCCTGCAGAGTTTTTCCTGTTTCCATTCAGCATGAGCTAATATATTCTAACATATTACATGCATCTCAACAGCTGACAGGGACACACCCATAAAGACAAACAAACAAAGGTATCAAAAACTAAATATATCCGAGTGTTGCTGATCAGGTACCGTGCTGAGTGCATTTTTGGATGTATTTCCATTTTTCTCTTGCTGTATTTCTAAAGGAGATTTTCTTTTCCACCTTTCTTCATCTACACAGCAGATTACTTTTCATATTAAGAAGTCTCATTGAAATTACTCTTTGGAGGATTTCATTTCAGAATAGGAACTCTTGCTTTGATGGTTTAGGAACATAGATACATAGATAGATAGATAGATAGATACTTTATTAATCCCCGAAGGGAAATTGTTGCTTATTATCCTTATCCTTATCACATGTTGCTGATACTACTGTTCTTTTGCCCAGAGCTTTCTATTGTACTTCAAAGGTACATTTTTTTTACATCCATGTTTTGTTTTTTTTGTTCCAAGTCTTTTTTCTTTTTTACTGTCAGAAACCCCCCAGTTTTTTATGCTCAGTCTGGTCAGTGAAAATATTACCTCTTCCTTACTGCTGAACTCCAAAGTAACAAACAATGCACTGTAGCGCTGGGCTTGTTCCAATCTCCAAAATGGACTTACATTTTGCAGTGGTATCTGTAAGAAAGGTGTCTGAGCCCAGCTAGCCCCCCCCTGGTCCACAGCATGGTGCACATGCTACAGTAGTGCCCAGATATCCGCTGTCATGTAACCTGCACATTAGATTCCTGATGTGTTTATTGCTGAACTTCACAGGTTGGCCGTTAATAAATATTTATCTGAATGCATAATGGTATGAATATTGGACTGTATAATACATGCAACATTTGCTATCACCCCTGGAGTTCGCTGAAATTTAGGTACCAATCTTTGACATTGTTTAATTCTTTTAATAATAATAATAATTGGCTTTTCGCTTAACGTGGTAGAGTCTCCTGTTTTGTTTTTTTGGGGTTTTTTTGTACAAAAGTTGAGACTTTATTCTATTGTGGTTTCGCATTTCATTTTTATGTCATGGGTTGGTGTTCAGTTTCTTTTGCAAATGAGCACCCTAGAATTCCTCATTAATCAAAAACTGGGGAATCTTGGCAGTTAAATTGCTACCAAGAAGGAATATTTTTGCTCTTCTTTTTGTACATTTCTTGTTTTTCCAATTTTAACCGAGCCTGCGGCATTCAACTGTGCTCCGTTTTCACTGACTACAGTGGTGGGAGGGGACGGATCGTGGTAGTAGAGGGAGCTTGTTAAAACAACAACAGCTCCAGCTTTCATGACAGACGTATGCAGACAACTGAAAGCGTGCTGTTCAAAGATCTACTGGCATTCTGCGATGGCTGAGCCAAAAGGACCTGCCTGTGCCTGAATGGTGTATTGGGAATGAAAGGATGTCCCAAGGGTCAGTTAGTTTCAATGAAAGGTGTTTCACAAGATGACCACTGCCATTCGTGTGGATGCTGTGTTTACAAGGCTGAAAGTAAAATATGGCTTGAAAAAATTCACCAGACATCATCCTGTCAGCCTTGTTTTTAAAAGAAAAATGAATAAAATAAGAGAACGCCTAAGAAAAGTGGATTATTGGATTTACAGTTTCATTTTGGGATTTATTTTTTTGTGGGAAACAATTTTAAAGAATTTCTGTGACTCACAGTTCATACCCCATCATTTTATTGATTGAAGCAAAGGCAGATAATCAACAGCACCTACCAAGTGAAATACACTCTATGTTCACACCTGACATACACTGAAACCTTGATTCCAGCGCAGTCAAACTTGAATAGGAAAGCATTTGAACCTGAGGACGCTGATTTGACAGCTGCTCACTCATGAGTTGTCCCACAGTGCTTTGTGGCGTACCTCTATGTGCTTCCGGATCACAGTCATTCAGTCTCTTTCAGTGCTGAATCTGCCCTCACTATCAAATTTCATCAAATTTGAAGCCAGCCACTGTGAAAGGGAAATGATTCAAATCTGTTCTCCTGATTGAACTCCACTCTGCAATAAATGTCTCCTTAAAAAGCAGCAGTGAATGTCAAACTATTCCATTTTGTTCTGCTGGGAGGGCTGAGGGGTCCAGACCACACTGCTTCATCCGGACAGCGATGTCGAAGAGGTAGTCATAGCATTCGCACCTGCAGAATGCAACAGTGTTTGAGTCAGATAAGAAAAATATAATGTAGGGGAATGAATCCTTGTGATCACAATGCAAATATTGTGATGTATAATTAATAGGGCTGTCAATGATTAAGACTTTTAATCAGTTTTAATAGAAGGGTAGCTGTGGATTAATCATGATTAATTACCAGTTCTAAATATGACTGAAAAATTCACATTTTTGCTGTATATTTTTGAAACAGAAGGATAACTGACAGGAGGTGGACATGTATGTTTAACATTTGCTTTTTATTTATGACAAATCCAAATGAAGAGCCATTACTCTTTTTTTTTTTAGTAAATATAGGCTGGATGGATTGATGAAATTTCACAAGTCTTTGTGGGCTGTATTAACAATGTAAAGCAGTTCTCACCAATGTATCTTGATTGGGAATCAAAGAAAATGACTTTATGAAATTGCCTGTTAGATTTATTTTAAATCCAGTTAAGTGTAATAGGCCTGAGGGAACACAATGTCTATTTCAGAAATGTAGCTTGCCTTAAATGTGAAATATGAAATATTTTGATCGCACAAACTTCCAATTACTTTTGACTTGTCTCATGAGCCATTTTTATACATTTTTTTTCTTTCTTTCTTTATTTTTTAAGTAAAGGAACCATCAAAAGCAAATTGTTTGTTCACCTCCATGACATATGCAGCTTCAAGAATCTAGACGGCAAGTTAAGGGTGCAGCGAAGGCACAAAAAAGAAGCTCACAATTAATGTGATTAAAAAAACACAATGAAAATTAATATTCAGGGCTGTCAGTGTTAACATGTTAATCGTGATCAATAAAAAGGCCGTGATAAACGTGTTAACACTGACAGCCCTAATTATTCATCATAAATATGATTAAAAAGGTTAATAATAGTGGGAGGTAAATACTCACATGGTCTTGGCTTTTTCCCATGATTCTCCCCAGACATAGACCCCGTGTCGACGGACGAGGACTGCACACGAATCTGGGTACTCATCCATTGCCCGAGCCATGCGGTCTTTCAAGTCCTTCTCCTCTGGAGTATTTTCAATAATGGGCACGACCAGGTTGTCATCATACCTGAAAATGTACAAAAAGAAAAATTCTGAGGGCTTAAACGTATTAAGCTAAGCAAGAAGATATAGTCTCAAGATGGCTGTTCTCAAAGGCTTGAACCCCCGTCTGCTTTCAGGTCCTCTGTGAGGCAATCGAATCAGTATTGGCTGACTGTGAATCAGGCTTAGTGCTGAACCTGGATAAGCAAGGTATGAAGCCCCAGAGTAAAACATTTCCTGATATCAGTCTATTGAATGTGACAGTTAAGATGCTTTTTTCTGTTGCATATTATGTGTTTGAGTTTTGGACTATTGGCTGAATATGAAGGAATCTGAAATTGCCACCTCTGATGAGAAATCAGCCAATATTTGACTTAACTTCACAGTCCCTCCCTCTTTGTCAGCTAACAGGACCTGAGTGATTTCTTCACTGCAGTTCTTTTTCAACCTTCACCCCCACCCCCCCATTTCATTGACTAAACAATTCAGGTTAGAAAAGAAAATTTGAATTTTTTGGTGCCCTGATGCAGCAGGCTCCTGACTGCCTTAATCGCAGCTGGAGGAAGTAGGAAAAAATTCATTGCAACATTTTTTCTTTTTTAAAGTGTCACACTGATGACTAATAAACTCACTGTAAAACTTCTAAGTGATATTCCCATCAGGCTTTTCACACAATTGTGAGCTGAATCCCTCAACTGAAGAATGAAGACAATTTAAATGACTACAGGCACTGTTTTGTTCAGGTATATGCACCAAGATAATGTGTATGAAAGATATTGAATTAAAAAGAGTACTCTGTGTAGAGATTGAAGTCATGGTTGGGACCTACGTGTTTGGGCCTGTAATCTCAGTAATCTATTCAGAAAGTGAAGCAAGTCAGAGCGCATTTCTGTGCATAGAGATGCAGGGATAGAGTTCATACTGTCATGCAATTTACATCTAAACATCCACTGAATGTGATGAAAGCATGCTCAGTTGATTTACCACTGTTCCACACTTTTCTGAATGCAAGCCAGATGCAGTCGATTCCCATAGCAAATTTGGCAGCGGCAGTACCTGGCTTTGCACATTTCCACTGTCAGATTGATAGTAAGTGAACTTGTTCCTTGGCAGGTGCGCCACACATTCATTTTGGACAGCAGTGCGAAATAAATAAATAGCCCACACTGTTTATAAATTCACTGTCTGCAAATTCACACTGTGTTCACATGCTGTCACCCTCCACCACAGCATTAAACATTTCTATTATGAGAGCCAAGGTGCTTCTGCGACCAGGACTTAACAGAGCTCCTTTTGATTGAGAGATGAAAATGTTTGGGACCTCATTGGACTTCACAAATCCTTGCTGCTTGATTACATACCCATAGTTGGAGCCTGAGGTGCCCTTACGAATCCCCTTGATCATTTCCTGGTGTGTTATCCTGAACTCTTTGCCAGGATACAGCAGCGTTGCCATGACAGCAGCCTTGGAGTGGGTGTGTATCACTGCCCGTGCTCCTGAATTTTAGCAAAGGGAAAGCAGATTTAGATTTTTTTTATGTTATCTGTTGGTATTGACTTTCTCAAATGATAAGAAGACAAGGCAAGAAAAAGCCTCTTTGACCTTTATTTAAAATGCCTTTCTTAAACAGCTGATGAATAGTATAATCTGTGCAATCCTGTTTGTTTTTTTGGCTAAAGAATAACATTTCTAAATATGCATTAGTGATCTTGTATTTAATCAAAGCAGTTTTCAAGCAGTGAAATATGATTTCACATTTTATTTGATAGTAAATTTATCAAACCTAATAGATATTTTATAAACTAGAGCTTTATACAAACCATTTGTACAAAATGTAATTGTTGCATACAAGAGGAACGGAAGGGCACCCATCAGGGTGCATTGATTTTACTGTTTTGATTACAATTATGAGATAATTTCTAATGGCAAAAGAATGATGTTCCTAAAGTGGCAGGAACGTAACAGGACAGCAACTTTAGATAGCTAATTCAAATATACACAACACAACCAGGATGGACCAGTGCACTGAAAATTACTACTCAAGAGTTGCTACAAAAATGATGAACTCAGCTTGAGTGTGCCATTGTTCAGTGCTTTGTGAGCTGTTCCAAGTTGACTCCTCATCAGAGCTGACATATGAGTGAGAGCTCAGATACAACAGTTTATACTGGTCCCTGACGGCAGGCCACAGTTAGTCATGTTATGGGTGGAGTGTGTGGGACTGAACCAGAGCAACTCACCTCTCATAGTGTAGGCATTCATGAAAAGTGGTGTACACTGGCTCTTCTTCAGTTTCTTCCAGGCTGGTGGACAGCTGATGTCCCCCTCTTCCAAGTCACACACAAACAAGTCTTCAGGCTGAGTAACATAAATATTACAAATAGGCATATATTTCACCTTAACTTCCTCATCCCCATCTGAGAAAAGCTTAAGCACAACGATTTCAAACATGAGTCATCTCTTTTGATCGGAGCAAACTTTCACATACTGGCTGTAGCCTGCTCACCTGTATTCTCTCTTTCTGAACTCCTGATGGTGCAATGTAGATATGATCTCTATAAGTCACAAAACATACAAAATGGCAAATATTAATACCAAAAGCACCTCCAAAAACCAATACAATCATGATATAATGGAGCATCAAGGCCTCCCAGAGCAAACAATTAACTGAACTGAAATTGTGTTTCAGGCTGTGTTGTTTCATTTGTCTGAAAAGGACATTGGACTTAAAATACACAACATATACAACCTTTTAACAACTGCATTGTGTGTCAATATATTATATTATCTCTAGCAGTATTGTCATATTTGAAAAGGTTTACATTCTGAAACCTGATGGGGAAAAAAGCTTGAGATGTTAAGTAAACCGCAGTGCTAAACAGATGTGATAATGTTATTTAACTGCGAACTCAGAGCCTTTTCTCTACCCCAGAGAATGTAGAGGATAAAGCCATGGCGCTCTTCTTTATCCAGCAACAAACACACCACATAAAGGAATAGCCTATTGATTTTGAATGCAAGATCTTGCAATGCTGGGTGAGGCTCGAACTCATTTCTGAGTCATAGAAAGGCAACTGTGAAAATAGGGCTCCCAAACTTAAAATTCAGACCTGCACTCACAGAAATAGAAATACACTTATTTGAATTTTTGTATGAAACATCTGACAGCACTACTGTCTCCTCTGTGTGCAGCACATTTTCATGCACTCATTTATCTTGACTTAGTGAATAAATTCTCAAAGCTTTGTTTTAATAAAAAAGATCTTGGAGCTGAACCACTCAAGCACTGATTTAAAACAGAGTGGAAGTAGCCAGACGATTGATGTGTCGGATACTTCTGCTTTACCACATTATGTGTGATAGATTTTCATCACCATAACTATCTTATCTATGATTGCAAATTTTGAAACGATGTGTGTCAGTAAGAACGGCCGTTGGTATGTGATTGAAATGAATTAAATAAAGCTTTCAAGAAAAAATTGCCTCAATCACTTTTTGTAATTGAATTATTCAAATTAATTAGTGAGTAATTGTTTCAGCGCTATTTCAAATATCTTTTGTTTTTTCTAATAAAAAAAAGACCTATGATGTCTTCATCATAGGTCCATGCACACTGTTGGAGCCAATGTATCTGACCTCACATCAGGCTAACGACACATTTGTCAGCATACACGTCCCCACAGCAGCTTGTTAACATCACTGTCATAGGAGTGCAAATAGAAGTTAAATGAAGGCCTGTCAGTTAGTAAGTTGGTTGGAATGAAAACCCCTTTAAGATGGAAAATATTATCACGCTTAAGTGATAAACATTTGGGGAAAAAAAATGTATAAAACAACAAAAACATGTATTTCCGGATCCCCCCCGGTTTTCTGTGTGAAATCAAACTGCATACACTACGGACCCTTGTTTCAGACTGATCCCACCGCCCGTCCCTGTCACCCATCCCAGCTGGTAGAAGAGTCGACACAGCTCAGGAATGAGGACTCGTGGATGCTCCTGTAACACGACACAAAACAAATCATCAGAGTTTAAAAAATCAAAACCAACAATTATGCTCCTACTTACAACCTCCAATATTTTCCAGAAGCAAATTAACACAAAAAGTAGTTGATTTTGACTTTGCCTCATCTGAATCTACCCTCCTGCCTTCAAATGCTTACTAGAAAATCAAACAGATTTTAAGCCAAAGCTGAAAATAGCCCATAAAGAGAACACTAGTTACTCCAGTTTGATATAGTTTTCCTGCAGATCTTCAGTGGGAATAATTGGTATTTTAGACTGTGTGCCTGAGCTCATTGTTGGGCTTGGTCTTTTCATGGGATTTGTAGATGATAATATAGAATAAACACCTTTTTATCTTTCCCCCAATTATGGTTTCAGGACTGTGTCACAATACCAGCAATATCTTAGAGTTGTCAATGAAAAATTAGCTGCAATCTTCCAAATATACTAAAACTCAAGATATCTGTCAAGTTCAGGTATAATCTTGTATCATGACTTCATAAAAATACATTGTTTCTACATCATGTTGTTCTTGCCTGTTCCGCTGTGACCTCTTGACCCGCATCTTGGAAGCCATTGCTGGTGCCACACAAAGCTGACATCTTCCTGTGAAAAAAACCCACTGACCTCATTTAATAATGTTTTACAGTGCCTGGGAAAGGGTTGCATCAAAATCGATTTTGGTGTCGTATGAAATGGCAACAAGCAACAAAGAAGCCAAATTCTGTCAGTGTTTTGTTTCTTGTTTTGATTTATGCCTGTTTGGAAACATTCATTTATTTAGTCATCTTCACCTGGAGCCAATCTCACATTGGGCGAGGGCAGGGTACACCCAGGACAGGTCACCAGTCTATTACAGAGACAAAGACAAACAACCACTCACACCCACACCTACAGGCAACTTAGAATCACCAAATAATGTTAATAGCACATCTTTGGACGGTGGGATGAAGCCCACGCAGGCACGGGGAGAACATAGAAACTCCACCAAGAAAGGCCCCAGGCCCAGGAACCAAACCTGCAACCTCCTTGTTTTGGGTCTATAGCGCTAACCACTATGCTGCCGTGCTGCCTATCTGGAAACAGATACTGACAAAACCACACGGTGGAAAATAATTGGAACTTCTTACGAATCCTTCTCCTTCCTTATTCTGACACACCTCACGTCAGCAAGTGAGAGGCTGCCGCTTCCTTTGAAGGGACCTGGCAAGAAAAGGAAAAGGAGAAAAAAAATCTCTATTGACATAAATTTCTATTTTTACCTTATGGGAAACAGATATTTCTAAGAGTTGTCAATGTCTGCACCATTATGATACAAGAAAATGAAAAAGTTCAACTATAGCTGGATCAGACTATTAGAAACATTTTCCTTCTGCTTGTTATTAATGTTGTTAGGTTTAAATAGGGTATACTAATTATAGTAGGTTTTAAGTGAGCAGATAAGAACAATAATGCCACAACAAAGAGATTTTCACAATAAAACCGTTTCCCATCAGCTGGTTGGCACAAATACTGACATCTAGTTATATATGTGATCATCAGCAGTTTATAAGAAATGGGTTGTGCTGTGAAATGCCAAGTAAACAGCTCAAACAGGATCATCCCAACAGTGTTGACAGGTAAATAGTGTTAGTTAGCTTTTATGAGTTTACAGTAAACTTGTTTGTTGGTGGGGAATAAGCTAATGTTAGCTTTAGCTGGCTAATGTTGCCTGAAAGGGAAGGAATGTAAAACCACACAAGGGTGGAAATTTAAAAGTGTAAGTTATTACAGCTGAACTGCAAAGGTCAAAAGTTTCAGAGATCTACTTTAAGAAGAGATGTATTGTTAGTGTCCCTTTTTACCCTTGAGCTATTCCATTGATACACATATTTTTCAGTTTTTTTGTGAACTACTATGATTAACAGTATTCATCTTTTTCATCCCTTTTTGAATGGAAAACTTCCCATTTTGAAGATAAAAGCCAATTAATATACAAACAAAGTGATAGTATTAACATTCTGGAGATAAAGGAAATGAATGCAAACAATATATTTTTCTTTATTGTCTTTCATTTTATTTTAGATTTGACTAAACTTATAAAACTTTTCATGTTAAGAGATATTATTCTGATGATAATGATTAATTTTTTTAATAATTCTTGCTGTTTTCATTTGTAGATTTCAAACTGAACTTTTAGTTTGTGGATTGTTTGTTGAAAACTTTGAAATATGAAGAAGTTTACCTTTTTTTTTTATATATAATAAAAATAATTGATGGTTGATACAACCCTCCTCCTGCTCATTTAAGAGATGCAATTTTTCTAGAAATTCTGTACAAATCAGTACTTACTCATCAGCGAGCAACTGCATGTCATAGAAGACTAAGTATGCAAATTCTGACTTCAAACTAATTTATGAAGTGGGTCTCCGTGCCAAGTTGCGTGCTTATCAGAGATCTACTGCACCCTTTGGGGTTTCGGTTGAAACAAGTGTAACATAAACAATCTTATATAGTCAAAAGAAAAAGAGATCCTCCATTTTGTTCAATACCTACTACACTTTCAACTTTTAAAACTATCATGTTATTTTCTTGATTTTTTTTTTTTTTTTATGACGCATATGCCATATGGTACAAGTGGTCAGCACACAGGTATCCACAATGAGTGCCGTGTTTCAATATACTTAACATTCATTTACTTTAGAACTACTACAGTAAAGTTATTCGAATCATAGTTATAAAAACGTATTTCAAATGACAAAATAAACTATGATAATGCACATTTTTAAAGCTTATTATCACTACTAGTTTGGTCTGTACTTGTTGTGGTTGATTCCAGTGTCATGTCTTGTTCTATAGACTTGAAGCTTGGTTCCTGTTTTAACCCTTGTGTTGTCTTTGGGTCAAAAATGACCCGAGAACATGCACAGGACAAAAAAACCCCCAAATCATCTTTTTTCATCTTGAAATTTGATGATTTTTCCTCCAGTGACCCAAACATTAGAAAAAGTTAAACATTTCCTTTGTTCATATTTGCATGACAGCTGTACACAAAAAGGATACAAAGCTTGTCCTAGGGGTCATTTTTGACGTTTTTTATTGTTTATCTCTATGATAATTGCTGATTGTGCAAAAAAAGCAGAAATTTTGATTAGTCCTGGTTTTTAAATGTGAGAATTCACTTCTTGGTGTAAAACTACATTATACTTACTTTTTAGTTTTTATTTTCCCCTTGTTGCTTTCAGTCATGTCTTATTAAAGGAAATGCTATTTCCTTTAATAAGACATGACTGAAAACAACATTTCTTATGTTTCATATTTGACTGTGATAGGATGCAATTCCACATTTGTGTTTGGTAGCCAGTGTGTCACAGTTTCACTAATTAATTGTCAACAAAATAAGCAGATTAACTGCAAAAAAAAATCGTTATTTGCAGCCTGAGTGGACAGTGAACTATAACCTGTATATGAATATGACTTATAAAGCTTGTGCTGCTGGCTTATGGAAAGACATATGGTTATATGTGTACAGCCTGAACACAACACTGGAGTAACTCCCAGAAATACAGTTAAATCGAAATGGGCAGCCCTCGGTGACGATGGGGCCGTCTCAGCGTTGTTGCACAGCAACTTTGCTGATGAAGCATTATGAAAAACAAGTTGAGTCCTGTGCAGCTAGCTTGTGCTAACGCTGCCTCGGCTCCTACAGCAGTTTGACTGACTGACTGACTTTGAAAACAAATTGCTTTGCGCTGCGATAACATGCACGACTTAGGTAGTTAAGCGTCTGGCGGGAGGAGCCGTAAAATACGCAGAAAACATAAATGCCTACCTCAGTAGGTTATAAAATCTGTCTGTTGCGCTGAACAGCGTGATAGCAGCCGAGGCGAGTGTTACGCTGCGTCATCAATGTGCGACGGAGAGGCAGGCGTGTAAGTGTCAGTGAGTGTGTGGGTCTCTGTCCATACTGTCCATGCTGTGTTATGAACAGTGGAAGCACAATGGTTCTGAGTGATAGAAAAAACAAAAAAAACAAACCACATATCATACAAATACTCCAATGATTACACTTTAAATCCTACATTAAAAAGCAGCATATTTAAAAGTAAGGAAGTAATGGTTAATGTAAATGAAGTATTGTGCAGAGTGGCCCTTAGTGTCATAATACAACCAAATGGATTTTATAGTTGGTTAATAAGGAGCGCATTGACATTTACATGATGGCAATTCATCGTTTTGATTTAATGTATTTAGGTCTTACTTGCACAATTTTAATCTACCAGTAACTATAGTAACCAGTAATGACAGTAACTATGTTTTTAATGTTTGTACTTACTAATATATATATATACATTACATTTTTCAGGCACTAATGGTAAAGAATCAAGGATGGTCTTGAAAACAAAATGAATAACTAATTCAAAAATTAACTTTATAGAAACCACAGTAAATAGAAAAGCTTTACTTCAGATAATAGATAATATTTATTGCGAGTCCCTTTTCCCTATGCAGCTGCTCAGTTTTTCAGGTAGTTTTCAGGTAGGTTGTTTTAAAAACTCTTCTTCTGCGAATCCAAACTGTCAGTGTTTTCTGCCTCCCTCGTGTAATTTCAGAGTTCTTCCATGATTGGCACTCAGGGATCAGGGCTCTGTAGGTCATGTTGTCCTGAAAGGCTTTTGTATCTGGCCTTACAGTTACTTCCCTTGCAACAGACAACAAATCTAGTACTCTATCCCTTTAGCTTACCCTTTATCCTCTTAATCTTTATAGCCTCCTCAATGTTCAACATTGAAACAACACCTGTAAAGAGAGATGACTTGCTGTTGGAAGATTTTTTACATCACCCCTAATTAAATGTTTCTTTGCTTCATATGAGATTGTACAATTTACCTATAAACATTTCACCCATAACTTTTTGTTGTCAGTAACTCTACTTGCAAACAGACTGCAAATGTAACCAAAGCTAGGAAAACAAAAATAAACAAATAAAAACAGACAAATGCAAACATTGATGGCCTTTGGCTGAACAATGAATACCCTGTTGTTATATTGTCATGGTATTTATTAAGTAATTTTTTCCTTAAATTATGAACAGAAACTGTTTCCTCCTTTTGTTTCTCACTGAACCCACCTTGAAGGTCATGCAGAAATACAATACATAAACACAACCAGATATGTTGTATATCCCAATACAGAAACCATGGGTAACAGTTTCATTCAAAAAGTGTCAGAAAGGATCATAACGCATGTTCAATAGTTCTATTCCATCTAGTCTGAACATGCTATCTGTTGGCTTGAAGGAAGTTTGAAAGAATTGCTCCGCACAGCCACTCCTCATCACATTTTGGCTTTGTTTCCTGTTGAGGTGACTCCAAGAGCATTTGTGTGTGGGAAAGGGTAAGTGCAAAGTCTGAGGAAGTTCCTCTCTTGGTCAATCTTAAATCTGCCAGATGCCACGGAGGGCCCGTCTCTTATCACAGTGCTCATCAGAGTAAAAGTCAAGTCTCATCAAGATCTCCAACACCACAAGAGATCCAAATACAGACAAATAAGGATTACTGAAATTTTATTGAGCTCCAATATTGATTGATTGAGCTACAATAAACTCCCAATCTTTATTACTGCCAGGTTTACTGTATTGTATCTCAAAGAGCTTAGTTTACCATTCCTTGGATGACTGATTAATTTTTTCAGAGGTACTATATTAATGTAGGCTGCTCTGTTCATACAAAGCTTTTCGTAATCCACTTAAGCTTTAGATGAAAAGATGTTTTCCAAAACTCCATCAGTGCTTTTTAATCTCTTCAGTGAGGCAGGGTGGCAGTGTTGGTCAGTCAATTAATCTGAATAGTTAACACCTTTGGAGCCCACCTCACTGGATTACTATGAATACACAAATATTCATGATCCCAAGAGGATGAACACTAGTATCTTTAACGGTATTTCAAAATCTATGAATGGATTAGTTGAAGCAAGGCTAATGACTTTTCACAATACCTTTAATTCACAGTTGCAAAATATTGGAACAAATGTTAGTTCCCACATCACGTCATGTAATCCAGACATTAAAGGGGCTATTTTAAATAGCTTCAACCATTGTTATCTTTCTATTACAGGAAACTATAATATGAAAAGTGCATTTCTTTGAGGCTGATTAGAGGCCGTAGTGAATTGCTATTATATAGTGAAGGCCTAGGGTAAAGCTAGGTGTTTAGCATGCTAACATAAGTGGAATAAACTATGTGACGAGACAGAGAGTCAGCATTGGTGTTTTTGCTTTCCACTGCTGGAGACAGAGCTTGGTGAGAAAAGGAATGAAGTTGAGTAATTCATACATCGTAAGTTAATGGCTATTAATGCTAACACTAAGAAATAGCTCATCTTAAGGGCAGGTCCTTTGGAGAAAATGGTGATAGTCTTCAAAGAGTAATGTAAATAAAATCACACAAGCAAATTATAATCAAGTATTTTAGAAAATAGCAACTGAATCGTATCTGTCATTGCATTTGATTTGGAGGTTGGCACCTGCATTTTTCTATTTCACCAACTAAGACGAAAAATAAATAGATACATCGAAGACAAACTCTAAACTGACAGTTATGTGATAGGATGAGGATCTTCTGAAGTCCAAATGGATTGAAAATATTACTTCTCAGATTTGTCTGTGAAACAAAATTTAAAAAATGTATTTCAATAAGGTTAAATTGACATTTTTGACAGTTAACACACTTGATAGTTAAACCTGACACAGTAGGTTTCATGCAGATTTTAGTAACTTCTACTGCTTATCTGTTTCTGGGTCGCAAGGGGTGCTGGAGCCAATCCCAGCTCACGAAGTGATGGACTGGCATCATCAATGTGCGACCTGTCCAGGGTGTACCTGGACAGGTCGCCAGTCCATCACAGGGCCAACATACAGAGACAGACAGAGACGAACAGCCACTCACCCTGTTGGATCATAACGGACCATCGGGGCATCTTTTGGGTCTCTTTAAAAAATTTTATAAAGAGTTTGGTCTAGACCTGCTCTATATGTAAAGTGCATTGATGTAACTTTGTTATGATTTGGCGCTGTATAAATAAATATGATTTGATTTGACTCGCACTCACATTCAGACCAACAGACAATTTAGAGTCACCAATTAACCGAAACATGTATGTCTTTGTACAGTGGGAGGAAACCGGAGTATCCAGAGGAAACTCACGCAGGCATGCGGAGAAAATTCCAACTCCATACAGAAAGGCCCCACGCCTGGAAACCAAAGCCCTGATGTTCTTGTTGTACAGCGACAGCACTAACCACTTTGCCTATGTGCTGCCCATTCTTAAAACCTGTTAGGCATACAGTAATTAACCTACATTTGAAAAGGAGTGGCTTCTCTGAAAAAAATTCCTTTAAAGTTTTCTTTCATGTTTTGCCATGTCAGGTTTTGTCAGTATTGACATGAAATGGTCCAAAAGAATCGAGATTTATTGGAGGAGATATAACAATTAAAAATATAGAGAAACAAAAACTGGATGTGTCTTAAATGGGATTTCCAGTAAGTAGATGGTTGGATAGCTCAGGAGGTCTGCTACTGTGTCTTCCTAGTCATGAAAAAACTCACTGAACTTGACTTCGAGAGGCTTTCCTCAACTGTCAAAGTGAATTGCCGGCTAGGACAGTGTGGAAAAACAAAGTGTCATAGATGATCTAGCAAAGGCAACTGCAAATCACATAGCTGTTTGCAAATGAAAGGACAATCACTTTTCCAGACTTCCTGATATTTGTTGTAATGAATTCAAACCCATGTTTTAATGGACGTTGCATACCACACATGTTCCCTCTTGTATGTCACCTCTGCACAGCTCTACGTAATCCATGCTCTTCGCTGATGTTTAACTGTCACCTATGTGATTAATGCAAAGCCTGAAACCTGCTCTGACTATAAACTGTTTCTCCGTCCTTTGCTGTCAAACAATGTGAGTTAAGCTGTGATATGCAAATTTCACAGTCGGGTAAACACAGTTAACTTTGACTAGTACTGATAGTTTGTAAGCCATGACAGCAATTCCATCTAGTTCCAGCTCATTTCATTATTTGCCAATGTACAGTCCAAAAACAACTCCAAAGAAAATCCCACAGAAGCAAAATTCACGTCTTTGTATGACTACATGTGTACCAGGGCCTCCGTGCTCTTTTAATATTCAACTTAATCTGATCCGCGGAATTCTGAGTAATGGTTAGTGAGTCACCAACTAGTTAGCCAGGAACTTATTTCAGACAAAAAAAAAAAAAAAAAAAACACAGATTTTGGCTGCAGAGGAAAGTGGGCAGAGAGAGCAACTGAAATTACAAAGATATAAATCCTACATTTGTGTGACCGATAAGAGAGATGTAGTTAAAAGGTTGTAAATGGAATGGACTTTATATAAACCCTTTAGATTCCTCCTCCCATCACCATATCTACTGACCTCTGCTGTGCAAACAAAGACCAATCACCTCTGTGACTTAAAATAAAAATGTGCACTCTGCTCAGATTGCATTGGGCCATCATATAGAGGCTTGTGGTGAATTACAGGGTGATTGGGGAAATGACTGTGCAGTGAATGTAATGTTTCCATTTTTGCAGAAACATCACTTTACCTTTCTACGTGTTTGTATGTAGAAGCCCTTTTCACTTTCCCTTTTGACATGGTCGGATTTGGATGATAGAAGCAAGATATAAATAATACACTTTTTATCCTCCTAAATAGCAGCACGGTGGCATAGTGGTTAGTGCTGTTGCCCACAACAAGAAGATCATGGGTTCGGTTCCCAGCCTTGGGCCTTTCCGTGTGTAGTTTGCATGTTCTCCCCATGCCTGCATGGGTTTCCTCCGGGTACTCCAGTTTCCTCCCACTGTCCAAAGACATGCATGTTCAGGTTAATTGGTGACTCTAAATTGTCCGTAGGTCTGAGTCGGAAACAAATAAGCAGTTGAAGATGAATGAATGAATCCTCCTAAACTCTATTTCAGCTCAAAGGAAGTGATGTGTGCTGCCATTATGTGTTCTGATACGATAACAAATGTGCAAACTGAACAGGATATTTGTCCACGACAGAAGAGAGGTGATGTAGTTCCCTTGGTTTTTCACAGCAGTGATAGCTATGAGGTTGCCAAGCTCAGCTGCTATGGAATTTTGGGTGCAGCAACAGTGGTGTTAGCCATGGCACGTGAGTTAACAGAGAAAAAGAAAAACTAGTTCAGGAAACTAGCTGCTAACTGGCCAACACATGCCCGAGATATGATGTATAATCATAGATATGATTAGACAGGAACAGACACAGAGAAAATATGGTGTCATCTTTTAGAGTTTGAAAATCTTATAATACTGACATGGATGTGTGTGGGCTGATATTTTTCAGAGGGCCACTCAGAAAGAATATGGACATCAAAGCTCATCCTCTTAAATTTTATAAGGCATTTGGCCTATGGTACTTGCGATCATGTTTTTTTTTTTTTTTTTAAATCAGGCAGTTTCACTTTTCAAGACTAAAATGTACTTGAACTTTTGAAGAGAACCTTCACAACAGCGGGGGCCAGATATTCAGAGTTTTCATATCAAGGCATGCTTCTGAAAAACTTAAAATGCTCAACCAAAGTGAGATATTGCTGGGGCTGCAAGTGTATGAAAAGGTTACGAAAGAGCCCAGATCCAAAATGAGAATTCACTCATTACTGATTCACCCTTATGTGAGTTGAAAAGTGAGGTTTGCAGGATGATGAAACTCATTGCCAGTTAGCCTTCATAGTTACATCTCAGGATTTTCCCCAGACCAACTTTATGTAATTTTACTGCATCAAAATAGAACAATTTGCAAAAAACATTAATAAATCTTTTTATAATCTAGCTATTTGAATTTCAAGACAATGGACACATATTGAAATCATTTGACTAAAAGCAGCTTTTCATCAAAATTAATATTGACTTCTTCATTCAGGCTCATATTTGGTTTAACTGCTCACATGTAGATCCTCCTCTGTTACCCAAACACTCATTAGACTACCCCATTATGGAGAGCTTTTGAATCCTGAGTCACTTTCAGTGTCTAGCCAGTACATGTGGACTACTCCAACCTTTTGAAAGGAATACTTTTTTCTTAGTCCCAAGTTTAGTTCTGTTATACATCATAGCTAATATATTGTGGATAATAAATCTTCTAACAGTAACAGAATTGAATCTTTACTAGGTGTGGAGCTCAAGTCTGGACAGGCATTGACCCACACATGCTGAGTAATTTATGACTAATGTTGTCGTCATGAATGTGCCAGAGAAGCCTGAGGTGATGCAGTCCCACATCCATTTCAAACCGATTCCAGTGTATCACAGCAGTCATTATCTACAACATACGTGGCCTGCAGGAAGACAATACTTGGTTTCTGGGTTTCTCTCCAGTGAGGTCCAAAGTTGTCCAAAGTAATTAATTTATGAAGCAATACCAAAAAAGAAGATTCTAGTTTTGTTCAAATCCCTGGCTGCTGGAAGGTAAGGAAACAACAATGAGAAAAAGGTGGGGTTGTCTCACCTGTTTGCAGACCTGCACGTAATGTGTCCTCACTAACACTGAAAACGCTACCTTTCCGAATAGTTTGCCAAGAAATTTCACACTTTCGTGATCACTATTTCACACAGTTCTGGAGTAGGATTTGTTTTTGTTTGTTTTTGCAATTCCTGTAAGTTAACTGATGGTTGAAATTCCCCTACATAACAATGGGAAGAGATCCAGACTGTCCCACTGGTGTAAGCACAACAACCTCAATCTCAACACAAAGAAAACAAAAGAGGTAATAATTGACTTCAGGCGAAACAGAAAAACACACTACAATCGACTGTGTATCAACAGAGAGGAAGTGGAGAGGGTTGCCGGATTTAAGTTCCTGGGTGTGCACTTATCTGAGGACCCGACCTGGAGCCTGAATACTGCCCACGCCATCAAGAAAGCTCAGTGGAAATTGTTCTTTCTGAGGACCCTCAGACGCGATCGGTTCCCTAAACAACTGCTGACATGCTCCTACTGCTGCACAATTAAGAGCATCTTCACTTACTGCTGTTCCATGTGGTACTTTAGCTGCACTGCAGCAGAAAAGAAGGGCTTGCAGCGAGTGGTCAAAACAGCTGAGAAGCTCATCAGCTCCCCCATACCAAACCTGAGCGATATCTACTTTGGCCGCCTTCTCACATGGGCTAAAAACATCCTGCAGGACACCTCACACCCTGGACCGAACTCTCACTGTTCACCACCCTCTCCTGGGGCAGACTGAGGCACCCACACACACACACACACAATTCTTCACCTGCCTTAGCACAATGCTGGACTCTGTGCAATAACTACTGTGTTTTTATGACAGTTTTTTACTGATGTATTTAATATTTATTATATTCTGCTATCTGAAAGGATTCCTCCAAACAAAATTTTGTTGAATTTTGTTACAATGACAGTAAAGACCTATTCTATCCTATCCTACAATGTTGTGATCATTGATGGTCTGTTGCATTTGCTTTGCACGTTTCTAAGCTTTTGTCTTTGTAGACTTAGCTTTATTCTTTATATTTAACCCATTCTTTTCTGTTTTATTTCAGAACCAGATAAGTATATCCTTGTATTAACCACTAATACTGAATAAAACACCCTTATCTAACTAAATACGAACAGGAATGGTTTTTCATGTCCTTTACATGAGCTGTTTTCCACCTAAATTTCACATGTCCATCCATCAGTAACATGATGACAGAATGAATGTCGGTCATTGGTTTCTGACACTTTTTCGTCATTTAAACTGGCCTGAATGTGAAATTGTGGAAAAAAATCAACAACTCGCACGGATTTCTTTTGATAGAAAAAAGCTTTAAAAATGATCTCTCTAGTACTGTCATTTCAAAATAAAATTTACTAATATTATTACTGAACTCATCTCATATTCAATATGTCATCTATATCAGTTTTTTTTTTGCATTAAATAAGATGGGCAATGAAAAAGGAAAAAAAAAAAAAAAACAACAAACAAAAAGAGAACCATAAACCGTGAGAAAGTGTGTGTGTATGAAGGTGTGTTCTCCAGTGTGCCAGCCCCCCTTTGAATGTGTGTCGACAGCCATCGCTGTACTGACGTAAGACCTACCTGCTGCTGTGTATATAAGGTGGAGACATGATTCATCTCAAGTTATCCGTTCAGTTTGCCAAATAGTACTGACTGGTTAACAATTGACATCACTCCACAGCTCTGTCACCAATCTCTGATATGAAGATGCAGAATCTTCTTGTGGGGGTTTTTCTGGGACTTCTTGCTGTTGTCCGCACAACACCTGTTAATAGTAAGTTAAAGTTGTTTTTCTTTTTTTTTTTTTATACTTAGGTGTTACTTTTTTTGTGTATAGCTCAAATTTAAAATTTTAATCAATACATTTCTATTTTTTCTTGCCGGTGTCTGAGTAATTTTATCAGCCATGTGATTTTGTCTTTTATATTTAAACCGTAAATTTAGGGTTCAAATCCAAGTAGATGGTTTTTCTGCTCACATCCATCTGTGACATATTCAATGATCGTCAGTGAAATTCTTTGGCATCCTGACATTCATCTGTCTCGGGACTCAGGGAGCTATATTGTTATGCAAGGCTGACAAACAGAGAAATTCTTCTGTACAGACCTCTGAAATTTTAACATGATTCCCATGGTGTCATTTTTCTCACCCTGTGAGTCAGCACTTTTCCTGCTTTCCCTTCACCTAAGATGCTCTTCAAGTTTCCGGCCCAGCTCTTTCGGCAAGTGTAGAATTTCAATGTCAGCATGCAGGTTTCGCTGGCACCTCCAGATTAGACACAGAGGTCTTTGTGAAATGTTCTGAGCTGCTCCAGAAGGTGCATTAATGCTTATGACTTGAATAAGGTGAAACCAAAGATCAGCAAAAAGCTTTTACGAAAGTTTCGGCAACCAGTAACTTCATAGGGATCAGTGGACCTCAGCATGACTCGGGAGAAATGAAGAGTGGAGCTGTGTGATTTGATGCTTAGGCTTCTTTTGAGTTAATCTGAGTTTTTTTCAACCATTGTGAGTTCAAAAACCAAAAGGAAGTACCTGATTAGACCAGGCTTACTTTTATTTTACACATGAAATATTTAAGAAAATACTTCAGTGTATAAGAATAATAAACAAAGTTTTGACTTATGTTTTATTATGTTTAATTGAATATTTTACTTCTTTGGGCCTGCAATTTAAATGAAATCATTGGAGATGTTAAGAGGGAAAAATTTCATTTATTAAACAGTATATGTCTGTAAGTTTAGCCTGCCAAGGAAAAGTATATTAGATTTTAAACATAAATTCTTATTTTGAAATATAAGGAGTAGCTCTAACTGTCAGGTAAATATAAATTAATCAGAAGGTCCAACGTCCACTGAAATGTGTGAAGTACCATGCTTAAATACTTTCCTAAAAACTGATATGAAATATATGATCACTATTAAGCTATGGTTGTACAGAATGTAAAGATTATGCAAGTAAAAAAAAACCCAGTTAATTCAAAAGGCATTCCTTGAGTATTTATTGCCAAATTTTTCCTCTTAACTCCTCCAATTTGATGTCAGCAGACTGTTCTGGTTTCCTTCCAACTAAGGCCAAACAGTCGCAGTTTACTCTTGTCTATACTGGGTGTGTCAAAGTGGGCCTTGCTTTAACAAAACTGATACTTTAATGACGTGCCTGTCTTTTGTTACCACACTTACAGATGATTAGTCATCCGAGTTAATCATTACCGCTTCTTGCCACAACTTATCAAAGGGGGCCGCATCACAAGTTTATACAAGAATTTGGGGAAAAGCACATAAGCAGTGTGTGATCACTTTGTCATACATCAAAAAAGAGCTTAGTAACTTTCCTTTCCACTCATGTCCGGGTCAGTAGGTAAACACTTGAACTGAACTTTTCCATCTGTCTTTGTCATAGCTTTGACCCCGATCCCCACCGAAGGTGAACATGTTGTTTTCCGAGAGGCCATGACAGAGGGTTTCCTCATTGAAACCCCTTCGCAACCTTCGCCCACACCTGAGTCACCCACGAAAAACACAACAGGTCATATGACCCAGCAGCCGTTTGCTGAACCTGAGGGGAGTGCTGACGGGGCCTCCATGTTAACCCAACATGGAGGTGACCACCAAACAACCACAGTTAAGGGTGTTTCACATGCTGAGAGCTCTTCCACTGTGTTGTCAATGGACTCTGATGACTCCAGTTCATCTGCCACCCAAAGCTCTAAGTCTGGTTTCACCTCTTCAGCTGTGCTGTATGAGGACAATTTCTCCGGCTTCGGGCCTCTGATCAGTGAGCTACCAGATTTAGGGACTGGAAATGGAGTGGAGCAAGGTCAGCATGCCGCTACAAGCTATACTATGACCTCTCCCCCCACCATAGAGACCACCACTGCATCATCAACCTCCACAGATGGTACAATCGAACATCAGACTTCATGGTTGCTTGACCAAAATGAAGGCTCAGGAACAATGGGTAACTGACGTGTCATATTAATGACTGGTTAATACCATATACCATTTAATAGTTATGCTATCATATTGTCATCACTTTTTGCCAAGATTTTAAACTTGTGTTTTATGTCCCTCCCCAGACGCCACCAGTCCATCATCAGCCATCATATTTAAGGGGGTTCCACGACAGTTTGCAGTAGAGGAAGGATCAGGATTGTCAGACGGTATGTCAGGGGTCAATGTCAAACACTAACCCAGATAAAAGTGGACTGAAGTTAACGTCACTTTAACGAAAATGCAGTAATTCAGTCATCGATCTCTGAAAACAGTTTATCAATCACGCTATAACAAATCCGCAAAATATAACAAGCCATTAACACAAAATAAAATGTGCTCCCCTGTTAGAGAAGTTTTTGAAGCTAGAGTGTTGGATTAGATTTCAAATTGAATTCATTACAGTCATAAAGTCTTCAGTTTTTAGTCTGTGTTTTTATGTTCTCCACAGAAACCAGAACTGTATCATCAGCCAACATAAATGAGATCATCATCATACCAAAGGGTTCACCACTGTTATTAGGAGCAGGTATTTCACTGAGCTAATATTGTAAATGGAAAAAAAAACAAATAGTTTTAGTATCCTATCAGGCCATTTATACACATCAAATACCCCCATATCGAACAGACATGCCAGCATCATATTGACTTTACTAAGATTTTTAAATCAGTGATTTTATATCTCTTTAGGTCCACAAGTGAATCCTACTCCATCATCGTTGGATTCCGGTCCATCAGGTGAGTCCAGGAATAAATTTATTTCGTGAGCCAATTCATTTCTTGCTGTTCAGTGCATTTTTTTTAATCCTTTCTCTCCTACATCTCCAGGTTGGCTCGTCATCGTTGGTTTTATTGTCGGTCTTGCAGCACTGGTATTGGTCTGCGTTGCCATCGCTACCAGAGAAAAGTAAGACTTTAAAAAAAAATCTGATAAAATTGAACAATGTTTTCTACTCTGCATGTTTTGAGCATCAATTTCAATTTCTCCTCTTCTTTTTTTGTGCAGGTGGAATGGACCATGCCAGGCGTCCCAGCTAGAGACCAAAACTGGCACCTTAAACCAGCAGGGGGTGCAAGAGATGGAGATGTTCCTTCACAACGACCAGCCTAAGGACAATGGGAAGGCAGCAGACTACACCGTCATCCCCCTGGATGAGCTTCCAGAGACTTTTTCATCACACTGAGGTTCAGAGAGTGACCGTCTGGAGGCTTGAGACTCATCACAGACCTAAAAGATTGTGTCTGGAGCAGATCTGTGGAAAAAAAACAAACCGTCCTCACGGGTGGATGAGCAAATGTTTCTGTGGACTTTGTAAACTTGAAGCCCTTCCTTAACAAAACATGGTTTGGTTTTTTCTATTGTCTTTCAAAAGCTTTTAACCAGTGCTTCACTTTGAAGCTGTGGCGACACTTTGGTTAATTTTTTGCATTTTCTTTAGCACATCTGCCATTAACTGTAAAATGCTGCCAATTTTTTCAAATCCAACTGGAAAATCTTTAGTGTGATTGTAAATATTTTTCATTTCAAGAAAATAATTCAGTGAACTTTATTTTTCTGTCTATGGCCATAACATAATTTTATTATCATTGTAATAATATTATTAAAGACTGTGTTTGTAACTTGTATCTAGCTGCTGTTTTCCTCACATTTATCATGGAGGCTCTGAATGCTGGACATGTAAACTCATTAGCTTCTCCTGACAGCCTTACGAAGCACATCAGCTGACGCAAAATGCACTTAATGAACGTTCGCATCGGCCCTCATCTGAGAAATAAAAACAATGGCAGCTCTTCAATAAACTTTTATTTGTGTTTAATATTTACACACAAGTATTAAAACATTTACACATCTCAGTCCATTTGCCTGACAAATATTTGTGTACTTTCTGCTGTAGTTTCACATGGTATGAGTGCATTCAATCCTGCACACATTTAGTCAAAGTCAAAAGAAAGTTCTGCATGACAATGAATGTCAGCCATAACAGAAATGTTGGATACTTTCCTGGCCCAATATGAATCAAAAAGGAAGATAGAAAATATAAGATATAATGATCTACAGACTGTTAAGTTTCACATGTTCATAGAAAACACTTACTACTCTGGGCCAGTTGACTCTGAACATATTCTTTAATTAGCTCGAGGAGCCAAAACAAATGAAACAGATGGAAAAGTCCTTCAGTGAACTACCAGAACAGGTTTTGCCGCTAATCCCTGAGGAAGACTCATTTTCCATTTTGGAGGAAGGTCTTTGGAGCTTGAGCCAAAATCTGGAAAGTGTGCTGAGGTCTCGCGACATGTAGACATACTGTAGCTGCCAACACCAATATTCCCATGCATACAAACCTGCCACAATGGTCTCACAACCATCAAATAACCAAAGCTACAATAAATCACAACAACATGGATTCATGGAAACATTTAAGGTGGAAAATATTGATCAGTCTTCCCTGACAACCAGTTGGAGTTCAGTAGTTTTTCTTCAAAACAGATACATTTAATGTAAGCTTTGTAAATAAAACAACCTTAAATTCACAAGCTATTGAGACAACTAGTGGCCCATTAAAAGGAAAATTAATATTTAACTAATATTGTTACATACAGCGTATATAACTAGAGTCTTTATAGAAACTTTTAACATAGCAAAAACAATTATTATAGAGGACAAAAAATGTCAAATTCTATACATTTGATTTATACACTTCATCTAAAGAGAATATATGTACAAAGTGCAAGGAGGCACTTTAAACATGAGCATACAATCTTTTGCTTATATGGAAAAAGAAATAATTCAGTTTTCATCTAAGTGCAAACAGAGTTGTTACACAGACTTAAACTCAAATTATGTACATATTCAGCCAATGTGTAATGACTTTGTTATCACAGCTTCAAATTTGCTCAAGTCCTAGATGCAGACCTTGGTGTGTACTCGCTAAGCGGACATGACTGCAGCTAATGAACACTTACTAGCCTGTCATTTCAATCAAAATCTGCTGTGTGAAAAGTATAATCTGGAAAAAAAAAAAAAAGATAACCCTGTGAGGAAGGCCCAGCCTACCTCACTCAGAGTGTAGCAAAGTTGGAAGGTGGAGCTGTTTTCATTTCCCCCCTGCTAAAACCTGAGTTGTGATATTGATAAATAAGAATAACTTTTATCCAGAAATCATACTGACTGCACTCTGCAGCTGACATCTTCAAGGCAAGGTTGTCATTAAGCAAAGAAATAAACAGTTTGAAATAAAACACAGAGCAATGCATTGGCCTGCCAAGAGTTTCTTTCTCTGTCCTCGAACCTCCATTTTTCTTTCCCTTGTAAATCCTCCTCCTTCTTTCAGGAACATGCAGTAACACAGGCTTTTACTTTTTACTTTTTGATGGCAGTAATGCATACAGAGCTTCATTCACAAAGAACATATATACAAAAAATAAATAAATAAATGAAAGAAATAGATAAATAACTGGGAGGGCACCCTTCATTTACCTTACAACTCTCTGCAACATATCCTGTACCGTACTGTGATACCACATTTAGAGGCCACGCTCCCTCTTAAATCCTAAGCTTTGCTTCTAATGCTTGACCATGTGTACGACATCAGGATGTAATCCCATAAATCAAACAGTCAAAGATAAAGCAGTATCTAACCATCTTGCATAGTGGTGCCACACTAAGTACTTTCATCCAACCATGTCTTGTTTTCCTAAAGCTTGCAGTAGCAGCACATAAGGCCCTGAGTGTTGTCAACTGAATGTTTCATTCTTCTGAGCAAATATGCACCAGTTCATTGCAGTTTGTGTCCAGTTCATGCAAATGCAAGGTCTAACAGGTGACTCATCCGAAGTTTGCTCCAATGAAAGAAAAAAACAAAAAAACAAAATAAAACAAAACTTGTTGGTGTTTGATTTTCGGATGACTCATCTAATTTTTTATATTTTTTACTTCTTTTTGTGCTTTTTTTTTTTTTTTTTTTTTTGTCCTTGTCCCGGCAGAAAAATTAAAAGCTGGTGGAACTCAGGGTAAGGCGCAGCAGCATCTGAAGCTGCTTTACTCGCATTTCCATGGTTCCTCCTCAACAAGAGAGAAATCTGCAGTCCTGCCATTTTTGCCCATGGTGACCTGTAAGCAATTATTAAAAACATCTAACTACTGAGGCCAAGGCACCGTCATTCACAAACGCCAACGCTCGGGGGCAGAGAAGCCATTGTTTCATCACACTCAGGCCACTGACCTTGTGACTGAATCCACAACACAGACTTGCATGTCCTCTCTCACACTAACACATTGAGACTTTGGTACATGTCACTGTGCTTTGCCATTAACAGAAGAACATGGATGAGTAGTTTTCCAGTTTTGGCCATGTATTTTATGGATTCTCTGCCCAACCGAATTACAATACTTATCAGAAATTGGGATGATCACAATGCAACTTTACAATAAGACAAAAAGTTGCATGATACAGGCAATGAAATGTCAAAAAGTGTTTGGTTTTGGGTTTTTGTACATGTGAAATTCTCAGAAGTTGAAAGCTATGCAACAATGTGGGCATGAGAGAATCTGAGACTGGCATTTCATGAATGTACATGCACCACTTTCAATGAAACATTGTGAAACAGCAGTCTTTATGTGTACCACTGGCTACAAAAAGTCTTTGAAAAGATGGACAGTCATTGAAAACTGTAATTTGGTCAGGGCTGCCACAAATACATGTCCAATTCAATAGACAAAAGAAAAAGAAAAAACAATTCTTAACAAAATGAAGACATAACCAAAATAAAAAACAAATCAAATATAGTTGTGTACAAAGACAATGCTATCCGTTGGTTTAAAGCTTAAGAAGAAAGAAGAGTTTTTGAAAAGGATTAAAAAATATAAAAAAGAACAAACTTTGGTTTTGATGAACCTGGTATCACAAAAACTGCTTTTTCATGTGACATTTACTGTTCACATAATCACAAATACTCCAATAGAGGAAGTCACCCAAGAAACACAAACACAGACACAGAGAGACGGACAAGAACGTGGACAGAGCTGGGGAGGAGTTTCTACATACAAGTCTCTATATCCGTTAACGTGAAATGTACCTTGCAGTCGTCTATCAAGATTGAGTTGTGATGGGTGTATACATTCTGGTTGGTGTTATTTTCAAAGTAGGATTGTGACTTTGCCATCTCAAAGTCATCCATCCGGTTCTGCTGGGCATCAAACATGTCGAGCTCATCTTTGGAGAGGTGGTAGACAATACCTGCTCCATAGGAGTCCCCAACCACATTGACCGAGGTGCGGAAACGATCCCTGTGTGGCAAAGAAGAGAGTGATAGGAAAGTTAAAGGAGAGTTATCAGCAAACAAAACAAAAGAACATCACCGCTGCAGGCAAAACTTTTCCATTTAGCCTGGGTCAAGAGATGGCAATGATGTCACTGAGTGAAATATCTCAAAAACTATTAGATGGACAGCCATGACATTACATGGAGACATTCATGTTGTGCAGGTGATGAATCCTGATGATTATGGTGAGCTGCTGACCTTTCCTGGAGCTCCACCATAGTTTTTTTGTGTGAAATGTCATGTGACATTTGTCCAGTATCTGTGTACCATGACCTGAAAAAATTAACCACCCCCACACTGTACAACGTCACAGAGCTTTGGAGTTGTAGTGTTTCCATTATACTCTTAGTTCACATATTAACATTGTATTGAGCAGTACCAATAGAGAAGAAGGTGCCAGGACTCCTTTTTTATTTACATATAGATAGTGTTTTTCTGGATCTGGAAAAGATATCACTGTGTGGGCACAGGAGGTGCAATTGTAGGTCTTGAGAAAACATATTAAAGCCATATTAGAGTGATGTGGGATTTGCACACCACCAACAGATTCAGGTCAGTTGGTAGTAGTAAGTTATCTAGTAGTTATCTGCCTAGATGCTGTGACTGTTTACTGCATGTGCTGCTAAGGACAAATACTCCATCGTCACTTGATCTTAATATTCAATAAAAAGTGAGATTCTTTGTTTGGTTAGAGTCAACTTGATTGTTAGAAATATCAGATCGGCAGAAATGTGTTTGAAGCTGCTGTGAATAAGTGCTAATTGATTAAACCACACCGTGCATATTATGTGTCTCATTCGCTAAAAGTTTCATTGTAAACAGGAGAATTACAGGATAATAACTGTCAGCAGTCAGCAATTATTGTGGAGTCACTATACAATATTGTGCGTTACGATCTCGCATTGGTTACTTTAACCTTCCCGCTACTGTGTGTGTTGATGTTAAACTCACAGCAGCCAGTCGACAGCGACCAGGAGGCTGATGTCCTGTGTGGGCAGCCCCACAGCTGTGAGGATCAGAAGCATGGTCACAAGTCCAGCACTGGGGATACTGGCTGCTCCAACACTGGCCAGGGTGGCTGTCATACTGAACAGGAGACAAGTTTAACTCAGCACGACAAAACGCAGCACGTTGGATCCCAAACACACAACTGCACACAATTATTTCAAATAAAATAGTATGATGAGGAATATTTGATAAACGATTCAACTAACTATACTGCTGAAAAATATTAAAAGATAGATATTATATGATTTCATGAAATTTACAGTGTTAAAAAAAGGTTTTACTCTGTGAATTGTCACCAGTTTAACAGTTTTTTTTTCATCCTAAAACAAACCCTAAGAGGCATGTGACTTTTTTCTCCAGAAAAAAGATTGATCACAGCAAGAAGAAAGAAACAACCACCAAAAACATTTTCCTTTCAATCCTTCAATACACCAGTGTTTATGGGGAAATATAGCATTAGCAATAAGGAAACTCATTATATTTATTCTATCTATTATATGAGCGTGCCATTAGCTGATTTACTGGCAAAGTAATAACTCAGAGATGTGTTGTGAAATCCCTCCTTGGCCACATTCTCACCTGACAGTAACGATCTGGCCCCAGTCGAGCTCAATCCCATTCATCTGAGCGATGAAGATGGCAGCCACAGCCTCATAAAGCGCTGTGCCGTCCATGTTGATGGTGGCACCCACTGGGAGTACAAATCGTGTTACTCTCTTGTCGATGCCCAGGTTCTCCTCTAAGCATCGAAACGTAACAGGCAGGGTGCCGGCACTGTTGTGGATAACAGCAAAGAACATCCTTTAGTATGATGGTCACAAACAGTTTTCACTTTGGAAACTCTGCAGCTAATTCGGCACAAAAAAGTTTCTGAAGTAAAAGAGAAAAACTGTTGAGAATTAATTTGACTGAGTCATGCTCATTCCTCTGTTCATGCTGAAAATATAACCATAACAGTAAATCAAGACTATTGCCTCTTGTCTGTTGTCCTATTTTTTAAAGTATTATCTTTTGGGCTTCTGTTCCAGTAGACTTAGATAGCTTATCACTTTCTGTTAAAGTGTGAGTAAAGATAGTGTTGATTGATACTCTGCAGTTGTTGTGTTTATTTTTTCTGATTATTGACAAGTGTTTCTTGTAGATGACAGAGCAGCGTACAGAAAAGAACTTGAAAGAACTGATTTCACCTCAGCAGAGGAAAGAGGGCATCTCATGTCATTAATAAAACATCGGGTATGTGAAGAATACCTCACATGGAGGAAAAGTGAGAAGCTAAGTGTTTCATAGTTACCCCTTGTAAGTTATAGTTGTTATTTAAAACATGGCCCTGGATATAAGGTGAATCAGAGTATTCATGAAAACATTCAGCGTATTTGGAGGGGAGATCTTTAATCAGAAGTGGCACGGTTGTGCTGAGTCCTACAATATAAAGCAGGGGCAAAGGCAAAAATGTCTCATACCTGGACGCTGTACCAAGCGCTGTCACCCAGGCCTGGAATACTCCCATGAAGAATGTGAAGGGGTTTTCTTTTACTATTAAAAAATATATCAGTGGTAGGAAGATGCCTCCATGGATGATGAGGCCCACTATCACAGTGACCATGTACATCCCCAGCTGCCTCGCTACGACCTCCAAATCAGCAATTGAGATGATCTTCCCACAGATGAGGCAGGCAATACCAACTGGGGAGTACCTGAGGACGGGCACAGGATGCGTTCGTGATTAGAATTGCTTCGTATGAGTGTGTAAGAGTGAGACTTTTGTCTTTTAGTCGTTGGACACAGTATCATTTCTGGAAAGCAGAGACTAGGGGAAAAACTCCACATTTGTACTGGTTTGATGCCTGTGGTGGACGACACTTACCACATAATTGCGCTAACAAGCTTCATAACAATCTCGTTCAGGATGTTGAAAAAATCCAACATCAATTTGGCTTTTTCTCCCATTTTCC
This sequence comes from Remorina albescens, assembly GCA_034769265.1. Taxonomy (NCBI): domain Eukaryota; kingdom Metazoa; phylum Chordata; class Actinopteri; order Carangiformes; family Echeneidae; genus Remorina; species Remorina albescens. The sequence continues at coordinate 14,829,441 of CM068479.1, forward strand.
CCATAATGACTCCAAAAGCGACAAAGAATCCAATCAAACCTGCAGGACAATAAAAATGAAAATCAATGTCCTGAAGTAAGGACTAATCAGTCATTGGCCTATTGTTCGCAATACTTCAACTAAATAAAAGTGTTAAGATGATAGGGTGAATAAGGTCATTTTACTGTATTTTATTTTATTGGGATTTTTGGGATTTCCATGTGTGTTTGTTTATCATAAGACTACGTAGAAAATACTGAACCAAATGCACCACAGGCGGTGGAGGGATGAGATAAGAGCCAGGCAGGAAGCTGTTCAATTTGGAGCTGCCCCAATTCCTGATCCTTAGCATTAGTTTCTTAAAGATGGAAAAATCAGGCACGGTATTGAGATCTCTCAGTTTGCACAGTTTGTTACAGATTGTACAAATTTGGCTCAGCAGATAGTAATCTGGATGCGGTATATGAAGATGTTTGGTCGTGGTTAGTGTAGCTGCTCCAATCAGTGCTATTCTTGCTATTGTGTGACTGAAAATGAAAAAGAACTTTGGCTATCCTTCAGCTATTTTTAACTGTGTGGCAGTTGTGTTTTCAAACTTTCACCTACCCAGGACGTTCATCCCACTCTTGAACTGCAGTGACCTCTTGATGGTGAATTGTGGTGGTGCCCTGGTCCTATTAGTGGGCACTTGTACTTTAGTGGTTACGGTCTGGATCTACACAAGAAGCAAAGAAAGCAACAAACAGTTGGAGCAACCGGCATATGAGTCAGACTTTTTGTGGTGGGTGAAAACTTTCAGTAAAGACTCCTACCTGCTGAAAGCAGGCCTGCACCAGGTTCTCTGGGAAAAGATTTCGGATGAGATCGAAAAAAGCATCCATGCTGGACACTTCGTCGTTCTTTTTTCCCTGCCCAAGATTTGCCCTCAGCTTGGGGTTCCCTGGATGGATGAGCAGCACCAAGATCACACCTAGGATGGCTGCAATCACTGTCGTTGACATGTAGTATACCATGGCCCTCGTGCCCAAGCGGCCGCTGGACTTGGCATCCAAACCAGCAAGTCCTATCAGCAGAATATGTTTTACAGAAGACCAAAATCAACATCATTTGATGGTTCCTACTGTAGGATCCATGTATTCTGTCTTTAATAGAGGGCGATAGAGTGACTTTAATTAGCACATCACAATCAAACTGATCAGCTCCCCTCACCAAGCAGATGCCGTTGTCCCTTTAGATTGCTACGTATTCGAACTCTGAAGCGCATGTTTGTGTAACGGTGACAGCTTTCAATGGAAATTGAGCAACGGGAAATCTAATTCTGCACCTGATTTTTTCATATGAATTTCTTCCAAAGCCAGATGACTCAATTCGAACCTGAAACCTGAAACCGGAACTTGTAAACATAAGAACAACATGTCTACACAGGTAATTGAGTACTAATCTCTTGAATCTATGATTTTGTTGATCCACAGTTTCTCTGCTGACTTGTGGAGGCAAAAAGACTGAACTTCTTGAACAGCACATTATGCACACCAGCAATGTTCAGCACATCCATTATGCATGGAGGGTAACTGAGCTCAGTAAGGAGAAGTTATTGGAGGTGTCAAGAGAAAGTGCTGTAAATACCTCAGCTCACTGTACCACAGACTACACGCCTGTCCAATGCTACATGTGCAGGTAATCATCATGATCACATCCCAAATTTGTATTTTCTAGGGTGGTGAGGTTTTTTTTATGTAAATTAAGGTTTTTAAAAACAGAGATGTGTGTCCAAGGAAACAGAGTGAGCTCGCGTAATATGAAGAAAACAAACCTCTCAGTTTGCGTCGATGTGTATATCAGATACATTTACATCAATATATTTTGTTGTCCTGTAGTTTCATATTCTCAATGGTCTGTTCCGACAGAGCTTCTTTATGCACAAAATAGGTATGTTAAGGAGCAATTTTCAATTTTGCCCATTAAAAGAAACACAAAAACAACTCTCTTCGCTCTTCTGTTGCAACCCAAACCTCCAAGCAGCATCATTTTTAGGTCACTTGAGTTCAAGAGACAATTTGCAGCAGCTACTGTATGCCACCCACCTGTGACCAAACTGGAAACAACAAGAGGTAGGATAAGCATCTTTAGCATCCTCATTAGGATCTCCCCCGGGAAGGCGATGATCATGATAACATCAGGAGGGAGAGGGGATATGTGCCGCAGCAACATGCCAGCAATGGATCCCAGAAACACTCCTGAACCGGCAAGAAAGAACACTTAACGTGTCTGAGTGAAACTGTATCAACACCTTATGCAGCGAAGAAAATCTTCTTCTCATTAGAATCTTAATCTTAATTAACATTCTAACCAGCCATATATATGTATATGTGTGTGTGTGTGTGTGTGTGTGTGTGTGTGTGATAAATAAAGCATGAACACATTACAACTTTAGCTGTTGTCTATGCATAAAGGAGAAAAAAAAGAACACTGAAAAAATAAAAGACAGCTCTGTCTTGTTTAATTGGCTCATCAAACTGAATAATAAAAAAGCACCTTGTCACTTTTGTAAATTACAATTTAAATCATTGGAGAAAACATCTCATGAGTCTTTTGAATGCCAACTATTTTTAACCAAGAAATAATCTGTCAGCCTGTTTGATATTTCAGTGGTGTGCCATGAAAAATGACGTGGAACAGCACTGCAATTAGTGATTAATGCCATTGCTTCAGTGTGCTGGATTTGAACAAGTCTTTCTGGACAAATTCACATGATTTCCTCATGTGTGGTGGATTTCCTCCCCACAGCCCCTAAGTCATGTAGCTAAGTTTAAACTGCCCATTGGTGTAGCTGTGTTTGCCTATCATTGTAATTGAAGGTCAGAGAGTCTACTAAGTGCTCTGACCTCCACCAAAGAGGCAATAAACTTACCAAGGATTGTGAGAGTGAGAACCATGTTCTTCATGATTTTATCACACAAACTGCCGCACATATTCTCAGGAGCTTCCACTATGGGCTCCAAATGGTTCTCATCCATCCTGACTTCCACTTGCTTCTGCATTTTGTTGGCACTAAAAAAAGAGTAGACAAAAAGTGCTGCTGTTAGACCTACTAGCATCAGATTTTAAACTTATTTTAAACTGATAGCAGACATAACCAATGCTGAGTCGGCTCAAAAATTGGCGTATGGGTATGATATGATAAAGAGTGTGGCTGTCAGAGTGATTCAATTATTTGCTGATAATGAAACGAATAGTAAACTTCATGTGCAGCTACCTGGTGCTAAAAAAAACCTTGATTAGATTGGTCTAATCAACTATAATTGGGCTGATTAGTCGAATTAACAATACTTACTGAATATATAATACTGAATACAAGATCACAATTAGGGAAAAAAGTTTTTCATTGTGTCATTAAGTAATTAATGGAGGCATGTGCACACATGATGCTCTTTCTGCAGTCTGAGCATGTGCAAAGTTGTAAAAAGTTCACAGATGGCCTTTCTTAATTAGAGACTACCATTCTCAAATAATCAGCAGAGAATCAATAAAGAAAATGTTTATAATCTGCATTTTAAACAAATAAATCCGTTTTCCTTGCTAAATTTGAATAAACACAACAGCAGCTGTTACTCATATCATCCCCCTCGGCTGCTGCTGCCACTGCTGCTGAAAGGCTATGCATAATAATTCATGATAATATGAGATATTTTGTTATGTGTGCGCTGAAATAAAGATGTGAAGACACATAAATATAATGGGGACATTTTTCATTGCGGAGTAGATTTTATTTATGGTCAGTGATTCAGCTTTATGTCTCTAGAACGTCTTGTTTTTTGAGATATTGGATCTTATCTCCTCAATGCCAGCTCTTCATCGAACTCCATTAGTCACTAAAAGCAACAAGTATCTAAGGGTTTGTTGATGTCTGGTGTAAAGCCTCTTTGACTTCAAGATCAGCTCTCCCCTGTGCAACCTTTAAATCCTCTGTAGAGTACAGACTTTCACAGTTGCGTAACAGTGAATGCCCGTGTCATTTGACCACTTGACCTTCATGACTTGAACACCTGGAGCATTTACTCTGGCAGAGAAACCCGACAGAAAAACCCGCAAAAGTTCTGAATTAAAGAAGGAGAGAAAAAATCTGTAAAAAAAGGCTGATCACAATTGAAAGCGGGGGAAAGTTTTAATGTGAGGTGGTATACAGCCTGAGCAACCTCTTCTCTCCACTTTCTTTCAGTAACACATGGAACAGGGAACATATAAGGTGAGGACAGTGAAACTGCCAAGTCAATCACGCCTGTCTGATACACTGCGCTCTTGCATTAATGGGACTTAAGCCTTTTAAAGAGGATAAAATTAGCACCTCCAGCACACAAGCGATAGGGTTATATAACAGAAAAGGGGCTTCCCAGGAAAAGTCAAAGTGTCACCTCCTCCCATATCCCAACTGTTATGCAGGAGATTACTTATTTAAATAACAAACTTCAGCATTGATACCAAATTTCTCCAAGATGAGGTACTTGGAAAGAATGCCGGGTCCAAGAAAAAAAAAAATCTTCAAGAGCGCTGGAGGTAAAAATATGTCATTTCAACACAAGCTGGGAATTTCACACCAAAAAAAACCCTTTGGCGAAAAGGGTGAAAGACCCGAACAAGGTGGAGAAGACACAGTGTTTCTGAAGAGCAACAGTAAACATATTTCCAAACTATCCACTGATGCATCACAAACACTAAATCAACCCAGAGATAATATAACACAGCATCAAATCACTGATGCATAATCAAGGTAAAGCTGCTGAACATCATTTTGTTCAAACGTTTTGAAGACTATCTCATTCACTACAAACACACTACTGATGTGCTGCTCATCATGCTTACCAGCTGCTTTGTAAATTGCTCGAGACTGAAATGATATTTGTGGAGAGCGACTACACGACCACGGGTGAAAAAGTTAACCAAGTCATGACTCATGCATTAATAAATCCAATCAGAACCTCAAAAAAAAAAAAAAAAAAAAATCTCTCGTATCCCCTCAGAAAGGGATCTACAGTCCTGACAAAGAATCTGCAGGTCACTTCTTCCTCAGCGTCCAGTGTATATCCACAATGTCAAATGGCCGCTGATTCAGCTGCAGGGGAGGAGGGTAAAAGGTAAACTGATGTGCCTGGAGGTTTGACAGGAGGCTCCCAGACAGGAAGGGTGGAGTCAACCTGACAAGATTAGCAACAGGAGTGAAAATCCTTGCTCTTTTCTTTTTTGTCTTGCATGTGCTGTATTGTTTTTGTTTACTTGCCCAGTAAAGGTCTTCCTTGCAGTGCTTTCATTTTTGTACACTTTGACTTAAACACTTTGAGTCAACGCACGAGTCACGTGTTATAATTAGCACCAAGCCATAATTAATCTATAACAAATGGCACCGAGGCCACATGCTGCACACTGGCACCGCAAACAGCCAACGGTAAAAATGTAGCAATTTTTCAGGAGAGAAACTTCAAGAACAAGATTATCCCAGAGAGAAGGAGAACTGGCTTTCCTCACATTAATTAGTGACCCGTTTATCTTCTATTCACCCTGTGAGGATGAGAAAGTTACTGACTATCAATACTACCACAGTCCGTAATTGTGGTGTTAAATGCATTACACTCAGGTTTTTCTGGACACTTCATTATCATGTGAACCAATTAAAAGAAAAGACACACAAATTCAGGGGCAAGCGTTTGGCTCTTAATTACTGTTAAGCATGAAGTCCACACCAGACAATAACTTCCAAATTAAGAAGCAAAAACTAATTTAGCAAAACTATGTGAGCAAAACAGAAAAATGCATTGCAGCTGTTTTCTCATCAGACTTTTTGAGCGTCTAATCTAACAATTATTATATTAGAGGAAATCAAACACATAAACTACGTTTGATTTCTCTTTGGTTTTAATGGGGATTCAAGCTTTTGTTTGTTCTGTTACGCAGCTTAAACCCATTCTGGGTTGTTTGAGATGACTTGAGGATTTGAAAAAAAGAAAAAAGGCAGGCAAAAATCAAATTACAACAAAAAGAAACTTTTCATCACTATATAAATTGCTGTTCTTTTTTTTTTTTTTTTTTACCAGTATTATGTATGTTTCCTCTGCTCCCCTGTTCGGGCACACATTCAGCAACAAGGGGAACGAGTTCAGCCTTACTATGCTCTATTTACAGAGGTGTATCTGGCCGTCTCTCTTTTTTAGACATGACCACGGTTTCTTTTCATCTCACAGGTGACATGGCTATTGCACATGCAGAAATTTTGTTTTCAGTGGCACATATGCAGGACGATTGGCATGGAAATTGGCCTACTAGTGCTGCAGTTTTAAGAGATACTGGGCATAAATGGGTTCAGTGGCTGACACTTTACACAAGTGTGTGCGTGTGTGTGTGTGTGTGTGTGTGTCAGAGAGGGAAAAGAGAGACGATTTAAGAGCACATGGCACAGCATTTGTCCATGCAGCTCCACACCTTGCTCCCCTCAGCACCAAGCCAACCTCATGCTACAACACCTGACAACGCACACCACGCTTAGACAGCAGGTGTCTATAATTAACTAATCTGTCTTGAGCCACCCTAATCCGGCACACATACACACCGAGATGGTTCAGACACACTCAGGGAACAAATGTACAGCTGTGATATCTTGGAACACCTGTTCCACAAATCACAAAACCAAGGTCTCATTCTCTGCATTACATTGTGATTCAGAGAGTGGATCACTCGAAAAATATACTAGTTCCACAAAAGCATTGTGATATGTTCTCATGCCTCATGTGGCAGTAATATCTCTGCACTTCTAAGTGCCAACAATGTATATCCTGCTCATGAGTATCACAAATACGGAGGCTACAAATAAACAGAAGCTAAAACAGATTCATTTAATTGATAAATAATACTGTTCTATCCAAGTGGGAGTTAAGTACATTTGTGTGCCATAAATAGCTGTTATTAATCACTGGGAGGTCAATCTAGGGTCAAAATAATCCTTGATACCAGACGCCCTGTTAGCACGAATATGATGAGGACAGCAGACCCTTCACCCTGCCCAAGTGATGGAGCATCAGTAAATGTGTGTCTTTGTTCCTGCCTGTTAGCACCCCAATAGATTTAATATAAAACCAACAAGTGAAGCTGTGTCACCGTTGTGGACCAATGATCAATTCACCTAATGCAGGAAAAAACACAATATGTATCCTCAACATCAACACTAGGATAAGATGCTATAATTAATGAAAAGTTGAAGCACAAACTAAAAAAAACACAATAATAAATTTAGTGACACTGAATGTCCAATGTTGTCCTGTAGTCGGGTCTCTCACGTTTTGATAATTTTTTTTTGGGGGGGGGATGTAGTTGCACGAAATCAACAAAATCACATCTCAGTCACAATGTCCAGTGATTGGATGTTTACGATACACTTGTGACTGAATGCACAGTTTTGGTCGCTGTATTTGTCATGTGCCCAAACAAGGCCTGAAAAGATCCCCTACTGGGATTTCAGTATAAATAACAGAGAATCAATTCCACAGTTAAGTGGTTGTATTTCAATTTTACTGTAAATTTTTAGTGTCAGCTCCAACCAACAGCAGCAGAGTGACTTCTCGTAATAATTACAGGGAAACATGATGAACAACAATAAAGCCGTGAAGTTTTTTTATGTTGACTGCAAAAATTTGTCTCTTGCTCTACAATGATCATTCAGTAAATGGATCAGGACCTGTTAAAATATAGGTTTTCACTTATCAACAAACATATCTATAAACTGATGAAAGTCACAAATTAAGTGAACCAAACACTGTGGAAATCTTGAATGTTATATTAGAGAAGATGATACGTATAATCTTATGGCTTTGAATAAAAATGTTAACAGGACCATAAAAAAACAAAATGATTGACTATCAGCAATAATTATTATTTTAATAAACATGTAAAATATGCATGCATAAATGCAACACTGATTGCACACATCAGGGTGGAATATACACAGTCAGTGCTGTCGCTGGTTGATAGCGGCTCTGTTTTGCAAATTGTACTGCAATCACGATGCGCGGCTGATAACCCTGTTCCACTGATGATTTTAAGCAATTAAACAATTAAAGCATTTCAGATCAGCTAAGCCGCCGCCATTATATCCTCCACTTACTGAAAAAGTTGAGGAGGAAATGCTGTTTCTTAGACTCATTTCAAATCGTCTCGAACTTCCTTGCACAAAGTAAGGCGAATTATTCATCTAGGATGATATCCTAATTTTTCCCTGAGCAGCAGTGAGGTGAGAAGTTTGTCTATCAGTTCAAACACTGTTTCTAAAAAGTGTTAAGGGTGACAATCAGCCAGTAGAAAAATAAACCTCCATAAGAGTTCCATAATCTTGCATTGTCTGTAGTTAGCAATAAATAGCTCCAATACTGAGCTACCTGCCTGTAAACCATCAGGTCTCATTGTTCGCTGTTACACTTGTCAAACAAGTACAAAATAAGAAGTATGAACTTTGTTACAAGGCACCTTTTGATGGAGAGACGTGTCCTCTGGGCTGTAATCTAAATGAAACATACTGAAATGAGTTCTGATACTCTCCTCTCTCCTGGAGGGGTCCACACCAATCCTCTAAAAAGTAATCCCTCATTTGATGTTTTTGTGATAGCACTCTCTAATAATTTTTGTTGAAAATCTCCTGCAGGTGTTTAACTGGACTGACATCCCAGTGTTTGATTCACATCATTTCCATGCTCATCAATCCCATTAGTGACTGACTCATGGATTTTCGGGCTATTATCAGCCTATTTCTCCACTCCTTTATATAAATTCCTCCTTTACTTTGTGGCCAATCTGCATGTCATTAAATGGCATACGTGCCATAAAAATCAAGGACTCAATGAAGCAAGGAACTTGACGAGATGAAAGCTCTTTCTTTGCAAAATTAGGTAAACTGCATTATACATTTAATGAACAGACCGCCTGCTGAAATAGAATGAAAGCTTTCTAGTCCACATAAGCCCATTAAAAAGAACCAACACTCATTTGAGGCCTTTGGAAATCATGACATGACACATGTCAAGGTCCCCCTCATTGCCTTTCACCTTTCACTGCTTCCTATAAAAAAAAAGAAAAAAAGAAAAAAGATTTGCATACCAAATGTAACTGGACATTTAGAGGTTGATAATTTGTGTCATGCCTGTCTCAAGGCTGTGAATCTACAAACAGAAGACGTGGGATTTAAGTTTTTCAGCTGGAAAGAGCAGTTATTGTTGCTTCTTATGTAATTGTAAAGAGAAGTTCTAAGAAAACAATTCTTGGTCTTCTCAGAGTTATGTCTTAACTGTTTTGTATTTAATCCGTCTGTAGATTTGTCTCTAGATGTGTTTGTTTCTCCCCTCGGGAAAAAGGCTGACAAATGAGACACTGTAACTATATATTGATGCAGAGAAGCTGCACTGTTTTGCATTTGTAGGGATAAAATGAGTCGTCACAGTGTTTACACAGTTATCTGAAGCAGAGATTGACCGCACTGGGAAACTGTTAAAGTGAAATTCTGACAATTATTTATGAGGCAATTCATTCAATTATACAAGAGAATATTTCATCAACATTTTCACAATTAGTTGTAATGACACGTCGTGTTTGCAGGCAAAATATCAGGATTGTTTAAGTAAAATAGAATTTGGCGTTTCGCGCGGTTGAAACTGATTTCTCCAAAATTGAAGGATTTGATGGATTTGTCTGGAGCTCTGGGTGCATCTCCATTTATCTCTGCAATTTTAAATAGTTGATGTGTCTTTTTGACGTTTTTTTTTTAATTTGATCTGAGGCAATAGGACATGATGATCATACGCAAATCCTGTGTATGAAAGAAAGAAGTGAAAGGAGTTGCATCAACATGTCATTTTAGTGATTGAACCTGGATATTTCCCCCTGGGGCTCCCAGTTAGCTCGCTTATAAGATACTTGAAAGTTTCTTCGATGAATAATATTTCTTCAGAAGTGTCTTTCCTTGACTGCTCTCTGATTTTAGTGAGAGGGCGGAACATTTTTTACTAATTGAAAAATAAAAGTAAAGGTATTTGTTAATTATCCACTTCATCATGTATTCTTGTGCATGATTGCCTTGATTTTAAACACACAAGAGAATTGTTCCCTCGATGAATTTTTTATTTGCATGTTGGACATAATGGATGTCTAGTGTCTCTTGCTGATTATTATTTCACTGTTGATTATTTTATACAAGTGTGTCATTACTAAATGTACTAAATGTACGATCAGAAGAAACAGCAGTGTCCCCTCTGTCCTGTAGACGTTGCACTTCACCACAAATATAATTGTCCAAAACGCATTGTTTAATTTATATTATGGTGAAAGAAGATGTCATTATGTCTGTAGTCATGTTCCTTAAAAAGAAGCATAAAAAATAGGAACTGTCTGATATGCAACCCATCTTGTTAATTGTACTTGAGATTCACTGTGTAATCCCTTTGGCTATTCTTTTGAACTTCATCTCGTCTGGAGTTGGGGAATGAATTTCACGGAGCGCTGTATCTCTAATGATGCACACTTGGCCCAAGGACAGCCGTTTTGCATTGCTTTAAGAAAATGTCACTTCCATAAAATGCACCAGTCGACTTGTTCCTGTCCTGAGATGTCAAGTGATTAATCTTTTAATCTTGTTTTTTCTTTTAATCGTGTTTTCTATCATTTTAGGTGCTGGTGGTGAAGGACCGACCCAGCTAGTTTCACCACTTTGTGCACTAATGATTTTCACTTGTTGGCCATTTGCCACTCTCCCGAGTTCACCTACGATGAATGACTCACTCACTTACTCACTGAGGAATAGATATATGCGATATAGGTATGTGCTTGGATTTGGGTCACAGTACTAACAACATTATAACAACTGTGTCTAACCTATAGCACCTGGAATTAGGATCATCCACAGGCAATGGCAGAGAGGATGAAGACTGGGTCACAGTGAGGGTGACGTCAAAGCTGGAAGAAAACATTACCTCTTGCAATTAGCTAATTTCCACTTGTACATGTACACAAATGTTCTTGAGAGGGAACAATGTAGTCTAATTATCCAGCTCTAACATCATCAAAAAGAAGAAGATGTTTACCTGTGTCTTCTTTAACTTTACCTTCCTGTTAGGTGAAAGTGGAAAATTCCAATTGCACGTAAAATTAAAGCCAGTAAGTTAATTATTTTCAGACTTCTTGGACTGAACTCATACAGGTATTACTATGGGTACCTCCTCCTCTCCTAAGATACATAAGCCCTTGCACCTCCCACTTGCAACCGAAAGAAGAAGAAAAAAAAAAAAACCACACAAAGCACCCTGCACATGCAGTGTGCACACTGATGCACAGACAGAGGGATGGTGGGGATTTGAGAGCTCAGTATCTCCTCTCAGGTGTGGGTGGGGTGTTCTCTCAGTTAAAGAGTAATAGATTAACAGAGTTTCACCTGTTTCCACATTTTTAGCAGCATGACATGTTGTAGCTCTGTCACTACAAAACATTTAAACACAAGCTCATGAAGTTGCCACACATCCACAAACTTTACAACAGCTTTGTGTGTACAGTGCAGATTTCTAATGATATGATTCTTTCTTTAATTTTTGCAATCTGTTGTAATCAGTGTTGTGAACTTTATAATCCTGACATCTCTATGTGATAGGATATTTCGTTTACACGTGAAGAACATGGTAAACTGTGGGTTGCCAGTTATTGTTTACATCATCCTGTCGATTCAATTCACTGCAGGGTCCAGAGAGCAACTACTGAACTACTCACAGTTTAATTGGCTGGGCTTAAAAAGTGTCCTGTACAAAGCCGCGGAGAGCACAGCGGGTGTCTGCGTCTCAGGAGTAAGAGCTAAGTTTAGCAAATCCTCTCAGTGTGTTTCTCAATGACAGCACATGTTGGACAGTCTGCAGAGAAACTCACGAACCCATAAGCTCACATGCAAACATGCTGCAGACACACAGGTGCTGTTCATATTTACTGCGACAGATGAGCATGTAGTCTGTACATAGTGTACTGCCACACACCTGCTAACATGTACACATGCACAGCTTAGAAATGCATACAAATAAGGCAACTGATCGCTCACCACATTCTAAACAATGGATTGTTTGCATGTTAGAGCTAATTTTGTATGTTTTCAATCAGGAGCTTGAAGCAGTATGTGGATAGTTCTGATATCAGCATAACAGAAAATAAGTGTATGCTTATTTGCACATGTATGCGCCTTGTTATGTGCAGATAATGACTTATCCTTCTTAGAAATTTTTTTCCTGGAGGGTAGTCAGAGGTCAGAGGCCTTGAGCTGGCAGAGATTCAGTGCTCAAGGATGGGTCAGGAAGATGAAGACACCTGCTCAGCTCCTGAAAATTTTTAGATTTGAACCCAGCTTTTGTACACATCTTGGTTTAATGTCAGATTGTATGAAAATGCATGTTTTTTTTTTCATTTTTAAATAAAAATTACATCTCCTTTATCTATTTTTATTATTGAGCTCAAATGCAATGTAACATGTAGACATCATGAGAAAGTGGATCTATTTCTTGAAATGGTGGTGACCCAGATAGAAAACAATAACATGCACAAATAAGAGACACAAGAGGAATCTCAGGAAAACAGCTCTCACCTCACATTGATATTAACCAAGAGAGCAGGCACAAAACCATGTCTCTGTCTTATTCTCCATCATCACTATCTCCGATATACAAGACTGGAAACAATGACTATTCATCAACTGCCTCATGTTAGATAAAAAAAAACAAAAACAATCTATTTCATATTTTTCTCGATCCAGTCTAGAAAGCTGCTTATGCGTGTCTGGACTGTGTAAGTCTGCTGGTGGCAGTTCGTTTCCCCGTGGTTGAACCTCTCTAAACCGAGCAGCTGCCAGCCTGTGGCCGAAGCTCCCCGAGTCTCCTTGCGACCGGGCAAGACACCACTTGTGGATGAAAACCCAGGTTGCACAAATGTGAGTCCTGGAATTATACTGGGACAGGGGCTTTCAGGACTGGATGGCTTCCTGAAAGCACAGAGGGTATAGTCACTGATCTCAGTGGAATGTGTTTCTCCTTGTGCAAATTCACTTTTGCATTGAGCAACATCGCTCAGTTCAACATGTTTTGTCTGGCTCAAAGCGGAGTAGGGGCCCAGGTGCCTGTGATTGTTTGGTAAAATCCACCTTGCTGTGTAAGCCACCTGCGCTGTCACCTCTCCTCCTTGAGTTGTGGGTAAGCATGCTGGCAGGACATGCTCACTGATCTTGGCCTTGTCCTTTAGCTTTAGCACAGCCACATTGGAGTGGAGCGCCACGGAAGAGTTTGGATGCACAAAAATATCTGAAACCTGTTGTGGATGAGAGGATTAAGCGGTGATTAAATAATGTCCGTCAAGATGTGGCAGATCAAGTTCTAAAACAAACATAGTTTTATCCATGTGAAGGTTGAAATGCAAATTTAAATTGATCACTTCTTGGACCACTGACAGCAACAACAACACAAACTTTCCACAAGTTCATGTTAATTCAATGGGACGTCCCTGCAGAATGTTTCCATGCTGTTTGGTTAGTCTTGGAGTCATGGGAGTTTTTGTTTACTCCTTGCGCCATGACCAGAAATTTCCATGGAAATATAACAGTGTAACTGGTTTCATAATTTTCATGTTAAATTAAAGGTTAAAGGTGGGACAAATGTGATAAAAGTATTTGCCGCTAATGTTTAACTATCATTTAAATGACTACTGGAGACGTTGAAATGAATGACGGTGTTGTACCCTGAGGTGGCGCTGGCTTTTCAGGCCGCCCTTGGAAGTCTGCTGCTTTATGAAAACCTTCACATGGGCTGGGTGGAGGGGCTGCTGCTCGTCCCCGTGTGTCACACACTGAGCTGCCACCAGGACACTTCGCTGGGTGAGCAGAGCACCACTGCAGGCAAGGTACCAAAATGAGGACTCCTCTGAGACCTCCCGCTGGTCGGGCATGCTCATTCCATGGGACCTATGGGTGCTGGCAGTACGATCGGGGGGTGAGCGGATATAAATGGCTGCATGCCATGGCCACTGAGTCTCTGAGAGGTTGTGGAGACTGAAAGTGTCAAATTTGCCACAAACTGTAGGAATGGAACAGTGAAAGAGGAGAGACAGTGTGTCAAAAGAAATGTCATTTTATGACAAAAACAGTCATATAAATTCTCTTTTTTAAGCAAAGAGTTATGAAACACCAGGACTGAATGTTAGATAAAAAAAAAAAAAAAAAAAAAAAGAAAAGTAAACTTTGCAAGACCAGCAGCCAATGTGACCACGAGTGGGGATTACATTCCGGTTATCCGTTTCCAGGTCACAGGGGGTGCTGGAGCTAATCTCAGCTCACATTGGGTGAGGGCGGGGTACACCCTGGACAGGTCACCAGTCCATCACAGGGCCAACACACAGAGACAGACAGAGACCAACAACCACTCACACTCAGACCTACAGATAATTTAGAGTCACCAGTTAACCCAAACATGATGTCTTTGGACGGTGGGAGGAAACCTGAGTACCCGGAGGAAACCCACACAGGCACAGGGAGAACATGTAAACTCCACACAGAGAGGCCCCAGGCCTGGGAACCGAACCTGTGACCTTCTTATTGTGGGGTGACAGCCCTAACCACTATGCCGCCATGTGTGGGGATTACATTGTTATATTGAGCACATGTATAAATTCAAGTTTTTGTCAATGTAATGGCACTTTGACACACTTTAAAGTAGAACATCCATCATTGTTGTTTCTTCTTGCTTGAAAGGGACTCTGTTAAACAAGCTGCTGCTCTCACCTGGTGAGCAGGAAACATGATGCCCGCTCCACCTGCCAGTCTTTAGACATGTGCGTCGGGAGCTTCCTTTGTGGCTGTAGAGAGGCGAAACACACTTGTACTCGATACTTGTGTACACTGAATGAAAGCCGCGAGGAAGCTCATCAACAGAGGTGTCATCTGTTCCTGTACTGGAGCGTCTAAAGGGAATGAAGCCAGCTGACAGCACATCGTGTATGCTGTACCTCGATGAGAAGTGGACTTTCTGGTTCGGACCCTCTCTGTGGGGAAGATATGCAGTTTGTGTTAAGTGTATCCATATCTGCACTTCACACACTTAATGTGGGACATGAATACGGTGGAGGACGGTGGGAGGAAACCGGAGTACCTGGAGGAAACCCACGCAGGCACAGGGAGAACATGCAAACTCCACACAGAAAGGCCCCAGGCCGGGAACCGAACCCACGATTTTCTTATTGTGGGGCAACAGCCTCACAATAAGAAATATGCCACCGTGCTGCCCCAGGACATGAACATTAAAAATTCAATTGAGAATATTTTTTCGATTTGGAGGAATTTGATGTATCGAATTATAAAACCAAAGGTTTCCTTTAACATTGCTTGATATTTGTTTTAATTCTGTATATATGATTATATAGCTTTCAACAGATGAACATCTGCTCAATTTCCACGGATACAAATTACGCTCACACTCACATGCATGATTTATGTTATAAAATTTTCCTATGCCTGATTACCTACAAGAATATGAATAATGGTACCGAAAGGCTCAACCTGTTTGGTGGCCAGAAGAAAATCTGTTGTTTGTAACCACCATTTGTAGTACTTAATTCTGGCACAACAAAAAAATATAAAGGAAAAAGAAAACGACACTGCTGCTTAATGATCTGATACCAGCACAAACCAGTTTTCAACAGGATTACTATTTTTTCTCTTAACTAGATCAACACAATGGCTTTAAATGAGTTCAAATTCAGTCATAAAGGATACCTTGAATGCAGATGTGGCTTCAAAACAGTTTGTTGCACAAGTTCAGACACTTTGGGTTCTCTACAGGCTGTGAAAACAAATCAAACAGGTTCCTGTTAGTGCACAAGAATTACTTCCTGAGTCTCTTTTGTTTTGCCTAAGTAATTGTATCCAGAAGGATAAGTTACTCCTAGTAAGGATGATTCCAAGCAGGAAATAATCATGTCCAAATATGTTCTATATAGATAAAACGTGACAACCATTTAGCACTCCATCTTTAGATATTGATTTGTTTACTATGCACTTATCACAGGACTATTTTTGCTTGTTCACATGACAGTAGATGTGTCATATAAACAAATAGCTGCACTTAATCTGCTTTAACCATTTTGTGCCACTGTCACATGGTAATGAATTGGAAAAATGGGCTCTTTTATGTGTGTAAAGATGTGCAGAACTACCTCTCACACATTTTGGTGGCTCGCTACTCCAGGATCCATTAGGGAAACAAGTGCTCAGGTGGTTTCCGCTCAAAGCGTAGGAATTTTTACAGAAAAACTCAATTGTCTCTGAACCTCCTACTGTGTCAAGAGCAGGTCTGTGGTAGCCGTTCAGCAGTTTGGGTGGAGGGGTACAGTGGACTCTGCTTGTTTGGCCTATATGAATACATAAAAAATTGAGAAAAGAACTCCTCTATCAAGTGCATTATGTGAATTTTATGTGGCATAAACATGAGAAATTAACACTAGAAGCAAAGAAAAAGTACCTTTTACACATGTGGGAGCTGTGCCACTCCACATGCCATTAGGAAGACATGACCTCTGCTGGGAGCCAATGAGTGTGAAGGTTGGATGGCACTGGTAGTTTACAGTTACAAGCTCCTCCTTGAGGCCATACACAGGCAACAAATATCCATTGGCCAGTTTCTCTGGAGGTGCACATGCTGGACTCCTCTTGCTTGAAACTGTGAAGACATTTTCTGACTATGAAAAATGACAGAAAAAACCTAAACGGAATCAGCAGCTAATTAGACTGAATAAGGATGCACAGTGATTATAATTTGACAATTGACTGAGCATTAAACTGATGACATGGTTTGAAAAGCCACTTTTCCTTTTATAGTAAATAGAAATGTATACTTCAGTTTCTTCTTGCTTCAGAATTTTGGGAATTCCTTCAAAGCTGTAAAAATGTGATGGATTTGATAATATGGGAGATTAAAATGTTCTTTTTTTTTTTATAAATTATCTTCTGATATCAAGCTAGAGCCCTTCATCAGTAATATATCCTGAGGTTATCAGGTGCTTCGGTCTCTCTAACATCACAAACCCTCACTCAGGGGTTTTTCAATCAACTAGACTCCTGGAAAATATGTTACTAAAAATAATCGGAGCCACTGTTCAGCATATTTCGAGTGCCATTTCCTCTTACAGACAGGAATATTAATGCAGTAGAAATCACAAAAGGTGCTTTCAAACCAGGATATGTTATAAGAAGTAAAATAGCTCCAAGGTGCTGCCCTGAGGAACCCCACAAATGATGTATATCCAAATGGAGGATCTGTAAATTACATCAAACTTAGAGGAATCTGATAGTAAAAAAGTGACGGTTCCCTAACTAACATGTCTTTGGGGTCATCAGGTGGGAACCTCCTGATGACCCCAAAGACATGTTAGTTATCACTGCTCGCTGGGCTAGTTAGATATAGTTATCTTTAGGGCACGTAGGGCAGGTCGCAAGGTTGTTGTTAAGGCTAGGGAGTTAGTCACCGAGTCTGGTCCTTTTTTGTAGCACAAATTTCTTGTGTTTACTCTGAATGCTGTGGAATTTCTAGTATCACTGCCTTTAAGTTTGGTCTGTTTTTCACCCAGAATACAAGAAATGTTGAAATCTTCAATCTTCTATAACTCGTTGGTCAGAGCTTTAGAGATATAATGCTGAAATGGCCTTGGCCTTGTCTCATGCTGCACTACTTCAAAAGGCTTTGATCAGTTTTCAAAAGTTAATATTAATAGAAAAAAATTGAGAAATGGGATGCATGTTGGATGGAGGATTTGCCTCAAAGTAAGCAAGTGGAGAGGAGCATGATGGAGCAAGTATGATAAATTAGTGTCACTGACAGGCCATTGCATGCCGCTGTGTAGGAAGCTGCACACATGGACACACACAGATGTGCACAATTTCAAAGAAAATTGTCCAGAAGCAAAATGCATGCAAACAGAGAAAGGAGCTGCGCTATGCATGGAAGGAGAGCAGAGTACAATGCGTATCATGTATTCGTGTATCTGAAGTAGGTACCTAAAGTAAAGTATGTCATGAATACGGATATATCAAAGTGATGCATTGTGTGTGTATGTGGACTCCACAGAGTGAATCCTTAAGAGTAAAATTCAGCTTAATACAGCACCAGTGCTTTGGAGTGGTACTGTATCAGTCATTTTGTCAGTCATGTGTCCCCGCTATGTGTGTGTAACATTCACGTTACCAAGGACAATTATACCTGCCTGAACTCTCCTGAAAAGTAAGAACAAATCCATCGAAGTTGTTGTAGCCATCTGAGGTGAAGAGGATGTGTAGGAAATTCCCAGAGCTCTTTATTGGAGGAGGTGGCTGATCCCCACAAAAGCGGCCAATCACAGGGGAGCCCAGATCGTTGCCGTCTCGCACCTCGACGTAGTCATAACGACAGTTGTGGTCCGCTTCCAAACTCAGCAGTGAAAACCTGCAGCAAAACGATGGCAAAGTCACAGATTTTTCAAGACCAACTCGAAACTCTGAAGCCCTCCAAGTGCTAAAGTGGGAAAAGTTCAACTAAGTGGGCTCGTGCAGGGCTGTCTATTTGCTCTGCTTTGACCTCGACATCATTTTACAAATGTACTATATAATGAGTTGATTTCCCATAGAGAGATTCACTAACTGAGGAAGTGCTGGTCTATTCGCTGTGAGTCACAGCTCCAGAAGTTACTCTGTACACAAAATTGGTTAACATTTATTTGGAGAAATTACAGCGAACTCAAAACAATTTGCTTATTTGCTGTCTTTGTTTAATACAATGGTTCTCAATTTTTCCTTTTTGTATCGAGGAAGCCTAATCTGACAAAGTACATTTTGTTCAAGGGTTTCTGATCTGATATGAGTTTTTCTTTGTGAATTTTAACTATACAAACTGTTTCTGACCTATGACCAACACATTCTGTCATTGTGACACTTAAGGATGGATTTATAGTGAATTATAGTGCTGGGGACCCCCAGAGATCCCTCCAAGGTTCCCTGCCAATCCCCAAACCCCACTTTGAGAACCAATGGTCTAAACTATGGTAAGCCTGTGTAAGCATTTTGAGTGCCAGTCCTCTCTTTAATCAAAGCTGTCTCACTACCGAATCACTTGGGGCTCAGCAGTTCTTTTTATAACAAGCCAGATACTTTTTTCTTTGAGAAACTTCAGTGTTAAACTTCATTATACATCAAAATAATAACCCTGGAAGATGACATACCTAAGTTCAATGCTGCTGCCTCTCTGCGCTTGCACAGCCCATTCACATCGAGCATTTGTTGGGTAACTCTCCAGAGCTATGTGACCCTGAGCCCGCTGGATGATGCCACCGCATGCTAAATACCACAAGAGAGCCGTGATTACTTTCATTTTGTGAATTTCCATTCCTGTCAAATATTTCTTTACCATAGTCGAACCCAACATTTTCATTGTGGTTGGCAGTAGCAGTGATGTGACATGCTGTGTGAGAGGTCAGATAATAACCAAAAAATTATGAGAGTGACAGGAGCCAGCCAGCTACTTCACAAACCATGTTTAATAACATCCTGCTGGCATTCAAGCCAGTATCTGAGTTTTTTCAGAGTAAAAAAATAAAAGAAGATACAGGAAAGTCTTCTCTACTAAAATGTCTGCGTTGAAATTAAAGTTTGATTTCAAATTTAATGACTTAGGCTTTTGGCCTATTACTTAAAGTTGTTCTCTGAGCATTCAGTTTCTATTCTGTCATTCATTCATTCACACACTTTAAACAGGTTGCACAGGCCAACAGAAATGCCACAATGGTTCCTCTTGTCTTTGTTAAACATGATCAAATGACCAAGTGGTATTTCCCCCTGGGCCATGGAAAGTAAAAAATGGAAAAATACCACAAGATTGAAAAGCAGGAGTGGCAACAAGGTAAACCAGTTTGCTTTGCTCTATTGAGAGCAAAATATGATCATGAGTTTTACTTTTTTTTGGGATTGGGAAGTGCTGCAGCATGATACTTAAAATAAAAATTCATTGTAAAAAATTAAATAGGAGCACTTTCAAAGATTTCAATTAGATGTTAAGCAAAGTATTAGCAATTTACTATAGCCGTAGCTTGGCTGAAACCAAATAACAACACATTGTCACCACCAAGTGATCTTTCGATGTATTACAATTTTGGCTGTGGATGTCTTAATATAGTGGACCATAGAACTGATAATGTTTTCGGCCTCAAAATGAATGGTAATATCTATTTTTTCCCCTTGGACATGATATAGCTTTAGATTTAATTGATGGATTACATTTTCTTCACCCATATTGAACTAAAACACATTTAAAAAGTTTTCAATGACCGTCATTCAATTCACAAACTTGCATATTACCAGTCCACAATAGCTTTGCTAATCATGCTATAATCTCTCAGTTGTCAGTGCTTGTATTTAAAACAGGCCTCATATATGACTAATAACTGCATATGGTGTCAGGTCAGATAACAATATGCTTGTGAATGAAATCTAGAAAGAAAATCAAGAATTGCCATAAAGGGGTTTTAAGGACAATCATCATGGTGGAGTTCTGTGTGCTACTGAAATCTTTGTGCTGTGTGATTCATGCATTATCACATTAAATATTCTGTTTGTTGTGAGGCAAGATAAGGCCTTAGGGCAATGCTGCATCACAGCAGTAAAACTCACTTCTACAGTCCCCTCCACTCCAGCCTTGGCGGCACTCTGTGCAATATTTTCCATTGACGAAGAAATCGTCATTGGCTTTCCATGTTCCATTATGGCAGATTTTACAGTTCTCAAACAGACTGCAGCCTTGCAATGACAAAAGAAAGGAAGAGAATGACAGACGTCAGTTTGTAATTCATAATGACGGATGATTTATCTGACACTAATCATTGATCCAAACACTATGGAGTTCTTTTTTTTTTTCAGGAAATATCTCACAGTTGTTTGTTTTGGAGGTAACATTATTAAAGTATTAACATTATTCCAGATAAAGCAATTTGTGTAAGCAACAATGAGAGTGTACCTGGATGATAGATGCAGGGGTCACACTGGTCCAGAGCATTGCGGCAGCAGGGTACAGCGTAACCTACCTTCGAACCTTTTGAGGGGCACCGGCACTGGATCAGGTGGTACTCACAACAAGGACGGCACATGACACTCCACTCAGAGCTCGGGCAGTTATCCCCCGACAAAGCTGTGGAAAAACAGATCCATCGATCAGTCTCAAAAACCAAAAAACCCCTAACTTCTCACCTGGATGAGTTTCAGTTGCATGATTCCATGGAAAACAAAGATATTTTTCCTACAATGTATTTCTGTTTCTACATGTGGGTATATTGAAATGTAATAAATACAGCAACTGTACAAATGTATCCATATAGCATATTTTTCTTAACATAGCAATTTCATAGCTTTTTTTTTTTTTACATTTCACAATGACGGAGCAAATTCCTGAGGTGCGAAATTTTATAGATATATAGATGTCTGATTGAAGTGGGGACAAAGGCTGATATTCCTACAAATACCACATCACTTAACAACAGTCCCGAGTGAGTTCAGACTCCAGCCAAACACAGACTCAGGTTTTTGACCGGCTTGTCCAGTTCCCTTGTGTTCATGTCTTCATGTCTGACATGCTGTATCCTGGTCACTAGTGTCTGATAAAATGTGTAGCATTTCACTGCAGATGTCAAAAGTCCCCACAGAAGCTTTTTTTTTCTCCCTCCAAATCCTATTTTGAGTTCTTCATATGTTATTGAGCATTTTGCATTGATCTCTTATACCCCATAGAAAATACAGCAGGGCAGTACAAAGTGGACTCAGTTCGAAGCTCAGAAGCTAATCATCATCATCACAAGTTGAATCCTACCCATCAATAGTTTTGGATTTCTGTGCTAAATGAAATATAAGAGCCTCCCAGATATTCAGCCCTCAGTAATATGTCCAATATCTTTATTAAACGGGAAGAGAAGGCTGCATACAGACTACAGCAGGAGAAGTTTGGTGTTTTTCTTTTTCAGTGTGGTACTCTGAGTCTGCTGCATGAATTGAGACCAGTCGGAGCAGAAGAACTGACTCATCGTCAACGAATATCTCCACAGTTAGTCAGCAGTGAAGATAAGGAGACTTACATTTTCTTCAAAATGTTTCAGCATTTTCTCAAAAAAGAGATATGGAGACTCTCTATTGTTATGTATTGCAAGTAAAACATTCAAACTAAACTGCAATAAATGCCTTTTACTCACCATGTGGCCAAGCTGTTACACGAAAATATAGATTTAGGAGGAGGTAGTAAAGCTTTGGGTCCACCAGAGTGGGCAATGGCACTTTCCGGGAAAGGAAAGTAAACATGTTGGCTGCCAAACTGACAGCAATAAACTTCTAGAAAATTTCCAGGGAGGTAGCAAGCTCTTTGTTATCTGCAGATGTTCCTCTCTGCTCAAAATATGACGTAGCTATTGATGATGAAGTCTCCCCTCTCAGCATAGTGGACAGAGATCCTTAACCCATTCCTTCCATGATGTGAAAATTTTACATTTTCTTTGAGATTGTTCAGCTCAAATCAATGGCAGGTCTGCAACCAGTCCCTGCTTCTCTGCTCCTGGTTGAGTTCAGAGTGAGTGCTGCATGCTGAAGAGTAACAGGGGAAAAATAATTGCCGGCAAAAGAAATGGAAAATGTATTTGAGGGTAATAAAACAATCCCAATGAGGAAAACAATGATGTCCAGAAAAAACAAAACTCCATCTGTCAGTTTGCTTTAAGAGTTTTCAAGGAAGTGGATTTCTTTAAAAATAGAAATTGTTGTTCCAAAGGCTATAAAAGTCATATCTACACATGCATCAGGCCAAATGTGTTCACTGATGCTTCGTTGTGCACCAGCTGTCATTCCAGACATGACAATTTCACAACCTCTTGCATGGCAGATAACAGATGTTGCCTCCAATGAGCCAATGAAATGTTTATGATGTCAGTCTACATGGATTTGCCAAGAGCAATGAGGTTGAGAGGACACAAATACAATTCACAAACCATTTCATGACCAAGGTTGCTTTTCCATTACCTAAGTTGTCACTGCAGAGGAGTTACCTGGAAGTTTCCATTATTTGATATCTTTCCTAATCTTCTCCATTACAGCAGGTTGCGACAGTCTAGAAATATCACAATTCAACTTGTTTTATTTATTGTGATATCTGATACTTTTTTCCTTGTAAGAGTTGACCGACAGATTTGGCATTTTAATTACTAGGGAAAAAGAGTCATTATTTCATGTTGTCATTCCAGGGTATAGACCTATTTTTTTTTGGCTAGTTATCAATGCAAACACACAGGTGAACATCAATAAATGTTTTGCCTTTATAGATGTGACTGGGCATTCAGCCCATTACATGCTATTGGAAAAGGAAAATGTTTTAGGTAGACACACTTCCAGAATCTCATCTAAAACATTGTTCCTTTTTAAGACTACGTACACTATGTAGGACAAAACCCACAGTAATACTTTTACTCAGCAGTGGATCAAATGATTGGGAACTGCCAAAGAGTTCACACACCGTAACAACAGCTCCATGCACCGTTTTCCCGGCTTTCATCTCATTACCTTTATTTGACAGCTTGTAACTTTCCTCCCCTGGTTCAGTCTCATCATCATGACTTTCAAATTTTAAACAAGAACAACTTCAGACAGACAGAAGAGTTTGTCCAACATGTAGCTAGGAGACTGAATATCACATGACTCAGTATGAACACTCATGTTGCCCAAATCATAGTTTCCTATGTCTCCCAGATAAATTGTAGAAGGTACTATTACATCAAAAGTGGTGTTTTACTGCCCTCCACTGTCCAAAAAAAAAAAAAAAATAATCCAGTGAATGAAAGTTCAAGATGCAATGACTCTGTCTGGGAACATTAAACGGCACTAAACAATGTAAGAGGGGTTATACCATATGGCAGGAAAGTTTTTCAGTATACACACACACAGACTGTAGTCAACAGAAAAAGTTTCAATGATCATTAAGTCTTCCATTCACAGTGACAACCACATTTTGACCACCACTTTGAGCTGACGTGTATAAAGAAACACGAGTAACAACTATTGATGTTTGCAACGTTTGAACTGTCAGTCATTTCTTAAGACATTTCCTCCCCTTGTCATGTTGAAGTGACCCGAGCAGATGTGAGAAATTAAGATGAAAGCTGGCAGATTATTTATTCCACATCATGACACAGTTCTAAAACTCTCATTTGTGTCACAGGGCCAAATTGACTGTGAAATGAGTTCCTGACTTCAGAGACCAGTGTTTTTTATAGCCCATGTAATTACCCATGGTGCTTTTTTGACTATTTTTGTCCCCTCACCCCAGTTCCTTTTGAAGGCCAGAGACTATCATCCAGCCCACCTCAATTGAAGACAATAGGGATGCCCTCTCACTGAAATGTATCTTACTACCTTTAATGAGGCTCAAAAATTAAAAAGAATGGATGAACAGATTCATAGAAAGAAGAATATTGGGCTTTGAAGCAGACACTTAGTTGGAGTATCAAACCCAAAATAGACTAAAACAACCAGGTAAGATTTAGTACACTGGTTCCCTTTGGCTACTCCAGCTTCCAGTCCAAATACATGTTAGGTTATTTGTTTTTGATTGGTGTGTCTAAATTGCTCGAATGTGAGTCTGAGGCTGGTGGGCCGGGATCTCTATTTGACAGCCCTGTGACACACTGATGACCTAACCCTAAAGCCCCAAAAATGATTTTAAAGATAGTTTTCAGCTGGCAGTTCACTTCAGTTGCATTTTTAGGCTTCATTCATATTTTTATTTATAAAATTTTCATGGATTCATATGTCAATTATTCACTGATCCACTACGCTGAAATTAAAATTCAATTTGGAAAAAGTTAAAGAAACACTCCAAACTTTTGTCAGAAAATGTATTTTATCATTAAAAAAGTACCCCCTTCTGTGTAATACATTCCAAAGAAAAATTATAAATCTTATTTCCATCTTCAAAGACTAATGTCTGTAGTATGCTGATTGATACATTACTCAACAGGTATGATTGACAATCAGTCATTAATATCTCAAAGTTTTGTCCAGTGATTTAGCTGATAGAATGACATTGATAATTACATTAACCACATTTTCACTGAGGGGTTATTTGTTCCTCCGCCTTCATATTTAACATCAGCTTCACGAGAAGAGACTTTTCAGCGTTCACACATGATCCGAGCACTGATGCCTCTGCAAATTAAACAAACTCCTCCTGTTTTTAAAAAGTATGACACAGCTGAGAGACAAAGTTTGCTGCAGAACATGATACGCCACCTTGTGACTGCAACAGTGGTAATGCTAAAGAAGTGTTTTCATTGGAGATAAACGCATATGAGAGTACCTTTCACCGTTGTACTCCCTATAAACTACATATATCCTGCTGTCTTGGCTTTTTTCTTATTCTAGATAACATATAAACTCCTAGTCAAAGGCTGCCCTTCAAACATGATCATAACACATAAATCAGAATTTATATAGAAACACTCTCTAAATTTGACTCCACTGTCCTTTAACTGAGTAAATACCTTAACCCCCCCATAAAAAACAGATTTTTTTTCCTTCATCTGTTGACTTAACCATAAAAGACATAATTTCATTATATTTCTCAGTAATATCACAAAAAATAATTTAAAAAAGGCCTCAAATGAATATGAAGCATTATATATATATATATATATATATATATTTATATATATATATATATATTTTATACAAATACCTTCATACCTTAGGTCAGACTGTATAAAACCCACAAGTCTATTAAACACAACCGAATGCAACTTAAAATCACAAATCAGTTATATTCTTAATGTTATAACTCTCACACAACATGAATAAAGGCTTCAGCTTTCTCAGGTGCTTGGTTACACTCCCATGCCACTTTTCTCCACCGGTAGCAGTTTTTCTTTGGCCATGTCCTGAGATTCTTTAGGGGGGATCTTCTTCATTTCTTGACTCTTTACCCAGGTGTAGGCTGATGAGCCACCAAGAACCATCATGTTACTGGTCCACCACAGTGGGCTTTTAATGGAAGAGTTGTACACTACTGCAATAACTGTCTGTACACAGGCTTTAGCCGTCCCTGAGACATTGTGTGTGAGCGGACTGGTATACTTTATCTGGAGACCTGTGACGTAACCGATGGCGAAACCAAACACTCCTCCAAGTGTCATCATGCCCCAAAAGCTGAGGTCAGTGAGTCGACTGAAGCTGATGATGCGACCCCCTTCTCCAAACACCAGAATGAGTGGCAGGAAGAGCACGCAGGCATTTAAGTTGTTGTAGAAAGACAGCTTCCAAATGTTTCCATCCACTGAAGGCATCACCTTCTTGGTGTAGATGGCATTGAGAGAAACGCAAGCGCTAGCGAGTACACCAAAAAATACACCTGACCAGGAAAGGGACCCTGCGATGCCTTCCTGGTCTATACCAAGCCAGAATCCACCTGAGAAGCAAGGATACACACAGGATAGTAATAAGCTGTGTTGTTACAGTCATGCACATGAAACACTTACATTATGTGGATTTATAGACTTCTCAGGCAAGAGAAAAATTTTTTGTTCTCACTATTGTGATAATCTTGTGAGTTAAATGTTATAAGTTTGTGTCAGGCAAAAGCGAAGAAAAATCCCAGTTCACAAGTACTAATTATAGTCAAGACATCGGATGACTAAAACAAAATCCCTGTTCGCATTTATAACACAGCAATTAGGATTTAAGATGGAGGAGTTATTTGTTCTTCTGTCCTCTTATCAAATATCACCTCCAGGATAAGCAAACTGTTACCTGAAAGCTGACACCTGTGCACAGAAGCACATCACCCACAACCTGCAATTGCAAAGTTTGCGCTAGTGAAACATACTTAACATGAAATGGAACCCAACATTTGAAACTCTCACACATGACAAACAAACCAATGGCAACAGCTTGTTTGTCATAATTTGATAGTCAATGAACAATGGCATGTCTGTTTGATAAACCACTAAATAATATAACTGGGAGACAGTTCCTTTAAGTGAATAAACAAACATTTATATTTTATATTTTATAAAATAGTCAAAATTGGAATGCCATTAGAAGTGAATGATAATGTATTGTTTGTATCAGACCAATTTAGTGAATGTCCACAATATAAAATGAGAAAAAAAAATGGACAAGCAATATATGAACTATAGATTTTTCCTAAAACTAATATAGTACAATTTTCTTTTGATGGTGTTGACAGAAAGTTGGACGATCTATTTTAATTTTATTATCATCCCATCCATGCATGTAAAATCGGTGGGATAACACTGTCATGAGTTTGACTAACGATTCATTAATCAGTTTAGCTAAAACAAGGAATAAACCAAGGTACCGTACCCAGGATGACCCCGCAGCAGAGCAGGGCTTGGAAAGATGTGGTCTGTTTCAGGATCACATAAGACAGCAGCACGTTGAACACGGTGCTGAGCGAGCGGCCCACCGTGTAGAAGGCCACTCCGACAAACTTGAGGCACAGGTTGTTGAAGGTGATCATGCCGATGAAGACGACCGACAGAGGCAGCACCTCCCGGGAGGTCTTCTGGTCGAGTTTGACCGAGGGGAAGTCGATGATCCCCGGACACACTCTGGACAGCAGCTGCATGATCCAGCACAGCACCACCGACACAGCACACTGGAAGAAAGTGACGAAGAGCGGCGCGTCCAGGTCCCGGTTGTCCAGCAGGTAGTTGTTGAGGAAGACCATCGTTATCGAGATGAACCAGTACAGAGCGACCACCGCGGCTATCCGCACAGCCCGAAGCAGGAAGGTCTCCCCGTTGTCCTCCCTATCCGCCGCCGTCTTCTCCGAGCCGGCCAGGGCCATCCGCAAAATGGTGAACCGCTTCAGGGGCGTCCTGTTCATGGTTACAGAGGAAGAAGGACGGCCCGGGTGAACTAATGGAGCATTTAAATGTGCTACGATGTCGCTAGCACGGCCATGCTAACCATACGCTGCAGACGTGACTGCCACTTCCGCCAGCTGCTACAACAACAGAGAGGGGCTTCATGTCTGTTCTTTCACAATAAGATTGTGAAAGAACAGACCGTATTTCAAGATATGATTTCTTGGGGGGGAAGTCAGAATGATTGATGGAAAGATAATTAAGAAAAAAAAACAGTTATTTCACACAAAGGGTCAATTTCCTCCCCTGGAATGCTGTGCCCATAGGGGGCAATTTACAGGGCACTTGTACACTATTGTAACAATCACACACACAACATTGAAAATACACGTTTCCTGTGACAGCCTAAGTCTAAATTTGGAGACATTGACTGTTGAACAAATACTTTCATTTGCCTTCAAAAATTACAGATCGGGATTGCTAATGTGTGATGGAGGCGTGACAGTAAAATTCATATAGGGTTAGGGTCAAAATTGGATGATGTGAAACACTTAAAATTCTTGGATCCAGTCACTTTGCAGGCAAGAACAAGATCTGTTGTTGTTGTTGTTATGCTTCCAAACAAAAACCATGTTCGAACAGAGAGCTAAGTGTTTGTCTTTTGTGTGAGAAAACGGTGAAATTGACACGCCGCCAGTCGGTGTGTGGGTCAAAATAAGAGATTTTCTTAAACAATCAGAAACCCAGTCACGTAAAGTGCATTTATAAAACTGCAATTTGACTATTCACAATGGAGTTACTTGTTCTTTTATCATAATGTGAAATATCATCAACTGCAGGATGAGAGAGATGCTAAATGCCGAATGACGCCTGTGCAGTGAATAAGAAAACACACTAGTTGCCGCCTATGTTTACAAAGTTTTGTATTCACAATGATATAAAACTGATATTCGTAATTTAAATCAATTTTGGACTAAAAATGTTCATTAAAAATTTTTATCTTGAAGGCAAACGCATGGACGTGACTACTTCCTTACAGGAAGCAACAGTTTTGTTTTTTTATTTTTTATTTAAAGATATAGTGTCCATGGTCATTGAAACCGATTCACGCAGGTGTTTCGTCACATCACAGTTCACTTTGAGTTAAAGTTTATGTGCTATATTCGTCCTTTATCCAGTAACCAACCCTTTGGTTTTTAATGTTTGATCGCCAAACAAAAGCCTTATTATCTGTCGTTTTTCCTGGTTGGTCACAGGACGGCCTGGTAAAAAGGTTTTCATACCTTGAGTTGTCGGTTATTGCTCTACAGCCTCTCCAAGTTCAGCATGGAGGACGAGTCAATGAGGAAGTGTCTTTATGCTGTTTATGCCCCTCCCATCATACAATATCAAGGTGTGTTTTGTATAACTAGAATTTCCTGACACAGACCACACCATGCCACAGTTGTGTAGATTAAAACAAAAACAACAACAACAAAAAAGAAAAAGTAAGTTAGAATATTGGTGACCCAATATAAGACAATTTTGGTGTGTTAAATCTTGACTTGTCTGTCAGGAGGTATCAGAGGATCATCATAGTGGAAAAAGTCTTTGAGTTTAACCTGAAAAAAATCGGAAATTCTGAAAAAAAAAAACAAAAACAAAAACAAACAAACAAAAAAAAAAAACTACTCATCAACTGAAGAAAAGAAAAGAGTGACGTTACACCTTGCATCAAAATAATACTCAGTATAAACAGGAGATCCGGTATGAAAGAGACTACAAGAATGATGACAGGCAGCTTCTGAAGTTCAGCAGGAGTTACTGAGTAACTTGTTTGGAAAAATTTGGCTTTAAAAATGAAAACCAATGCTTCTAACTCTACTTTTTATGCTTTTTATTTGGCTCAGATGTTTTAGATATGACACCCGTTTATTAATAATATCAGGGTGTATACTTATGTACACACCTTTACAGTTAATGAGTTTGTAGAGTTAATGATACCTGCTCTATAAGTATGAAGCTTTTGGTTTTAAATAAACAATCCTCTACAATGGGATATGTCCTAATTAACTCAATGACATTGCCACCAATCAATTCCTCTCAAAAATTTGTGTATTGAAATTGTGACGATTATATGTATCATATTTTTAATACCACCATAATAAAGATAATAATTGCTATTTTCAAAAGTGATCTCTCAATGATATCACTAATTATACTGAATTTTGTACATTTTTGATACATCAATGCTGCAATATGGCCTCAAAACAGTAGGTGGCAGAAAATAATCATGAATGTCGATCGTGTGGCTGGCTGCTGGAATATTAAATCAGATAGACAATTGTACAAACAAATTATACTGTTCAGTCTTGATAAATACTATAGTTAGATTTATTTATTTCATAGCAAAATAAAGTAACATTTAGTATAAAATTGAGGACTAACATCCCAAAACATTTACGCCACTGGATTGGCTTTTTCACTTGCCTTAACTAGTCATTAGTACCATTCCTTTTTTTTCTTCATCCATGAAGTCTGGTATGTACAGTACAAACAAAACTCCACCTTTTTCCAAGAACACAGAGGCAGTATTTGTGCAGCCTGCCTCAGTTGGCACAATGCATCTATCAAGGAATGTCTGACCCCTCATTAGGTTCCCTTTTACTCAGGCTTTGAAAATGAAGAAATGCTGTTCTGGCGCTGGGTTTACTATTCATGAGACAGTTTGCCTCCCTGACCCCTGCCCGCTTGAAAGATTTCCACACTTTATTAGCTAGCACAAAAATTGCGAGAAGATGCTGCAGGTGGTACCTTAGATGATTGAAACTGTGAAGCGCTGTGTATTTTTATGCCTCTGCCCAACATTTCAGGACAGAATGGATACGGGAAAAAAAGGAAGTCAGCTGTTAGCTCAAAACCAGAGAAAACATGACTATGACAAGAGCTCCATTGGATGAAATATAACAAAATATAACAGAAAATTTCTTTTGATGCTCTGCACTGTACTCTGTAAGTAGTCACTTAACATAAACAGCTTGAAAATATGCTTCCTTTTCCTTCACTTTTTTTTCTTAAGGAATAGTGGGTACTAGTTTAAAGTCTTTGGAAAATTTGAAGGAAATATTACATTGGCACAGCTGCTCACAATCTTCTACTGGTTATCACAGGGGCTGCTGGAGCCAATCTCAGCTCACATTGAGTGAGGGTGGGGTACTCCCTGGACAGGTCACCAGTCCATCACAGAGCCAACACACAGAGACAGACAGAGACCAACAACCACTCACACTCAGACCTACAGACAATTTAGAATCACCAATTAACCTAAACATGTATGTACCTGGAGGAAACCCACGCAAGCACGGGGAGAACATGCAATTCCACAGCAAAAAGCCCCAGTCCGGAACCAAACCTGTCACGTTCCTGTTGTGGGGCAACAGCCGCCGCGCTGCACCCCACGGAGGTGCTGGAGCCAATCCCAGCTGACGGCACAGCTTTTATTACATGCAAAGATGTAAGGGATATTATACAACAAGGCTTTCATAATGATGAAGCTTTCTATGAAGCTTTTCCCACAGTATTCCTCATACCCTCCAGATGGCACCTTTTATGTTTTACCTCAGTAAGCCTCTAGTTAATTCTTCCAAGTAAAGAGCACTGATTGTGAAACACTAATCAGTGATCTGATCTAAGATTTAAAGAGATACAGGTATTTTTTTGTGTTACATTCAATCAATGCTGCAGATATTTTTTCATCACAGAAACAAAGGGCACATTTATATTCCTTATTTATACAATGCAATTAGAATAAATAAATCAATCAAAAGCTATTGCTATTGAACAAGTAAAACACCCATATGCATACCAAATACTACATGTAAACACCAAGGGTATGATTCACTCACTTCTCTCTTGAACCCTCTGTTAAATGTCAAGAGCCTTTTCAAAAAAAAAATTGTAAAGCATGATAGCCACTTGATAATTCAATTGGCAAAAAAGGGCCCACCAAAATGCCTCTTCATTCAATTTTGCTTTAGTCTGGACATTTAATATCCAGTCCAATACCCCACAGAAGGCCAATGCAGCCGATGCTGGAATATGCCTGGAACACATGAAGAGAACAGCAACAAGTAGACACACTCACTCATCTTCTACCGCTTATCTGTTTCTGGGTAAAGGGGGTGATGGCGGCAGTGAGCAGTCCCAACTCACATTGGGCAAGGTACACCCTGGACAGGTCGCCAGTCCATCGCAGGGCCAACACACAGAGACAGACAGAGACAAACAACCACTCACACACAGACCTACGGACAATTTAGAGTCACCAGTTAACCCAAACATGATGTCTTTGGACGGAGGGAAGAAACCGGAGTATCTGGAGGAAACCCACGCAGGCACGGGGAGAACGTGCAAACTCGGCACACAAAGGCCCCAGGCCTGGGAACCGAACCCACGACCTTCTTGTTGTGGGGCAACAGCGCTAAGAACTATGCTGCCGCAAACAGGCATAAGTCAATGAAAAATAAAAGAGAAACAAAAAACAAACATTGGGATAGTACAATAAAACTATTTATATTTGACACAAACACACAGTTTCATAGCAACTTGCCACTTTCTACACCAACTACAAACTAATGACTGGCATTTTCTACTCAAAGCTTAAACATGCAATTTTTAATGAAAGAAGAAATAATTAAACAATTGCAACAAACTTAACTCTGCATGGGATCTACGAACAGCATTCTTCATTCTGGCTAGATTGAGAGCTTTTACAATATACTGGATGTGTCTGCATTGCTACAAGGGAGTTGGAGCTAACAACTCTGCTGAAATTACTGTGGGGCAGTGAAAGGACCAAGCATCAGAAAAGATGCTGTATGTTTGACCACTGACCTGATTGAGACAGAGCAAGTTTTTCTGCATTTGTTAATCCACTGAGGGAGATGAATGAGAAATGCAACCAGGCAAGCTCAATCACAGTAGCAGGGGTCTGCATTGTTGTAATACATAATTATAATTTCAGGGAGGTGCAAGTCAGCCTATGTTGTTGATTCACTGCACATGCATACATCAGGGATTACTTAGCAGTCACCGCCAAAATGGTGACGAGCACAGCGAGAATCTTGTTTCATTCCCATGTCATCTGACCAAATGGCCAAAGATAATTAACTATATTTAATTAACTGAGAGAAAAAGTTTGAAGGAAAAGTTTATCTTGATTATTTTGTCTCTCACATGGTGCATAACTGCTGTCCAAGTTTTTGAAGCTAAAATTGCTAAAGGTCCTGACAATGAAAACTCTTGGGAATCTGTCAGAAATTACGCTTGACAATCATAGAGCATATGTGCACCAAATAATTTTGAGTCAGCATTGGCCAAAAGAAAAAGTCAGATACTTCACAGAGAAATCGTTTTACTCACTCACACACTCACTGAGTTAAAAAAAAAAAAAAAGCAGCTCTTTCCCAGACATCTTTTCAGTAGAATCACAAGCTATTATTATTGACATCACAATGATTAAATGAGGCTGTTGTGACCAGAGTTTCTGTAAACCTGCATAGCTAACAGAAAGCCACTTCTATGTTGCTCTTTACATCATTGGTCATCACAATGAAACCCGCAAGTTAGGTGAGTAGGTACTGGGCCAGTGAGGGGGAGCTGTGTGGTACCTTCCATAGGGCATCTTCATTTCAAACACATATAATCCTCCCTTGTGGACTGGAGTCGGTTTCCCAGCTGTTCTGCTTTTACCACTTTGATCTCCTTTGTAATGTCTTAAACTCTGAATGGACTCAATTGCATGACTCAGGAGACGGGGATATGCTCAGAGTCGTTTATTAGCAGGGTTCGGTACACAGGAAGACAGTCCAATAAGGCAAGAGCACAAGAACAAACAACAAAGGTAGAGTCCCGTAATCCAAAAAGGGGTCGGTACACAGCTAGGCGAAACAGGTAGCAGAAGCACAGAGGTGGCAGGCCAAAGGTAAATCCAGAAACAGGGAAAATGGGTCAGTCCACGGGAACGCAGAGAAACACCAGGGACGCTGGATTGCTTCACAAAAAGTACAAAGGCAATCTGGCACAGAGGACTGGGAACACAGGGAATATATACACATGAGGGAGGGGTTAACAAAACACAGGTGTAACACATTAGGGAAAATAAGGAGGTAGTAAAATACACGCAAAACACATGAAGGATGAGACAGGACAGGAAGTAGAACAAAATAAAACAGGAAGTAGGACAAGCCAACACTAGGTGATGGGATTAGACATGACATCCTTGGGGTTTTCTCACTATGTAAAGACAAGAAAGAGCACGGGTCCTACCTAAAAATATGTTCCTTATGTCTGGCCTGCGTTTAGCCCATGGGTTGAAAAGGGATTTTCTAATGCTGTTGAGGGATTATCCTACAGCACTGAACCCGAATGACCAGCAGGGGCTGAACCTCACTGAACATTTTTTTAGTCAAGCACATAAAGTTAGTTTTTTCATCTTTTTTAATTTCACAGTTTCAATTTCTTTTCTCCAGTTCCAGTAAAAAAATACATATTTTAGTTTCACTGTTTGCGATGCCTGAGAGAGTAAATGACTGAATTACCTTTTTCTTATGCTTTAGTTTTTCCACCTCCAGTTTCATTTTTTTGATCTTTAACTATTTATACTTTATATCAAGCTCCAATTTTTCCTTGTAAAGTGCTCTCACTGTGTAAGCACCCACCTGAAACAAATAAAATACATAGTGCAGTAGCTTTAGCATAATAAGTACGAGCTCTTTGTATGGTTCACTTTAAAATAATGCTAATGTCACACTGACTATCGTGATGAATAAAGTTATTTACATCTTGTGACTGTCTCCTTTTTTTCCCGCAGCATACGATCAGCAGCAACAGATTGTATGTAAATGTATGTGATAGGTTGAATTTACTGTTACTTTTCTGGAGGACATTTTGTGAGTGGGGGCAGCAGGGTCACTGTTGAGGTCTCACTATCCACTGTGCAGAAGATACATCTTACTTTCACAGTAAATGGATATTTGTGTTTCTGCAGCCCAGTGTTTTATCACTGGCTCACCGACATTCCATGTACAAATGTGGTGCTTTGTGAGCTGCCACCTCCACCAGGGTCTGAGGTGACCCCCTCTACATCCTCCATCAAGTGGGATTATTTTAAAGGAGAAGCTCTTCTGCAGGAGTGTAATCCTGAGTAGAACCCCCCCCCCCCCCCCCCCGCTTTTTCATGTCACACTTTTTCCTGTGGGCTGCAAACAATATCAAATCATTACCATTGTGATCGTCCTAAAACAAAAATTCAGTGTAAAATAAGTACAGCTTTATAAATGTTGGTTATTGTCCACAACAGGGACACATACAGCCTACAAGATATTATAGGAGAACTACTGACCACTTTGAACTATGTTCTTATATTTGTTTTTCATTTGCTCCCACATCCTTTTTGCTCCATCGGGGTTGCCATTGAAATAAAATGTCAAAATTGTCAAATAAGCAATAAAAAAAAAAAAATAAGAAACATAAATTGATGGGGAACACACATTAATGTTGCTAATGTGGTGGAGAATTAATATTAGAATCCCTGTAATTTACACATTGACCTAGTCGCCTATTTTTTCCCAGCATTCTTTGTTGGTACTTGCTGCTGCAGCTGTGTTACTCTTTGCTTGAATAATGGATTTGTACTCCTGATATTTTCGGTATATCACACTTTGCTCCTCCATCATGAAATACGCTGCTCTTTCCATCTCTTCCAGGGTCTTATTGGTCAGATACAGCAAACCCTGCCCCTTTTATGTGACCATGCACTGATCTAGATGGGAAAGCGTCTGGGTTCAATTAGCCAGTTGATAACTGGCTCTGTGACACCGCTTATCCGGATTGTGGATGTCTGGGTAAGTGAAGCCAGGTAAAGAAAAGAGATCCTGAACATGTTAATCCAGCTTCGTGATACAGGCCCCTGGTCCATGTTTTATCTCTGAAAACAAAGAAAGAGTCAGATTTGACAGCCACAAATCTCAGGATTTCGTAAAGAAGGTTTTTATTTTTCATGAACCTATTTTTTTTTCTTACTGATTCCAGACACATTTTTATTTCACTAAACCCATTTTTTAACACTGTGCATTTCCTACATTTAAGTTATGATTGACAAGCTTAAAATTTATCAACATGAATATTGAGTCAAATGCTCTTTCTAACTTTGAGGTTTATTAGCTTATTCATTTCCATAATTTATTCAATTTTTTACTTTTTATTTGTGTTTTCAGCTTCCTCTGTTTAGTATTCTATTATTGTGTTGTCATCACATCATCTTTGAATTTTTTCTCCCAATTTCTGTGTTTCCTCAATACAAATTTATGAGCTTCAAGCCAGCAGTTCTTCAGTCCTAGTAGTTATTGGTTTCTTTTTATATTTTTTATTTAAAACTTGATTATTTATTGCTCTGTGTAGATGGCGGCAGTGGTGGTGTGCCTAACTTTATGCTATGAGAGATAAAACAGCAGACTATCAGCACTTTTACAAAAATTTGTCCATGCGCTTTGAAAGTAGCCCTTCAACATATTTATCCTTCATCTACAAACTGAAATGTCCCACTCCCAATGCCAATAGTAATAATTCTCAATCATGGCACATAAAACATCCCAACCTTGTATGACTTTCAGAGTGAAGAAGGGACGGAGGCCATCCGAAGAACTGAGACGATAAAACATGAATGACCTATCCTCTCAGAATGAAAGAGCACAGTACAGCTAATAGGAATTACTTTAACTATTTAATATAGCCTGACCACCATTTTTGGCTACATGAAACATTGCTGTAGTGTATATGCAGATTGCCTATTTGTCACTGTCAGACTGATATGTTTGGCTTTGTTCCACGGCTGCCAGACTCCAAACCGCTGCCATTAGAAACCACGACAAGTTTGATGTGTCACGCTTCTGTGAGGCGCGACAGTTATAGTGAAGAGCAGTGTGGTGACACAAGTGCTGCCATTTTGTTCAGTAAAGCTTTTTACTACTTCTACTCTCTCCCCTATACATCCTGATCACGTTACTGTCCCAGGGTGCTGCCTGCAACAGAGTAACACCTCAGATAGCTGAGCAGTCAAAACACACACTCAGACATCACAAACCCAAAATACAGTGGAAGTGGGCTGAAGCCATGAGGAGGGAGCATGACAGTTCCACACATACAGGCTTTGGCTAGCTTTTTCGCAGGACCAAACTGTTATTACACAATGAACTTGAACCTCTGCATTAGTAGACATCACAATCAGTGGCATTACCATGCCACACTTAAGCTTTGTGTCTTACACCTGTATTGTACACATTGCGCATATTTTTTTTTAACTCCATCCCTTGACTATATTTTCCCACTTATCATCTGCAGCTTCACGAGAGTCTATGGCCTATTCCAGCTCAGACCAGGAGAGAGGGTAGTAGACGGACAAGGAGAAAACTCCACACTAACATCAATCGGAATCAAATTAGCTGTAAGGTGACAGCGCTTACTAAATTCAGAGCTATCAAAAAATCTAATGTGCCAAAATGTGTGATACTGGTATGAAATGTCCTGCAAGCTTTTGAAAGTCTGCACAGTTGAGTCTACATGTACCCTGCAACACAATGTGGGATCTTTAAATGGCACACAACATCTGTCAGATGTGGTTTGATGTGGACTGAAGATATGTCGATCGTAACAAAGTCTGTATCCATCAGAAGCAAATGTATATTCATGTTAGTGACAACTAGGCAGGAAGAAACAGTTTTCTTTTCTTGAAACGTCATTATAGGCTCACAATGTAACAGAAAAAACAACAATGGGTTGTTTTTAATTTACTTGACACATTTCCGCTTCAACCACTGAGCGACAACATGACATCTTCCTTAAAAGTAAAGCCAAACCATCTGGATCATCTCTCCATACGTCTCAGTGGAAAAAAATTTAAGTTCCAAATAATTTTTCCCAAAGATAGTCTCAGTCAATTTAATTTGTTCTTAGGATTTGGTTGTAATTAGTTATGTAATGTCATAAGACAGGAGCATAAAGTCATGAAAAGCAGCTTCAGATTCAGATTCTGGCTGCATTTTTGTACAGTGGAAGTAATTTGAGATGTGTCATTCATCTATATACACAGTCATTGGGCTTGGTTGATCATTTCCAGAAAATTCAGGTAAACCTAAATTGAATTAAACTAGTATATCCCTGGGACCTGAACACAGGACATTATCTTCACACGAGCGCACTACAAAGGTCAACAGCATTCTACCTCACAGAGTGAGTCACTGGCTACAACACTACTAATGAAGCTAAAGTGGTTGTGTACTGCACATTTGTGTTTCCACTCCCCTGCACTACTGCCTGCGGGCTTGGTTAATTATCTCCTTTGCTTAAAATTGGTCTCACACTAGCCTTGAATGTGCTGTTTGTTGGGTGAATGAGTGGTTTGTGCTTGATCAATAATAGAACTCCTGTGTAGCAGTAAAAAAAATGTACACCTTCTTACTGCATGCGTCTGATTTTGCGGTTTCAATCCACCCTTTATTATTTTATTTCGTATCTTATCTGTTGTGCTTTCGTTTTATTTTTCCTTCTTTTCCATTTCCGTCCTCTTCAAACCAAAGAAAAAGGCCCAATGATGTTATCCACTGCATAAAACACAATAATGTCAAAGTAGTTGCTTAATGTATATATGACGATGTTTTCCTTTGGTATTTTTTTTTCTTTTGAAGAACTGAAGGGCATCATCTGTGATCTCTTCAGCTGTTTGTGGTCTGCGGTAAAGTCCAATATTAGGAGGTTGGTGATTATTAGTGCTGACCCTTAAAATAACATCCATGACCCATGAGGAGAGCATGAGTGTTGGGTCTAAAGCAAGCCATTAATGTTTAAAGTTTGGCTGCAGCAATATTGTAGTTAATACGCAACCATACAACATTGTTGTGTTGTGTAAAACTCTGCATATGTGGTCCAGCAAAAAAGACAGACCTCATACACACAAATACATAAATGTAATGCTACTTGAAAATCCAAACAACTGAGTCCAAACACTTTTTGTAGTTGTCAAGGCATCACAACATATCATAAAAAAACCGGCTTGGAACCAGAGAAACCAACAAAAACTGTTTCTTACTGAATTGACTGTGTGCAATGTCAAACAGTAACTGGTATGCCCAGTCTAGGGGCTCTGAAAAATAACATGAATGACAAACTGTCAAAGTGAAAATATAAGCAGGCTTATTTGCAATAAAAAATATATATATAAACAGAGCTGTTTTGACTTCAGGGTGGGCCAAGGCCCAAAATAACAAACAAAACAATTCTAATTGGAAAGAAATAAAATCTAACCTAGAAGAGAAACCAAACAGCAAACTCTTACCTGCCTATTTTATCAAAACAGGAGATTAAAAAAACTGGCAGCCCACCCTTACTGCTGCTCTAATAGAAACCAACAAAACTCAGGATCTTAACAAGTAACAAAGGTGTGGCCGACTGGGTGGTAAGGAGGATGAAGAAAGTATGCTGCCCCCCAGAATGCTTATGTAGACTTCTCCCCAGCAATCAAGCAATCATCCACCGGGAGCTGAACAGCGTCCACCAATCAGGAGATGGCTACAGCACACCTCTATTTACATAAACAAACATAGAACAGAACACACACACCCCCATACAATTCAAAATACGACGGCAGTTGTAACAGTAACAAACAATATCTCACCTACAGAATAAAATTTTTTTCTATCAAATGGAGTGGACAAAATGTTGGGTGTACTTGCAAGTAAAATTCTCGCACAAAATCAGGGCTTACAGTATCCCTGCAGTATTGTCACTGTTAAGAACTTGTACTGA
Source organism: Remorina albescens (assembly GCA_034769265.1). Lineage (NCBI taxonomy): Eukaryota > Metazoa > Chordata > Actinopteri > Carangiformes > Echeneidae > Remorina > Remorina albescens. Next base: position 14,869,224 of record CM068479.1, read on the forward strand.
CACATCTTGCATCCTTTATGTCTGCAGAAATGACAGAGTGATGTGTTATTTCATACTATATATTGAAGTGTACCAGCAGTGACCCAGCAAGGCTCTCAAGGGTGTTACCAGGAGACATCTTGAGGTTATACTTCCATGTGTACCAGCAGAGATCTCAATTAATGATGTATTTAAGGGTGTACTAGCAAGGATATTTAAGTGTTGAATTCTTTGTGTATTAAGTGCTGCAGTAAAGTGCCATTATCTTCTGAAGAATTGGTGGAATATCCTGTACATTACTTGATCCAGATCAGAACATGAAAAGCAAAAGCATCTAGGGTTGCCTTGGTCTGTTTTCCTGGACCTTGGTGGCCACAAATTGCCTGTGCCTGAGTGATAATTGGTCGCTAGTGAAGGAAAGGACAAAAAGCATCCTCTAGGTCTATAAAATGAAACGTATATGGAAGTGCATAAAAAGACTGAGGCTAGCTCTAAAGCAGTGAATCCTCTTAGACATGTTTACAGTAAATTCACAAAAATGGTTTTGGTCTCTGTAGCTAAATAAACAACTGGTGATTTTTTATATAGTTCAACTGTTTAAGTTTGATTAAGGCTTAAAGTTATACATAATTTAGGCTGTGGCTGGTTTGAGTATTGATTCTTTGAGTATCAGCTGGGTGAGGGCACAAAGAGCTGTAGGAATTTATTGGTTATTTCTTTGTCTAAGAAAAATTCAATCTGAATAGAATCTGAATAGAAAAGAAAATGTTAAATATGTTGACACACAACATAAGTAAGTAGGCCACAGGTTTCAGTAAGACACAGCAGAATGTGAAAAAAGGGGGAAATAAAAGAGAGAGAAAAGGTTACTACTCAAGGATTTTGGATGATTCATATCTTAAATTTATAAATCTCAATGTGCTTTTGTGTTGGCAGTCATTTAGGTGCTGTTCGTCAGAAGTTTAAAGGCTGCTTAGTTCCAGTTGTAGCTTTAAATACTTTGTCAACTTTTAACTTTTCCTTGCTTACATCAACCCATTCCTCAAAATCAGTCACCAGGGAAAAAAACATCACTGTGGAAAGACAAATGATTAAATAAGTGGAACAAGCATGTGTGTGTGTGTGTGCACTCATATTAACTGTGTGCATGTGTGTTGTTTAGATTGATGGGGCAGTGGGGGCAGGTTGGGAAAACGAAGCAGAATCCTCTATTCTCCCATGGCCCAGGCAGCGTTTCTGCTGACATAGTGAAATATTGATGTGGAATAAATTCTCATCTAATTAGAGTGGCTGAATTAATCAGGAAGCGTTTAATTAGCCGAGTTTTCTTTTCAGTCAAAGGGAGGTTTTGATCTGAGCCATATGGTGGCTCCCTCTGATGTGCCAAAGTTCACGGGCTTTTAAATATGAACTTTTGTTAAAAGCCAATGAAAATGTGCTTCTAAGGGACAGGGGGTAAGCTATGTAATCGGCGATAAGGAATACTTAGGTTGAATAAACAATGTTTTACATGTCATGTTGCAGTACAAAGACAACTGCCGTGATGATCTATGTTAGGAATGATCAGTTCAATCTTCAGTTTTTAGTATTAGGAATATTTTACATCTCTACTTGTGTATTTGGTTCTGAAAATGTTGATTGTAGCCTAAAACTAAACTAAACTAAAACGACAGACTGGCATTTTCATTTTGTTGTCCCTGTCCCCACTTCACTCCTTTCTCCTTTTCACAGAGCTTTTAAGGCACACTGAAAGGATTATCTGTAATTTCTAACTAAAGGTAATATTAAAAGAGTCCTCCAGGTTGCTCGGGTTCAAGAGTACTTCTACAAAACAACTCTTGTGATTTCCAAAAAACGATTACTAATGCCCAGAAGAGGAGTTACATGTTTTTTTGCTGTGTTGAACATGTCAACTGCGTAGTTCATTTTTTTCCCCCCATCTAGCGACGCAATATCATGGAGTACATTAACTGATGGCTGCATGACTCAAAGGCAGTCTCTAGAGATTGAAAACACAGTTTTTTTTTCACAACAAACAGAAAAAGAATCAATTTTAATCGATAATCAGGGGTAATTTCACCAGCAAAATCAGTGATAACCATGGTTATACGAAATTACTGACAGACGAGAAAGCCTGCTAGAGTTTTTTATAATTTTTTATAGTTGGATAGGACATGATTAAAACACTTGTGCACAATTTTCAAACCACGATTCAGCAAAATGAAAAGTAAAGAAAAGGCAGAATCTGATTTTAGATGACATGAGATTGAATTTTCCCTCCCCTTTACACTGTTCAGGGGTCTCCACTTCAAGTCAGCTCTGTGACTTGCACGTTTGATTCGGCTACAGATTTACACAGGATGCTGTTCCTGTTGCAGCCCTCCCCTTTTATCTGGGCTTGGGACTAGAACAAACACTGCTTGTGGCTGGGGTCTGAACCTAACCACAAGCAATGGCATGTGCTCTACCACTGAGCTACATCCCCAGTGTGAATGAATCTGTGAAATACATCACTGCACTAATACAATGATGTATTTTACTGTGTTTACTGTATTTTACTGTATTCATTTATCTGTTGAGCTATCAATAATTACATCATTTAGCTTTTTGCAGTTCACTATAGTTTTGCTTCAGTGGTTAAATAGATGAATGATATCTGTCGAGAGGGGAGCATGAAAACTCTTATTGTATATTTTATCGCTCTTCCCTGCTTTTTATGCCAAATGAACAACAGGAAAAAGGTCAGCCTGGACAGCTTGAGAAGCCCAGCAGGTGAGGTGGATGAAACCAAGCTCACACAGCGTTGGATTCTCCTGATTTGCCTCAGTGTTATGCATCTTACCACACAATCCCACAGACTTTGCTTAAGACGATGCCACAAACCAAAAAATAGGTCCTCTGTGTTGTGAGAGAGCTGTACTGTGTATTATTAAACATGAAAGGTCTAAAAATTCATAAAACAAAGAATAATAAATAGAGGCTCACTGACAGCACAGCTTCAAGGTCTCTTCATACAATCATGATCTCCAGACAAGTTTCTGGTTTTCAACTCCTGTTTTGTGCTTTTTAAGTGATAGAGGAGTCGCAGCTGCTAATAATCATTCATGCGTTAAGAAACTGACATGTCTGTTGTAATTAAAATTGAGACTAGATTGTTTTCTATTTCTTAAGATAAATTGCAATTCTAGCTATATTTTTCCACCAACCCAAACCTTTAGCTAATATCTGCATATCAAGCAAACATTCATGTTTTGTTTGTTTGTTTCTTTCCCAGCGTCGTACAATCAAATCATCTGGTCCTTGGTATCAGTAAATTGAAGGAATTAGACAGAATTAGATGCATTCACCTACTATTGAACACTTGCTTTTTTGACAACAGAGTGCTTTCATTTAAATTTGTTAAAATAAGATGTTTTGGTAATTTGGCAGTATGATGAAGACTCAAAAACTTAAATATCCTTTCATGGCACTCCACAGCGGGCAGGTGCATCTATTTCAAATTGAATTTAGGGTGCATCATTCAGAAGGGCACACACTTGTGTGTACACAAGACTGTAAACAGTACATGTGAGGACATAAATCAAACCATGGAGTCCAAGGGCTTCTAAAAGTTGTGGAGGGGTTAAATCAGGGTGCGGGCATAAAACCATTTCTCAAGCTTTGTGTATTCTCAGTGGGAAAGTGGCTTCAGTAATTTTTCCATCTGACCAAAACTGAGTAAGCAGACGCGAAAAGCCTTGGTCAGAGAGGTTACCAAGAGCCTAGCGATCCATCACACACGCCTTCGAGACCTTAGCAGAGACCAGAGTGCCAGCCGGAAGGATGAACAACACTTCATCAAGACACCTTTATGGTTTTAAGGAAAACACACTCCAGCTCGCACATAACCTGAGACAAGCACACTACAGGGACCTGAATCTCATACCCAAGACAGCACTGGGAGTGGCTTCAGGCAAGTCTCAGGCTCAGTCAAATCATGGAATTAAACCACAAGGAGAATTTGTACAGACCTCAAGATGGCTCTACACAGACTTCCCACCCAGTTTGACTGAGCCTGAGAGGATCCATCAAGAGGAATGGGATAAACTGTCCAAATCTAGCTGTGCAAGGCTTGTTGAGATTTACCCAAGCAGAGCTGTAATTGTTGCCAAACAGGCCTCTGCAAAGTACTGAGTTGAGAATTTGAATGCTTTCATAATATGGGAGTTTGAAATATGTTCATTTGTTTTTAATGCATTTGTAAAACATGTTTATAAATGTACATTTTTCTTGGCCATTAAAGGTCATTGAGTGCACAATTTATGGGCAAAAATTTCAATTGAATTCATCAAAAATTTAAATGAAATCTTCACAAAGTATGCAGGGATTGAAGAGGTCTGTATTTCACAGACACATGCTCATTTAAATTCTCAATTTTAACACTTTACAGCATCCACACAGCCTCTTAGCTTCCTGCAGGTGACCTCTGATTTCACTGCAGGTAGAACATTTCCCCTGCAGAGATTAAGTCATCTGCAATGTTGCTGTTATCACAAGGGCATCAACCATACATATCAGAGCTATAAAGTGGATGCATATGCTGTGACCCGTTTGGATAACATGCTGAGAGAGGAGAACTATCACAGCAGCACAGCTTGCACGGCAAACATCACAGTGTTTGTTTGTCTATGGGATCTGCCTGTTTGCAGTGCCGGGTCATGATTTCAGAAGCTCAGAAATGAAAGTGGATGAACATTTCTGAAGTTTCTCTGGCTGTGTGTAATTTCAGTTCAAAATTGCTGCAGTTCTTCATGTTGATTAAAAATGATTCTTGGGTCTTACATTAAATTTAGCCTGAAGGGTGATTGAATATTGACTCCAACAGCTAACATTTACCAATTGATTATGTTTGTTTCCTGTTTTCTATTTGGGAAGTAGATGATTACAGAGCCTGGTGGGTTCTTTTCCCCCTCTAAATATTCACAAGCCTGCAGCCGAGTCAAGATTCATTTAAATCATGTAAATTGGAAAGGTGCACAAATATTTGCTGGACAATAATTTATTGTTAGCAGGTTGCAGACCTCAGGTGAGCCTTTACTTGTGAGTTGCTTGGCAACTCCAAGGTCTAGGTTTAAAACCAAAGTAGACACTGCCTTAGCTGTCAGTGCCCCTCAACCTGCCAGAGGAGATCAGAATCACAAAGGTGATGTCACTTCTGAAGACACCGCCCCCTCTTTTTTAACTGAAAAAAACTTTTGTGGTGTGATGTCTTTGTACTTTTATTTATTTAGAATTTTCGATGTCTTATACTTGAGTTATTTTAATCACTTTGTTACCTGTATTGAAAAGCACTATGGAAATAAAGTGTTACTATTATTATTACTGTAACTTGCATCTTTGTTCAGGATTACAGTAGACAATCTACTTCAAGAGAGATCAGAAGCTACAACAGTGTTTCCCAGCATTACATGGGAGTTGCTAGAGTAGGAATTTGAATACTAAGAGCAGCTTTGAAATCCTACATCAAAATAAGAGTTTGAAGAATAGACCGTGACACCTAAACAATGCAACCGTTCTATCCGAGGGTGATGTGAACAGTCCGTGCCTTTCAGCATCAACCCAAGCACAAAGATGTGCACTAGATAAATCCTCCATGCCACTCAACTACCTGTCCCAGACAAAATAGCCAGTTTACTCTGCTCTTTGTTATCATGGATAAGCACAGAGAGCAGAGAGGTGCTGGGCCAAGTGAATTGCCAGGGATCTCTTTTGTTGCCTCGTGAAATGTGACACTAATGACTGAGCAGGGAAGGCAATATCACCAGCCAGTCTTTCATCCTGTTTTTCACGATACTTCACCATTCAGGTTGTGTCACAGAGAGGAGATTAGCAGACACATCTCTCATCTCATCGTTTTGTCCGACTAAAGTCATTGGATTCTCCGTTGTTTCAAATGTGTGAAGAAGCAGGAAATCGAGAGATCTAAGGGTGTGAAGTCTCAGCCTTTCAAGCTCTCAGATCAATATACAAATTGAGTCATATATAGATTTTATGTTTAGGAAATGACCAATTTTTTAAAAAGTAGTTACATAGCAAATATATTTCTGTGGCATGATTACTCATCTGATCCAACACAAATACATTTGCTGTGCCTAAGCTGTGAAAATCCATCCGCTTATCTTGTTTCCTCAAATCTGAGTCACGCTGTCCCATTTATAATTAACACCAGACAACTGTGTATCACTCCGACCCAGGGGGGACTTAATTTGGTGCCATTGGTATATATAATTGATCAAAAACAGTATCAGCACCTCACAGCTGTGTAGTGGTCATTTTATGGTATGAGGCAGTAAGTGACGGCTTTACTGTCGTTTTAAAGTATGGGCAGAAGATGTCTTTTTCTTTCTTTATTCTTGTTTCAACTCAAACTCATCTCTTACACTTAATTCTAATGATGGGAAAAGCAGCCCAGAAATCCAGGAATCAATCCAGGAGCTGATACTTGGGTAAGTAACTTGACTAAGGAGGTTCTGTCCTGGACACACAAAAGAGAAATGGTGAGCAGCGATGTAATCAAACAGGGTCAGTGAAGGGCCGTATGTTTCTGGAACAGAATGGACTCTGTCACAGTTTTACTAATGGACTCTTGACTAGGAGTGGAGGCACGGGGGGTTGCTGAAACTAGAGCCAGCAGCAGCAGCAGCAGCTCTGTGAACATTTTCTATAATTATAAATCTACAATCTACAATTTGGTCAGATATCTTTGCCTATGTCAGAATCCTGTATGTCAGGCGAAGGGTGATATCACTCACAATAGTGAACACAATAATGTTTTTGCACTCAATTTGACTGGAGCAAGTGTTTCAGTCCTTCAGAACATTGTCTGGTAAATGCACATGGGAACTTGTGGGACTTGCAGCACACCACGTCCAAATAAAATGAAGTGACGCTGGAGACTTCATGAGATGTTGAATAACACTGTCACTGTTTTCCAAAGACAAAATGAACCTAAATGGCAGAGCAACAACCAGGAAAATATGCAAAAACATGGGTGACTGTGACAAAACTTGATTAATATAAATGCAAATTTCCTTCTCTGATAATTTTTTTTCTGACACTTAATTTGTAATATTGTTAATCTAACTTGTTTTGTAATCACTAGTTGTTGAAGTAGAATAACCTAAATTAGTCAGAATATCATTTATAGTATTTATAATTCATAATAAACCATGAAACCATAATAATATGTTACAAAAATACTAAAAGCTCCTGTCAGCTTGCCCTAACACGTGATCATCATTTGATAAGAACTTTGCCTGTTTACAAGACAACTGTATACACAACTGGAGCAACTCTACAAATCCCAGGCAGTTGGAGGCATAGCGTCATTCAGTCAAAATCGAAGATTGAAGAGACAAGCCAGGGCCAGGATAACAAGTAGGGATGACAAGAGTTAATATTGGTGTTTTTTTCTCCCACTGGAGATAGAGCTTAGTGAGCAAAGAACTCATAATGTTTCTTCTATACTGGTAAGTAAACAGATTTTACTACTAACTTTATATCCAAGTCAGAAGATGTTCTGACTTGGATATAAAGTAACTGAGAACATCCAAGGATGATTTGAATGCAGCAACATATCGGTTGGTCATTGTAGAAAGGACTTTGAGTGCATTAATGGTGACACAGAACGACAGAAGCACGCTTTGCGATCCAAAAATACACACATGCTTTTTTTACATATCTAATTTTGTGTGATTGCTCATCTGAGTCCACCATCATCATGCTGTGAGCCCCAGAGGAGATTTATGCACAAAAAAGTTATGTGATTTTTGCTGAAATGCAGGTCAAAAATCATGATCAGGATCATAATCAGGATTATGGTGCAATCAATGACAAAAAAAATTCAATAAGCTATCAAATGCATAATTACAGATGAACTTTGTAGGTTTTAGAATAATTTACCCACATTTATTTATTTCTTTTTTTTTTGAGATTCCAGTTCAGTTTTATATATATATATCTTCTGAGGGTTTTTCTCAGTATGTTATTATTGCAGTTAAAATGGACCCACAGTAGTAACTCTAGTGACCTCTGTATAATACATTTATTCTTATTGATCATGGGGTTGAGGACTACCATGGTCTATCACCATTAGTAAACAAATATTTTAATAATGTATCTTCTTATTGTTTGTGCTAAGTGGCTCTATGTATTTACAGTATAGAAGCGTTCAGCCATTCATTGATCTCAGTAGCAGGATCGGTGATAAACTGAACTGTGACGGCTGCAATCTGTGATATATGAGCCAGTATGCTGTAGTAGCTTGTCAATAAGCAGCTGCAGGAGGTGATCCTAGTACAGTGGCTTGTGAAATCACGCCTAGTATCTCCCTGCATGTGTCCTGGCTTTATATTCACCAGTATGCAAAGAAGCAATACCAAGCCGATGCATATTTTTATGACATAATCTTGGCAGAAAGCGGCAGAGGCCACATCAAAATGTGGCCCCAGCCTAGTGCTGAGCTCTTGGAGAAATCCCAGCAGAGCCAAAGTCAATCTGGTGCCAGCTGCAGCTCATCCACGGCCCACCAAATATAATGTTCATGAATTTTAAAAAAGAAAAATTATGGTTTATGATTCTTGCCCTACATGTTAGATGATAAAAATAATCAGCGGTGGATACTTGTTTATAATGCCGGTGAAGGTGATTTGTCACGACACCTCAACAACTGTTTGTTTTTGGCTTGTACACAGGAAACTAACTGCTAATTGCAAGAAATTCTGTCAATAAAGCCTCTATTGTTTACTGTGTCGCTGTTTGCAGATCACCAGATTGGCACTCCTTTAGTCAGCAACCCGCCATCCTGCAGTTAAATATTTTCCCTCTTACGATGTACAATCAGGGAAAAGACAGAAACAGGATTTTCAAATTTACTTTGAAGAGATGTCTGGGGTAACCACACACTTCTGAAGCTCAGCTAAGAAAAAAACAGCTCGCAGAATGACGTTCTGACCACTGAAGCCCAAAATTAAAGCACATGGTGGAACAGTGTGGGAGCAGCTTATTTCATGGGCTAGCAGCGGTCAGTTTCAGGACTTCCTACTGACTGGAAAGCATGCTGTGTGTGTTTGTGTGTGCGTGTGTGTCTGTATGAGAGTGACAGAGAGAGAGAGAGAGATGGAGTGGGAGAGATAGAGAGAGAGAGAGAGAGAGAGAGAAAGAGATTACGTGTGAGTGTGTGGCTACAAACTGGTCCAAATCCTTACATTTCCATCTGTCACACTCTGTTTGGTTGCTGTGCAGAAAGTACATATATCACTCAACAGCAGTTACAGAGAATTCTCTTATCAGGGTAACACTGCTTTCCACCAAAATCCTTTAGGTGGAAACTGACCATGGTTGTGCCGCAAAAATCAGCTCAGTAAATGACTTTCATTAATCTCTAGTGCTGTTGTAAATTTAAGTGTTTATTCATCGTCCATTATGCACAATTTTACAGGTGTTTTCTGAATACATTTTTTTTCATTTATTTCACATATTTATTCATTCATGCATTCATCTTCTACTGCTTATCCATTTCCAGGTCGCAGGGGGTGCTGGCGACAATCCCAGCTCACATTGGGTGAGGGCGGGGTGCACCCTGGACAGGTCATCAGTCCATCACAGAGCCAACACACAGAGACAGACAGAGACCAACAACCACTCACACTCACACTCAGACCTATGGACAATTTACACTCACCAGTTAACCCATACATGTCGTCTTTGGATGGTGGGAAGAAACTGGAGTACCCAGAGGAAACCCACACAGAGATGGGGAGAACATACAAACTCCATGCAGGAAGGCCCCAGGCTGGGAATCGAACCCAGGACTTTCTTGTTGTGAGGCAACAGCGCTAACCACTATGCCGCTGTGCAGCCCTCATATATTTATGTTGCAACAAATTCATATTTATTTTTTTATTAATGATATGATATGAAGTAGGGATGAGCGAGTACACCACTATCCGTATCTGTTCAACCATAGACATATAAACGTAGATGCCACATGGAGCGGGTTTGGCCGCTGCTGCGATACGTCAGCGTTGCCGCCATATTGGATGTGGCAAGGCTGCGCTGTAAAACGACTAAAAGTAAATGGACTTCATTTCATAAAGCGCCTTTCTACAAAGAAATTTACGTTAATGCCTCTCATTTATTCATTCACACATGCACTACTATACCTGACAAACAGTTAGGGACCAAAAACAATGTATTTATTCTTCTCAGCTGACTAAAATAAGAACTTTATTGATCACACACACACACACACACACACATATAGGCTATATTTTGGAATAGGAATCGAGTGTGGCTTAAAAATAAAGAAACACATCTTCTCACTTTTATTTATTTATTTTGGTCTATTTTTCAGGCAACAAAATTACATATTTTAGCCATTTTTCTGGCAACAAAATAACGAATTTTGGTCAGGTTTTCCAACACATCGGCAAATTATGCTCTCAGAACCATGTTAAAATGGCCAAACAGTACAGTCTATGGGCCAAAAACTATTAAAGGTAATTGTTAAGTCTTACCTGTGAAAGGCAATTCCCTCAGATTTGGTTTAGGGTGTACAACGTTTGCTACAATTCCACACAGCACAGGAATGAGGCATCTTCTCTGCTCCTATGCTTGCCACATCCAATATGGCAGCGACGTTGACGTACAGCTCAGCCCTCAGTGCGGCCTCTACGTGTGTTCAACCATCTACATTATCTGTATCCGTATTCGTACTCGGAAGACGCGGGACTTAAACCGGAAGTGGGTGTGGTTTATACTGAAAATTGTATTTTTAAGACTTAAATTGAAATTATGGGTTGATCAGAAGTTGCTACATTTATTGTAAGTCTCAATATATTTTTATTTACAGCTTAATTTGTACTACACCAAGGCAAGAAGAGCGAGCTGACCGGAAAAAAACCTGACCGGTGAAGAAACAGTGAGAATGAGAAACGCGATGCGGGCTGTATGAAGCACTGCTTCTGTTACGAATCAAGTTTTTACCCCCATAACCCTGTAAAGTGGGGCAGATTTGAAACATTTGGGTTACAAATACCTATTTTAAAATGATGATGTAGTAGTGTGGATGTAACCTAACTTATAGCTATCAGGTTAAATGATGATCTTACCAGGGGACCCCATCAGGTAGTTGTAAATATCGATGTATGTCACCTCCGGCTGTTCAGTGGGATCATTTCTCCATAAAGATGAAGGCAAACAGAAGGAACAATGAGTAAGACCCACATATGTGAGTTTTTCATTGTACCGTTTTTTTCTCCGGTACAGCTAGCGTGTTAAAATAATCATCTGACTTGTTGAAATAATGTTTTAAGCGAAATACTGGACAGTGTTTTTTAGATTGCGCCGCCGATTGTCTTCCCCTCTGGTGGGGGTGGCTTTTGGAGTATGACGCGTTGCGCTCTGTCCTATCACAGGACACCCTGAGGAGGATTTTCCTTCAGCCAGAGCATGGATATTGACTCGTATTACTCGTTTGGTACTCGTCAAAATTGCTATATCTGTACTGGATACTCGTTTCAGCCGAGTATCCGGCTCAACCGTAATATGAATGTTATGTATATGTACAGCTTTGTACAGACTGGAGCAGCAGTTTTAAAGGGAAAGGGGACAAGATGTGGAACTTTTCACAACTCCTTCAAATGTTTTGCCTACACTCCTTTGTTTGCTGAAGGAATTCTTTTAGGTCGAATGATCCAAGGGAGAGCTGAGTGTGCAGCATTTTCAATCAGTGTGTTCGTGAAATTCAATTGTTTGTTGACCTCACAATCCACATGCAGCACTAATTCTGTACCTTTCACTTTCACTTGAAAATTTCACATCCAATGTTTTTAGAATTACTTCCTCATAGCTTCACTTTGCCAGGAACTTTCAAATGAAAAGAGCACAAGAGAGAATTTGGCCTTAACTGGTGAGCTCTGGTGAATGTGAGAGAAGTGTTGAAAAATAAATCAAACGGAAAAATCTCATGAATGCATTATCATACACTATACCTACTGGGTACATCACCCATTCTGTTAGAAAGAAAAGACAAAACAGAAAATCTAAATTAATGCACAAAATGTTCACATATTTTATGCCTTATAAGTAAAAAATAAGTCCCTGACATTCAAACAAGCTATCAGTCTATTATTTTTGCTTTTTTCTACAGATTTGATGAGGCAATTTATTATTACGACTCCCAAACACAAAAACTCTGCTATTAGCATAGAAAAAGAGGAGCGACAACAAAAAGGCAAAAATGTAAGTAGGTCTGCTTTTTTTAGAAGGTAATCATTCTTGGGAGGAAGTTGTGTGGCACTCAGTCACTGGCTGGGCAAGCTTCAACATGAAAGAATACAGGAAAAAAATCCCATGGAGTTTATTCTTTCTTTCCCGATGGGAAATCACACTGAGGTTTACCAGGTCTCTCCTCCAATCCACTTTTTCTCTGTTCTCCGTAGATTCAATTTAAGACACTAGAGTTTATGCTGTGGAGACCATTTTACTACGAGATGAGCTACGAGCTTGTTCTATCCTGAAATGTGACACCTCTTTACAGCACTTTATAGAGATTCCAACACAATTTCCCTGTCGGAAAAAACCCCAAACGATTTCTTTCTGAGGATATACATATACTGTCTGCTTTGATCAATGCTGCCACAGGCTCTTTTTTAAGGAAACCCACGCAGGCATGGGGAGAACATGCAAACTCGGCACAGAAAAGCCCCAGGCCTGGAACCTAACCCACAACCTTCTCATTGTCGGGCAACAGCGCTAACCACTATGCCACCATGCTGCCCCAAAGACATCATGTTTAGGTCAATTGATGACTCAAAATTGTCTGTAGGTCTGAGTGTGAGAGTGAGTGGTTGTTGGTCTCTGTCTGTCTCTGTGTGTTGACCCTGTGATGGACTGGTGACCTGTCCAGGGTGTACCCCATGGGTGGACTGATGGGCAACTTCTAAACATAAACCGTTTCAGGGCCAAAGGTCGAACCACCACGATTTCCATCATGGAGCTGCAGTATGCCGATGACAATGCCCTCGTGGCCCTCTCAGAAGAGGACCTACAATGCATCCTTAATGCCTTTGCCAAGGCATATAAGCAGCTTGGTCTGGCCATCAGCATAAAAAAGACCCAAATCCTCCACCAACCACCACCCAGCAGTAGTGCTTCCGTCCAACCTCCAACTATCACCACTGACAACAACCGACTGGATAACGTGGACCACTTCACCTACCTAGGCAGCCTCCTATCATCTAAAGCTGTCATTGATGATGAAATACACCATCGCCTCAGCTGTGCTAGTGGGGCTTTCTAAAAACTGAGAAGGAGGGTCTTTGAGAACCATGACCTCCAGACCAGGACTAAAATCTTGGTCTACAAAGCAGTAGTGCTACCTACCCTACTGTATGGGTCAGAAGCTTGGACCACATATAGCAGGCACCTGAGAGCACTTGAAGCATATCACCAAAGGGGCCTCTGGAAAATTCTCAGAATCAGCTGGGAAGATAGACGCACAAACACCAGTGTCCTGGAGGAAGGTGATATCCTCGCCATTACTACCATCATCACCCAACACCAGCTTAGATGGACCGGGCATGTTGTCCGTCTGCAAACCATCGTCTCCCTAAGCAAGTCCTGTACTCAAAGCTTGTGTTAGGAAAACGTGCCCCAGGAGGTCAAAAGAAAAGGTACAAGGCCAACATTAAGTCTAATCTCAAAAAATGTCACATAGACCTTAAGACCTGGGAAGACACTGCTAGCAATAGGAGGACCTGGAGAAGGCTTGTCCATGAGGGTGCTGCACAGTACAACAGCGACCTCTGCCATGCTGCAGAAGACAAGCGCAGACTCCGGAAGGAGAGAGCCTCTGCCAAGAAGGCCCAACCCAAACCCACCACCACCACTTACCCCTGCCCACACTGCACAAAAATATGCGCACCAGGATTGGCCTCTTCCGCCACCTGCAGACCCACAAGGACCGAGAAGGAGGACAGTCATACTCGACCCCCGAGTGACTGCCGATGATGATGACCCCGCCCTCACCCAGTGTGAGCTGGGACTGGCTCCAGCGCCCTCCCGTCCCGTGATCCTTAGAGATAAGTGGCAGAAAACAAGTTAGAGTGAGTGAGTGAGTGCTTTTCCAAAGACAATTGGTCACAAGTTGCTGCATGAAAAACAGTAATTAATTTGCTAATCCATCAGCCTCATTGTGTTTTTCACATTCTTGCAAAATATTGATAACTTTAAAAGAAAACCTTGAAGAAGGACAACTTTTGTACAGAATGTGAACTCAAATTGTGAACTTGTGAACTTAAATTGGAAACTTTGTGGGAATATGGAAGGTGTGCGACCATGGTTAACTTTTTACATCTAGCAATTGCATTTGCACTTTAAAACGCATAAAAGTTTTAATTTTAGGAGATCACCTTTCTGAAAAAAACAAAAAAACCCCAAGCATGTTTAGCATAATCAGCTGTATTATTTGCAGCTGGGACTGGGAGATCAGGGTTTTAGGGACGCTAACACCCAGGCTAGTGTAAATGGGTACACCATCTCTGCAACTCTCTCTAAATTGTGGCTTTAGATACAGTTTCCAAGGCTGCAGTTCAATCTCCCCTGAAGGTGTTGTTGCTTCCAATAAATACATGTCCTCTCAAGGGGTGCAGAGATGCATTCAGCTTAGTTTAATTCATAAAACAAAGCCGACGGTTCAGTACAATACAATCACAACACACTTGACAAAAAAATCCATTTTGTATTCCTCCTGAAGAAATCTCCTCGTTAATGTGCAAAACAGTTTCAGTTTTATTAAGTTTAGTTAGTAATCTCAAGATTTTTGTACAAACTGCTTTGAAATTAATAAATACATCAACTAAATCAAAAATTCATATAAATTCTGTTGCAAGAAAATAATTGTAATAATAATACATATAAAAAAACTGTCGGTATGAAGTTGGCCCAATTAACATTCTCCAAACACTGTAGCCACCCACAAACCCCACTGTCTAGTGAAAATGTAGAAAAAATCTTCCACTGAGGAAAATTTTTTTTCCATGGAACCAAACGGCACAGGAAAAGAAAGGAGAAGCGGGTAAGAGGAGTAGGGGTGTCCTGTGGAGTTTGGAAATTATTCTGGGTGAACTTTCACACTGCTTTTTGTCAGGCGATCTTGTTTATTGGGTGCTTTTGTCCAAGAGTGAAAAACCTCCTCCATCAGCTGAACTGAGCCAAAAAGTCACTTGTATTTACTTGTATCCCAAAATTCAAGTTGCTCTTTTTAATTGAGTGAAAGAAGAGATGCTCCCATTTAAAAACAACATGTACTGTGTACAGAGTACATTATGTATGCATATTTTTTTGAACGTCATTGGGGCAGATCTGGGAACTACAAACAACCTACATTGTCTTGTTGGAGCACAATCAGCTGGCATTGAATAAGAGTTGTCTCAACCAGATAAGGAAAAGCACAAATTTTATCTGTTAGTGTGTTTTAGTGAATTCTGACATTATTTTGACAAGACTATATCAATGCTGATGTTAATTACGAGAAACACACTACACACCAACTATGATCTACACAAACTGCTGAATTGTAATGCTGGACTGTGACTTGAAACTGCATTTCCCCATCTCTGTAATGAGTTTTAATTATTGACCAGCACAAATTCTTTTTTTCTCCCTCTCTCTCTCATGCAGGCTAAAAGCTTGGCCTTTTCCTTCAGTTTCAGCTAACAGTTTCCTCCTCTACATTATGCTCTTCTTATCTCTCCGCACCGAGGTGGCAGAGAAATTAAATTACTTATCTCCAACTATATTAACTCTCTTATCTTTGCTGAGGCACATATCAAACAGAATTTCTCTTAAACATCTTGCCCTATTCCCAGCCCTTTTTGTGCATACGATATTTCAGCAAGGCACAAGAGAATGGAGTTTATTGGATGTAGCCTAATATGGGGAAGAAATTGAATTCTTTTTCATTTGCCTGACATGTTGAATGCATCCAGTTTTCAAGACTTCTGATGGCCCATGATCAGATGTGTCCCTTTTTCTGTGGCATGTCTAATTTTGCATTAAGGGAATAAATTCTGATTAGCCAACTAAAATTATTATTTTTCCTCCAGGAAATATTGACCATTTAACCGCCGAATGTATATACAAGTGTATTAAAAAAATCAATTTTTTAGGGATGTCCAATATTAACCTTTTGCTGATATCCGATATGCCGATATTGTCCAAGCACTTTATTTCCAATTTCCGATATCAACCGATACCAATATATGCAGCCGTTTTTCCCCCAAACTATTTTTAGGTCATATCACATATCTCCTGTCGTGGAATTAACACATTACCTACTTTTACTGTGATGCCCCATTAGAGGCATTCCACAAATTAACATTCCAGACCACGGACATTTAGTGTAGCAACAAGTGAGCAGGCTTGTTAGCCATGACTAGCCACACAGTGTTGTTGTTATTTTGCCTCCAGGTGCGGTTTGATGAAGTCATCAATCACGCGCCGGTAAACGTCTCGGGACCCCACAAGCGATTCCAGCGTATTTGGCAAAACCCAGGCATTGTGTTATCGGGTTTTCATTATTGGAGGAAAAACCGATAACGATTCTCACCGATATTACATAATTATGCTAATAACGGGCTGATAATATCGGTCGGCCGATATTATCAGGCATCCCTACAATTTTTTTGTGTTTTTGATTTCAAAGAAATGCAAAATTTAGTGGAGATTGTCAATTTGACTGACTATAACCCCAACTATTATAGCTATTTTATAATCTAATTTAAACCAGAGCTCAAATCTTTCATTGAGAACTGAATGAATGAATGAATGACTGAATGAATGATAACAGCGATAAGAAAAAAAACAGGTATGTTTCAAATATGCAGAAACCGGCATTGGGGGATAAACACGCTGTCTCTGTATTGGAAACGGTTTGTCGCAAATTTGCTCAGTTGGCGTTAAGAGGTTAATTAGATACCATGTCAGACTATGTTAATGAAGTTATGGTTGGATTAGACTTGCATGGTTGTAATAACAAGCTGGAGTGGTTTACCAACACCATGGTCTTGTGGTCTTGTACAAGAAGGCCTTGAATAGGTTTTATTTCTGTGAGTCATTCAAGATCCATGTCCCAGTTTATAGCATTCACAGGGCGAACTAACATGAGATAGTTCAGTCCGTCAAAGATTTTCTCTGTGCATTCCCAGCTATGCCCATCTTTCTCATGACGTCATTTTAGCAATTTTGAAAACACGTAAACTTCTTTTCACAAAAACCAAAGGTTTTACGGCCTTTGCTTGTTGAACTGAACTTAAACCAATTGCTTAAATTTACTTCAAGTGTATTCTTGGGCTCTGTTTTGGTTTTGTTTTCATCCAACCGTCAGATCCTTTGTTGCCCAGGAAAATGAAGACGTATTTTTGGGCAACATTTGAAGGAGCATTTGAAATGCGATAGCCTGGTCGTACTGCTGTGAAGCAGTCTTCAAATGCACCCTCTAAAGGATGTGGCCCCTGTATCGGGTCGCTGGGACACAACAACAATCTCTAGTTTACTGGTTGTTGTTGTGAGCTTTATCTTTGCTGCGTTGTGCTGGAGTGCAGACACTGAAGCGAAAGATGCCAACAGACAGAATTAACTTGTTAAGAAAGCAGCCTTTTGTTGGTCTGAGGCTGGTCATGCTGGAGCAGGTGGCTGAGGACAGAACTCTGGCAAAACTGATCAAAATCATGGAAAGTGTCACATATCTCATTTTGAGAATATACAACTTCAAGAGCCCACTCACACTCGTACAATCCTGTGATTTAAAGGAAGTTATTTCTATCTAATCTAATATCGAAGATTCCTTCTGGAAGAGTAGTTTGCTCCTCACAAACACCAATGTGCACAATGTGCGCTCCACCGGCTCAGATCATCTTCAGAGCAACCCGAAATGGCAGCTAATCACTCATAAACTGTCAAACTTTAAATGTGCTCTTTCTCTCTGCTATCATTTCAGCACTGTGAACAAATCCTTGCCTGACCAGCTCCAGTCAAACCATCTGAAGTTTCTCTCTCTTCTCTCTTCTGGAACTTCATTCCTCTTTAACAATGTCTAGACACCCGCGGTAGTTTGCTCTATTTAGAAGCACCTTGCTCAATTGGGCCACTTCCTGTGCTGAACCCCTTCCTGCCAGCGTTTAAGCACCAGTCTTTTTCTTCTCTTCACAAAATCAATTTTTTTTTTTTATACTTTTGTTTTTCTTATTGTTTTGTTCCTGTTATTAGTCTCTCCTGATTGTATTGCAGTCTGATGTGTGACTCGAAAAATGTTGGAGTTATTTGTGTTCAAGTTGTGTTGAGTTGTGTGTGACTCAGGTGGTGCATGTCAATGTGTGATTGAAAAGCAGTTATTTTTCTCAAACTTCCTCATGTGATCCAGCAAAGAGAATCACGAGCGGAGCAGGGTCTTTTTGAAAACATTTTCCCCTTAATGAATTAAATTTATCATGAGCTCCCCTCTTCATTGCATAATGTGTCTTAGGGCAACCCAAAGCTGGACTGCTGAGTACAATTGGTACACACATATGCATGTTCCCCATGAATGTTTCCATGGGGAAATTAGGCAGTTGATTTATTCATGAAGTTGCATCCTTTCAATTTATGATAAATTTTCAGAAGCACTATCAGATATGTATTCAGTTTTGCTTAATTTAGCCAGTGTAGCAACAGTCATTTTGTGGCAGCCTGTCACATTGACTCAGCTTAATAGGAAAACTGTAGTGCCAATGTTTTGGCTGTCAGGTGTTGCAGTAGTTCTGCATCTTTCATCTAAACTCCAAATGCTGCACATTTATGTCATATAAAACAAACATAACCCCGAGGCCAGAGCAGAAACATGTATTTTACATTATATTAATAAAGCATGCAAAGTTTATCTAGCGTTAGCGTGAAACAGAAATTAGCATTCTCTCAAAGCATTTTATGTCAGCTGCCGTTTGCTGAAACGTATGTATAATGTGTGCTGATCCACACAGCATCAAACTTCCAACAAAGTGCAGTCTGGAAAAATATCTAGACTTTCCTTATCCCCAGCCACAATCGGCTTGGCTAGCAATTTTGTCCTGGAGCCAGTCAATGCTGGCTGTCTTCCACTCAAGTGCTCCAGCCACAGGGCTGCTGTATTGTCTAAGGTAGTTCACCATGTGACTCCAAAGTGGAATAGACACAGACAACTTTATTAATTACACTTATCATCCCCATGGTCATGTGATACTCAAATGACTTTTGAGCATGTTTTCAGTGTGGAGTATGTTTAATGACGTATAATGTAAATTTCTTATTCAGATACTTACATTTTTCGCAGTATGAAAAAACACTGATGTGGCTAGTAAATTGATTAATATCTTACTTCTGTTCAAGTGTTCCGTCGAGTCATGGCGGTGTGAGAATGAGTCAGCATCCACAGCACCAGGAGAATGGACCTGAAGGTGCTGTGTGACAGTCAGACATCACACAGAGCTTTAGAGAGAAAGTTCTGTCATTGTGTCTCCAGTTTGGTACCAAGTAACGAGCAAACCTTCAGCACAGCTCCAGCCACAACCTGATGAACGGCCTAATAAGATAAATGACAACACCTGCGCAAGTGTGCAGGAGCTTTCAACGGGGGTATGTCTCCTGTGTTTGTCAAACTTTTTTTTTTTTTTCATCGAAAAAAAGTAATGAAAAGTAAAAAGAAAACTTACATCCGAAGGGGGTTCTGAAGCTGGATTTGTCAGGTACAGTAGCGCCATGTCACGTAAACAGACAGAGCACCACATAATCTGAATATAAAGGACATGTTCATCTTGTGTTCATGAACTGTCAGGTTTACAGGTATACAGGGTCAAAAGTATGGCGGAGGGGAGTTAGTTAGCTCCAATAACCAATGAAGTGGTGGATGCTCACGTGTCATGCCCAGTGTGCTGTGTGACTTTGGTTTACAAGCAATGTTTAACATGAGTAATGACAAAATAAAAAAACAAAACACAGAAAGAAGTTTAATTCATTTTAATTCAAACTGCACTTCAGCCAATCTGTAGTTTCAGTTAATTGCTTCTTTATCAGTCACTAACATTAGTTTTGCTTGTGCTTTTTTGTTTCATCATTTGGTTAACTCTGACAGTAAATAAATAAAAATATCAGCACAACAAAGGATGGTTAAGTAAAACTGTTTCTATGGAAACCGCCCAACATGTATTATGGTAGTAATCACTTAATTGATGTTCACCGTACTCACAGACTTCCCTTCTACTCTCTCTAAGATGCTTAATGCCATGCCAGCTAGTGCCTGCCTGTAGTCACTCTTCACTTTTTCTGTATTGAGCCAGACTACAATTATTTCCTAAATGTCGAGTGCTGCATATAACCATGAAATGGTTTAAAAATGCTGCTTTCACTAACGGTTGAAAATAGTTGTTTCATGCTTCACTTTAATTATTTTACTCTGCATTTATATTTCCACCATCATCATCAACCTTGATGTGCACTGTATAGTCAGCACTGGTTTGCTTTAATATGATTTCCTTCCATAAACATTTTGCAAAGCTGCAGCTCTAGTGACACTGGCAGTTGTGATACAAAGGTTCTTCCGGTTCAGAGGCAAAATAATCCTGTTTGTTAATGAGATATGCGATATCCCACTTTGTGACCGGCATATCTCTTTGGCTAAAACAGTTGGTGTTTGTGGTGCAGAGGGACATCTGTGGCCTGATGATAAAGCTGGCACCATTTCAGTCTAAAGTTAATGGAAATGATGAACCGAACTTGATACCCCCAAATGCAAATATCTGTTTCTGACTGACCTAGTACATGAAATTTATTTGATCGTCAGTCAGTAGTTTCCAGGGAGCACAAGCTATTAAGTGCCTTCATTGTGATTAGTTGAATTATGTTAAAATAGCATTTCTGCTGGCAACTTGATGGATGGTTTAAGTTATCTCCACCGCTCTGAATTTTCCCAGAGATTTATTTAAATGAATTAAAATTTATTTAAATCAATTTCATGATTATTTCTCTTGAGGTTTACTGTTTTGTATGTCTAATAAATCCACTCCCACAGCCTCTTACATGCACTCACAGGGAAGGATTATCACTCGCAAGTAAGACCTCCTGATATTATGAAAAAGAGGGAGATCATTTTAAAATATGAGCAAACAATGCCGTCAATGTGTCCTCTCTCTCGCTCTCTCTCTCAATTTGTCTATCTGTCCTATGCTATGCTGCAAGACTATAAAAGCTCTCAAATTTAAAATCATCATTGACATAATAGCAACAGCAAATTTTAAACAAGACCAAATGTTGCTTTTGTAGCAGGTAGTTAGGACCCACTGTTACAATTTGTTGTTAGACAATATCTAGTGACTGTGGTAATTATGACAAGGGCCACAAAATCCATATCAAGAGGATGCTGGGTTGGATGGACAGGTCAACAAACCACAGGGAAATGACACAGGAGAGGGGTGTTTGATTCCCACGTGAAGATAGCTTTTTCTGTTTTCCTTTTATCCAGGATAAAGACTGTCTGATATTGAGGAAGTTATTCATTCATTCATCTTCTACCACTTATCCGTTTCCGAGTCGCGGGGGGTGCTGGAGCCAATCCCAGCTCACATTGGGTGAGGGCGGGGTCACCCTGGATAGGTGACCAGTCCATCACAGGGCCAACACACAGAGACAGACAGAGACCAACAACCACTCACACTCACACTCAGACCTACAGACAATTTAAATTCATCAGTTAACCCAAACATGATATCTTTGGACGGTGGGAGGAAACCGGAGTACCTGGAGGAAACCCACGCAGGCACAGGGAGAACATGTAAACTCCGCACAGAAAGGCCCCAGGCCCGGGAACGGAACCCGTGACCTTCTTGTTGTGGGGCAACAGTGGTAATCACTATGCCGCCGTGCTGCCCAAGGGATCATCATTTTTTTCTCAGATTTTTTCTTCCAAAGGTCTGTTACACTTTCACAGTAGGGGCATAAATTTGGGACACACTTGTGTGAGTTGTGTCACAGGTTTGACCAAATATTTCATTATTTGGATCTCAGACAGCTTCCACATTTTTTTCTTCTTGTTGATTGGTTCGTGTGGGTTAACAGCATCATTGGTAATAAAAACGCCAAAGCAAGATAATGAAATAAATGTACAGTTACAATGTAATGTCTACTTCAAACGCATGACAATTTCAGTGTGCGGCAGACTTGGAGAAAAGGTGCCACTTAAGTGAAACAGTGATTTCCCATGGTAATCCATTTGTCCTGTTCTCATTTACACACAGCTGCAAATAAGTCCAGACTATTGGAACAGTAAGGGATAACTTAGTTTAGAGTAAGCCTACGCACACACACAGAGTTCACAGGGTGTTTTAAATTAGACCTTTCCAACAGGTTGAAGCTTTCAAATCTCATCCCTCTGTTTGACTTCCTCCGTTACGATGTAAACATGTTATTAGCACACAGAAGATACGACGCGCTATTACACACAGACAGTGTTGTGACTAAGCAGTTCCATACAAATTGCATTTGCTTCTGCTCGGCTGCCGCAGAGAAATGAGCAGCTCCAGTGCGTAGAAGATAACAGGATGGGGCTCATTTCCCCATACCTGAAACAAAGTCTTCAGCAGTCTTACATCATGCCCCCCCTAACATAAGACTGATGTGACTGCCTAATGAAGCTATTCAACAGCCGCCATCCAACATGAGAGTGTTGGATGGAAGCTGCTGGAGACCTGTTAAAAACACTTCTCCCATTGCTCAGTCCAACCTAACTGGGACTGACCTGGTGAGGGCTTTTACATTTTTTCAGCTTTGGCAGTTCAATTAGGTTTTTTTTTTTTTCAAATCTTAGAAAAACATTATATTAAACACAATAATGTTTGCTTTTAATTAGAAATCTACATTTAATTTGTTCAATCTCCAAATAAACATTTTGTCAATCTTCATCAAAGAAGTTATTCCCCAAGAAAAAAACTATCAATAAACAGGTTTTGTAAAGTGTTTAAACTTATTGATTATTTGAAGACTAAAACTTATTGGAAGATAAATCTGCTACTCCCCACAGTGGAAGCTGTATGAATTATTCAAACCGGACTGGTTTCAATATTCACTGCCACTGTGGACTTGTTTGACTACCTCAATGACTTCCCTCAGGGAAACTGCAGATGACCCCCCTTCATCCTCCAGCTCTGTCTCTGCTCCAGAGGGTGGGTATGTCGGGTTCAGGAGTTCCTCAAAGTGTTCCTTCCACCGCCCGACTATCTCCTCATTGAGGTCAGCAACGTCCCACCCTTGCTGTACACGGCTCGGATGGTTCCCTGCTTTCCTGAGGTGCCGGACAGTCTTCCAGAACAGCTTTGGTGCCGACCGAAAGTCCTTCTCCATGTCCTGTCCGAGTCTCTCCCATGCCCGCTGCTTTGCCTCTGTGACCGCCGAGGCCGCAGCCCTTCGGGCCCGCCGGTACCCTGCAACTGCCTCCGGAGTCCCCTGAGATAACATACCCCAGAAGGCTTCCTTCTTCAGTCGGACGGCTTCCCTGACCACCGGTGTCCACCACGGTGTCCTAGTGTTGCCGCCCCTTGAGGCACCCAGGACCTTGAGGCCACAGCTCTCCACTGCAGCTTTGGCAATAGAGGATTTGAACATCGACCATTCGAGCTCGAAGCCCCCACCCTCCACGGGGATGTCGGAAAAGCTCTGCCGGAGGTGGGAGTTGAAGGCCTCCCGGACAGGGGGCTCTTCCAAATGTTCCCAATTCACTCACACTACACGTTTGGGCTTACCAGGTCTGTCTGGAGGCTTCCCCCGCCACTTGACCCAACTCACCACCAGATGGTGATCATTTGACAGCTCAGCCCCTCTCTTCACCCGAGTGTCCAAAACATGCAGCCTAAGATCCGATACCATAATAAAAACAACCTTCGGCCTAGGGTGCTCTGGTACCAGGTACACTTATGAGCCTCCTTATGCTCGAACATGGTTTTTGTTATGGCCAGTCCATGACTAGCACAGAAGTCCAACGACAAAACAACACACAGGTTCAGATTGGGGAAGCCGTTCCTCCCAAACATGAAAAACTGTGTGAATACAAGTGGTCAGAGTCCCCTTCAGGCGGAAAATCTAATTATCAGTTTAGTAGCTAAAGCTTTCTATAAGAACAAAAAATGTCGGGGGTGCGTGTGACAGACTCGAGCTAATATCTTAGCAACAAAACAAAGCGTAATTGCACACCCCCTACAGTAGGTAGCAGTGGCACTTTCATTTGGTGTCCTTCTAACCGTGGGAGATGATGAGAGACTGGTGTGTGTATTGTGTCTAAAAACTCAGTTAGCGGGCAGCATGAGGCTATATAAATTAAGGTGGAACTTACAGACATTACATGCCAATCACAATGATAACCTGCTTGAGTTATGCCATTAATCCCGTGAAAGACTTCATCATTTGGATTAAAAAATAAACTGAGTTTCTTTTATTCATTTTCTTTTTGTAGGTTAAAGTGTTTTATTTGCATCAGGCATTAAAACTGCAGCCAAATCAATCATGCAAGTCACGGAGCTGACTTGCTGTGGCGATCCCGAACAGGGAAAATAACTGAAAGGGGAAAGAAGAAAGGAAGAAAAAGAAAAAAGGTAAAGTGTTTTATTTATTGTGCTGCAGAGGTAATGATTCTGATAAATTGTATTTATTATTATTTATTACTTTCATTTAAGTTTGTTTTGTAGTAACAAATAGTTCAAGCAGTTGTTGTTGTGGAGATTGATGCAGCGGTCAGATTCATCTTGTTGTTTGAGAAGTGTTAAAGGTTTACAAGGATTTAACTTTGTTGAGGTTAATGCAGATTGATGCACTTTTAATCTTTTCTGAAAATGCACTCAGACTGAAAAACAGGGTCCATCCATCTTCTACCGCTTATCCGTTTCTGGGTCGGGGGGTGCTGGAGCCATTCCCAGCTCACACTGGGCAAGGGCAGGGTACACCCAGGACAGGTCACCAGTGCATCACAGGGCCAGACACACAGAGACAGACAGAGACCAACAACCATTCACACTCACACTCAGACCTACAGACAATTTAGAGTCACCAGTTAACCTAAATATGATGTCTTTGGATGGTGGGAGGAAACCCATGAGGCGACAGCACTAACCACTACACTGACTTGCTGCCCGAAAAACAGGGTTTGCAATTTAATGTTGCAAGTGGATCTATATATTTTTTTTTAGTTTTCTTTAATTTTAATAAGCATACAACGTTATGCAGAGGTGTGCTGGTGAACACACACCAGCGACAACTCACTTTAAGTGTCAGTGTGTCTTACTGCTACATATCAAAATACAGGCTGCTCTGTGCCGCCCGCTGAGAAGACTGAATTAAGCTAGCTGCTAACAAAGACATTAAAATGATTCCCCAAAAATATTCAAAATACACTTAACTGGGACATAACAAACACACAAAACCATTTATAAATGATTTTCCGAAGTTGGAGGACATGAATACTTACGGAAATACATAGATAACATGCCTGAAAAGAGGAAATATCAGTGAAACCGCCCGGACACAAGGATTCCTCCATAGAGCTTTATCGACATTACGAGTTGAATTTATCGAACGATTCTTTTAGTTGCGCGACGAGAACCGAGTGGCAGTTGCGAGCCATTCTTTTTATATACAAAGTCTGTCTGAGTTGTCCACGGCACTCTCCATTCACGTGAATGCATCTATGCACAGCTGTATGAACTTGGTTGAAGAGATATCAGTACCGAGTTCCGCCTTGACTGAAAAAACGAGCCAAAGGAAAGGTAGCAGCATCTGGAAGCACTTTTCTGGGGATGACAGGCAAGGTAAAGCACAATGCAATATTTGTCAGAAAAGCATCTCATTCAAGTCCTTGTCAACAAACAAATTTACATCACCGTATGAAAACTCAACACCCGACAGCACTAATGAGAGTGACATCTCCATCACTGAAAGTCCCTCTACTTCCACAGATTCACCTAATTCTTCCTCCACATCAGGTAGTTTAAGACACGAGGCCACAATTACTCTATCTTCAGCACCAGCATCACCTAACCCTCCCTCAGAGGGGTCTGCATCATTACCTGGCCAAATGAACTTATAGTCAATATTTCCAAAAAATTCCCACCAATAGATTATATATTGGTGGGATGTCCAGTCATCTTTAGAAGTTTGGTTTTCATTATCTACTTTTCTTATCTTTGAGCAAGCCATTTCCTCTCATCCCTCTCTTCTGCTATGCTCTGGTGCTGAAAGGTAAACAATTGATTTGATTGGCTTGGCTATTGATGACACTCCTGGACGCTGAAGGAACAATCACTTCCTTTAAAGGAATGCTGTTTATTTATGCAGAAATTGGAAAAAAGCACTATAATCATTTAATCTCTTTGGGAAATTTGTTACTGTAACACATCTACAGTGCTGCTTGAAAGTATGTGAACCCCTTGAGCAGTTCAGATGTTTCTGTTGTTTTACCATGACTTTCTTATTTTATCATCACCAGTTTTTATGTATGTCAGATATATGTTTATCAATTGCATGTACTTGTTTAGTGGGACTTGTTTAAATAGCCCAAAAACTACATGTAACATGGAATTAGTGTATGTGCAAAAGTAAGTGAACCCCCAGCTGCATTGGTTAAGTCAAGCAGGTAACAGACTCAGATGTCTCAGATGTTAATCATTTAAGCAGACCAATGAAATGAGACATTGTTGGGAAAGGGTTAGGCCTGCACTAAATAAAAGACAGAGGAAACCAACCAAACCACTGTGGTCCCATACAAATCAACAATGCCAAGAGCAAAGGAGATATCCGAGGACATGAAGAAGAGGGTAGTGACAGCCCATCAGTCTGGGGAGGGCTATAAGAACATCTCCAAAAGATTCCAGCTCCATCCATCCACTGTAAGACAAATAATATATAAATGGAGGGCCTTCAACATGACGGCAACTCTGCCTAGAAGTGGACGCCCATCAAAACTATCACCCAGAAGCACCAGAAAAATAATAAGTCAGGTAAAGGCCAACTCACACATCACCTCTAGAGAGTTGCAGACCTCTCTGGTAGCATCTGGGACAAATGTGCATGCGTCCACAATCAGACAAAAATTTAATAGCCATGACATTCATGGGAGGGTTGCTAGAAGAAGCCTCTGCTCTCAAAAAAGAACAAAGCTGCCCTCTTTAACTTTGCTGGAGAGCACTTGGACAGACCAGAGGCCTTCTGGAAGTCCATTTTCTGGATAGACGAGTCCAATTATTTGGTCAAAACCAACATGTTTGGAGAAAAGCCAACACTGCATATGAAGAAAAGAACCTCCTCCCAACAATGAAGGATGGTGGTGGAAATGTGAAGGTCTGGGGCTGCTTTTCTGCTTTTGGACCCTGGATGACTCCATATTATCCAAGGAACCATGAATTCTCCGGCATATCAACAAATTCTTGACCAGAATCACCTGCCATCAGTCAGGGAGTTGAAGCTGGGACGAAAAATGTCTTATATGCAACAAGACGATGACCCAAAGCATTCCAGCAAAACTACAAAGGAATGGCTTCAGAGAAAGAGGATTCTTACTCTGCATCTCTTTTTGTGTGTGTGTCCATTATTTGGAAGGTGTGCTTTACAAATTGGGATTTGGATGTATGTGTAATCAGCTTATTTTAATGTTTTTTACTAAAACGGTGACCATGTCTGGAGGGTTGACAAACTTTCAAGCAGCAATGTATAGTGCAGTTGCCATAATTAACCTTAGTTTTTGATTTTAGTTTGCTTTTTAAATTTTTTTATGTTTACTCTTCTATGTATTTACTGGTGATGGTGTGTTCTGTTGCATTTATGAAATATATTAAAGGATATTTGTTACTTTCCTTTGTCTGGCATCATCTCTATTGAATTTACAACATGAGCAGTTTCTTTTAACAGCTGATGTAAGAATCTTCTGCTGTGATTAATAATTTGTTAAACATGGTCTTCTCAAACAAAAAGTGGAAAAAGGGAAAAAGTAAAGATGCACAGCTATGTTTACTTCCTTGCTGAGATATTCTGGGGCAGACTTCGTGCCCACCAACCCACTGCTGCTGTTTCAGTTAGGTTGAAATGTGAAAGACCAGAGATTGAATCAAGGCCCATTCTGCCACATGCTGACCAGCACTCTGCAATTTATTGTGACTGGATGACATATCATACTGGTACTGTATGTGCAGTTGAGGAGCTTGAAACTGGCAGTGGCTGAGAGAGTGTTGGTCCATGTGCAAATGCAAACTCATGCTCTCAGTCCTGACTTGGTTTTGTTGACTAGTGAATGA
Source organism: Remorina albescens (assembly GCA_034769265.1). Taxonomy (NCBI): domain Eukaryota; kingdom Metazoa; phylum Chordata; class Actinopteri; order Carangiformes; family Echeneidae; genus Remorina; species Remorina albescens. The sequence continues at coordinate 14,897,579 of CM068479.1, forward strand.
GTAGGGCATATGAAGGTGGGTGTGTGTTGGCAGAAATATAATATATGATTATAAAATGAATCAATAGTAACAATACCCATGACAAGAAGTCAGAGGCCACAGTCTGCTGGGGAAAAACAGTGTCAGTTTTTCAGAAACGAAGAGCTAGAACATGATTGACCCCAGCCCTAAAAACACCAATCAGTACTGACGAATAAGCAAAAAGCTACAAGATGTTCATAGGCTGTCCACATTCACAATAAAGTTTCTGCATAGGCAGGGGACCTCCAAGGACATCGCAACGAGGCATCTCGTTTCACTTCCCATTCCTCAGCAACAAATCTTCAAAGCATGACATAGAGACACGGGGAATGAGTAAATTATGTAGATTTTCACTTACCGCAATTACTATTTGTTGTTTGTCTCTATATCTCAACACAGCCATAGACTCACCGAATGTCAGCTGGGATTAGCTCCAAGCCCCTGTGACCTTGCACAGATATGCAGTACAGATAATGGCTAGATGGATATTGCAATTACTGTGTTGTTAACAATTTCAAATAGTACCACATTTAGTGATGATAAAATGTTTGCTAGCAGAGAACTGAGAGAGAAGAGTGAGCCTGGAGTCGATGTTTGACCTGCTTACATTAGCCCAATCAGCAGAACAAGTGGAAATGATCAGGGAGCTTCCAGGGCAAGAAGATGCAATAAGAACAAATTTATCATTGCTGCTAGTGACCCTGAAAGGTGAAATCATATTTATCTGGGACAGGGTGCTGAGGCTGGGCCTTGTAAGGCGTTAACAGGTTACATAGTGAGAAATAGAAATCTGGGTTACATTTACATTACATATATAATTTGCACTTACTGAACCTGATAACACCAATCAATGCACTGGTCCAAGGTTTCAAATTCATCTAAGATAACCTGACTCTTCCATGTGAAACAGTTTTGAATCTGTGCGCTTGAAGGTGTGCTAGCAAGTGCCCGCAAAGTATCTTATCTGTGAATTACTTCTCAATACTTTTAACTGCTGCAGAGTATATCCAATTTTCCCTCGACTCTATTAGCAAACAGTTTCAATTACCAGCAGTCTAATGGATGCTGACACTGAATCTACTCAACTTGCAAATCAAGGAAGCTCACTTTGTCAGATGAGCAGGAACGTCTCGTCAACAGCAGCAAGCTAGTGCTTTTGAGATTCAGTGTGACAGCATCAAATCAGATGGCCTGTAGAGTCTGACCCACATCTCAGGAAGTGAGAGGAGATGGTTAAGTCGTGACAGAACTCGCAAAGAGCCATTGAAATCCAAAGGAACTGGCACAGCGGACTCACACACAGACTGCGTTTCCAATTACCTGCCTGGTGCTGCAAGTGGAATTGGACATTTAGTCCTTGACTGAGAGTATTGTCTTAACTTTTAGTCTGAGAAGTACTCTCAAATGGTAGGTAAACTCTCACAATACCTTACATTAAGGAATACTTAAAAAGGTTTGATAAACACATACTAAGCAATATAAAAACTTTGAATACACTCGGTGTACATAAATGCAAACTTCAGTACACTGTTTGCTGCATATCTTGAAATCAATATGTTAGGAGATAAAAAATGGTTGTTTAAAGGAGAATTTTTCTTGTTTTGGGGTAGGAAAAGGGTGTATGTGATGGGCTGAGGGCTATCTACGTGGCAAAGGTGAGCTTGCGATCCAAAAGTAACACCAGGAATCTTTTAAGGTTAGGTTGATACACACACACACACACAATATATATATATATATGTATGTGAACTGTCCTTGACAAGAGCTTGACTCAAGCTTTGCATTTATAGGAGACAAGCTTATAATATGCTCAGTGAGAAGCGCTAGGTCTCCGGGGCAGATCGGAGAGACTACAGTGACTATGCAAGTAATAAATTTGATGTTTGTAAGTACCATTATGAAAAACCAAGTCAGGATAGCTGTATAAACATTAGTAAGAAAAACTGTAATAGTATATTTTCCTGTATTCCATTACAAATACCAACATTACAGTGCTTGCTACATTTAGAAACACAATGTTACCCTCATTAACACACATTATTCTCTGTGCTGTCTCTTTTTGACAGAAAGTAATGGCTTTAGTGATACAGAGAGTGAATCAAACAAGCATTTAAGCAATCAATTCAGAAAGCTTGCAGACACTCTGTGGGTGATTTTCTTTCCACCAGTGTAAAGATACATCTTGGCAGATGAAAAATAGTCAAACTGGGTCTGCAAAATTATTCTCCATTTACATGTTCCCAAAAGCTGCCTCAAAATAATCGGTTATGTAGTACATTTTGAAAAGGAACATTTAAAAGGAACAAAAGGTTAAAACAAAAATGCTGCAGATGTTTTATAAATGAAAAATAAATAAAGATGTGATCAATTCATTTGCCTTCATATCCACGGGGTTGCATTGAAACAGTTACTTTACACAACTAATAATTATGTTAAACCATGACACGGCATCGCTTCAAATTGTCATTGTATCCTAAGTGGCCACAGAGCCAGACAATAATAATTTTTCTACATTCAATTCAACAAGATACACAGTTTGCAGTATTTTTGAATATTAGGATTTCAGTGTTCTTGTGGTAAGAACTCTTCCTGGGTGTTCATACTAGGAAGATAAGAACTTGTCTGCGGCTTCACAAAGTAACAATCTCCATTTCACAAGGGCAGACTCAACACCTGTACCTCACCCACATACATTCACAGAGCTGTAATACTTGGGAAATGTCTCAGTGACAATTCATTCTCATGCCATTCTGGGCTTAACCTCTAAAAATCACTTCACCACATCTACATAAGAGGGTCTAGGAAAGACTGGAACATATTACCTGGTGAGTAGAAAAAAATAATTTAATAAATCTCTGTGAAGTTGGAATAAGCCTGACACAGAGTCTAACTCTTCATATGTGAGGCTGAAATAATACGTCTGCATGTTCAATACATTTCCTCTGAAGGTCTCAAATTCAAGTCAGTCTTCACAAAGATGTACAGAGAACAAACACACGCACACTCAGTACTGGCTTGTTGTATAGCTTTTCACATCTTTCCACTCTTTGCAGTCAGTGGAAAAAGGCTCAAACTGTCATACACACTGACAATAGTAATATTATTAAGTTTGGATTAAAAGCTGTGATTTACTTGAAATAATATGCATCATAGTCCGAGGACAGACCTACAGAGAGCATCGCTCTCTCTCAGTCAGGCCTTGTGACTAAGTGACTGTTGAAACTGAAATGGTCAGTTGCATTTGCATGAAATACCCTCACATGCTACCTGCATGTAGAGCAGGGTTATGCAGCAACTATCCAGAGAACTCTCTTCTCTGACAGCACAACAGAAGAAATTTTGTTTTTCATGTTCGGATTACAGATTTGTACATTTCTTTTTCTTCCTTTTTTTTTTTTATCTGAATGAGCAGTGACTGAGTGTAGTCACATCGATTGTACGCAGCCTTGGCAATAATTTGTTTCCCTGAATCCCCCTCAGCTGCTCCAATCAGCCCTCAACCCCATGTCGACTCAATCACTATGACTGACAGAATGTTGGCAGCTACAAAACTTTCAACAGACCCATTTAATGAGGGAACTGGATTTTAGGATTTTTCATTTAGGAGGCTTGATACTTTTCAAAAAGTGCACAGTTTTTGTCTCTAACCAGTCAGCATCTGTACTTTGGAAACACACGGTGCTGATGTTTGCCTGGAGTCCCTTGTGTTTCCTGACAGTCATGTGTACGCTCATGCTCAAAACATTTCTCTCTTCGTTTCCTCAGAAGCACAATGTGCAGCACAATGCAAATACTGTACTTCAGGCAATCTAGATTAACATATTAGAGCTCCTTTTTTGAGTTTTACAGCATTTTTGTTTTTGCTCCTCATTTGCATTTCTCATTTCTGCATTCCCCTCACACTCGAAACTGTTTTATCTCTGTGGTAGGACTCTATGGATACAGCATGACATAATTTCCTATCATTGTATCACACACCGAAACAGATATTGTTGTCTTGTACTGCTGAAGAAATTATGGCCCCTGTCCTGAAGGGAATATAACAATGAAATTAGTGATTGGTGAAGCTGTTCACCTGGCTGTGAAGTACGTATTGCTATTGTTGCCTGCTGAAGCCCATAATTAGCCAATAGAGGTTAAATTTAAATAAAAACCAAATGGTGGGTTAATTTTTATGAGATTAATTAAAGGTGTTTCATGCAAATATAACCCCAGCTCATTGATAGACTGGGGTGGCCCTGTGAGAAAGAATTCATTTTGAATGGACTCAGAATTAATTATCAGTTGGTTTTTAGTAGCGAATACTCTGTAAATTTCTACCCCAGTGATGATATGGCCCACTCACACACACACACACACACACACCCAAAAAAACCCATCAACAAATCTCCATATTCATATTTTTATATTTACATCATATTTTATCAGTTTTAACAGTGGCATGGTGGTTAGCTCATCACAGCAAGAGGTTCTGGGTTCGGTTCCCGGGCCTGAGGCCTTTCTGTGTGGAGTTTGCATGTTCTTCCTGTGTCTGTGTGGGTTGAAGATGAGCCAATAATTTCAAGAAAAAAACTGAGACCAACTCGTTTCTGTGTTGGTGCAACCACACGGCAGCTGTTTGAGGTTTAACGGTACTTCTGGTGTAGTTAAATGATTATTACCAGTACAGGCAGATTATTTACTTAATAATATACAGTATTTGCATTAAAATGCTATGTAATAATAATAATGTCAACAAATATACAAGAAAATATTATTAGATTTATTTAATTGACATTGCTATTTACAGAATCGGTTTATAACCTGAGCATTTATACTGATTATATGTAAAGTGAACATTATGGTAAATGGTAAATTGAATAATTGACATGTTGCTGTCATAGGAAAAGTAAGTGCATCTTATCAAAGCAGTACTTTTTCTCCATTAGGCAATATATGGAGATGGCAATTAGTCAATGTCCAGCTGCACAGAGGGGCCAATTTTTGCTTGAATGAATTCTTTTTTGAATTAAGGTCTGTTTTTAAATACACTGCGAGGATGCCAATGAATTCTCTTCTCACTTTTTGCTCGAATTACTTATAATAAATAATCCAGGCAATCGTTGAGCAAAAATCTTAAAAATTTATCAGACCTGATGGCCCTAAAATTAGAAAATATAGAAGATGCTATAAGTATTTCATATCTTCTTGCATGCTGCATGGGCCATGGCGAGCGCATTATCAAGCTGTCTGTCCTGTATCACAACAGTGACCTGAGTGCTTGCCTCATGTGAATGATTGATGAACAAGCACAGAACATGCCAGTCATGCAGCACACCAACAGGCCTGAATATATTTCGGATCTATATTTATTCCTCAGTGAGAGATACTGTCAAGCCTGCAGATACATATCAGTCAAAATTTACACGTTTGATGGGAACCTTTACTTGTGGAAGACGCACTGTTGGGGTGATAAGTCAGTTCAGAGTTTTTTATCTGAGTTTATATGAGATATACTGTAGAGGGAGCTCAAATAATTCAAAAGATAAATACGTTTTGTTACAGTATTAGAACCTTTAAATTTTTGAATCTAAGTGTCAGATACTGCGGAGAAATCTTGCTCCTTCACAGAATATGTCTGCATATTTAGACTTTCACTTTCACTCTAATTTCTTATAGAAGCCTGGAAAAAAAAAAAGAATTAATGTGACTTAGATAAATTCAAGTACATAAATTATTTTATTTTCTACAGAAATTATCAATGTTTCATGACAATGCTTGTTAAAATGCAAGAGAAAAAAACACAGCTCAGTTTCCACTTGCATTGGGTATGCTTCAGAGAGTGTAATGAATCGTCTAAATGCAGTTACTCTGATAAATTGTGTGAATTTAGATGTGCAGTAACAAATGTTCAAGAAAACCAGTTGATGCTTGAAATCAGCAGAAAAAACATGCCATCTCTTTGTTGTTTCCTCACGAGCCCCCCTCCCCCCAAATTCAAGGACACGCATTACAAAAAGAGGTAGTCTGGTGAAATCCAGATGGTCTTGTATGGCCTTCCTATTTTTAATGGATACTCTTATAGTTGAAGCAAAACGGATCTAATTATATAAGATATCATTATAAAACAGGTGAAATGCACACAAATAAAGCAGCAAAAACATAACGGCGCAATAAATGACTAAAGGTGCACAGAGGATGAGACAGACGAGATAACCATGAACCCTGAAGAGAGCAAAACTGGCCACTCACCCGCAACTACAACTGACATCACGCTGATGATATCTTGACAAACTACGAAGTAAACTGAACATTTGTGGGTAATACTTGTTTATCAAGTTATTATATATTAGCATTTTTATTTTAGTCTTGACTAATGAACATTTAGTTTTACTCTGCAGTATGTAACCCAAGACAAAACAAACCTGTGAATCACATGGGTTTAATTCCAAATAAAAAGGTTGCAGCAGCTGATTGGTTGGACCTGGTTCTGCAGTAACCGGTCCAGATCTGCCAGCCTGGAAGATAAGGGACTGCAAGAACATATGGCAGTGCTGCTTTCAGCTTTGTCAAGCTGTCGGACTGGAAATGTTAGCATGCTGTCAGCTGTACACAAAGTGAGATTGCTATCTAGCAATAGCTGTCCCTTCAAATCACTGTATAATTAAGAGCAACATGGTGTGTTCTTCAATGTAAGAATGCTGAATATGGTTGCTCCAATTTTCTTGGGATACATAGATCTAAGCAACAAACACACACACACACACACACACACATACTTTCAAGTGTTCTTTATTTCACTTTGATTTAATGTCACTGAAGTAAAACTATCCTCTGGTAATAAGCGGGTGAAGAAAGTTCACACTTTGTGTGTGCAATCAGGTTACTATGTCACATAAAAATAGGGATGGGGTGGATGAAGTCAATAAAGCAGCCCATCAACCTTGAGGTTTGACTGGTTGTCCATCAACAGTTCGAGTAAAGAGTTGTTATGTGTCACCCTTATCTCTGTTGGTGCTGAACAGTTAATCCTTCTCCTTTGACCTCTCCTATCCACAAAGAGCTTCAGTCAGCAGAGCTGCTCTTCACTGGATGTCTAAGGTCCTAAGAAAGTGCTTCCTGAATGCAAAAAACATGATTTCGTAGAAAGTGAGTGCACCTGGAAATAGTTTTCGACTCCAGGGAGGCGATTTTTTTCATGGCTTTGGTTAGCTATGTCTCGTTTTTCTCCATGAGCTCCTCTGCTGCTGCTATACGGTTTTCAGCGTCTTCCATTCGTTGAGAAACAGCCCTTGTTCTTTACTTTATTGCTTAAAGGAATCGCCATCATTTTTTCCAATTTTGATTTATTTTGAGCCCATCTAATGTGTGGTTGTGCACCATAGGAAGCACAGATCTACACATTTTGACCTAACATCAGGTCAAGAATTACATTTTTGTGTGTGGTTCATTTGTTAGATGGGACACAACCTGAACCAGCTGTGTTTATCTGGGATTAATGAAAAATCTTCATCCCACAAAATTCATTTTAGTAGAAAAACTATTGGTTCAACAGCTTGGTGAGAAGTTTTATTTTTCAAACCCAGATGAATTGAATTACATTGATTTACATTCCATTTTAACATTCTATCTTAGTTAAAATATATTATAACCGTGTACACTCTAAAAACATATATATTTTGTCCTTTGGTTTATTTTGACCACTTCACACTTTGTGATGAACCACACTCCATATCCTGGCTAATGATCAGCCATTTTTACATATGCTTTGCAAATAGTTCAGCTCCCAGGGTGCTCACTTCCCCTTAGAAAAAATGATTTATGTCACTTATAAACTGTACTGCAGGTTAAATCCAGATTTACTTCAGGCGTCTTGTACAAGCTCAACTAAAATGGAGCTCAGCAAAACGCAGAGTGATTCTTTGGACTTCACCAAGGCTAAACTATCCAAAAAATGTCTGTCAGATCGGAATTATTGTCTGGAGGAAAGTGATAAAAAGGTCAAAATCAGCTTATCTGACAATGTTTATATGTACGATACGATAAGAATATAATAAAGAGATGAAACAATGATTCCTCAACAAAAGGGAAAGCAAATTTTACCGCCCTGATGAGTCACCACTGTTTTCCTATTAAAAAAAAAAAAAAATCAGCATACATCCATTCAGTCAGTAATTGGATTTCAGGGCAGGTTAAAATAACAAGGAGATTCCCTTCTATTCAAAGCTTGATGGAAATCTGAGATGTCTGTAGCGTGTGCGTGAGGATCATGCATGATGAATTATTCTATAATGCCCAATTCATTGTTTTGGTATGGGATATCTTAAGTGATGAGGGGAAAATTAAAACTCACACAAAGATAGTAATATTATTCCATAGAGCCAATTGGATTTGAAAGTCGTTTGGGTGTGTTTATGACTGGAGGATGATGTCATTGGATGAGATGTGGAGAATAAGTAATTTCGCACTATCACATCCAATTTAGCAAATCTAGTTTATTCGAATTCTTTACCACACTAAGGCTATAACCTCATCCCTCACTACACAGCACCAGGGGAGTTCATGAATTCATTACTCCCTCAATTGGATTTTTTTGTAATTTGATAAAGGTTGAGAATGTGGATATTGGAAAATTGGATTTTGTGAATATCATGGCTTAACATAGTTAAAGACCCATGCTGGATTTCAGTAATCTGGTGATATGGAGGAAGACTATGACCACAGTAGGGTTAAAAAGAGAGTAAGAGAAGGCCAGATATCTATTAAAGGAAGACTGACATCTTCTCCCAGAAATTCCACGGCTTTTCTTCAGTTTAGTCAAGGTGCAAAATATCTCAATACTATAAACTACATTTGTGAGGGAGCTGGAAATCATCCCCCTCACTGAGGTGAAAGAACACACGCACACAAAACACAAACCTTGACTGTGTGAAGTTAGACATGGTATCTAATACAGGAAGTTTATTTTGTTGTTTTTTTGCTTTTTATTTTGATGACCACACTAACCCCTGTCTTTTTGAGGTCAACCTCCAGGGGGGGTGTGGGCGTGTTCTCATGGGTGCACACATGGAAATGCATCCACGGGACTCCAGCTGATGTCAATAATCTACCTGGTTTGGCTGGACCAAGTGGACTGAGATCAGAGGGGGGAGAGGTGAGAGGTTTTTGTCAGGTTTAGCTTTTGTTTGAGTAGTTCTTCAGCTTATTAGGTATTTTGTTTATCCTGTATTAGAAGTAGTCTCTGTAATTGTGTATTTGTAATTATTATTGGTAGGATTGATTTGTATATATTATAAAATTTTGTATGAGTGTGTGAGTTTCACCATGAGATGGTAGAGGCCGTAGGGAGATAGGCCAGGTGAGATGGCAGGTTCGGGAATTAGAGAGAGTGGAGGTCAGGTGAGAACACATCGCTGCTGACAAAACCTGATGCACCTGAAAAGCCTTTGTTTATCAGCCTGCTGCGTGCATAGGAATGTGGGGTTTTTTTTGTAACTTGCCACCAGTAACCAGTAAAAGAACAACCAGAGCTCTGGAAATTCAGCTTGGCTCCCACTCATCATTTCTACATTCTACACCTGAATCCCCCTGGCTCTCATCCTGATTGTAAGGATTGCCTTTTAAAACCTTAAAAAATTCATTACATGGCCAAAAGTATGTGTAGATTTCAGTCTTAAATCATAAACATCAACAGCCCCAAACTTTAGTAAGAAGACTGATTTCAGAGGCTGGCTTATTGGACTTTTCTCCAATTCAGCAACAAGAGCATCAGTGAGGCTGGTGACTTAACGATAAGGACTGGCTCAAAGTCGGCGTTCGGCTTCATCTCAAAGGTTGGGTGAGTTTAAGCTCTGGGCTCTTTGTGAGCCAGCTGAGTTCTTGCTATTTCTTTCATAGCCTCACTTAGTGTATGCAGATGTTGCAATGTTGAAGAACACTTCACTAAATACAAAAAGCACACAAGTCCTGCATACGACCGTATAGTGGGCATCCCTGTTAAGGTAAAGTGTAATGCTCCCACATGTTTTGTTTTCTGTAAATTATATGTCCTAACCACCAAGGTTTATTTAAGAATGCAGTTGCTACTACAGTGCAATCAAACAAAGGACATTGGTTCAGCAAATTCCTGCTTTTTCAAAGTGGATTTTGGGGTTATTGTTTGTTTGACCAGTAAAATAAACCAACAAACTATACATTACATACAGTACAACTGTATAGTACAAAATAGTATATAGTAGTATTTTTGGAGTGAAGTAGTATGAGTGCACTTACAAAATTAGGGTATCTGTGTATGCAACCAAAGTCCCACAAATAAAATCTCAGTGGGTTATTTTGTTTTCTGTGTAAATGATAGATATAAAAACCTCAGTATTTTGTCCATCTGCTATTGTCTTGATGATTTAACTGTTGGTAAGTAAACGGTCTCTGAAATAGATTAAAAAAAAATTTTTTTAAAATCTTGGAATTATAGACATGAGAATGAAACATGAAGTGAAAAATAAATACCTTGCATTGTAGAGTTCTGCTGTCATCCTGCTGCCACACAGATGGTCTGAATAAGAAATTCTGAAAAGGTATGGTTTAGTCATTATTTTTAATTTAATCCAAACTATCTTGGAACAAAAGCTGAGGACTTGAAGAAAAAGTTATTTTTATTCATGTTTATTTGGTATGAATAAATACTCGGGTCTACTGTATGCAGAGGCTGGTGTATGTCAGAGCAGGCCCATATTTTAACCTCCAAAAGGATCAGTAACACATTAAGGTTGTCCTAACATCACTATAACATCAACATTGATCAAAACTCTTCAAATATTTTCTTTACTATATGTCTATATTGCTCTCTCACTCCACACTGAAGTTTTTACTGCATATCTCGCTCATTGACAAAAGTTGCATAACTTCAACTTAAAATCTAAATGTCCAAAAATTTTACAGGTCAATGTAAATATACCATTTACACGGCATAATAATTGTATTATACATATATTACATCATTTTAAGAGGGATAATTTGAGTCCAATTTAGTTATTACTTAAAGTGTAATGTTCACTACTTTGGGCAAGAAAAACTGACTCCACTCACTCGTTATATGGAATATAAATGGGTACACACAAACTTGGCTGTGGAAACTACCATGTGAGGAATAGAGGGTGATGTAGGGTGATGGGCCGGTGGCTATCTGCTAATACAAGCATAGCCATTACCTCATGGCACATTAACAAATTTTTATTGTTTCTTACCCAAGCCACTGCTTTCTTTTTTTTTTTTTTTTTAACACTGCGACATTACCCTTATCGCCGGATGCAGTTTATTAACCTTAATATTTGAGGACACAGGCTGTCAACAGTGGCTGGAAAACTGTTCCAGCAACTACAGATGGATATAGATGCTTATTTCTTTTATTTCCCCATGACACGGCAAAATGTGGAAACTATACAACTACTCCTGCATGTCATTATGGTACTATTTGATGTATTGCATTATTTCTCGTAGAAGTTAATGAATTCCTCTTTCTTTGTTTACTCCCATTTGTTGTGGCCAGGGACTTTAGCAATTGGCTTTAGAAATTATGAATTGACCTCGAAGAGCATCGGTTTGACATTAGTGTTTCACTTTGCCTTTATTGCTGCTCTGATCCCTTTTAGCTTTCCCAGCATATGTTACTACCTACACCAGGGAGCACGCTCTCTCCACAAGCAATTTTCTCATTTTTAATGCTTTTATTTTGTTCATTGCACTGCACTTCTCCCTGTACAGATAATGTCCCTATGTATAAACCTGAAATTATACTTCTGAATTACCTCTTTAGCAATTCATGCCCCCTTGCTACACTAAGATGGCGACTTCTTTGTTTGTGTCATAAAACCTTTGCTAGCAATTGGTTTTACACTATTAGAGATAATACACTTACACCAATGGCTAAAGGGATGGTTCCAGGTTGAACTGCACTCTTACAATTTTACATTCCCTGGTAGAATCCACAGTTTTTACTTATCTTAAGAGTTCAAAAAGTCTTTATGTGCAAGTTTTCCAACAAATACATTTCCAAACCTTTGTCAGGCTTCTACACCGCTAGTCCAGCTTCCTTTCTGTGATAGTTTCCATTTACAACACACTCGTTTGTTAATGTGCATGGTTTCATTTTAGTTTAGTGATACTCCAGTAAATCCCCAAAGGGAAAGAAAAAAATTCTGCTTTTTACTGATTATCAGAAAAAATGACCAGATACATCCATCTGTGCTTCTGGACACATTTCAGGACGTTTCTCTTGGTCACGTGATATGGTACATAAAAAAAATTAAACCCACAAGTTAGCAAAAATGGGTAAAAACAAATGTCTTTGGAGAGCGCCTTTTGAAAGAGGAGAAGGCCCCATGAAGAGACAGAAAAAAGAACCTATGGCTTCCAAGAAAAAAAAGTAGCATTTAAAAGACTCTCAGAAGTCCTATTTAGAATATGGGTTTATCACTACAGGTAATTCTCACGCATTGAGTCCGCTCTGCATCATATGAGGCGACAGGCTAACAAATGAGGCAATGAATCCTTCAAAACTGCTTCGGCACATGGAGACATATGCTTTATCAGGGCTTTAGTCACCCTTCATTTATTCAGCTTAATGGTGATTTGTATTTTTATACACTTTGTTTTTATTTGTTTCTATGCCAGACTGTGATTATTTTATTTTATATAAAACTGGTCCGTGGGACAAAGAAAGGTTTGGGACTGCTGGTGTAGAGCTTCCATTGAAGGACAGTTGCTCTGCTCATTGCACCAGATGTTGCTCTGTCTTCCTAATGCAGTTTTGTTTTTAACAGGTAAACAACCTTTTTGGACGGGAGGTTTTTTTTTGTTTTTTTTTTAAACCTCATTGCTTTATTCACCAAAACCTAAAGCAGACAAGTTAAGTCTTGTTTCTGTCCATGCTTTTATTTATCCTTTATCACACTAGCGAGCTCCTGCCATCACTGCCTGATAGCAACTGCAGCCTCCAATCTGCCCTGAAGATGTAGCAGAACTCAGAGGGTGTATCATAACCTCTTGTCATGAAAGTGCAATGGCAGCCAAAGCTCTTGTCAACCAATTATCACCCCCATCTGCTCCCAGCGAGAAACCACATCCACTGACTGTTAGAGAAAATTTGGAATTAGCACCTTTAACCTTTTGTCTATGTCATCTTTTCATTTTTTTAGTTTTAGCAGGTTTACCTGGAAAATACATTTGCCAATGCATTCCAAAAGAGCCAACACCATGAAAGTCGTATTCACAGCTTTTTCCAGCTTTCTGTTTTCAACCCATAATGTGCTACTTCCAACAGCATGAGGGCACATCAGCAGTAGTTTCTTTCAAATTTAGGTAGCTGAAACTATTTATCTAAATTCAGGACAAAAATAGTTTATATTTAAAATAAATGCTGATCGTTGCATGGAGCTGGTATTTGAACTTCTTAACAAACCCTTTGTGCAGCAGAAATCCTGACTTGTCAGAGCAGGAGAGGCACATATGTGAATGACATTAATGACAGCAGAGTTTCATTAAAAGTCTCCGTGAGCTGTTCCAGTTAGCCAGGCACAAAATTAGGACCTTCCCTTGGCAGCGGGATGGTTCAGTTTTACTGTGTGGTTTGATCCGTTATTTTATTCTCTAAATTTGAGGATCAGATGAAAATAAAGGAATTTGCTGGCACCTTATTATTTTCCATAATTTAGTTTTGACTTGAAAAGATTTTCAGTTTAACATACATTGTTTGACAAACATTTACAGTTTTACGCAGTACAACAAGGTGTTTTCTTATTTATTGTAAAAACCGCCAGGAAAATGATCTCATTCATTCATTCATTCATTCATCTTCTACATGCATTTCTTTGGGAAAGAAAGGAAGTGGAAGGAAACTGGAGTGAACGGAGGAAACCCATGCAAGCATGGGGAAAACATGCAAACTCCACACAGAAAGGCCCCAGGCCGGGAACCGAACCTGCAACCTTCTTATTGTGGGGCAACAGCGCTAATAACTATGCCGCTGTGCTGGCTCGAGAATTATCTTTAACAGTTTATGAAATGTTTAATTCACATCATCAATATCACAATGAACACACTATTTTTGACTCCAGCAACACATGGCACATCTGATGCTGGAGACAAACAAAGTATCATGTTTTATTGTAGTCCAGCCAACAATGTGCCCATTTCTGTTAGTGCGCTCTGTACCTCAAGCAATTACTTAAGTCAGAATTAGCATTTGGTTTCTGACTGATGTTAAATAAAACGATCTTTGATTCTCATATAAGAATAATTTGGCTCTCAGCCAAAGTGACGTGGCACAGTGCTCTGACTGTGCCAAGTATTTATGATCTATGCTGTACTTTGTAAAAATCTAATTTGAGCTGTTGTTTCATGAATTGGGAATATTATGATGAGGCACGGGCAGCATACTGGTTAGTTCTGTTGCCCCACGAAAAGAAAGTCGTGGGTTTGGTTCCCAGCCTGGGGCCTTTCTGTGCGGAGTTAGCATGTTCTCCCCGTGCCTGTGTGGGGGAGAACATACGCCTTCAGGTACTCTGGTTTCCTCCCACCGTCCAAAGACATCATGTTTAGGTTAATTGATGACTCTAAATTGTCCATAGGTCTGAGTGTGAGTGGTTGTTGGTCTCTGTCTTTCTCCGTGTTGGCCCTGTGATAGACTCGCGACGTGTCCAGGGTGACCCTGCCCTCGCCTAATGGGAGCTGTGATTGGCTCCAGCACCCCCCAAACGAATAAGCGGTTGAAGGTGAATGAATGAATGATGAGGCACTTTAGCAGTACACTTTAGGACAGCTAAGGCCAGTGCAGTTAGAGGTGCTCTGCTGTTTGAACCTCCAAAAACAAACACTTTATGGACTACTTTGAACTATTACAATATTACAATTGTAAGTGTGATTTCTCTCAATGTTGTACAGTCGAAGCAATATTCAACAATGTAGTGGGAATGCTCAAACAGTTCTGTTTTTTTAGGAAAAGGTCACAAAGGGGGGATTGAATGGTGTTAATGGATGATTTTTGGTTGTCTCTTATTTTTCCCACATAGCAATGTGTAAGGATTGTCTGTTTTCACTATTTGTCATTCCACTGTTTGCTAAAGGCGCTGCATGCTCTCAAATACACCCACCGCCCACAGAAAAGCAAGCTCCCACAGAGAAAACTGAACAGCATTACAGACATACACAATAACACTGTGCAGTTGACCCATATATTTCAGGTGCTGTGATCAAACAATTACCATCTTGTGTCAGGTTATTGGTACATAGTATTAGTTCAGCAGTGGTGAAAGTGCTGTAGAAAGGAGGCCCTGGCTTACAATACCAGTCAAACGTTTGCATGCACTTTCTCATTCAATGGTTTTTCTTTTCTTTCTTTTTTTATTTCTGTATTGTAGATTAATACTGAAAACTAGAGGTGTGCCAAAAAAATCAATTCATATAAGAATCGCAATTCTCATTTACTACGAATCAGAATCGATTTAAAATGTCCCAAAATCCATTTTAAAAAATAAAACAAATCCGCAGACTGTCTGCCTCCATTTTGTATGCGGGACGTCCTGACGTCACCACGGAGCCGGTTCTGGAACATACGCATGCGCGGTAAGCACCAAAACAAGGAGGAAACTACGATAATGGAGGAAAGAGAGATTCAACCGGCTCCGTCCTTGTTGAAGGCAAAGATTTGGACTCATTTTGGTTTTTACCTAGAGCCCTATAAAATCTGTTTCATTTTTTCCCAATTTCCATTTTAATTTTTCCTGTATTCTTTTTTTATTGGGGGGGTAATTTTTGAGAATTCCGTTTTTGGCATTTTACACAAATTTAACCCTGAGACAGTGTTTTAAGTAATGAAATATAGACCATTTCTTCAGTTATAACTGAAAACTTTAATGCTTCCACACATTTAAGCAAAAACATAATAAAACAATGAAACATACGTCCCACAACTTTGGTGGAAATATCAAATCCACTGTAAACTTTTTCATTTCTTCTATCCCCATGCTCTTTGGTTTTCCACCCATCACTGACATCTCCATTGAAGTACATGATAGTCAACCTCTTTGTGTTGAGCTCAGTGAGTGACTCTCGTTTGACTTAGCACTTAGCACTCAGACGGCCACTTCACTGATGGGGGGCGTGCATTATTAGTGACCCCTTCTGAGAATATTCCCGACAGATACGTTCCTTTTAGTTCCGTCCAGTCTCTCGTCTCGTCTAGTCTGGTCTGGTCTAGTCTAGTCTCTACTCCCTGCAGGGGTCCTGTCTCTGGTCTGGTCTAGTCTCTGGGGAGGTCCCGTCTCTGGTCTGGTCTCTAGACCTCTGGAGGGGTCGGTTCTAGTCTCTGGAGGGTGGGTCCAGTGTCTGGTTTAGTCTCTACTCTCTGCAGGGAGTCCAGTCTCAGGTCTGGTCTGGTCTAGTCTCTCGGGAGGTCCCGTCTCTGGTCTAGTCTGGTCTGGTCTCTGGAGGGGGGGTCCAGTGTCTGGTCTAGTCTCTACTCTCTGCAGGGGTCAGGTCTCTGGTCTGGTCTGGTCTAGTCTCTCGGGAGGTCCCGTCTCTGGTCTAATCTGGTCTGGTCTCTGGAGGGGGGGTCCAGTGTCCTGACTTTTGGGAGGACTTTTGGTGCAGTTGGGTTGGCATTCACTGCCATCATCCACCGCCCCAGTCCATGAGTGGGCCAGTCAGGTACTAAATTCCCGGGCCACTTTTTTGCCCCAGTCCGCCCCTGATCCAAACCCTGAAAGAACACTTAACCCTGCAAGATAGAGTGAAAGAAACAAAACAACTTTTGGAGTTTAGAAGGATTTTGAATATATGCACACTGAAAAAACTCAAGCCCCTCCACTCACATGCTCACTCACTTCAGAAGTAGTGAGCTAGTCTGCTCCATAAAACCCTTGGGGCTAAAATAAAGCATGGACCACCCCTGTGACAAAATGAGTATCCTCCATTACAATGTGTCAGTGTCACCACTGTACCCACAGTGGAGGAGGTCGCCCCACATAGTCAATCTCCACATAGAACTGCTCACTAAATGTGTGCGTCAGCATGTTCTGCTGCACATGCGTGTGTTTACTTGCACGTGTGTCTGAACATAAAGAAGAGTGACAGTGTGGTAATGAGGGGGGACGTCAGTGAAGAGGCTAGTGCTGATGTGCTGTCACTGTGGATCTTACCGGGGTCTGATCAGTGTCCTCGCTCCCATGTCTCTTTAGGCAACTTCCCAGCATGGTGGCACAACCACATGTCACACTGCTTATTTATTTATTTGTATAACTCATTTACCCCTGCTCTTCCTCTGTTCATCCCTATAGCTTTTTCTTGACAATTGCTCGTATACAAATATAATGTATCAGGTACACTATATGCCCCTCTATCAACAGAATTGTCAGACACAGATGTTTAATTAAATGCTCATAGTTTAGCAAGATTTGTACATGTACAAATTGTAAATTTAAAAATGATACTAAATAAAACTTTAATTTCATATATTTCTCAGGTGGTGGACTGATGCAATTGTGTTGTCCATACAGGTTTGGAACAACTGTTCAGTGACAAGAAAACCACATCAAGGTTTCTGTCTGTGGAGGTTGTTTGTCATACCTGATATGTCAAATAACGTTCACCTCAGTTTAAACCTCAAACAGGTTGTTATATGATATTAGTGGCAACTTGTTAATGGCTTTTTTACAAAGTGCATGCTTCCTTGTCAGATTCCACCTGCACATTGCTCTCTGTTTTTCCAGGTCTCATTTCTTGGCACTTTTAACAAGAAATGGACAAATTGAGAATAAAATGTAATTATAATATGCATATAACTTAGTTTTCAAACTGTTTTCATTAAGTACTGTTCGGAGTGTTCCCTTTTACTTGTATGACCAACTAATATTAGTTTTTCCTCAATTGCTAAAAAACATTTCACAAAACTGTCTTCCATTTTCCCAAAACTCTAAACAAGAACACACTTTTCACACCTCTGACTCAAACTCCTCCTCCTCCTCCTCCTCCTCCTCCGCCTCCGCCTCCGCCTCCGCCTCTGCCTCTGCCTCTATCCATTGTGTTCTTTTGGAATCTTCAGCAAACTCTGCACTCTGAACTGGCTTTTATAGTTGTGGTCACATCAATTGCAACAAGTGTCTTCAATTTTGAGTCGTTATGTTTAATGAATGAAGCCAGGTGTGTTCATTGTGTTCAAGATTTGCTGACTGTGGCAAGCATTTTGCATCACATGAGCTTTAATTTGAGAATTTGAGCAGAGTTTTTTGCAACTTGTGTTTTAGCAAGACAAATTGTGTTTAGATTTATGAGAAAAGGAGGACTGCGTTTTGAGAATTGTCTTCATGTGAAATGTGTTCATGGTTTAGGCAATTTGGGGCTAGTTTTATTAAATGTGTTTAGAGAACTGGTCATTTGGTTTAGAGAATTGGCTTTTGTGTTTTAACAATTGGGAAAAACTGTAATCTGAACATCCATTGATTCACAACAGACCATTCATAGCAGGATTGAAAGGTCCTTCCATTACATCACTGATTTGCAGTTGATTGATTGTTTGACAAGCCATTTGTATTCCGAGCTGTCAGAAGAGTAAGAACTTAAACTTAATGGGGCGCTGGGCTTCATTTTGTCTCGTCCTAAATAGGAAATACTGAGTTACAATTTGAATTCATTACATAATGAAAAATAAATTGAGTCTGGTTGAGGGCTGCGGGAATCTGTATTGGAGATGGAGGCCAGTTTGAGACAACAGTTAATGCACTCCTTCCCTCGATTTGACCCTGCGTTCTCCGGCGGGTTGGCTGTTCTCCTCCTGCCATTTAATGTATGTGAAATTGAAAGTTTGTGCCATCTGGTCAATCCATCATACGAAACTCTGGAGGACTGTAATGGAGGATGAATGGAACGAGTCATCTAACACAGCTGCATCTACTTACAATGACATTACAACAATTTGTTCAGCTATTCTGAGCAGTAGCAAAACAAAACAAAGTCAAATGAGTCAGAAACCGAATCTCCTGGGAACAATCGGACACCAGGCATGTGTGGCCAGCTTTTTTACACACCACTAACCAGCCTTTTTCTCTGCTGAAGGTCAACTCACAGCAATTTCATAAAAATCTCGTATTTCATTGAGCATGAAGCTATCTCAGCAAATTATCCATCAAATTCATGTTTGTACAAGGAGCAGCAGTACTATACTGTTAACTCTAATCTCCTGGGCTTTTTAAGAGTGCCTGGTAAGGCTAATAACTTATTTATCTTGAAGAGCAGCACATGTATTTATTTGTTTAGTTGTAAATCCCCCCACCACACACCCACATATATCTTATTCAGCAGATAAGCCCTTCACTGCACGTCTGTTTATGAAGAATGAAAGTGATTAGGAAAACACACGATTCTTTCCACAGCCTATGCAAAGGAACAGTATTCAGCACAAAAATTTTGTAAGTAATCAGATTTTTATATTCATACATAAATGTTCCAATCCAGGAGGGATTTGAAATAAAAGTTAAGGCGGTGTAAAATATCTTCCCCATTTCACAAAAAAAGGCTATTTTCTGTTTTGAGCAACTTAAAGATATAAATAGTGTAACCATGAATGAAAAGCTCCAGCCTGAAAGACAGTAGAGAGATCTCTTTGTTTCTGAAGTCTAACAAGAAAAAAAACTGGTGTCTGAATTGCTTTCCGACCTTCAGAGTTGTACTAACTTCAATAACAGCATGGCAAAGGGAGTTAATGCGGTTAATAAAGCAGGTACAGGAAGGGCCCTTTATAGTTATGCTCGTCTGAGCTGAAGGTGACACTTCTCTAATGAAACCAAAACCTGCAGTAACTCAGACTGTTGCGTCTTTTGCTAGCTCTGGAAATTTAGCAAAGCCCGACTCTCAAGAGGTTTAGAGCTGTTGTGATAGCCGGTCGTAGTAGGACCAAGAATGCAGACGCAGTTGGTTCAAGAAAGGAATAACAATAATTTATTGGGATGATGTCGAGATGGTGGAGAATGGAATCCGTGTGGGGAAGGAATAGGAGACCCGGGGAGCTGAGGGTGCCGATGGAGGATGGCAGGTGGATGGAGCTGACGGCAGAGAGGCGAAGGTGCGGGTCCAGGGAGGCAGCAAGCTTGCAGGTCATCCTGAGGGAAACCACATATAAGAATTACTGGGAAGCAACAGGGGAGACAGCAATAATAATAGCTCGAACAAGACTGATAACCTGAAGAGGTTCGGTCGGAGCACTAGTTACCGCGGGGTTAACTGTAATGATCTGGTGATGAGTGCGTGAAGAGCCGGGGTATTTAAACAGGAGGGATGACAGATGAGACACAGGTGTGTGATGAGGACCTGCCACTGCTGTCTGTGCCTGGTACCCACCCCCTGGGAGGAGAGAGAGAGCACATGGGGAAAAACGAAACAAAAAGAAAAGCCATGTGCTTGGAATGTGGGTATGACAGCTGTGCCATAAACTAATCAACGCACAATATTTCTACTGATGATAAATGGAAATTTCTGAAATCTGAAAGCAAATGTAATTAGTGCCTCAGGGTGCTGCACAGTGTCAGTGGACCTCAATATCAATAGCTTTAGAGTTCCACTGATTCTGGGCAGAGCGCAGAGCCACTGGATGTTATCCTGAGCGTTTTTTTTTTTTATTATTATTCCTCTTCTGTCAAAATTTCAATTTGCTACTTGTCTTGGGTTTTGAGAAAAACCCAGCGAATTATACAATGTGTGACTCCGTCCTGATAGGTGTGCTCTGTATTTTCTCTAAGGAATATGCATTTTTGGTGGCGTGAACGGTGAAAAAGCGGCCAAAAAAACAAATGGGTGTCTATAATGTTTGTGTGTTTGTGCGTTGTTTGACTCTCAAATTTTTTAATATTGACAAAAGTCTTGTCTGTCCATCCCAGGTTTCAGCTGTTTCATATCTTTTATACTTTTTGGGCGGCAAATGTTCCAGTATCAGGCTCCATTTTGACAGATTTTCAGTTCAGAATGAGTGTGTATGGCACGGAATGTTCAGAGTTAGAGTGGTGTGTAGTTTGGCTAGAGTGGAGAGCTGAGGTGAAAATTGTCTGGAAAAATATGAAGAAATCATCCTCATCGGCACATAGTTTGAGCTAGCCACACCATTTTTTCCAAAGCAGTGGAGACTCTTGTCCTGTTTCAGACAATGTGTCTGCTTCAACAGTGAGTCAAACAGAATTTGATCTGTGAGCCTCTGAAGGACAGGTACACCATTCATTTCTCCCATTCGCTCAAAAACAATTTCTCAGGAAAACAGCAGAACTGTCTCTGTTTTTTGCATCGCTGTCTGGTCCACAGACAGGCTGTAGAAACACCAAAAACCACAAAATGCTTCAGGAACTTGTTGTAACAATCACAGTCTGGTCAGTTTTCTGATAGGAGTTACCCTTTTTTCATAAATCGCCTCAGTTTGAGATCTTCACCGAGCCAAAAATCGGCCCCTGAGAGCAGGGCGTTGTCCCGGCAACCCCAGAGCTTCAGGTGACAGCTGCAGGTGTGTGTGTGTGTGTGTGTGTGTGTGTGTGTGCGCAGACTGCAGACGCCTCTGGTATGAGAGCAGTTTATCAACTGACATGGACATACACAGAGACACACACACAGACGTACACTACGAGACAGATACATATACACACACAGACATTCATACACACACACACACACACACACACACACACATTGAGTAGCATACACAAACAGGTACACACATATAAACACAGAAGGCATTAAAGTCCATGTTTTCTTCACTTTGCGCATACATTACTGTGGGACAGAGACACACAGACTCACACTTAGACATACAGACATACACACAGACAGACACACAATCAAAGAAGGATGCATATACACACGCAAAGTGACTGATATACACAAACAGAGACACAAACAGTTAAAGTCAATGTTGCTAACTTTGTTCATACATGACTGTGGAACAGAGGCACACACTTAGATATATACATATCTACAATGAAAGAAAGATCCATATACACACAAACGCACACACACAGTGAGTGACATACACTACCAGTCAAAAGTTTGGACACACTTTCTCATTCAAATAAATAGGAAAGTGTGTCCAAACTTCTGACTGGTAGTGTATACAAAGACAAACACACGGACGCTAATGCAGACACAACACACATTGTTAAATTCAACATTGTTCACTTTGTTCATACATGACTCTGGGACAGAGGTGACACAGAGACACAGGCACACACACATATAGAGAAACATAGATGCTGGGTGTGTTGCTGTCTTGTTTGTGTGTTTACTCTCTCTGCAGGTTCCTCCTCTGCAGTGGAGGTGTGGCAGGTGTCACTCATCTGTTGACGAGTGGGAAGATATATGAAGGAGCAGAATGCTGTGGTCTCTCTCTCACTCCCCCCCCTCTCAGTGAGCCAGTGTGGATCTGTAAGGCCCTGTGTGAACCAGTGTGTGCGATTGTGGTGAAGTTCAGGGTTTGAACTTAGCAGGCCTCCAGTGGCAGTGGTGCCTGCATTGATTTAGTTGTTTCTTTGTTGTTAGTCTGCTCTTTGTGTTTACTCTAGGGGCTTTCAGTTTTATGCTCGCTTTAAGTTGTTTGTGTTTACCTTTTGAATAAATATTTGTCCTGTATTTATAATTAGTTTCCCTGCTGTTATTCTGCCTGGGTTTTTCATTATTGTTACTTCCCTCATCACCTTAAACATCTTTCAGTTCGTAACAATAGAAAACATTAAAGTCCATGTTGTTCGCTTTGTTCATACATTGCTGTGGGACACACACAGAGACAAACCCCTCCCCTGACATCATCCCCCCCGAGGCACTCAAAATTTCTGTGAGGAAATTTTGTAGTTCAAAAATGCATCACCTTGACGTTTATTTTCAAAAAGAACCAATAAGGAGTGGTGTTATTTCAGGGACACAGCTGCATACGGACAAAATGAAAATTTGATGTGTCACTGCTTTTGACAGGAGTCTTCAGTTTTACAAAGTCAGGAATAAAAAGCCAGTAATTCAGAGATCATTAATGACCTTCAATGAACAAAATCTGGCCCAATTTTTGCAACTTTCATATTTTGAAGGTTGTTTTGTGCTTGTAGGAAAAAAAAGTTGACTGATTTAAGATATGCCATTGATATTGTTTTAATTTATTGCCAGGTCAAAGGTCATGTCTGTTCCCTGAAATGTAAACACCTGAAGCTGACTGTAGATCTCATTTAGGCAGGTGATGGATGGCACAATACAGTTGATTCCAGGTAGTAGTGTCAATAGCTTAACATTTAAACATGACAAATTGAGTTTAGAGAGGAAAATGTGCAGAGAAATGCTCTACAGTTTTGTGAATCCCAAGTGCATGCTCAATAAAGTATACCTCCTGGATGTCTGCTGCAATAAAAACTGACACATACAGTACGTTTTTGATAAATGCACTGTTTATTGATTACTGGCACTAAACTACTGCCTTGTGTGCTTGTACCTCAGATGAAAAATGAGTCCCCACACCACTCATTTATTTATTAAGGTGAATTGCATTGCCATCTCTGTTTTGTGATTATTGATTTGTCTAAACCACTTGATACAGTAGCCTCATCCTCTTCTTTGAGGCTCCAGCACATCAGCTGCTTTTCAGCAAGATGCACGTAGTTGGATTGAATCTTACTGACTGAGCCTCAGTATAATACTTGATCTGCAGTGTTAGCAGGGTTTTATATTTGAAAAGATTAAGTGCGATGTAAAAAGATGTCTGGTAATATCACAACTGCATTAAAAACAATACTGCATGAGGGGGATGAGCAGTTCGGCAGGCCGGTGCAGACGTGGCAAAGAATATTACGAAGTCGGGTATATGCACTATCAGGAAGCATCGTAAGCAACCAAACATCACCAAATTTACTATGCGTTCTCATGAAGGAGTCATGAGTACATGGACCAAGGTTGCTTCAGATACATGAAAGTGCTGCTGAGATGTAAGCTGAAAATCCGACAAATAACATTTGTGAGTCTTGATCTGAAGAACATATCTGCCAAGTTTTGTGAAGTTTGGGCAAAATATGTGACTGCAGGTAGTTTTTTTTCTTTCCAATCATAGAATCATAGAATCATAGAAACGCTGCTTAGCCCCCAATTAAATCTAATTCTGGGTTTTATAGTGATCTAACAACTGTATCCTGAAGAGTTTCACCCTCTACTACTATGTAGTTAATATAACACTGTACATTCTTTATACAATGATTAGCTCTTTATTAAAAAAAAAAATTAAAATCTGTAAACATGCAAAAGATGGATTGTTTGGAGCCTCCTTAGTGTTATGTGAAGAGCAACCGCTAAGCCAAAAAAACTGCTGTATTTCCAAAAGTGTGGTGAATGGTTCCTTGATGCTGGCTCCATCAGTGAGTGAACTCCCAAAGGCTCGCATGTTAGAACAACAGGAATAAACACGTTTGCAGGCTGGAACAGTGTGGTCTCAAAACTGTGTGTGGGGCCCTTTGAGTGACAGGTGGGGCAGTATATGCTTGCCACAAACCAATATGCACCAAAGTCTCAGCCCCACACATGTTCTTCTTTTTTGCTTATTTTTGGATTAAAAAGGCATCGCCCTTTTTATTTACAGTCTATTTTCCATGTTGTGCTTGGTATTAAGTGTCTTAAAAATCCCATGAATTTTGCAGTGAGGTTGAAGTTTATGCATTTTTATCACCACTTACCAAAAGCCAGTGCAATTCAAATTCATGATCTTACATTGTTTGATTGATGTTGTTTACAGCAGCATTCTGGGGACTTTAGAAAAATTCAGAAATACATAAAATATTAACCGCATTATATGCCCATGAATTAGAAGCCGGCATTAAATTTTTTTGTGAAATTCCCAAGTGGAATGAGTTAGAAATCTCTGTGAAAGTGTAGATTTATGATGCTAGGAGTTGTGTTGGATGGTGGATTAGTGAAGGGCCTGCAGGTTGTCATGTGGTGTGACTGATATCATTACCATCCTATATTGCTTATGCGGGGAAACTTATTGTGGGCTCATGCTGCTGTTCCAGCACACACAAACACCAGTTAATAGTGCAATCTACCATTACATGGTAAATATGACCAACTGATTAAGAACTAAAAAAAAAAAAAAAAAAAAGAAAAAAAAAATACAGGGACTCAGAATAATCATAATCAAAATCATAATCAAATAGAAAATTAAATCCGACACATCCAAGCAACACCTTGATTTCTGGAGAGAGTCAACCTGTCAGCACATTCAGATTTTACATTTTAATTTTTCTTTCTTTTTGTCTAACATATTTACATGCAAGACTGCACACTTATGTCAGTTCATGACTGAACCTGCCAATTAAAAATCGAACAAAATCTTTAATTTCTGACACGCTGGCAATTACATCAACCCTGGTTCACCTCAGCAGGGTCCATACAGTTTGGTTAGAGTTACAGACATTAATACACAGCCACAGTTTGGGTACACTGGGGTCAGCGGTGTCAGTGCAACTGATTAATTCATTAAAAATCATAATCCCTCCCAACTTCACCTCAAGCATAAATAACCCTTTTCTCTTTTAATATAGCAATGTAAAACTTTCATGAGGCTCCTGAAAGCAGGTAATATGGCCCCTTATATTCAGCAAACGATTTAACATGTCCATCTAGTTAGCCTGCTTGACTTAATTGGTTTGACACTAAATGCTAAGATGAAAACTGACACCCACTCACTAGTTGAAGTGTTGTTCTCAGCCACAACATATTTCCAGCACAGTAGTGAACTGTGTCCATCAATATACCTATCACAGATTGAGTTTATATTGAGCAAATAAAAACTGAAGTGGATTTGTGATGAAATGCCCTTTAGAGAAGTGTGTCATCCTAGTAGATGCATGCAGTAAGTAGATGCTTGTAATGCACCCAAACTCACTCCACACTCAGCTACAGTAATAGTCTGTATCCAGCGAGCTCCAGTGCTGTCTCGGGCACGAGGGGCAACGCATTCATGTAACTGTGCACAATGGAAATGTAACTCATGAATTTGCTTTGTCAGAGAAGTGTCGGGCTTGAGGGTGAACACCATGTTTATGGCATTAAATAGTAACTATTTCTCTCTGCACTTCAGCTCATCAACAAGCTTGACTCTGAGACAGAGGAAGTGTGAATGGCCTTGGTCCTAAGCTAGAAGTCAGAGATGGATGATTACTTTTGGGGAAAAAAAAAAAAGCGCACCCTCTCCAAATTATTTGTCTCCAATCTCCATATGCAGTGCAGGTCAAGCTCAGCAGCAGGCCCAGATATTCATCTTTTTTTCCCTCCCATTTACCAAATACGTCATAAAGCCTCACCCCCTTTCCAGCGAAAACATCTTGATGGGATCTAATCCCCAAAGACTCTCATGTCAGATTTCCCCTCTCCTTTTGCTCATGACAATTCAATTTTCATTAATACAAATGATTTTAACGAACCTGAGCAAAAGTCCAATCAGGTGCTCGATGTCCTTGTTCAAACACATCCTGTTACCCCTCCTCTAGCTTATTCTCATCTCCATTCAGTCACAACCTGACTTTCTGGCCCCTGGCCTATCACTTGTAAGTGGGGCAGCACAGCGGCACATTGGCTGGGGCTGTTGCCTCACAGCAAGAAGTTTGTGGGTTTGGTTCCCAGGAATGGAGTTTGTATGTTCTCCCCATGCTTGCGTCGGTTTCCTCTGGTTTCCTCCCACAAAAAAAAAAAAAACCATCAGAAATGTTTTCTATGTGGTTCACTTGGTCTGTGGTGTATTCCACATAATTTTCCTTTGAGAGGAAATGGGTCTGGGTTCTTATGGGTTAATGTGACTATTGCAGGTACACAGAGTGCATGTGTTATTTCCTGGTCATAGATAATCATTACAGTTATGCACTTAGATAGATTTGGCCAGTTATCTGGGGTTTTTTTATATTTTAGACATCATAATAATATGTTTTACACTGTTGAATATATGATACACCTGAGTGGTCCACAGCTGGAGTCAATTCAAACTTATTCAAACATATATAATTTTTTGAAAATGAACAAAAATAGGAACCAGAATTGAAATGACCTGCTGTGTTTGCTTGTTTGATACAACTCTTAAACTCAAAAACTAAATGTCTCTAAAAGTCTGTCTCCTGCTTATTAGAAGAAAATCCAAAATTTCACACTTAAGAGCTGTACAAAAATTTATTTCATGACATCTGCATTAACACCAGTTCAATTTCCTTTCTGCTTTCATCTGTCAGAGATGCTCCTCTTTCCTGTTGCATTGCCCCTCTCCCTTTATTCCACTCTCCCACCCTACAGCACTTTATTCCCACAACAGGGCTTTTGCTGCTATCATCTGCTCTTAATGCCATTTCACAGGTAGTGTGGGCGCTTCCTCTGATCTAAGTGCTGCCTGGATCATTAAGGGACCCTGTGACTCAAGCTTCTGTGAGCAATCATTTCCAATTAGGTTCCTGTTTTGCACCGCATGTATCTCAGCATCCGTATGGGGAAAGTGAGAATCAATGAGGCAGGGGAGAGAAACACTGAGAAATGCGTTCATATGGTAGCACTGTCACCCTGAGAGACGCGGGACTCGTTTCTGAGGTAATGAACTCAGACTGACTAATTAAAATTAGCTTTTAGTTGTGGAGCTTGTGTTGAATTTGGAATAGTGAAAGCTGGACCGCCGGAGTGTCGGACTAAATGACTCAAGTCATAATCACCTCTTCAGGTGAATCCGTTTTCAATATCTATTCAAATAAACTGTAGAGTATACTCACAAGTGATGTCCTTCCTGAAATTGTTCAGTGACAAAAATGATCCAAAAATAGCGCGGAGGTGCACTGTCGAGAGTGCTGAAAATTCCTACTTTTACTTCTACTACTGAGGTGGTTTTTCCCTCTTACTCTCCACAGCTACAAAGAGCATTTCTAATCCTCTCTGTTTTGTAGACAGGTGATTAATCTTGAAGGTTTCTGGATTGTACATTCCTGCAAAGTGGGGAAATCAGTACTTTTAAGCCTTAGAAATTAATCACACACAACAGCTTTGTCCTCAGGAAGTGCAGCATATTCAGCATTGATTAGAGCACCATTGTTTCCATGTAATACTTCTGGATTTAACTGAACTGACCAATGCAGCTTACATATAAGAAATAAGTGTAGTATGAAAAGTCTTAGTATAGTATCAACATTTCTTCTGAGAAAAATCTGGTATATTCACAAAGAACAACTAGAGGAATGTTTCATATTTTGTTGCAATGTTTAATGAAATCACTACAGATGTTTCCAGCAAGCTGTAAACTTGGAGAAATCTGTTATTTTAATCAAGGTAATGGTCTATTTCATTTGGTCATCCGTCAATGGCATATTCTCTTTGTGTGTGTGTCAGCCCAGTAATTGCCTGCCAGAAGCAAGAATTTAAAAGTTTTAAAGGCACATTTTTTTTGTGCTACACTTTTTACTTCCTGGCTGTTTAACTATTTATTTGACACCTGGACATTTAAATTAACAGAAGACCAAGCTGACCAAACTGGAGTGGCTGCTCTGAGATGCAAAAACAGACACAATGAATCATTGAATGGTTGATTTGTTTTGGAGGAAAGGAGACCAGCTATAAACCTTCTGAACGACTGACACTGGAGTATTCCTGATCAGCTAGCTTTGTTTTAGGCATGAGAAATAAGTGTACAGCAGTTTGGAAGCATTTGCCGAATGTGGAGCACATTTTAAACAATCAATTAAAAAAAATAAATAAATAAAAATAACAGTGAACCACTGGATCTAAACTTGTGGTGTTCATGACGGATTTATAAATCCGCAGGGTGAGCACAGAGCTATTCCCTCACAGAGCTGTTTTTAAAAGACAACAATTTAAAAGGAAATCTCATCGGTTTAATAATAATAATAATTCAATAATGGGAAAGTTTCCCGAACACGACAGGGAGATGCCATTGTCAGGCAGTCGGGGAAAGGATTTACAACCTTTATAGCCTCAGTCCATGTAGAGACTATTTCATAAAAGAAGGTAACTGAACACTGACCCTTACGCTGATACACACACATCATGATGGTGGAATGAGATTAATGTAGACCTGGCCTGTGCAGTGCACTGTGCGACGAACTGGTATTCACCGAGGGGTCCACAGGGTCCAGGAGGCTGCAGTCAAACAGAAACAGAAAGAATGAACTGCTGCATTTATTATTAACAGCAGTAGAGTCACCAGGTGGTGGACAAAAAGCACACAAAGAAGGCGAAGGCAACAACAGAGACAGGGCTAACATCTGCAGTCTGGGGGTAAATTCAGGTGACTTAAGTACTTAAGGTTAGAGGAACATTGTTATTGTGTGAATAGATTATTGTTTCAAGTGAACCAGACCACATTCTTCCCCAAATCCTTTTTAAGGGCTGTGAGTAGCACAGGCTGATCAAACTTTAATAATGCTGTAGATTTTTTCTGCAAGATCAGGTATTTTATCTGAGAACATGGTAGTGGCATGTTCAATAGCAACAAGTTTGCAACATGCCCTTTATGAAGTTAAGAATTTCCTCATTAAGTCAATAAAAAATAATACAGATGCAGTTATGTTTCAATCAAGGTGTAATTGCCATTCAAATAAGTTGTATATAAATGCAATTTAGGAGAGAAGTTTGTGCTGATATGTTATCCAGTCAATACAGTCCAAGAAGTATTACACCTTGATCTTTGAAAGAAGCAGCAGTTCTTCAAAACACTAGTAATGTGTGTCACTTTGAGACATAGAAAACTCTCACCATTTTTGGCTTAAAAGAAAACTAATAACTGGTCAAAGAATTTCCACTGTCTGTTGATGTGAGCCACAATCATTCAGCTGTCTGCCCTCACCCCTCCATCCTTGCCCTTAGTTTTGGAAGATGTGGCACTGCATCCATCTCCTAGGAGATTGATGGCCCTCACTGCTTTCATCATGAAAGTGTTTCCGCATCCCAACAAATGCATTCTTCAGCAGGTAGGTATGTAGGTCACAGTAGTATATGCCACACCACATCCTGCCTCCCGGACAAAACAAACAAAAAAATAAATCACTACCTAATTTTTTGTTTCTGGCTGAGGAGTGCACTGTGTTACCGGCGTGCATATGACAACCTCAACTGCATGTAACATTGATTATTATATTTTATATGGTGAAAGCAACAACAATACCTTATTATGGGTAAATGCTTCATCATGAAAAACTTCACCTTCAGTGTTCTGCTGCCTTCTCTGTTAGGTGGCTGGAAGCCTGTTTAACCTCTGACCCCCTACATTAATTGCTGTTGTCAGGTATGACCAGCTGTGTGCTCTACTGCATCAACACTCACACCCAACAGTGATGTCACCAGGTCCTGGAGAAGCCTAATCCGGTACATTATTGCAGAAAAATGAGCGTGCGGTGCTAAACAACTGGAGATTGGTAAAACCAAAGCAGGCCGTAACCTGATTGCTCTGACTGTGAGGGCAAATTGCTTCATACCATTCCCTGCTGTTTCCAATGTGAATCATATGCCCTGCAATGAAAACCTGCCATGAGCTCATTGTCTTGCCTAGGAGTCTATAATCATTCTTTT
The DNA here is from genome assembly GCA_034769265.1 of Remorina albescens. NCBI lineage: Eukaryota > Metazoa > Chordata > Actinopteri > Carangiformes > Echeneidae > Remorina > Remorina albescens. Next base: position 14,928,176 of record CM068479.1, read on the forward strand.
TCATATCCACATGAAGAAGAAGCAAAGACTAGACCCTTGCTGCATCTTAAAACTGCATTACCTTTCCTATAATGTGACAAATAGCTATAATACACACATATCGAACACAAAAATCATCAACACTGGACACAGTCCAGATGCAATACTAACATTTGGAGAATGGGTTGCAGGTTGAACTTGAATGATGCACTCTGAATTCTGGAAAAAATTTAAACTTTGGAAAAGTTAGTCCAAAGGGCAGCATGGGGGCGTAGTGGTTAGTGCTGTTGCACCACAACAAAAAGGTCACAGGTTCAGTTCCCGGGCCTGGAGCCATTTTGTGTGGAGTTTGCATGTTCTCCTCATGCCATCATGCAAACCCATCACGTTTGGGTTAAGTGGTGACTCTAAATTGTCTGTAGATCTGAGTGTGAGTGGTTGTTGGTCTCTGTCTGTCTCTGTGGGTTGTCCCTGTGATGGACTGGTGACCTGTCCAGGGTGTACCCTGCCCTCGCCCAGTGTGAGCTGGGATTGGCTCCAGCACCCCCCGCGACCCAGAAATGGATAAGCGGTATAAGATGAGTGAGTGAGTGAACTTAGTCCAGTGGTTTTTGTATTCTGCCAAAAAAATAATGCCAAGTATGTCAGAAGGGAGAGGCTTTAATGGGAGTCTGGGCTCAAGACCCTATGCCATAATACTATTACATCTGAAGTTTGGCTCAGGCTGGTGAGAGCTGAGCCAAGCACACACACACACACACACGCAAATATTATAACTGTCATTACAGCTTATTGAGCTATCAAAGGGTCAAGAAGTGAGAACCACCTGGTGGTGTGAAACAAGACTGGATGCAACAAGTGTTTGGAGAAGCCGTTGAAGTCAGTCTGCTTCATGTACAGATCTAGAAGTTGTACATCCTGCCCAGAGAGAAAGACAACAGCTCGTCGAGCTGGCCTTTTATATCAAGAGTTACTCCCATCACACAGGTGAAGCCCGTTGCATTGAGGACTCACCCTGTTGACCTATTTCACATAAGTGCTAACACAGAAACCCTGCCAATATAGTGAATGCATTTTACTGGTGCATGGTGTGCATTTGCAGCAGCAGTGTCTTGTGGGCTGAATTCTTTTGTTTAGCTGTGTGTCTGTTAAGATTAGTGGGTATTTACTGTTGAGGATTAATGGGTTATTTTGGTCTCATTTTAATAGAATTGCTCCCAGTTTGTGGTTTTACTTGCCATTACACTGGTGTCAGTCTCTCTTGTATGTTTCAGTAGCACAAGAGCCAGTGGGTGCACTAATAAAACTGTTCTGTAAATAGCAAAGGAAGCAAACTAATTGTTTCATGTTGTTCTCAATGAAATTGAAATAAAACCAGCAGCTGTGGACCAAGTCATTTTAATTTTATAAATTATACACAGCCAGATCAGGATTTTAGCATTGCAATTAAAAAGGAATCACTAAAATAATCTCCTGTCATGATTTTCTGTGAGATTAAAGTGGATTATATTGGATTATTTCCACTGACCTGATTTACTGACCGACTGCATCTTGTTATCCAAATCAGCTTTGTTTATCTGACCTTCACCATGTTGGATTTAGAGCTTCAGGGAAACTGTGACACACAGCAAGACACAAGCTCTTGTCTTCTTTTTCTTTTTTTTTCCCCACACAAAGAAGAGTACACAGTGGAAAGCATGACTGAATCCATTAAGGGCTGTGCTTTAAAACAAATGAATAAATTGAATAGAAAAAAATGTCTGAATCATGTATGATCAGTATAAAGAGTATAAAAACAGACTGTGATAATTTAACTGTAAGATCAACACGCCTATCAAGTACATCTTTTATAACAAAACTGACCACATCATACTGACCTGAAAGTTTTTGACTTGCTTAAAAACACAACCAGGTTAGGTTTATAAATACAACTTGTTCTCAAGTGATTACTTTGTTAATATAAGGGGACACAGATGAGCTTTGAATCTGTATATATGCATAATAAACCACCTGCCCCCAATCTAAACTACTTCTACTATCTTCCACCATTCAGAGAAAAGCACCCAACATTACATTAGCATTATTCCTCAGTGTGACATAATAGATGGATTTAACTGAACAACCTTCATTTAAAATGAAAATGGAAGCAGGTTATTTCCATAGTAGCCTGAACAAACAGCTGGCATTAATGCTGAATGTCAAAGCTGCTTCCCCAATGCAAACTATTTCAAAGCTCAGAGTCAGTTTTGGCTGGTGTAATAGCTTATAACAGCAACCCAAAGACAGTCTGAGTCAAAAATGTGTAAAAATTCATTAATACTTCAGAGAATGAAGCTAATATTTTTCCTCATACATTATGTATAATTTTCCCACCTGAACGCAAATCTTTGTCTTGATGATAATGACAATAATCACTTGGTCAGGTACAGAGAACAATACCTATTTAAACAAGAGAAGAATGAACCATTCATCACACACACACTTTTAGAGAAGTTATGCTGGAATTATTATAATTTTTTTTTTCCAAGAAAGAACTTTATCCAACCTGAAAACTATCTGTTTTAACCCACAGAGTGTAGATGATGGTTGTTGAAGATGGCTGTTGTTCAGAGACTTAGAGTTGGCTGCTTTTCTTTTGCCATCTTGGTAGTGCCTGAATTTTCCAACCTCACAAGTCATCTAAAATGGGGTGAAAGGTGATTTCAGTGAATGTCCATCAAACCCTTCCCACCTATCACTGAAAATGGCCGCAAGTTAGTAGGGGTGTGCCAAAAAATCGATTCAGATAAGAATCACGATTCTCATTTACTATGATTCAGAATCGATTTAAAATGTCCCAAAATCCATTTTAAAAAAATCAAACAAATCTGCAGGCTTTCTGCCTTCCCTTTGTATGCGGGACATCCTGACATCACCACAGAGCCGGTTCTGGAACATACGCATGCGCGGTAAGCACCAAAACAAGGAGGAAACTACAATAATGGAGGAAAGAGAGATTCAACCGGCCCCATGAGCTTCACAGTGTGCAAGGTTTGCAAAATTAGGATTAAGCACTTGGGGAACCCATGTTTAAGTGCACTATTTTTATTTTATTTTTTTCAATAAATGTGAGAAAGACACTTTAATGTCTCCATTTGTCATTCTGTCTTGCAAAGCAGACTGGAGTAGATCATGAGGATCCTTTGCACACCTACAGATTTAAGCAGAAATCATTATGAATCAAATTGTTTTAAATCGAAAATCGATTTTGAATCGAATCGTAGCCCCAAAAATCGGAATCAAATCGAATCGTGAGATAGTAAAAGATTCCCACCCCTACAAGTTAGTGCCAGAGATGAAGCACATTCTTAAAAAACAGGTAACAACCTATTTCTATGAGTAATGGGAGGAGTGAAAAGGTCTGATTGCTGTCAGCCTAAAGCACTTCTTGAAGCGTTGTGAAGTGTATAGTGATGAATCAGGTGCTGAAGCAGCATTTTTGTGCAGTAACTGCGCTGTATAATGGGTGCTGTGTATTATTGACAATCAACAACATTTCTCCAGGGTTCTCCTCTCAGTAATCTCCACCAATGAGTTTCACCTGATGCTGTTAATAGAGCCAGGTCTCTTTATGACCTTAGTGAGCTTGTTCTGGAGTACACCTCCAGAACAAGCTCACAGAACAAAAAAAAAGGTGCTCCTGCCACCCCTGAATCATCAAACATCTGTAGCTGAAAGGAATTTGAACATGGAGACTGATTCACTTTTGAGCACAGACAAGGAGCAGTTTTAAGCAATTCCATGTCTGCTCTGTTTTTGATTTTTCAGGTTGCTGCTTGGTTTAACATGAGGCATTTTCATGAACAATTAAGTTAATTTTTGGCTTTTCTTACTGTGGAAAAGCAGCAAGTTAAATTACTGCTCCATGCCTGATCTCTTAATTTCAAAGTCTTTCTGCAATGCAATTTGCCCTCCTCCCCTGCCAGAGCTCTGCAGTCTCCACCACACCTCATTTTAAACGCTCAGCAGCTTTATCATAATAGTTAGAGGTTACAGTTAACAAGATGGTCAATTAATCCAGAATACTAATCAGGCAGTAATGAGGTGTCACAAAGACTGCAATAACTGCTGGCTGATCCACAAACAATGACAGCGCAGTAAAACTGACATTGTCCCAAATTAGCCTCCTGATTTAAATAGGTTGGAGGCTACTTTGCGGGATTTGACAAAATAATGTCAAGGGAGTGCCTGTCAGTCTATGTTAACTTCAGCTCAGCCCTTGTTTTAGTTTGCAAAGTTCAGATAAATTGAATGGCTCCGTTGTGCATGGATAAATTCAAAATGTATTTTTTGGGAGCATTGATCAGAAGTCACCACAGGTCACCAGAAAGTGACTATACAATGGGAAAAATACCTCAGCTATTTCTTGTATCGAATGAACTCTGTAGCAGCATGATGAAGATTTTTTTGTTCACAAGCAGATAGGAAACTTCTGCTCCTGGTCATTAAAATTCATAAGAGTTATCTTGTTGATATTACTTCACGGAGTAATTTTTTTATCAAATGACAAAAATAAATAAATATATAAATAAAATAACTGATACCTCAGATGCTTCGAGCCTAATCACCTCAGGTGTATAAACCATGGAAATTAAAATAAAATCAATATTGCATCCATACAAATGAGAGTTTCTCTTTTTATGTGTTTGATGGGGGTTGAAGAAGACGTCACTTAGCTTTTAATTTTGTTACACCACAAGTGTAGGGAACTAACAACAAAAACATAATTACACAGGGTAAAGAGTGCAGTTAATAGTTATTAATCCTTATTCATATTAAAAATCATTTCAACCTTGGTCTCTCCAGGTATATACTCCTTCAAAATCATCTAACAGCAGGTGTTTATAACAAATTGAGAATTTTCCTCCTGATGTTGAAATGTCCACTTCCTAATGTATGATCCATTGTTCCTATTTACTGTACATTTGCTTGACTGGCTCCGTCAAGCAAACCCCAGCATGGTCCAACATGGTCTTGCCAGCTTCTCCACAAGTAGAGCATAACATTAATCCTCTGCTGGCTTCCCGCCCACAGACCCACAAATTTGTATTCACTGAAATACGTGCCTAAGCAGTCCATCAATCTCCCCCAAACTGAATTTCTGAAATCTTGGGGGAGAAGTTTGTGTGTTTCTAACTGTGCCTAATTCTGTGATACTTTCTCAGGCTTTAGTGGCATATTGATATATTATAAATAACAAAAATAGATAAATAAATATTTCCCTTTTTCATATCATCATCTGTATATAAATTCAATTGATTTGCAGAAAATATAAAAGTAACAACCAGAACTGTGATCAGATATATCAGTTTTACTCATACTGTAGAAATGACAATAAATAATACTCATGGGCTGGAAAAACAACCTGGTATGAACCCAAAGGGAAGGTCCTCTCTTATTCTACCATTTTTTTTACAAAGTGGATAGTAAAAAACTCTAAAAGTAATTAACGTCTTTAGTTTTAATGGTAAACAGACTCACTCATCCATTTTGTGCTCTTGGTCTAGATATCAGAGCTCACTGTTGTTGTTGGAACTTGTTTTTTTTTCATTTGCAGTCATTGTTAGAATAGAAAGAGAGGGTGGTGATAGGGAGAAGAAGAGATGCATTATTCATATAAATTAGCTGCTGCTGCTCTAGTATAAATCAGCATCCTGTCGTAGAGGAAATGGAGAAAGACAGGAGGTGGAAAGTGCAGTGTCCACTCCTCCCACCAGACCACAGCATCTGCCTCCAAGCAGCCCACTGCCAGTTCACCAAACACGGAGCATGTGTTAGGCCTTATTTTTTTGCCTCTGATGGGCTGCCAAAACTCAGGACCAAGGGGACAGGCTGCCCCCCCACCCAACCACCAACCCTCTTCTCTCACCGGAGCCACTAGACGGCCACTGATATGCGAGACAATTTCCTGTCTGAATGTCGTTTCTCACAAACACACACACACACACACACACTCAGTACAAAAAATGTGCAGACTCACTCACAGCAACAACATGCTTAGGTATGTATAAAACATATGCACACACACACACACATACACACACACAGACTTTTTATCTCCAAAGCACTGGTAGCTTGCCTGAGCTGCAGCTATCTCTTACAGAGGAGATGATTTTCCAGGCTGAACCATGTTCTACCAGCTCCAGCAGATTACAATGCAAACACCAGCAACCCCCCACCCCACCCGCCCACACACACACACACTTGATATTGTGTCCATTTTCTACATGCAACTGACTCCCTCTCTTTTATCAGTGAAATCTTCTCTGTTATTCCAAACCTCCTTCTTTTACCTTATTCTCCCATCATGACACTCTCTCCATCGTCCCCTGCTGAACTTACAGGCTAGGGGCGGGGAGAGGTTATCGGGAAATAGAAGTTATTCAGGGAGGTGTTGAGAAAATGTGTAGCTGTTGCAGGGTGGATGCTACAAGCCTAATCTGAACCAGCCAGTGGGTTCTTTAAGCTGTTAGGCAGGACTGGGGGGGTTAGTGTTTGTTCCTCGTGTTTGTGCCTTCCCTGCCCAGGAAGTCCTGTGATGTAGAAGTCGTCGGAAGGGGGAGTCTCAATATAGGTCAGTGGGTAGTGAACTGCTTGGAGAGTCAGACATATTCTGGGCTTTAGCAATGCCAAAATTGTTCCAGTTCACTGGAAGTTCAGCTGCCTAGAAAATTCCTCCACTATGAAGTTAAAACCAATGAGTGTCATTGTTATCGCTTCCCACAGACAAGAAGCATCACTGCCACACTTCTATTTTGTATTCCTTCTATGGCAGGCTGGAATAAGCATACCATATGTCTTTTGCACACAAGTTGCTGAAGTGTAACTATTTCAATATTTCTTATACTTATCATTACTATATCTTTGTTTTCTGTATTATGTCACAGTCATTTTTCAGGAAAAAACTGAACATACAATCAGGTCCACAATTATTTGGACATTGAGGGAATTTTCAGCATTTCAGCTCTGTACACCACCACAATGATTTGAAATGAAACAATTAACAAGACTTTCAGCCTAAATTTGAGTATATTTACATCCAAATCAGGTGAATGGTGTAGAAATTCCAACCCATTTTATATGTACCTGCCACCTTTTTAAGGGACCAAAAGTAATTGCAAAAATTTACATAATCATGAATCAAATTGTGACTTTTATTTCTTGGTTGCAAATCCTTTGCAGTCAATGACAGTCTGAAGTCTTTAACCTAAAGATGCCACCAGATGCTGGGTTTTGGCCCTGGTGATGCTCTGCCAGGCCTATACTGCAGTTGTCTTTTTGTTCCTGCTTAATCTTTTGCCCTTCAGTTTTATCCTCCACAAGTGAAATTTTTCAAATCCATTGTGGTGGTGTACAGAGGTGTACAGGCTGTGTCAATGTCCAAATATTTATGGACCTGACTGTATATGTTCCAAATAAAGAGTGACTTCCTGTAATATCTATGAGTTATTAGGCCACGGGGTAATGAACAATATATGAATCAGATGTGGGCATGATGAATGAATACTGCGTCAAACCAGACTGATTATATTTGTCACCATGCATTATTTCATTCATTTATTTTGATGAAGTCTCACCAGGCAGCAAAAATTAAAATGACATTAGCTGTTACTGAGACAAGGACGACGCTTTTGCAGCTGTCATTATATCCTCTCACCTGTAATATTGGTTGCACTACAACAATACTTGCATATGAGGGTGGAAAATTAGAACCACGGGATGAAATTGAATAGGTTTGATAGGCACAGGGAAGGAGCTTCATCATAACACAGGGTGTGACAAACAACATAGCCCTCAATATGAAGCTACAGAGCAGAAGCAGTCCCCAAAATGTCAAAGAGGATTCAATGCTAAAATCATGCACTGGCACATATACCAAAGTACAATCCAAGCTCCACGTTGAGTATTCTACACTAAAACAAACCAAACACAATGGTCATGTAAACTTTCAGGCAAACATACAAACCTATCATAACAACTGGGTGATTTGCCCAGAGGTCAGGCGTTGATGGTTTAAAAGAAAAAAAAAAGGTATATTGTGGCACACCTAAAATAGAGCGACCACCTTTAGGTGGTGAGATTCCTTTAATAATAAATATTATAACTATTTTGTTCATGTATTTTATGTTTCCAATGATAAAAATATCATTTTGAGGTGCTACATTTATATTGGAAATTGGGGGCGGAAACTATGTGTTCCCTCTAGTTGTTCCGGGGAATGGTAAAGGAGCGCAACAGCCACTGTTTCCTCAGAGGTATTCTGGAAAGGAAACAAGCCGCCCGTGTCCACGCTGCTCTCCTTCACCTGCTTTATACAGGTCAGTAAACAGTGAATGCGCCACGAAATGATACAGTATATGAATGGATATTATTAGTGCGAGTGTTTTTGTTCGGTTTGTGACATGTTTTGATGAGTTATTTATGTTGTAACAACTTTAATATGTGAGACGTTATCTTGCGGGTACGCCATTTTGTGCCGCTCATATTGGCAGCTGTGCGGGGTTATGGACGCCATTTTGTGCCGCTCATATTGGCAGCTGTGCGGGGTTATGGACGCCATTTTGTGCCGAGCGTAACTGTGGTTGCACTAGTTAAGATGGGAAAAGTGGCAATAGAGCTCCCGAACTTGATGGTCGTTTTGCTAGTTGTTATTTGTTTGTGTTTTATAAGCCTGTTACCCGGTAAATATAAGTTTAATAATGTGACACATGCACTTTGTTGGTTACACATTTCAGTGCCTTTTTTATAGAAGCAAGGGATGTAGATAACTATATTTAAAGTTGTTTATACACTGTAAAACTACACTACATGAAAATGTTTTTTTGAGCGAGTTTGCACTGTGAAAGGGAAAAGAAAATGTAATGTATTTACAGAAACAGTGTATTGATATAAATTATAATGAAGATGTGTTGATTAGAAAGAGAAGATGAGAAGCAAAAGTGTTATTGAGACTGAAGTTGTGATTTAAGTGAGATAAAAGACTGAACTGGGAAAATGTGAACTTGAAGTACATGAAACTGAGATGAAGTAAAAGAGATGCTTTGTGCTTATGTTACTGTTATGATAATTGATGTTAAGGAAAGCATACAGAGGTATTCTGGAAAGGAAACAAGCTGCCCGTGTCCTCATTCCTCTCCTTCACCTGCTTTATACAGGTCATATATTTGTTACTCTGGTCTCCCAGCCCTGGGACCTGTAACAATAGCAAAGACTGAAAAACTCGTAGAACTTATTAGCAGAGCAGGTTGTTGCATTCTCAAAGTTAACATCTTCAACGATCTAATTAGGGATAAGCAGTACCACAGTCTTTTCCCATCGTTGTGTTGAGTGCTTGTACCCAGTTCATCATAGATGTGGCTGACCTTCATTCCCCTCTCCTGCCCATTTACTCAGGCACCTCCCTCTCTACATCATATATTCCGGGGCCTTCCCTCCAGTCTTTGAGAATTTGGTATAGTACCTTCAATCCCTCACATGCTTCTAATAAGTTACAGTCAATCTTGTCCTCTGTTATCCCTGTAAAGGATTCCTCATCCTCTCTTTGATCTGCGTGGCCTCCACTGTCCTCATTTGCTCCTGCTGCAGCCTCAGACTCTCATTTGAAACACACTAGGCTCTGTTACTGGATCTGTGTGGTTTAGTGTCTTCTCCTGCTCTAGGAGACATTCACCAAATCCAACACCATGCCAGTGGTCTGATGCTAACTCCACTAACTGGCGAGCCTCAGTAAACAAACTATGTGTTTGCTGCCACTGCATATCCAATAGACATTAAAGCAACATCCAAGTTGGACGTGTCATTCATGCACATTCTGGCATATTTTACTTCTCCAGTTCATGGAAAAAATACTTGATGTGATCAGTTAAACACAGTTTCATGTTGAGCGAGTGTGCAGTGTATATTTGTGGAATTTATTACAGCATACGCATACTGTTTTTCTGGCAATTTATATATTTGTTTTATTCCTCTTTTGGCTTTTCCCTATTTGGGGTCGCCACAGCAAGTCAGCTCTGTGAGTTGCATTGTTGATTTGGCTACATTTTATACCAGATGCCCTTCCTTCTTTGCAACCCTCATCATATATCAGGTCTTTGGACTGGCACAAGGATACCAATTGTTTGCCTTGTGTCTGGCTCTGTATTTCATAATGTAGCCAAACAGCATGGTTGACAAAGAACAAATGGCAGTTATGGTTTTCAATTTATGGAATAATATTTAATTACATTGCCATTGTTATCTTTGTCATCGTCATTAAAGTGTCATTCAATCTGAATCAATGTATGGGGAGCGAGAAGATGCATTCCATGAATGTGAATTCAATAGCAATCTTGCAGTCCAAATATGCAAAAGCAATATGTTATCCAAGCATGTTATTCCGGCCGCAGCAGGAATAACAGCTCAACTTACTGAAACATTGGATAAATATGTAAAATGACTGGGTGTTGTATTGAAGATTGCTGTGTGTCACAGGTGCATGATTTAAAAAAAAAACAAAAAAACAAGAAAACGCACATACATAATCAAAAACTTGTTGATAGCGCATCAATCAAACCTACAAAGATATACAGTCACAACAATGGGCTGTAGAATCTGCTGCTGGAATCTTTCCATGTGTGTATCTCGCAAGCAGCTATTTTGCAGTTGATGGCTCTGCAACAATGTCCATATGGGAGACGTGAGCAATCTTTTTTACAACCCTTCACACTTGCTAGCAGAGGCTTTGTTGTTTAAAACCTCACCTTAAAGCTTTCCTCTCAGGTGAATTCTGTTGTTTCACTGAGTAAAAGAGATGGCAGCTCGGCTGTAAAATTGACTTAGCACTTTTGTCTGAGAGACATTTACATCTCCCATTTACAACTGACTCATGGTTTATGTTTAACAAAGCATTAATGGGTAATCAGCATTCATAAAAGCTTGATTACAATGTGTCTTTGTGCCATGTTTATTCAAAAACAGTAACAGTGTAAGAGTGAATGTGTCTCATATTGGTGCAGTCTGGTGCAAACTAACCAATTATAAAAATGGACTGCACTCAAACCAGGCAGAAAACTGTGGTTAGTGTCAAGTTTTCGAAAGGCAGAATCCAAGAGGTTGAAGCATAAAGATATGGTGAAGAGATCATTCTACAAAAATGAGCAGGTTACATATCCCAAAGGTCTTTTATCATATTGTCCTGATTATCCTGCATCCTAAATTTAATTTTGCATATTGAACATTTCCTACCTTTGCAGTTTCCGCCTCACGTGGTATGTTTATAATCCAAGAGTCTAAAATAACTTACTTTGATTTTATTTTTTCATATCATTTATTTATTTGATTAGAATAACTAAGTGTCATATTTATTATGTCGGGCTACTTGATTGTTAAAACAGAAGGGTTACCAAATACGTGTTTATTAAATAGTGTGAAGGGTTGGACACTCCCATGTTATCTATGGTAATGAATACATATGAATTATACACTGATTTACTGATGAAGGCAAGTTCTATAAATCATAAGCTTTGTTATTGTTACCTGTAGTTCAGCCCACCAAGGTACAGTAAGTGGTAAAAGTGGAACTTTAAGTTGCCCACATCTATACCTGCCAGGCAATCCAGTGTGTTTCAATGGCCACAGTATAAAACAGACGCTTACATTTGAACTTTCATTCATTCATCTTATCACCACTTGTCTATAAAGTCCGTGGGGGGTGCTGGAGCCAATCCCAGCTCACATTGGCTGAGGGCAGGGTACACCCTGGACAGGTCACCAGTCCATCACAGGGCCAACACACAGAGAAAGACAGAGACAAACAACCACTCACACTCACACTCAGACCTATAGACAATTTAGAGTCACCAATTAACCCAAACATGATGTCTTTGGATGGTGGGAGGAAACCTACCAACTCCACACAGAAAGGCTCCAGGCCCAGGAATCAAACCCCTGACCTTGTTGTGCGGCAGCAGCGCTAATCAGTAGGCCACCTTGCTGCCCATATTTGAATTTAAGACTCCTAAATAGGGCTGCAGCTATCAAATATTTAATAATCGCGTATTCTACTGAAAATTCCATCGAGTAATCGGATAAAACATATTTTTGTTTAGTTAAAGAGCAAGTAAGGGTTAATCTACGAGTAGGTGTACTTTGCGGAGGCAAAGTAGTTCTTCGCCTCCACGTCGTGCATTAAAACCGTTTGAAGCACACCTACTCGTGGATTAACCCACTTATACCATGGTCATTTTCCAAGAATATAGGAATAGAAGGATTCGCCAATTTTTGGTGAAAGTTTTGCACTCAAAATCGAAAGTTTTTGAAGCAAGAACTTACCATTGTCATGACAAGGAATAAACTAGTCCGTTTTACAACCACACCAGTTACAGTAGTCACAGCAGGATGGGATTAGCACTTTGGCTCAATCGCTTTAACAAAGCCGAAAGTAGGCTATTAAAAGTTAAAATTAAGCTTGATTTAGATCAAAATTATTCCACAGTGCGGTTATTGTTTCTAAAATTATATATATAAAATAAAAATAAAACTGGTCTTGTTATGTTGCTGTGGTTACAGGCGTGGATGAATTTAGAGCAGTTAGCCTACAAAGTTTAGCCGAACTACGTGTAGATTAAACGGTTTTGACGCACACCTGCCGACCAATCAGAAAAGAGTATTCACACTGACCATGGTATAATTATAAATATACATGAGAAAATAAGACATTTCACTTAATGAACAATTGGTTTCCCTTTTTTCGACAATCAACACTTTTATTATTAGATGCACATTGTGCAAAGCAGCAAACGGCAATTGCATCTCAGGAAATGTGAAATAAATCAAACACAAATATAAAATAACTTTCCATTTTGTGTATTTTTTTAAGTATCAAAAACATAAGGCATTAATAAAAATAGAAAAAAAAAGCCAAACATTGCCTTTATGTTGTGCAACTTCACTTTGGCCACAAGTATCAGAATTTACACACATAACAGTATTCAGGCATAACAGTCTTCTCCTTTGGGATGCTTTGTGGCATATAGGAGGCAAAAACATTTGAACTAGAGTGCGTCCATGCATGAATAGTTTCACACATTTCGGTTGTGAAATATATGCAGAAGAATCAAGGCAAGGGCCACACCTCCTTATCTGTCCCTCTCATGGCGTGTGTGTGCAAACCTTTAAAGGAGCACTTTATTGCAGTGAAGGAAGGTGAGCATATCAACATGCTCAGGGCTGAGGCTTGCCCTCTTCTTTGATACAATGTTACCTGCAGCCAAAAACAGACGCTCTGATGGTGTTGATTTGGCTGGAATACACAGCAGGGACCTTGCCAGCTCTGCCAATGTTGGATAGTGCATTCTTTTCCCACCAAGTCAGTGGATTCTCCTTCTTGGAAAGGGGATGTTCTCCTGTGGGATAAGTGTGACAACAATAATATTAAAAATGTTTTATTTATATTTTGCACTACTTTAAGTTGTATTACAGGCATTATCTGTATCTGTAGTACAATTTTTCTATCATGTGTGATGCCTCATTGTGAAAATTGTTAAAGAGCCAAAATTTTAAAATAATATTTCCTTCACCTCCTGATGTACAGCCTGGTTTAAGTGCTGCTCCTCATCTTGTTCTTTGTCACTGGTGGTGGAGTCTGAGTTGAGGAATGATGTAGTCTTCTTGGCATGTGCTGCTGGTGGGGAGTCCTGTGCTGTGCTGTCTGCTCCATGTTTACTTGCAGTGGGCTGGCTCATTTGCTGTTTGGCTGCAAGTGCCATGGCTCGTACTGCGCTTTGGACCTTGACTACTTCGTCAGCAGGCAAGAACCTCAGTTTTCAAAATGTGGGATCCAGAGCAGCAGCAAGCAGGGTGATGTTTGGAGATTGAGGAGTAAACTCAAGTAGTCCTTGCCATCTTTCTGTTACTTGTTCTGTTGCATGAGTCTGGAATGACCTCACAGGTGCAGTCTCAAGTTCTGGACTCCGTATGTTCTTCTTAAGTTTGTGCACAAGATGTGGAAGTGCAGAGAGTGTGACATATTGTTGTCCACTCAGAAACACTGTGGCTGATTCAAAGGGCTCAAGGACATGGTTCAGCTCCTCAGTCAGATTCCACTGTTCAGGTTTAAGGTCCAGGTAGTGTTTCCCTCTCTGGTTCAATGCTGGGTCGGAGAGTGTAGCAGTCACTGGCCATCTCTGTTCTTGTAGCCTGGACAGCATGGCATAAGTGCTGTTCCAGCGTGTGGAGACATCTTGCACCAGCATGTTGTCCTTGAAACCCATTTGTTTCTGCTTGTCCTTCAACTTGGTGCATGCCAGTTTACTTTTTTTAAAGTGTTCGACAAGGCTTCTCGCAGTAGCAACAAACTTGGAGATAGCCTGGTGGAATTTAAGTGAGCTTTGCACAACCAAGTTGAGGGTGTACCCTGCACATCTCACTGATGCCCATCCGTGCTTCCTTCAAAAATCTTTGCTGCTGCTACGACATTGGCACCGTCGTCGTGGTTGACAGCCTTGATTTTCTCTGCTGGAAATTCAAATTTGTCCATCACCTCCTCAGTCCACTCTGCAATATTTGCAGCTGTGTGTCTCTCCTCAAGGGACATCGTTGTCAGGCAGTGGGACACTATGTTCCAATTCTTCCCAACATAGTGGCATGTCACCCCCAGATAAGCCTCTGTTGAGATGCTCGTCCAAATATCAGTAGAGAGTGCAACGCTGTCAGTCTCTTGTAGAGCCTGCCTCATCTTGGCTTTGATGACTTCATACTTTTTCTCCATCTGTTTTGTGAAGAAAGTTCTTGATGGAAGCTCGTACTTGGGATGGAAGGTTGAAATCATTGCTTTAAAACCACCATCCTTCACCATGCTCAGTGGGCGCATGTCTGTGACTGTTATGTCTAAAATGCTATTTGTAAGCTCAGTTGCTTGCTCGGGGCAACATAATGGCACTTTGTAGATGAATTTGTCCCTGCGAGACTGTAATGATTTACTGAAAGAGAGGAGAAATAATTAGTTAATTGACCTTAGTAAGACTAAATGACATAATACAGTAGGTTCATTGCTGTTCATTTAAAAACCCTGAACATACACCAGCTGACCAAATTCACTGCCTTCACTCAAAATAACTCAGAATCTTACCAAGAAATGTTCTTATTTCTAACGTTAATGTCATTAATTTGCGCTACGTTAACTTAATTTTACCTTCTCTCGGGTCCTCCGCTGTTGGAGTAAACCGGGTGCTTTTGGTGGAGATGCTGCAGCATTGAAGACGTACTGTTGTGGTATGCAAGGGCTGTCTTACAGTGAATACATGTAACGCTGTTCGCCTTGATGTCCAGCTTGAAATACTCCCACACTTTCGACATTTTCTGTCTTTTGTTAGTGCCTTTACTTCGCTTTCGTCGTCTACACGCCTTACCTCCATCTTCCCGCTGCCAAAACCCCTCCTTTTTCTTCCTTTGCATGTGTGATGTCAGCGCATTGTGCCACATTTAAAAGTAGTCTGGGTGAAATACCATGCTTTGAGCTGTAAAATCAAACGATTCCTCGAGGCAGAGGAAATTCCTCGATCTTTTTTTGTAATCGAGGTAATCAAATTATTCGAGGAATCGTTTCAGCCCTACTCCTAAATACTAAATATTTACAATCCAACTTAATCCTCTAAGAAACTTTGTGAAACACTTTGGAAATTCAGTCAGTGAAATGTGTTTACTTGCTATTGCAGAGCTCATGAGAGCACACAAAAAGTAATTTCTTGCTTTATAAAAATTGTTTTCTAAATTATTTTCTTTTGTGTCTCTCTCAGTATTAAACCAGAAGGCAGTGCTGAAGTCCCCACAGGTTGATATTGTCAAGGTAACTTTAAGCTGTTTCCAGAAAGTATCCGAAGCATTTCGAGCAATTATACAAATATCTCTCATGCAAGGCTGATGAGCTCTCCTTGACATCCATCCATTGCACTCAACTTTTATTGTAATTAAATTTCTGGTTGAATAAAAACAAACAATTGAAAGTTTGCGCAGAAAGTACTGAAATATTTGTCTTGAAATCGGTATTTAAACAAAAGTTGCCAATTCAATTGCGGCCAAATTTAATCGTCTAATATAAACTCAACTTGTTCAGATTTTTATCAGGCCTCAACAATGAATATTTTGTCCGGACATTTAAACTTAAAATATGGAGCAATTGACATATGGTTACCGTCCTCTAGTGACATTTGGTATTTTCAAATGTCAGAGGATGGCAAGTGCAACACAGCTTGGTTCGAAAAAATACAAAACACTTAAGCAGTGTGCAGGACTCAGTGGCTCAGTTGAAATGGTCGCACTTGAGATGGTGACAGTATGTGTGCAGCTGTCGGAGGAGACAGTAATTCTTCTAACAAGATTACCCTCTTCACTTTCCTGTGGAGGGCTGACCCTGACGGCCATCTTTGATAAAGCTCTGCCACAGCAATTGAGGGCTCAGGAGGGAATGTCAGTACCCTGAAAGTGAGCACAAACTACAATGTTCACAGTTGTTAACAGACTCAAATAAAGATAGTGAATTCTATTGATGGTGAATACAAAATGCAAGCCTGTGCTGACTGCAGTGTAGTCCTACTGCAGTGAGAAAGGTTTCAAAGCCCATCTTCACTTATCTGCAGCCTAATTACTTACTATCGATAAATTCAGCCCATTTCTCATTATTCAGATTTGTTTTAAAGCATAAATTCAAAATCTGAGTGAAATTTCTTAAAATAAAAAAAAAAAACCCACAAAGAAATGAACGATTCACTTCAAACCTCAAATTGTATCTATCTTAGTAAGAACAAATATTTTTCTAAAATTCTCCAGTTTGTGCAAATGGAAAAAACGCCCATTGTATTCTAATGCTTGCACTCTCCACAAAAAAGGAGTAAAAGGAAAGAAAAGAATAACAGAAAGAATAACACGTGCAGGGACATGGAGGACATCGTAATACCATGCCGCAGCCACATCATTCAGTTTGAATTCCACAGTGTACAAAAGCAAAGCATGTGCTATACACGTGTATATATAACGAATACAGGTAGAGTAATATGCATACATTTGTTGATGAATACTTTCACAGTTAAGTAGGAGAACACGTGCAGAAGATCTGAAAAGCTCTGCCGGCCTCACTCCCATCTCACGGCAGGCAGAAATTTCATAGTACCATTTGTTGTGTCAAAAGATTAGATTTAGTTTTCAACCGAGGCAACATTTTGATATAACGTCATATCATTGCTCACCAGTCACTACAGCTTGTTCATGTCTAAAAGTACCAAACTCCAAATGGCTATGTTCTCCAGCACAAAGAAGATGAACAAGGAAGCAACCTTATCAATGAAACACTCAAGTTGACAAGAAGGAGATGAAGCTGCCATTTGTCCATCTATGCATGGTCGTTGACCTCTGGCGGCAATTTTTTGACATTGTTATGACAGTGGATAGGTGTTTTAATGAAACTTGGACCACTGGTGCCTATTCATATTGGTTTGCTTTGAAATCCTGAAATTGTCAATCAACACCCTGACGGCAGGATGAACAGGATTATGATCTGGGGGTAGTGAACTTTTTTTTTTTTAAATATTATTTTAACAATAATATTCCACCCCAGTGGGTTTGTCTTCTTGGACCCCATTGAGCATCCAGAGCACCTCAATGTGATCACCTCTCCTTCCCTTCCTCTTGTCTCTCAGCATTTCATCATCGTTGTCAAGAATGCCATAGATGGCATGTTAACCTTCTTCTCCTGGCACGTTACCCGAACAGTTTAAGGCACATATTTCCGGATCACATGCTTCCATTCTAAATACTTAGTGAGACTAAAGATGCGGCTTTTTAGTTCTTTCCATATGGTAAGCTGGTCGAGGAAAGAGCTGAAATCAAGCCCAGAGATTACTTCCAAATTTGTGTGTCAGATAACTGCGGTGACTTCATCTGTAGCGAAGAAGTGCTAAGTCTTTGGATAACTGATGGAAACCGTGGGTTTTGATCACTAGTACCAGCCTTTCAGGTCATGCCGCATCCAGACACACTTCTAGAAGTGTAGCAAAAATAAATGAGCTGTTATCTCAAAGTGTTTGATGTTCAAATGAGGTACTGAATGCCAGACTGCTTTTTGTATGTTGTTCCACATTATGCTGACCTAAAGTTGATGTTTTAAAGGGTTTTGTTTACTCCATGAAATTATTTTGATCTTTTACTTTAAGATTGTTTGGAGCAGAAAATACATTTGTTTTCCCCTCCCTTAATTATATGATATCAAGAAAATGGTGAAAAAAGTATTTGGCACCACAGATGTGTGAAATTAACACGTCTTAACTATTGGCTGATTTAGAGACACTGTTCTCTCATCAATAATTGTCAGTAATATTCGTAGTAGATTTTTTTTTATCAGAGAAAAGTATATCCTTGATAGCACCGAGGATATTTATTCACTCTAGAATTATTTAAACTATAGAGTTTAATTTAAATGCCCTGATACAATGAGAGCAAGTGAGTTGTTCCAAATTCTATTGACACTTGATTTAATACTGGCCCAAGGGCCAATCAAACACCAGCTTCATATTGGACCAAATACTGATTATTATGGTTCATTTTTATTGAAACCATTAAAATCTGTTGTGTGGTTTGCATATTGGATAGAGATTGGCTTCCATAAATTATGTGACAAGTCATGTTGATAGTTGCCACTTGTTATGTTCAGTATATATCAGGGATATTTTACTGATTCATATGTCAAGGATGTTTGCACGAAGCATGCAAACTCAACTGTTTTGTGTAATGGTGTGTCAAATACTGGCCATTATTTAGGCATAAGTTAAAGCATGTTGGATTTACAGAACTCAGCCTTAGAAACTGAAAGCAAAGAATTCCTGGACTCCTACAAAAGGAAATCCTGGCCGCAGCCTCATCTTGCAGCAAGATCAGTATCAAGGTCTTCCCTGCTACATAGTACAGTGTCTTCCTGAATACCATTAGCATTGCAATGAAGCCAGATACTACATTTTCAAACGGTTGTTGAGTGAAAGTAGAAATTGAGAGAAAAAGGCCACACCTGTGTCGGGGGGGGGCATGAGCTAGCCTTTCACGGCTGCTGTTGCCGTTTCTCAAGGTAACTTACAAACTTGTCATGCTAAGCTTGTGCTATAATGAGAACAAGTGCTTAGCTTAGCAGTCGCCATGGCAATATACTGAAAGGAATCAGTTATATGAGAGCCGTTTATGTGGCTTCTTTGAAACCATTCAACCAGGTCTGATGGTGAAAGGGCCTCAATTTCATCTTTTCTTCTCTTTGATGTACCTTTTCTTTCTCTGCGCTAATCTCCAGAAATAAATCACACCCACCCTCTCTTTTAGCTGCACTGACTCCTGGGACAAGCCATGTGAAGGTACTCTAAAACAAATATGTGTGTATTTAGGATAATCTGAATGACAAGAGTTGTTGACAGGAAAAAAAAGGAGAAAATATGCCAAAGTGGGTTTTGTGCTCTTCAATGCATTAATGCATGTCAGACCTCTCTGTTTTTTCTCTGTGGGATGTTTGGAGGTGGAGGATCAGGATGATGATTATGTAAAAGTGCCAATGCTTAGCACACTGGTACAAACAAAAAAGAAAAAATGGTAGGGAAAGGCTGTTTAACTACTTGTGTGGGAGAAGAGGGAGTATCTTACCAAAAGCACTCAACAACAGAAAGGTTTTCTGCTGCCCACTCTTCAACAAGAACAACAGTCCTGGTCCGCCCTCACTCTGCTGCCAAACTAGTTCAAAGTGGGAAACGGCTCCATTCAGCAGAGGATGGAAACTCCCACTGCTTCATGCATTGCAAACCTATTGCTTATCTTCAATCTGACATTTGCAATGTATGTTGGAACTGCAGAATATTTTGTACCACTGTGAAACACAAGAAACAAATAAACAGAAAAGGATCATTTGCTTGCAGGATAAATTGATCCCCCAGCCAGGACAGCATCTGAATGGCAGAGGGGAAACAAATCTTCCACCACTCTCAATGCTATTTTGACCCAGATGCTCACTTGTGGTTTGTCTCTATTAAGAGAGCAAAACATTTATGAGAGGATTATTGAGTTTGTGTGCAGACTACCATTTCTGGTGGCCATTTTATATGTCCCACATGAGGGCAGAGAAAGAAGCAGAGCACTTTGTCTTCAACATCTTCCGGTCAGCAACATCTTTGTTTATGAGGATTGGGGATAAAAAAAAAAAACCCCCAAAAAAACCCATGCATACAGTGCACGGGTGTACACAGGATTTCAAACTGTTCCCTTGTGTTACTCTCTGACGATGCTATGCTGCTGCTGTGTTCACATTTAGGATGCTCATTTTTCAGGCTTTGGGAGTTCAAAGGGGTCAGAGATGAAAAGACAAAAAAGAAAATGACCCATTATGATGCAACATTGCTGTCATGGACCGTATGTGCCCTTTTATCAGAAGGATAAAGTGTAGTTACGATATCGGAAGGCCAATCTAGACCCCTGAAGCTTGTTAAGACACAGAGTTAAAGGGGAGGTGAAACATGTATAATCTTGGCAATGCTGGTGCTCAGCTATATTAGAAATAACACTTTGAAAAAAAATTTGCTCTCAAAAAGCTATAAAACCTTAGGTATTATGTATTTATGTATGTATGTATTGTATTTTGTAAGTTTAGCCTGGTTATTTAGCATGCAAGTCGCCATGTTGGAGTGACGTATGAAGCTACGTCACCAGGTTGGTTGGTTGGTTGGTTGGTTTGCGGCTGGATGTCAAGGCGAGTCTGAAACACAAAGGAGGCATTTTTTTTAAAGAAAACATTTTCGGAAATGGATGATGACGAGCTGGACAGGCATTTTGAGTCCCCCTGTCCCATTGCCTATGTCTTTGAGCCCATATGGTGAGTTAACCGACCAGTAGTACGGGAGGAAGAGGCAGCGGATCCACCGATTGTTTGGGGTGAAGAGTGGGTTGGAAACACTGCCTGGTGCACGTGTGGCCATTGTGCGGCGATGCCCACCATCCAAGAGTCCATCTGCTGTCAAGAGGCTTCACTGGACCATGTTTTGCGTGGACAGTCTTGCATCACCATAGTGCATACATTTAATATACTGTGCCTGGAGGTGGCAGTGCTGTTCCTGAAAGATGTGCAAGCGGAGACACTGGTGCGGCCTGTCAATAGCAGGTAAGTAAAAGTAAAAGTGGCTGTCACTTTCACCCTATAAAACTCATTTTGATGACCAGGAGCAATACAGTAGTGGCCATCTTTGATGATCTGTCATAAACAACCACTGCTAACACCGTAACTCCTGCACCCCACCTACCCAGGTCACGGGTTACAGTGGTGAAAGATGGCGGCGTCCATGCTACAAAACACATAATGTAACATTGCTTTTTCTTCTATGTGTTTACATTTTCAATCTTTGTCAGATAATTTTTGAATAGAGTGGACTTCCATTTAGAAAATCACATTAAGTTGATTCAGTGCTTCACCTCCCCTTTAAGCTAAAATGTTTGTCAGGGAGAATTTCTCATCAGAGCCGCAAGCACTTTTATTAATTGTGGCACCAAACTAGGGCTGCACAGTTAATCGAATTTTAATCACGATCATGATTTCGGCTTCCCATCATCAAATTCGCCTGATCGAGCGATATTTAAAATGCGTCATTCTGATCATAGAACGCTCCGTATCATAGGTTTTTTTTTTTTCCCCAAAGCCAATCTAGCGCTCCTCAGAGTGATAGAGAAAACACTCTTTCTTTAAGCCTCTGGCGCTCTGTAAACCACTGTCTGATCACGTGCCTCCATGAGCCAATCAGAGTTGTTCCCTGTACCACCATGGAGCTTAGTTTCTAGATGTATTACTAGTCGACAGTCAGAGTAGCAGCGAACGTGGGGAAAGCGCCACAGTAGATAGCAACTGCTGGTCAGAAAGCGGTAAACTATCAAGGCAAGTGACACAAAACAAGAACAGGTCATGTGCAGTTTTCTTAGTTTTATTTATTCTTTAAAGAGAAGCACTGAATGTTGGTGAATAAGAAGACCTATTTTATTTTGATGCACATATTGGTACATTAGCAGGAATGTAGCACCATATGGTTGTGAAAGCAGTTATAACGAGCCTACTGTATGTGACAATAAAATTATTTTTGGTTAAAATTTAGCAAATAATTGTGATAATTAATCGTGATCTCAATATTGATGAAAATAATCATTATCATTTTGGCCATAATCGTGCAGCCCTAACACACATGCACACTGCCTTGCACAGAGATGAAAGTTCTTACATAACGCATTCCAGTAAAACACCATATGGGAGGGAAGAGATGACTGCTCTCAGAGCGGATGAATGAATATAAGTTTGACTTCTTTTAACTCCAAAACACTTAACGTTGGGTGATTTTCACCCACGCAATTTTAATGATGGGATTTTCATTGTGTTGCTGCTGTCTAACTAAAGCATTTCTATATCAAGTAAAACATACCAGATGTTAGTGATGGTTACTAACTGTTAGGTTAGTATTCTAGGGTTAAGTTTCTCAATTCAACTCCTAAAATCAGTGCATCAGTTTGGGATTTTTTTTTTGCTACTTTATAGCTCTTTAGAAAAAAGAAACAAGCTGAATTTCAGGTGCATTCTGATTGAAGATGAAAAAAACCTTTCAGAGTGAGTGTTTAAATGACTGCAGGTGTCATATTTATGAAATCCTTTTTCACATTGACCTATGATGTCAAATATCAACAGATTCTAACTATCTTGAACTGATGAATCTAAGTATTTCATGTTACATTTTAGAATATTTTTTGTTAACCTTTTTCTCATCACATTCTGTTGATTGGAGACATACCAAGATCTGACAGGAATACAGATGTAATTTTTCAAAAAGATGGAGGTCATATGCTTAAAATGTTGACAGAAAGTTGTTGATCTATTGATCTCATAGTGTTTAATAGTCCTGACCCTCAAACAAGTCCTTCAAATTAAATGACAAAATAGATAATTTGTCTTTGTCCTAGAGCAACACATTTATTTGTGATTTGCTCTTTCAAATAACTGATGATTTTCTTATGATGTTGAACCACTGTGGGTGACTTTTGGTTTAATTCCATTTATAGAAAAAATAAAATTAAACAGAAGAGGCTCATGGACAGTTTGAACCATCAGCCTGATGTGTTTGACCCATCTATCTCAAAGATTGAGTTTATATTTGTGCTGTATTTATACTTAATAACATAACGTCCACTCCAACATCCTCCCCAACTATCACAATGTAAGCTGCATGCTGAACAGTAAAAAACAAAATAAACCTTGCAGCCGTACTCTAACTTCTCAGTCATGGCCCCTTGGAACTTTCAAACATGCTGGAAGCCCAAATCCAATCTCATACACTACCTTCTTTGAGTACTTTGAAATTTTAGACTATAACGATGGAAAATCGGATTCTCCAAAACTTATTTTTCATTGCATTTAATAAAAATCGTGCTGTTTTGCAAATTACTTGTCGGGTCACTTGTGTTAGCCTTACTGCCCACCAGTGGTTCACAGAATACAGGCTGGAAATAGTTGTCCTAACTCCTTTAGTTCACACTGACAGTAATATGGACATCCTTTGTATCTGTGTGGAAATTGCGCTTGATTCATCAGTTTTTAATCAGAATTTGCCGGGAGACAGTCACTTTGACCCCCTCACTCACCCCCTCTCCCAGGCTGCGGTACTTTCTCTCTCTCTGCTATGCTACCACACCAACACTGACCAGCATTGTGTGACTCTTTATATCGGATAACAGTGCGAGGCAATGTGCACAGATTGAACAAGAGTAAGATTTCTCCCCCAGAAGAGGAGGCTTTTTGTCTTCTTTCGTAATCTTTCTCCATGCGCCATGCTCCGGCCCTTCTTGGCTTACTTCATTAGTCATGCAGACGTACGGTGAAGGAGAATGGTGGAGCCTTTCATTGACTTTTCCCTGCAGTCAAACATACGGGGGTCGTATGAGTTTGGGGAAAGCATTGTACCTGCTGTACCAAAGTGTACTTGATTCCTTTTTTCTCTGCAGTGTTGATATCCTGTTTATTGATGAAGTTTCAGGGAAACTCGCCCATGGCAGCAAACTCTACAAGATACTCCACAGGGGAATACCTTTTGCTTAAAAATGTGTTATGTTTCTGTCGGCGCTTTTAAAGATTAAATCAACTTCTCAAGGAAAAAAAAGATATTCTTTCTTTATTTCTTGAGCCAGGAAAGTTGAAGCTACCTGAGGGGGAAGAAAGAACAATCACGTCCACTTTTATTCTACAAGAAGTACCTTTTTATATCTCTTGAACTGCGCCATCTTCCATTGAACATTACATTCATTTTAGGCCATGCGTAGTAACACATCTCTGACTGGGGGTGCTGTAACGCAAATCAAGACCTGTCAGTTATTTATACCATGCTTCAAAGTCACAGAGTTTTAAATATCCTTTGATTTTCCTGAGAATGCGCAGGCATTTCAGTGTGACTGTAATCTGGGTGTTGAATTGTAATGAATATTCACGTAAGGAACCTTAACAACAGCTTGTGCAAACATAACATTGAATACGGATGACTGTTCTTCTGTTTTGTACTGTACACTGGTCTGTGCACTCAAATTAGTGCACGTCAACCTCAGTGGCCTGTGCTCAGGAGTGACAACAGTAACATTTTCAGTCCTGTTTCAAATTGTCATTATCTTTTGGGTGAAGAGGGCACAGAAGGTCAGACTGCAACTACTATTGGAGTCGGAGTGCCACTTTGAAGGAAACAATACCTGCTACATGCTGAGTGCTACTAGTTCAAGGTGATAAATAGGAGCTGCTTTAAGCTGCTTTTTTTTTCCCCTTGGGAACAGATTAAACTTGGGGGATTCAGATGATCATTCAAGCTTTTCTGCATGCTGAAAAATTCAATGCCTGCACTAGATCTTCAGCACAGGCAGACAGGAATACAGCCAAGTTGATGCAGTCAGCTTCTCCGTTCAACAGGGTTATCTTGTGGGATGGTTTCACTTGGTTGTGCTATGTGATCGAAAGAAAGAATATTATAATCCTTAGTTACAGGGACCAAGGCCAACCCCAAGACTTCAGGAATTCACGGACCTCGGGAAAAGACTCTGTGCCAGCAAGGGTATCCTATTTGTTGGATGTCCTATTTGGGGTTGATTCATTCAGTTCCCCTCATGCTGTTTCACTCTATGAGAACGAAATAGCGATATCCCTGTTGGCAGTATTTTATTGTTGTTTCTCGAGGAAGGACTGGGTTTCCATTTGACCCCTGCTGGACATTATACTGCAATGAGAAGCTATTGAAGAAAGCGAATAAGTGTGTGAACGCAGAAAAGATATACCAAAGGTAGCCATTGCTCAGCATTGGGCACAATGCTGGAGCAACTCAGGAAAGCCTTCAGTGGTGTTGCAGTGGCCATGTGACAGTGTAAGGGCCATAAGGAAAGAGGCTTATGATGCATGAACTGATTAATTTACAGCTATAGCACTACACGTGTTGATAAAATATCCAATATATTTGTATACACAAGTTGTGCAGGTGTTGGTACATTATGGTTCCTATAAGAAAATTCATAATATTGGCAAATGTGAGTACCAGGAATCCAATTTAAGGATGTTTTTACACATTTCCTTGAGTAATTTAAAGTGGGTTCTTAGACAGTTTGTTCTATTTTGTTCTGTTTTGAATTGCTGACAGAAAAGAAGGATGTTCAAGTCGCTGCTTGACTAATGGACTGCTAGGCCCACCCATCACTTCTATTATCATGTCATCAACCCAGTTAATAACGCAATGCAGTATGCCAAAAAATACTCTTAAAGTATTCAATCTTTTGAAAGATCTCATAGTTTCAACGTACGCCATTTAAACCTCAAAATTCATGTAACGCAGGTTGTTATATATTTTAGGTTATCAAGGCCAACAAGTTAAAGGATGTATCTCAAACAATGCACACACTTAGTATGTGCCCTAACTATCTTTCAATGATAACCGTAAGAGTTTGTTTTCGCAGGGGAAGGCTGAGAAGGAATTAATCAGAGTGAAGGGAGCAAGTAGCATCCTGGAATCTGTCCAGAAACAGGAATAGAGTGAGATTGGATGTGGCAGGAAACGGAGTATAGGTGTAGGTGATGGACTGCAGGAAACAACAAGTAACTCAAAAACACAGAGCTGAACAGGAATCTCAATGAGAAGCCAGAGCATGTAGCACATGGAGCAAAACTGCAGACTGTAATCTGAGGAGAGGACAGCCAGGCTCCTTGGCAGGAGAGAGATGCTTGGTGTAATCAACGTAATCTTCATCACGTGTGCGGGTGAGTTGACAGCCAGAGATAGACTCAGATGATCACTGGGGAGAACGCAGAAGAAGAGGGAAGAGACCAAACACCAGAGAACACAACAAAATGGAAGGTCCTTTTGCTGATCCAGCAGCAATAAGACATGATATGACAGATGATGACGTTAGATGGCGATTGGATGGTTGAGATCAGATTGGTTACCGGAAATGCCTAAATCTGCCTACGACAAATGACGAAACAGCGAGAGAATTGTAAATGAATGATTGATAGAGATTCAAAAAAACTAATGAATAAACATGAGCAGGTTTCCACAATTATGGAGTACAGCAAAATTAAATAAGTGTCCATGAGTGAGATTTAGACATGTTTGAGAAAATTAAGACTACTTTTTAAGTTAGTGACTGCAAGTTAATTTGAGCTTTCATAGCCAACTATGCCTCTGTGCTATGCAAGTTATAAAATAAAAATTGTCTTAATTTTCCCATAGCAATAAACAGGAGGTAGAAGACTGTAAATCCTGTTTTTCTGGGTATTAGGTCAGATTATCTAGTTTAAGACAAAAGGTGTCAATTCCAATTCCAACTCCTGGGCAACACAGGGATTCAGGGATGAAATTTGCTGTCATGTTTCTATACTTATAGGAAATAACATTTCTTTCTTTTTTTTTTATCTGAAATGAAGAGTGGCTTAAAAATATGTATATGAAATTGAGAAGTCTTCCTGTTAGAGAAAATTGTAAAATTAAGTTGACAGACATCTATATAGACAACGAAATTGAATGCATTTATTATTTCCAAGGTCACAAACGGATGTTGAGCATCACTTTGTCTCTCACGTCTTGAAGTGAAATGTAGTTGTATGCTTTACCATATATACACACACACGCGCGCGTATTTGACATGCACACTGTAATGTCAAGAGTTAGTGGTGTAAGCCTTTTAATTAAACATCGTTCCTCGTACAAAGCGCTGGGCTATCAGTGGTGACCGTAATACAAAAGCAAAACATCTCAAGAAAAGTATTTCCATCACACCTCTTTCAAAGCTGACTACAGTATCAATAATGAGCACTGAAAGAATGCCATGTTTGTCCTTGATGAGCTTTTCACACAGTGGCTGCACAAGCAAATTTTTCACATTTCTCCTCCCACCTGACGGTGTGTGGTACTCAGCACGACAGAAGGACAAAAAGAGGGTCGATCCTTGATCGGTTTCATCCTTAACTGTTTCCTGTCTCAGACCGCACTGCCAATTTGATGCTTTGTCCATAACATGTTTGATCATTAAATCTCACCATAAGCAAGTCAGGGGGAAAACTCCACTGTTTGCAAAATGTGACTCCTTTCTTAAAATTCATAAGCTCCTTGTTGCAAAAATAAATATTTACTGTCAGCTGAGCAATTTCATGTGGTGCTTAGTTACGCATTCAGTAAATCCAGGTAAGGTGACTGCCAGCTTAGTGAAGTGAAATATCATATGACATATTTCCTACACTCTCTGATTCTCTAGATCCAGTTTGTGGTATAAGCTATGAGGGCTGCATGTATCAGAACGGTGTAAAAAATTACTGCAGGGTGCCGAATTGGAAGACAGAAAATGATGATGCAAAGCACAAAGAAACTGAACAAATCAACAGGCAAATGAAGTAAATTGAGAGGTGCCTCAATGAAAAACTTGAAAACTTGATGAAAGAAAAAAGACTGGAGTTTATATCCATGTTAAAATATGAGGGAGTATGGGCAATGATGGAAAAAAGTATTCTCGTATATCTGGAATGTATCTTATAGTTATGTAATGCCATGCTTTAATGGCCAAATGTGTTTGCTCTGACCTTGGGTGTGGGAATGTGTTCCTGAAGAAAGATTTGTGTCTATCTTTGGGGACACAGAAAGACATCTTCCCTAAAATAACCTGGTGACCCTGCGCAGGAGAAGCCTTGTATATCATTAGGACTATATTGATTTAAGGAAGAACTGTGGCTTTGTGAATCATCTGTGTCCTGAAGTATGATGTCAAGGGACCTGTTATCTTGGGTATAAAACCTGTAGCTCCTCTCCACAACTTTGTTGTATGAGATCCTTTGCACAGCTTGAGTAAGACTTCAAGAATGTGCTCTTGGAGTCAAGAATGACTTCAAGAGACTCCCCGTGAGAGAGGTGATTTTATTTCACCACCAGGCAAAGACAAAGAAGAAACTGGCTGCCCTCCAGCAGAAGAACCAAGATCAGAAGACAGTGGCTAATTTCAGTATTGATAACTTTGACTTTAAAGGAATCGTTTATGTTACACACTTTGGCAGCGTTTGATTTTTCAATTTTCGATTTTTTTTCAGCATTAAAAGCTGGATTGAGCATTGTTTTCATTCCACTTAATATGACTATTCATAATCAGAGCATCTCCTTAGTCAAGCAATATCAAGGACATGGCTTCATTAATTATTTTTCAATGCATCATAGAAAATAAAATCCTTTATTTCATTTGTCCATTAGTCTTGGTGATTTTAGGCACAACTATAATATCCTCTAGCCTTGGCTGAGATTTGATAAATGTTCCATGTTATGTGGCCTCATGCTTTCCAGAGGAATCACTAGCTCGCTGGATAAATGCGTAGTTGTTTGCTGCCACACAATAAACAGAAATAAATTTCAAAATTATGGCAGTTAAAAATGAAATTCAGCCCCTGTGCCCTAGCTGACAAAAGAGAGGTGAAGATGAACGATTTCCAATTCGTGGAGTCTGTTCACTGACGCGTGTGCTTTGTTTCACAGCTCTAGTTTAGAAGTCAGACTCCTTTTTTATTTTTGAAGGGATTGGGGGAAGAATGCTAATATAAGGACCTTAAATAAAATAATATGATGTGCTGTGAATTAAAACATGTTTACACTACTATGACCATTTTAAGCAAGATATTTTCATAAACATGATGCATATGAGCCATCAGTCAGAAGAGATTCACGCCAAATATAGATTAATGATGCTTGTGAGAGAAAAAAACTGCATGGAAGCACATGAATCTGTATTCATGAATGAGCTCTGTTAATTCATAAACACCTGAGCAGAGTCATGGTAACTCATCAGACCTTGAAAAGCTAATTTTGGTGCCGTCAGGGACATTGGTTGTCAGGTTAAAAGCAAAAAAATAAATAAATGAAATAAGATGTCAACACACACACAAACAGTACAAACAATTCAGACATTATTATTTTCCAAGTTTTTTTATGTGGAAAATTTATGTTAAAATAGTTTGGTCAACTTTTTCCTCAATTTATGCCCAATATCTAACAATGACAAAATGAATGAATGTAAGATATTTTTGCCAGTTCCTTAGAATCCTTAATCCTGACCTCAAGCTACTTCTGCACCCTCTTACCTGTGTGCTTCGGTTCATTCTCGTGTTGGATCTTGAATTTATGGCCCAGCTTGAAGTCTTCAGTACTAGCAGTTTTTAGTTGATTCCTGTATCTCGCTGTGTTCCTCTTTTCCTCAACAATGGCTAATTACTCTCACTCATGCCTCACTGTTAGGATGCCAAAGACCCGGTGATGAGGGGTATGTGGTCCCCGACTGACACAACACTCAGAATTGAGGCACAACAGTTCAATCTTGGGTTCATCTGACCAAAGAATCTACTTTCTCATAGTCTGAAAGTCCTTTTAAGAGCTATTTTGAAAACATGACACTGAAGTGAGGCCCAGCCATAAAGCCCAGATGGTTTGAGCACCACAGTGATGGCTGTTCTCCTTGGTATAGACAAAACCACAAAACTCTTCCGGTTAGAATAACACTAGGAGACTTTGGTGTCTTGTCCTTGTCTATTGCATAGCTTGAAGCAAGAGGCAATCAGTCACACTTAGCTCAGAACTCCGTAGTGAGGATTGACCCCTCCTCATAGCACTCAACAGATATATCTAAAAGAAGTATAAAAATGGTTACTATCTGGAGAGTCTGCAGATACCTGTGTTCAAGGCGATGATGAAATAGAGTACTTTCCCATGTGAGCAGACATTCCATGCCATGGTTGCAATAATAATGAGCAAATTCAGGGAGTAGATAACAATTATTACCCACCTGCATAGAAAATTTTTCAGAGCTCTCAAAGGGTTCCAGCTTCTGACCTCCGCAAGAATTCCTTTGACATTATAACCTGATGCTTTTGCTCTGATATGTTTTCAAACCTTGTATACAGCTATGCATCTTTCCAATCATTGGTAAACTCCAAACGAGGTTGTAAAAATATCTCAAAGGTGATCAAGAGAAATGGAAGGAAAGCTCCTTAGATAAATTTTAACAACCAAAATAAAGTTTCTGAATTGCCCAAATCATTTTCTCCCCGTCTAATTAATATCCTAAATAAACTAGAAGTCTGTTTTTGTCCATCACTAAAGGGCATTAAGGCTGCAAAGTAACAAAGGTGGGAAAATGCCACTGTTAGTGGGCCTAAGTAAAGTCTAAAGTCAGTCAGTAATGGATGTAAAGAGAAAAAGTGCTGGAGGGAAAGACCTGAGAGAGGGAGAGGATAGATTTCCCAGACCAGACTGATGACTCTTCTTACACAAGTCCACTGGAAATGAAAGGGAGAAGGGGTAAATATGAGGAGAAACATTAGGCACTGAAGGGGTGGGGGGGGGGTGAAAGGTGGCAGTGGGGAGACTAAAAGACAAGGGGGATAAATGCCAATAAGAATAACTAAAGAGCGAGCTGGCATAGCCTGGAGGGTTTCTGTGAATTAGTAATTTAAGGGGAAGGTGGAAGGCTGAATAAGATTTGTGAGAAGAAGGAAGAATATGATCAAGGATTTACAATTTGGAGCAGAGGCAGGGAACCTATTAAGCCTGTTTTGACCCTTTTCTATTTATCGTGGATATTTCCTCATAGATGAGCATTTATTCCCTATTTAGAGAGATCACATGATTTTGTGATACTGCCATATCAAATGGTCTCAGACCTGCCGATGGCAAAATTTCACCATTTTTACTGTGACAGAAAAGAAAGGAAACAGTCTAAAGATATCTTCAGATGATTACATTGTATGTGTATTAGTCATGGAGATGGGTTACTGATTGGAGTTCTCAGACGACAGATAATTGCCTCTTTCTCACTTCAGCAGAGGTAATTTGCAAGAGGGCAGAATAAATTTCCCGCATCCTCCCAGGTCAGCAATTCATTGGGTTAATGATGCACACTCCCGTGACCTTGCGAAGATAACAGAATAAGAAGTAATAAGAACTCACGGTGCCATTGAAATCAGTGTAAATAAGAGCGTCTTTTTATACTTCATGCCCCTAAAAATGTTTGGTCGTTACTTGGCCATTGGTTGCTTGAAATGCAGTTGATAACTCATACAAATTGCCTGAAGAAGGTCTTTTTGTCACTGCTCTGTGTATTCATTAAGGATTTTTTATGAATTTATGCAAGCACTACTTATCATAACTTCCACAAAACCTTCATGTACCTGCTTCATCAACAAAAAATTAGCGAGTGGAGACAAATAATTTGTTTCCCCTAATTCAGAAAAACGAAGTTCATGGATGCAGTAGCCATGGTCTGTTGACCTCTACGCACAGGAAGTGATTAATCGCTGTGGATGATTTTTAATAACCTTATAACTCCCTTGTCTGTACAGCTGCTCTCTGCTCCTGCCCCTCGCTTTTCTCAGCTGCTCTTCCCTCTCCATGACTAACTGTGATAGTTGTGATACAACAAAATACCTGATATAGAAATTTGTAGACATAACGTAATAAAAAAGTACTATGGTCTCATTTGAGCCAGCTAGCTCAGACTTCCTGTAAGGCTGTATATTTAAATTAAAATGTGCTGGGGTGGAAGCTTGGTTGGACAATGCATATTCAGATGCTAATTCTAGGCATTTGTCTGTGAGGCAGTGGCCCATATAATTTGACTTTGTGTGGGACTGTCCTGTGTGTCTGCTCAGGCTGAAGAAACGGAAATTAAATGTTTATGAGATAACGCGAAAGAAATACTGAAGGATGATGAAGTAAGAAAAACAAAACTAAATAAAAACAAACAAACAAACAAAAAACCCTCCACTTCTTTTGCCATTCACTTGCAGTCACAGAAACCTAATCTTTAAGGCACTGGTGGCAACACCATGCTGTTGCTGTTTTTCACCACTTGTATCTTTTAAAAATTCTCAGAAAACTAATATCAGCATCAGATGTCACACAGCTCTTTTCACCCCTTGCCACCATCGAGAATGACCGTGTGTCATTTTATATTTATTTTATAGGGCACAATAAGTTTTACTCCCAAAAAGACCCAAAATTTAAGCAGTTCCATCAGTAATGTTTTGCTCAGCCATATAAACTGCGTGATATATTGTGAGTTGTGTGTTCTTGCAAATACATCACACCAAATTAATTGTTAACGGAGTGGGATTTTATGCTCTTTCTAAAGCAACCGTTACTAATTTGTAATGGAGATAAATATTGCAATGATCATTTCTATTTAATGAAATTATACGTCCATGGATTGGTAGTTGTTCTGCCAGAACCAACCCTCTCCAAATTTAACCTAATGTCCAGCCGGTGAAACAGCAAAATCATCATCATCATACTGCTAGAATGACGACCAATTCAGGGTCAAATATATCATTTTCATTTAAAATATCAAGTATTTACTGCTTGGGTTTCCTCCCACAGTCCATGAGAACTTAACTTACTTAACCATAATAATCGTAATTACACATGAAAAATGTACACACTCCAGAAAAGCATGTGTGGCACATGTTTGTGCGCTGTTTGTGGCCTGTTTATATGTATTTGTGTGTGTCATCCTGTGCCAATGGCAGAGCCACCTGATAAATAGGCCTCCAGATGTGTGCGAGGCCTATCTCTGGCAGTAAAGAATATTGGCTCTCCTCACTAGTTTATCATGGGAAGGCAGCTCTGACAGAAACCCTGACACAGAAACCTCTCCTAGAAGGGAAGCGGGGACAGCTTGGGCATAATTAGAATGAATGCAGAGATATAGAATAAGGAAATGAGCCATCACAACACAGATCACTTCTTCATTTCAATTTTATGCTTCACTTGTTGAATTTCATGGGTAATAATGGATAGGCGAGGCTGATGATCACTATTGCTTGTCAAATTTGTTAGCAGATATGTATGCACTGTTTCTTTATACTCCTGTGGGTAAAACAAAGAAGGAAGACAGCTCTAGAACATGTGAGCGAGCCAGCCAGGTACAAATGTGAAGCGGGGGAGGGAATGCTAATGGGTTTATTTATTGTTGATTTATTTAAGCATTGGTTGCCAAGCAAGTTATTTACACCACAACAGAGCTTACTGACATGGTCCTTAATGGATTTGGCCTATTGTTCCCTCTACCTATCGTGTTATACTGCCTGTCCTATTCAAAGTGGACATGTTTGATTAAAGTATTACGTAAATGTCTGTTCCAATTAAAGATTAACGCTACAATAGCTACAATGAGGTAACAAAGAAGACAACAATAATTTACTTTTGTTCTTTATGCTCGTCATAGAAGCTCAACACTCCCACCTTCCACATTTGCTTGCACCTGGGACTGAAGACAAATTCATAGTAAACATAATCCATCATTAGAAGGCACATCTCTCTCTCTCTCTCTCTCTCTGTGGGACCCATCCAAAACCCACACCTGCCTCCACAACAGAAAATGGAACATTATAAGAAGGCTCTATCATTTATAGGTAGAACAGCCAATATGAGATTTACAAAGGAGCCAGAGGATTGCAGGGTTACAGCTCAGTTCAAGATCTGACAGCTTGACAGTTAAAACCAAAGGCCCTAAAACATCACAAATTTGTGAAAATAAATTTGTTGTTAAAGTTGTTAGGGGACAACTGGAGACACAAAGCAAAAGTCCACTTTGTGCAAAAATGTCCCATTTTGGTTCGGCCTTTGGGGTATTCAACAGCCATAAAGGGACACATTTTCGATTCGCATGTTTGATTTGGCAAAAGTTTTACGTCGGATGCCCTTCCTGACACAACCCTCTGTATTTATCCGGGCTTGGGACCGGCACAATAAGGCACTGGATTGTACCCCCTTGCGGCTACATTTGCTTTGAGGATGTTGATAGAGAAGTACAGAGAAGGTCAGAGGGAGCTGCATTGTATATTTGTAGATCTGGAGAAAGCTTATGACAGGGTGCCCTGTCACACTAGACATTGGACAGAGTGGTGGAGGTTTGCCCTGGAAAGGAGAGGAATGAAGGTTAGCCGCAGCAAGAGGGAGTATATGTGTGTGAATGAAAGGGACCCAAGTGGAAGAGTGAGGTTACAGGGAGAAGATAAAGATAAAGAAGGTGGAGGATTTTAAGTACTTAGGGTCAACAGTCCAGAGCAATGGAGAGTGTGGAAAAGAGGTGAAGAAGCGTGTGCAGGCAGGCTGGAACGGGTGGAGAAAAGTGTCAGGTGTGATGTGTGATACAAGAGTTTCAGCTAAAATGAAAGGAATGGTGTACAAAACTGTGGTGAGACCAGCGATGTTGTTTGGTCTAGAGACAGTGACACTGAGGAAATGACAGAAGGCAGAGCTGGAGGTAGCAGAGATGAAGATGCTGAGGTTCTCTTTGGGAGTGACCAGGTTGGATAGGGTCAGGAATGAGTACATCAGAGGGACAGCACATGTTAGAGGTTTTGGAGATAAAGTCAGAGAGGCCAGACTGAGATGGTTCGGACATGTCCAGAGGAGAGATAGTGAATATATTGGTAGAAGGATGCTGAGTTTTAAACTGCCAGGCAGGAGGCCTAGAGGAAGACCAAAGCGGAGGTTTATAGATGTGGTGAAAGAGGACATGAAGGTGGTTGGTGTGAGAGAAGAGGATGCAGAAGACAGGCTTAGATGGAGGCAACTGATTCGCTGTGGTGACCCCTGAAGGGAAAAGCCAAAAGGAGAAGAAGAAGAAAGGGACACATTTTCGTAGACTGTCTTCCTCTGAAGGTTCTGGCCCCTGAGCAGGGACACAGCTATAATATTATAAGCTGCACCTTCCCACCTTCCCTAGTTGCTTACACTTAAGCGGACAAACTCAGAGCAAACATAATCCATCATTAAAAGTCACTTGTTTCTCTCTGGGACTTTTCCAAAACCCACATCATCTTTCACAATGCAAAATAAAACACTATAATAAGGTCCTATCAGTTAAAGGTACAACAACCCATAAGAGACTTCCAGGGATCAAGCACAGACTCTTACATTATATTTTTAAATGATTTTAAACGGAGCAGCATAGCAATGCTATTGAAGATAATTGAGAGGTTAGTCCCTATTGGGTACTTCCCTTCTCTGCTGACAATGATTGTGGGTTTTGACAACCACAGTTCATTAGTCTGCATTAGGATGAAGCTCACACAAGAGACCACATTGTCAAAGAGGCATAATATCTTCCTCATTATAGACAGTATCAAATGCAGTGCCACACCACCCATAGGTCTTCATTTCATTACACCCTTGTTATGGCCTCTTGGGAAGTAAATGTAAATGAATGCATATGTATAGTGCACCTGCTCTCGTATCTACTTGGCAGGAGAGACTATTATCTAAAGCTTAAAAGCAAAGGATGGGGTGGACATGTTGGAGTGGGAGCAGAAATAATGATGTAATTATGAATATGTGGCTCACCAAGACTAAATTACAGATCTCAGCATCGGTATGGAATTTCGATAAATATAATTACATACATAGATACATTCAGAATAATTGAATCTGGTTGTGAATAATGTGTAAAATATTCAAAAGTGAGTGACTAAATGTGTGGACCTCCAGGGATAATGTGCAGGTGTAGGACAAAAAAAAAAAAATTAAAAGTAGCAGAGTGTAAGTCCAGACATGAATATACTCAAAATAAATATTATCCTCTTGTTTAACAAGGCAAATTTTTTTTCAACATAAAAGATCTTATTCTAATATTGTTATAATGTCCATTATAATATAAATGTACAGAATTTGATGATGCTCAATGGTGCTTTTTTGTTGATAAAAGTAAAAAATTTGCAACCCAGTTAAATATGAGTCAATGCAGTTAACAAGGGCCATAGTGAGAGGTGTGTTTTATCTTGCAGGACACCTAATTATATTTAGTTTGTTCTGTAACGGCTATGGTCATGTTCTTCAGTGATATGTGTCACATTCGTTTCCAAACCAAGTCTTGCAAATGGCAGATTTTTCAGTTTCACTGTATTGCTCAGCGATGTTTGGCAAAGCAGTGTGACAGGCGGGAGAGGCGGGCGAGGGACACGGAGTGGAAGGAGTTGGCAATATAACGGAGAACTTAAATAAATTTAATTTAACACATCATTAACTGTCTTTTAAGATAACAAATACCTGATCAATTTCTTCTTATATATATTTACACCTGGCGGTCCTGGAGTGCTGGTCTTGCCTGGAAATTCAGAGTGACTCTGACTCCTAGTGCCTTCAGCCTGTTGACCTACAATGGCCCTACAATGTTTCTCCTTAAAGAAAAAATCTTGAATAGCTCCCTTCTGTTTCATTGACTACCTTGAAAATATACCACCGACACAATAAAAAGCAACAGATTATTTGTGCTCCCAATTCAAGTTGCAAAATGGGCTGTAACTGCAATAGTGAGCTGAACAGATCCATCAAATATGTTATTGGCTCCATCTGTGCTTGCTAAGATATCTGCACTGAAAGAGATATGCCAACCTGAACTGTTAGCATTCTCCATGGCACACTGTGTAGGCACCTTTTGTGACTCTGTCCAACTTCAACCTGAGCAGAGACGTAATCAAGCGGAATAACTGAAAAGACCTCTGTGGGTCTTTGACTAAATGGGCATGCTGGTGGCTCAAACAATTGTTTGGGCACAGAAAGTCAGGATGTAAAATCCTTTCAAGTAGAGCTGCACAACAAATGAAAAACAAAGGTGAACCCTGGGCCATACGCTTTACCACTGAGCCACGTCCCCAGGTCCAAGAATAATCTCCTTAAGATA
This sequence comes from Remorina albescens, assembly GCA_034769265.1. Lineage (NCBI taxonomy): Eukaryota > Metazoa > Chordata > Actinopteri > Carangiformes > Echeneidae > Remorina > Remorina albescens. The sequence goes on from CM068479.1 coordinate 14,965,442, forward strand.
ATCTTTAAAAAACTTCACTGAATAAAACTTGCAACTAAAGTTGTGACTAATATTATAATCACAGTCTCAAAGTCAAATGTTTTTCACTATTTGATTGTATCTTATATATCAGGCAGCCACAATACCAAGCTGTTCCAGTGGGAGAGCAGTGATCAGCCAACCAAGTACTGGTAGCAAAATATGTGTAGCATTTTTCAATTAGCATGCAAGCATTCTTCAGACAAACAATATACCATCCTGCAAAATGCAAAGCATGCTGGGCAAGCCAAAAAACAAAGTGGAAGTCAAAATGGCCTCAAATGACAGAGCAATGCCTCAGGAGGCTGTACTACTATGGAGCTGCAGTTGCGTTGGATCAAATGGAGACTGGAAGTTCACCTTTAATGTGAGACAAATACCTGTAGATGAGGCATATTGAGGGAAAAATACCCCCAAACTGGAACCTGTCTTAAAATACACCACAAATCTAAAGTGCACCCTTATTTATCAACCATCATATACTTCCTATATGGCCCCTGCACAACTTGTCGGATTCCTGTCACAGATCTTTTTTTTTCTGCATCCATTCACCTACTTCCCACGGCTGCTTCTAACACAGCCCTTACAACTTGCTTTAAGCTCCACACATGAATGCTTAATTCACCTGGTGCTGTGACTCGCGGTACGGTGCCAGTTCTCAACATCCATCTTCCACCGAGGACAAGCTATAGGCTTCCAACTCTGCTGGCCCACCTTTGTTGTGGGACTCAAGTTAAGGAGCCATTTTTCATTGACATGCTTCACCTACCACATCTTCCCGTCACACTGTGAGCCCCACAGTCTATGATTCACTGCTCCTCTGACCACAGGCTTTGAACTGCATTGGGTTTTTTTTTTTCTCCTTTATCTTTTATTACACTATGGAAATTACATCCAACTTCACTTTCCATTTGAACCCACTTCTTTCTCATTATGGTCTATATGTATAGTCATTCCAGCCAGTCATTCGTGACTGCGTCCTAACTTTCTATGTACCTTTTTATAAGTGGTTTTCTAAAACTGTGTTGGCTTTTGGATTTGTGCATGAGCTTACATAACCAGACAGAGCGTGTGAAATGTAGTAAGAAAACACTGGAGAGATGAAAAGGAGAGAGAGAGAAAATGATATAAAATAAGGGAACAGAATACATGTTTCCTGTCAGTATATTTTAGCTCTGTGTGGTGAAGAGGTACTGAAGTTTTTCAATAAAGAAAAACAAGAAATGGTTTTGTATATCTTATCACTTCAGGATAATAGTTATTTATTTAAAATTATAGGGTGAGACGTTGTTGGTTTAGCATTTAAGAAAAGCATCCACTGAGGGGGAAAAAATGCTAATTTAGATGAAGATTGCTGCTTTGGATCACATGACTTCCTGCTTCGTTGAATGGTTACTGGTACTTGGCGGTCCCATTACAAGACAACAGCTATGTGGTGCTTCCAATCACGTTCACTGATTGTATAGGTTCGCTGGCCTGCAATCCCCACGGGCAGTCACTATCTGATCACAAGCCCATTACAAAAGGAAGAATTTGAGGTGCTGAAAGGCAAGGTCTTGATTGTACCTTTTCATTCATTGCTCAGAGGTCTTTTATTTTCACTGAACAATAGTCAAGTGAAAGGACTGTGATACATCAGCAATCTCAAGCTGCTCCATAGCATCTGACCTCCCAGGGATCAGGAAGCCTTGGCAGAGTATACCCAGCTCTGGATGTAACCTTTTTTGCAAGCCCTTAATGGAGGCCATCTAGCAGTTAATGCCAAGTTAAGCCTCCTGTCAAAATAGAGCAAGAGGGAGCTGGAGTAGATCTGGTTAGAAGGCTGGGACAGCATGACTAGAAATTAAATTAAGAGACACTGACTGAACAATGTATTTATTTTTCATTTTTCATTTATGCTAGCTTTCAAAAAATGTCTTTCCCCTTTAGCGTTGTTAATGAAGATTGATTGTTTTTACATGTGTGAGTTATGACTGTCACAGTACAGACAAAATGGATGTTGGAAAAAATAATTGTTGCTAATAAAACATGCTGAATTAAGTCATAAATGTAGACCTGTATGGTTATGATAGAGAAGAAGCTCAAGAATGAGGAGAGTAAAAAGGACTATCTCCTGGCAATTGAACAGGGCAATGTTAAAGCACAAGGGGACAGTAAGAGTCACGCTGAATATATGTTTTGGTTAGAGTTTAATTCAATTGAGTACTTATTTCTGTTATTGAAGGTATGTATATCTTTTTTTTTTTGTTTTTTGTTTTTACTTTCTTACTTTTTGTGTTTACAGTAACCCCTCGCTATATCGCGGTTCACCGTTCGCGGTCTAAGTGCATCGGGGATTTTTAAAAATATTCAACGTAAATTAACAACGCGGTTCCCTCGGTACATCGCGGGTTTCTGTGGCCGATCGAAATTTGGCTTAGTCTTCCCAGATGATTTCGTACATACCACACTATTGGCTGATGGAGGAGACACGACCAATGAGAGCATGCTGTTCAGTATCCTGGGTGCTGATTGGCTTAGTGACCGCAGCCTCAATTCCCAGCATCCTAGCTTTCATCATCCCACACCGCTCAGTTTGCTTCCTTCGCACACGTCCGTTACATCGCTCAGCATCTTTATTTGTGTTTAAGAGTGTAGAAAAGGTTTATAAGAGTGTGTGGAGGCTTTATAAAAGCTTTTATATATAAAAAATTAAAAAATATACACTACAATACCCTGATGAATCACTTTAGCCAATCCTGTTTCTACTTCATGGATTTTCACCTATCGTGGGGGGTTCTGGAACGTAACACCCGCAATAGTCGAGGGATTGCTGTATATGTGATTCAGGTATAACTCATGTTCAGGGGGACCTAGATCTACATGGGCACATCATGGGGACTTGTTTTGCTTATCAGGACAGAAAACAAGTACCCATTCAATTTAAAGGTAAAGAAATGTTTTAAGGTTTGCTTGGTTAGGATAAAATAGGCCTGAGCCTTTTACACAACGCATAACAAAAGGAACTGGAAAGCATATCCAACTGGGGAGACCATTAGAAGATGCACTTACTTTATGACTCATCATTCAAGCAAAAAGGTCACACAATAATTAGTTCCGTCTCTTCTTTTTGCTCTATTGTTTGGCCATGTGCTTTGCACAAACTGCAACTAGTGCAGAACAAGATGCACAGCTGGCTCTGCACTCTTCATCAAGGGGGAGCATCAATAGCACGCATCGAGCTTTATCTTGGCTGAAAGTTGAGGACAGACTTTCAAGCAACCTTCTTGTCTTTTTCTAATCCATATACACCATGGCCAAGCCAAAAATTTATACTCAATAACAGACACTAGACAGGTCACACATGGCCATGTAGTCGGCCTTGCACATAGAGGACAATCCTCTACAGGGCCACTATACATTGGACAAGCTGCCCTGTTACTTAAAAAATGCCCTAGTAAAATAAACCTCAAAAAAGGAATCAAACAATCTGTGACTGAAAGAAAGTTCAATTACATCTTCTTCTCTAACTTAAATTTGTGCTGTTGTTGCTTGCATTGAATATTTACTGAAGTGGGGTGCTTTGGGCTAAGGGTGGCAGAGTGAAACTAAATGATGGTTTAATTGTCTGTAAGTTTGCCTTTCAGTGTTGTCATATGGTGGGACCTCAGGAAAACTAGTTGCTGCCCTGATAGTAACTAATGGGGATCCTTTTTAAACAAATGGTTAGTCAAGGAATGGCTACGTTGAGGTTAGACCAAGTTAAGCTTAGATTCTCTAGGAGAGGAACATGAATATAATGTAAGGAATGAATGTAATGTCCTCTTGGCTACTCACATCTTTTGTTGACTGCCTTTACATGCAACACTTTGTAATATGACTTCAATAGAAAGCTCATTTAAAATGCCGAAATATAATTTTTTTTTAATGTCTCTTGATGTGTGCATGCGAACATGTTCAACAATGGCAGCTCATTATAAACTTTGTACTCTTTTATAAAGCAAATTCATGTGTAAAACTCAGACAGAATTTTTTTCAAACCAGAATCAATAGAGACTGCTGGGTTTCACTGAGTTCTACAAACAAATTACAAAGAGGGAGGAAGTCAATGTCTGTTAACACAAATCTGAACCAACCAAAAAGTTGCAGTTATTCCTGCGTTGGCATCAAATGTTGAAGCAAAAATACCAAGATGAGAAAGTGTTATAGACCTGTTATGGTCAAATTGATTTAATTTTCAATCCTTTTTGGGCCATTTATACCCGAGAAGGACACTTCTGATGTAAGCAGTGATCAGGACTTGAGCTTAAATCATTTAGATAAAGGTCAGGTACTTTTATGCTTCCACCACTTTTTAGCAAGATTGCCTAAAGTTATGCTGTTAAAGTTTGTGGCCCAAGAAATAGTCAGTGTTTAAAAGGAACACTATCAAATACTTTTACCACACCATTTGAACTTTTTAAAAGAAACACTGCTATGGATAACCCTGATATTAATGCTACTATTAATAGCGTTGGTTGAAGTGGGAACAAATTAGGTGCAATTGAATGGTGCAATTAAATCCTTTGGCCAAAAATCACTTGCTTCCTTTCCTGATGCAATCCTCAGATACTTCTCTCCTCATACAAATGAAGTATCTCTGCATTAATGTGCCCCATGTCCAGGTGCCCTTCAGGCTATCTACACGTGAAATTAAGTAATCAGGCCTGCAATGGAGAATTCTGCTGAGGGGGGTTAATGAAAACAAGGTGATTCCACAGCCATCAGAAAAGACATTTGGTAGTTTCTCACAATCAAACTGGCTCTTCATCTCCTCCCAGAACACACACAACAAAGGGAGATGGAAAAAACTGAGGGTAGTTAGTTGTGCAGGTGGTAATGAAAAAAGGATGAAAGATTTCCTGTGTTTTTAGATCAATCTAACTAGGTATTCTAATGAAACGGTACACAATGAGGCTGTGTCATATATTTTTTGAAGGCAAAATGAGACTACTATTAAAATAAATCATAAGATATATTTAGCTTACATGTCCGAGGGTTAAACTGAATTGTCAGGTTCTTTGCATGGTAAAGGCAACGACACATACTGACAATACAGCAGTCAGAGGCTCAAAGAGACGTACAAAGTAGTACTGACAAATTCTATAGTATTAATGAATACCAGAGCCCATCAGAAAAGTTTATTAATAATTATGAAGACAGGAAAGGTAAGCAAAAAATAAAAATAAAAAATACCCTGAAGAGAAATATTGTTATATTTTCTGCATGCATTAAATGTGATAAGACAAGAATGATGATTCTCATAAGAAATAAGATGTTGAGGGGGGATACAGCAGCTCTTGGAGTCAGCAGTACTTGAATGGTGAGTGCCTTCTCATCCTGTTTCATCAGCAGATCTTCTTCCCTTCAGCAGCTACTACCTTATATAACTACGTGATTGAACTGCTCTAATGGGATCCCAAAGCATTTCAGAAAAAGTCGGGTTACACAGTCTTGTTATTGGAAGACTTTTTTTGTCTGCTGAAGGCTAACTCATTAATTGATATACACATCGATGATATAGACAGCTTCAAGTCAAGGCTCCAGGGCAGTTGCTTTTGTGGATGCTGTTAGTTCCTGTAATACTTAAATCCCATACTGTATGCCCAGTTTTCCAGTGTCTGATTGAAGAGCCAACATGACCATCATGTGGATAAATGCTCTCATGAGAGCAAGTCTTTGTAGCCATCCTGCATTTCATATATATTTTTAGCCATGGTGTGAAAAAAATAAAGTATTCTTGAAAGTCTTATCTGGTTGAACTTGGAAGTTTTTGTGTCGGGGTCAGGTGATGAAATCATGGGCTCAGAGAGCTGAAATTGTTGAGTCAGCAGCTTCACTGCTTCAGGCCTTGTTTTTGCAGCATCCTTGACAAGTAGTTGAGTTTTACCGCAGCATTTAACCCCATGAGGTAACAGAGGTTCTTGGCAGAGGAAGTATGCCTGGTACACTCTTCAGTTCTTCTAATCAGCTTTGACATTTCCCCTATTTAAAATCACCCATTGAAATGACAAAATGTGTCTTTTGACAACGAAAGTCTGCCTGCAACAGTGAAGACTAACAGAATCTCCTCCCCAAAGAGTTCAGCTTATCAAAAGAAAACTTCAAGCTTCAAGCAAAATGATCAACTCCCCTGACTTCATGAAAAGAGCTGCCAATTCGAGATGATGATTTTAACAGCGTTGTTCAAGCAGGTCCGACCATCCAGCATAAAGCTGTGAGGCACTCTACCTACTTTTCTGCCAAACACAGCCGATGTTCCACATGTCAGGGCCACAAAACAGGCAACTAGAAATTGGTCATCACAGATGAATTTGCAAAGACATGCCAGTCATGTGATACCATTTGCCATGGTCCCATCCAAGTTGGGCATTTCAAAAGAAATTTTGTCCAGCTCTGAATTGGCAGTAAACCGACCACAGACACAGGTTTGCCAGTGATTCAGTCAAAACATACAATTTTTTGTCCGGTTTTGATTTTGCTGTTAATTTCCTCTTAGTTCTAATTGGGCAGGAATTAACTCTGCTATGACATTGTCTGACTCCAAGTTTTCTCTGTGCCTCTTTGGAGGTAATTTAGGGAAACATTACAGGAAGGCTAATTAGCATTATTTACACTTGCTATCAACAGCGATAAGTGGAGAGGGCAGAAAAAAGTACAAAGTCGCAGCACACAAATCACTGAAATGTGTATGTGTACAATAACTACACTACTATTTCATGATAGTAACACAATGTGGACGGAATTGTTTGCCATGTATCTGGCCTATATAATAATTTCCTTGCTGTCACCTCTTTGCATCACACATACACAGTCACACATTGCCTATTGACACACACCATTACTGAGGACAATCTGAAAGCAGTGACTGCAGCTGATCTTTTAGTATTCCAGACAAGCTGCTAGTGACTGGTCTTATTAATAATGAAGTCCACAGGGCTTATGTTAGCAGGGTTCCTCCAGGTCCAAGTCCTTTAGCACTTATTGAGAGTTGCTGAAAGAGGCACTGTGAAAAAAACAGAGATATATGCCTACCTGCTGCTAAGCAGAGGAGGGCGTGCAGGATCTTCGTGACTGAACTAAAAAAACGACAGAAGTTTGGGTTTATTGAATTTGAATGTACAGATTTTAACACAAGAGCATATTTGGCCATGACTTTGTACTTCAACAGCTTTTTTTTTTTTTTCACCTTTATTTTATTGTCATCTCAGAAACAAATACATTAGAATCCCCATTTTGTACAGACAACAGTTTTTTAAACTTACTTAAAATACCCAAAGAGCACGGAGGTTAAAAAGTTAGATTAATCAAATGCACTGGCTGTGGGATATGTCATTTGGCTAACTCCAACACCCTCCTTTCACTTTCTGACTGACTGTGACCAGAACTAATACACTGGGTTTAAGACAACAAATCAACAACTTAAGACAAACGTTTAAGAATGCCTTTGGCAATGATGTTTGGTCCCATTCACTACAGCTCAAAACATTATTGACTAAATCACCGGCAACTTTCTAAGCAAACACATACACCTATGCCGGCTTCTGTCTATTACATATTTCAACCAATAAAAAGTGAACGACCTAATCTTTTATGATTAAATCACTTAACTGTTTGAAAATTAAGATTCAAGGAAAAAAGTTTTTCCAACAAAATGATAAAATGTACAAATATATAAAATATTATAGCAAAGTAGTTATTTAACAGCCATGGGTTTATGGAAAGCAGAATGAAGTTTCTCAAGTAGTTATGTGACAGTACGCTCTGTAAAAACTTGCAAGCAATCATAGTGAGTGGTAAGAACTAAGAGTGATATTGTGACATATCAACTACCGAAATTGAGTAGAAAAAAAGTTTAGTCAAATCTTGATTGGGCAAGTTTTATCAGTGGAGGTTTAAGTAGCAGTAGTCTGTCTCTGCAGCAGACCAATTAGCTTTTCTCGTTGTGCAGGATAATGAAGAAAGAATGAAAACAACAAATTGTACGTCATAACAGTTAACCTTTTTTTCCCCCAGACTTGTCAATGTGCAATTAAACTTCTACTAAAGTGTCTACAGAAGCTGAGGGATGATGTTGAAAAACAAGTGAAACCCAAATTTCCACATTCTTGGTGAACCTCGTTGGCACTGTACCAAACATGCTTGTTTTCTTTTTCTTTAAACACAGCTCGTAAGCAGGTTTCTTCCTAAATGTTTTGAGTAATCAAAAAGTTGAGTAAAACTTTGAATGCAAGGCTTCTAATACTGATATGATCGAAACATTACAAATGTATATTTGAGTGCTCATGGATGTCCACTGAGCCAGATGATCTTTGGTCTGTTTGTGATCTGAGGCTGACTCTGACCTGGGATGACAAGTGAAAGCAGCTGACCACCTGGTGGAGATGGAGACCCTGAGGACTGTATTTGAAGAGCATGTGTGTTCTGCACTTGTTTTGAACAGGGTTGAAATGTGGGTCATGGAAGCTCTGAACAAAAGGTGCCACAGACAGGAAAGACTCATTATTCACTTTTATGATGATATGATCATGAAAAATGGTTTAGTCATCCATGCATTTAAATTTTTAATAATAAGTATAACCCCAGGCTGTAATGCTATGACTGCACAAATACAAAACGTTTTGATCTGTAGATAAGCAAGATGATTATGCATTCTTCTTCCTGCTTTTGGTTGGATAATGAATTCTCCCTATTGTACCCATAAAGGTCCATCTGCATTACTGCATGAGTAAAAGCTGTTGTATAAAGTTTCTTGTGGCTCCAAAGGGAGATGCAAAATCTGAAATTGCAATGGAAACAATAACGCATGATATCATTTGAGGTAACATTGGTCGGGTTTAAAGTTATCAAGCTTGAAAAGCAGGGGCAATCCACTTCAGAAGAATGGAGCTTTGAAGAACAGCCTCCTTATTATATCTACCATAAGATAGCGGCTTACACTACATTAGCTCCTACTAGCGTTACACACTCTGACACTCTGGGTCGGTAATGTAGGCATCAGCATCTGAAGGATATAAGAAAAAAAAAAAAGATCTCCGGTTCTGGTTGTAGAAGTGCAATGCTATCTGTACTACTGTAATGTTTTAAGACAGTAAATCAATCTACCTTGACATCTGCTTTATTCATTTTCAAAATATAGAAAGCTTTTACTTAATTCTTGTGCACACAGCCCTTTCTATTTTTCAGGTGACTATATTTGTGGCTGAAAACCCAATTACAGCACCAAATTTTTCCACAGTGAATTCAGCATTTACAGCAGTAATAAAAGAATTATAGCTGTTATGTGCGGCACTGCTGGAACAAAATGGCGAGAAAATTGTACGAGTTGTCCAGTGCAAACCCTGTGAATTACCATCTGATGAAAACAGCAGTGCATCTTTATTATAATAACACCCTCCATCATTACAGTGCCATTAAAAATGTTCACCTTAGCATTTTGTCTATTACTTTTAACCACATCTATATTACTTCACATTCTGCCAGCATCAAAATACATTTTGAAGGAACTCCATTAAACTCCCTCTCGTTAATAACCATTTCAGTGGAGTGGGTTCACGAGCTGAGTTCATTTCTGTTTAAGAAGGTTTTGAAGCACACTGTAATTAAAATACACTCTGCCTCATTCTTTATAAATGGTTCAAATGGTGCATACAAAGTGGCCAGATGTGTGGCATGCAGAGAAGACAGACAGACAAACTTAGAAACGCCCTACATTATCTTAGTAATATAAGCCCTTTAGTTCATACTGTACTTTTTTACTGTGCACTTAATGATTAAAAAAAAAAAGACAAAACCTTAAATTGTTGATATGACATGTGTTGTGCAACACATCTTTGCTGATCCAGCAAAACAAAACTTGCATTTCAATTTGTAGCCGAGTCAAAGAAATATATAATTTGACCTCCTGGGACTGATTTGCATCAAATACCAGCCCATACAGCTCACAGTGCTATATGTACGAAAGACATGGGGTCGTGTGAGTAAAATTTTATGAAATGGAAATGTCACCTGTCACTGTCCTAAATGCAATTGGTTTAAATGGTGAGGAAGAATATAAAAGTGAGTGTAAAGTGAACAAACCAGAAAAAGTAAGTTATGGATAAGCAGGTCCAACACTAAACTTTTGAAGTGGAAAAATCTAACAAGGTAGCTTACACCTATTTGGTTTTTGCAGTTAGAAATGAGGTAATAGTCAAAGCATTGATGCAACGAGTTAGCAAAAAGACACCTTCAATTTATATATGATCCTGCATAAAATACACACTGAACTGTATTTCTTATAAGTAAGGCATTTACTGCTCATTCCAGGAAATACTGTACTGTAACTCTTACATATGAATAAACAAGCTGTCTTTCACTTCTTTTGAAACAATAATCATGTCCTCCCTGTACATCATGACACAGACTTTCAGTGACTGAAAAAAAATTGGAAATGACTAAATTTTAATTTTAATTTTGGGTCAGTCACAACTGTTGGTTGCTAGTGGGTTAGGGTTAGGGTTATATAATATCACTCCGCCAACTGAAGAAGACTGAACGCCATTATCATTATCATTAGGTAGACTGAAGCAATAAATTGAGTGAAAAGCACAGAGATTTTTCCGTAGATTTTAACACAATCAAACTCTCGCTTACAACCACTGGTGTTGCACCTAATGGTCAGCTAGATTGTAGATTTAAAGCTTGTCTGCATTTTAATTTAAAGACCCAGAATCCATGTTCACTTGTATTCGCAGCCCATCGGCTACACTAACAGAACTGTACCCAAACACACTTAACGAGTTAACAAAATCAATTCCCTCAAATGTAATGACCCATTAGCTCATTCAGCTTCTAACCAGCAACAAAAGATGTTGCTATCTTTTGCCCAAGGCACCACTGCTACTTTAAAACATATACAAATATTATGCAATGTGTTAGGTTAAGAAAGTCAAAATTTTCCAGAGTACCAGAGTCCGGCTAGGTGAGGCCTTTTCTGAACTATGATGTACTTCAGCATTTTTGCTTTATTTTATGAGATTGGACAAAGCTGAGCGTTATTAGAATGAGTTTTCCACAAACCAGCTGTCATTTGGTGACTGAAATGGTAGAACAGATTGAGCTTGTAAAGTTCTTCTATTGACTGAGTGGGTGCGTTCCCTCTTGGTTGCATGCTATTTACTGGAGCCGCATCAATGGTGTTGGTGAGTTTGTTCACTTGCCATTAACTAATTTCACCGAAGCCTTCCTCATTCTTCTGCACAGAAACAATCTCTTTGAAGGCAGTCATAAGGTCAACACTGATGACTGTAACCCCTCAGTGAGTTGCCAGATTTAATCAGAAAAGCTGTTGTAACAGAAGTGACAGATGCATCATGACTCCATACCGTGTTGTAGGTGTTGCGTGGTCTGCATTGAGGTGAACCAGAAAATCACCCACTGTCCTCCCTCTGGACGCCCAATGGATCTCCACCATGAGTGGGGGGCTTCCTGTTTTTCTTCAGTCAATTGTGTTGTCTTGGTTGTGTGTAATTCTTGTAACAACAGACACGGGGAATAATGCTGCAAGGTGCTCAACTGTGTTCAGGAATAGCAGGGATGCCAGAACATCCTTGGACTACCTTAGGAATGAGTGCACGGCCTCTGCAGCATCTGCAAAGTGCCCATTGTTTAAACTTGGTAATATTTAGCTGTGGTGCATTCACAGGCCCACTTTATCATAACCCAGCCTACTGAGGTGCACAATCTGCCGACCCCACTTCTCCAACTGAGAGAGGGTAGTTTCTGTGAGAGATGTAGCTCTATTGGCAGGAAGACCAAGAATTCATGCTGACAGACAGTGGTTTTGGCCTGCTCACATCCATTGATTTATCTGAAAGGAGTCTGAAAAACTTGTCTTTTACATTTGTTAATCATGCCCTCCTGAAACTCAGCTTCAAAGTGTGCCACTACTTCATTAAGAATCCTTGAATTCTATGTCACCAGCTGATTGAAGCTGCCATCTTCACCTTCTCCTCTCCTCTTGTTTTTCGCTTTGACACGCTGATTTGAACATCTACCAATGAAAAGCTTTGCAATTCACCTTCTCAGCATATCCAATTGCTAAGAACAGAATTAATGCATTTGTAATGCATCAAAACAGCCCTTTTCCTGCCTTGAAGTCTTTTCTTAATACTTACTTAATTCTTAAGTCAATGATATTTCTCTTTCCATCTCATGCGAAACTGATTTTCTCCAGCCTTGTTGCAGAGTAACAAGTAGTATGGTTACATTTGACTTGAGTTAGCTCTCTCACCTAATACATCTCTGTCCTCTCCTCCAGACGCTCTGCTGTCTCTGATAGAGAAATATTAGAGGGAAAATACAGCGCTACAGTAATACATTCTCTCTGTTTAATCTTCAGTGTTTGCTACTGTTTGTTTTTAAATGCACATAGTCAATATCTGTCCCTAGTGCATTATTAATGTTCACTCATTCATGTTTATCCATTTCTGGATTGCAGGGGGTGCTGGAGCCAATCCCAGCTCACATTGGGTGAGGGCAGGGTACACCCTGGACAGGTCACCAGTCCATCACCGGGCCAACACACAGAGACAGACAGAGACCAACAACCACTCACACTCTCACTCAGACCTACGGACAATTTAGAGTCACCAATTAACCTAAACATGATGTCTTTGGGGGGTGGGAGAAAACCAGAGTACCCAGAGGACACCCATGCAGACACGGGGGAGAACTTGTAAACTCCACAGAAAGGCCCAAGGCCCGGGAACCGAACCTTCTTGTTGTGGGTCAACAGTGCTAAGTATTATGCTGCCCTGCTGCTCCATTATTAATGTACTATACAAATTTGAAACCATAAAAAGGTGTTTCAATGCAATTAACTTTGCTGTTATCCACACGGTCTAAATAGATCCATAAATATATGGATACATAAGTGCTACCTTGCTATAATGTGAGATATATATGTATATGTATATAAGTTATTGCTCTTGAAACAGTTATTGATTGAAAACATAGTTAGTGTGACTTCAAATCTCAGTCAAAGAGTACCAGTGCAAGGTGGATGAAAAATAAACTGTATTTCAGTTTTAGGTTTCATTTTATGGTAATTTCTCAATACAGTGAGTGATTGTGTGAGCAATCTTGGAACTGAGAGATAAGACTGAAAAAGGGTGTATGTTTATGTGACAGTGTTGAAAGGAAACAGGACCGTAGTAAAGCGACGTTGTGTCATCAGTCACCTGAAGGCAGAAAGAGTATAACAGCTAAATTGTACCTTGTGAGCATTCACTGACAGCTACACCTGAGATCCCAAATGGTTTGTGCCTTGAGGTTAGACCCCCCCATGACCTCTTTTGTTCTCTCTTTACACGAGTCACAGCAAACAGAGGCCATTAGCAGAAGATGAAAACATGAAATTGGGCTGTATCAAGCACAAGAAAGACAAACACAAAGAATAAAAGTGAAGAGAGGAGTACACTCTGTACATGAATTTGTTTGTGTAAGGTCATTAAAATAATCAGCATACATTTATTTCCCAAATTAGGTTTGACTTTAACACTATTATAATGTGATAGGACATTTTTCATTATATTTCTTTAAAGATCACATCAGTTAGAAGAAAAGAAAACATCCTCTGTGACAGTCATAAAGATGTAAAAAATATTCTTAATGTATAAATCAATCAGTTACATTCTGTCAATCTACCGCTAGCTTACCTGCATTTACTATGGCTGTGGTTACTGAGAGGAGTGTCCAGGCAACATCCAAAGCATGAGTTGGATTAGTTGTAGTTTCAGAACAAAGAGATGTAGCAGAGAAATGCCATAGAAAATACACCCAGTTCCACCTTAGTCTGATTTTAGCAGCACCTTTCAAAAAAGAGGGCAGGTAGCAGAGAACACGACAGCCACCTTTTTAATGATGGAGGTGAAAGGACATATGCAGCAGTGCAACGGTGGCTGTATTTCTATTAGACAAGTAATTTTCTCTACAGCCATGCTTCCAGTGGTTGCCTAGCAGTGAACATGTGTGTGTTTTGAGGAAGGGGCTTCAGATGGATGCAATTGCATTTTTTCAATGGTGGTCATGTCTTTAGGCTTATCTACTCCAGGCATAACGTTGGAGTTGTGTTAACTTGATTCACCCATAAAGGCCGGCCAACATGTTAGCATCAGTGTATGGGACTACAAAAAACCTCTGTCTTGCAGATTGGGCCAGTTTTAGGCCGGTGGAGGTTGGGAAATGCAGCCATGTGACTTTTGCGCTCATCGTAGGAGGTTCAGCATTAGTTGACCAGGCAGTGGCAGGCTCTCTGTCATTACTCTCATCTGGTATAAAGAAAAGCAAATGATTCATTGAAGCCAATACCATGCTTTCATCAAAGCAGACGCATGGGTCAATAGCAACTGACATTGTATACAAGTCAGACGACCTCCAAATCTGGTGAGGATTGATACATATCTTTCTATAGTGCCCTTTCTTATCTAAGGTTGAGATTCATAAAAAGTATATTAAAAAACACCAAGATTCAGTGTCAAGTGTTTGTAAGCGTCTGTGCTTTTTGGTGTTATAATACTTAAGTTGGACAGCCGGAGCATATATTTTTCCTGATTACTAATCATCCTCATTAATAATCAGGTACAGTATTCTGCCTTTCAGTATCAGTTTTTTTTTTTAGTTTTTAAGCTTCCCCCAGTTGCCAGTGATGTCCTGTGTGTAAACCTTATATCTGTATCATCCACACATCAGACGATCCCATAGGCCTACCAGAACCTCGTCGCATGTGTGATTGTCAAAACACAAAGGTTTTAGCGGGCCAGCTTAGCAATTCCTTTGGCCGCATCCAGTCTCCACTTATTCTGCATTCAGGCATCTCCCGTCATTTCAGGCGGCTGCACAAGGGGGTGGAGGCTGCTCAGTGACTGGGAGCCCTCGGAGAATCTTCATAGAAATCAAGGCGCCTGGAAGGCATTTTTTCAACTTCTCCAAGAGCTTGTTCTTTTGCTGATAAAGACATCAGCTCTCACCTTGGAAAGGGGATGGAAATAATGCATTATTTTCAGTGATGTTTCACATTTCGCACTTTGCAGGTGTTCAGCGGTAATACTATAACAGCACATATAGAAAATGCCTTTCCTCTTCCGTAGGAATTATTTCCTTTGATGTTCCCATCCATTATACACATTTCTCACATTTCCCACTATCCTGCCCTTCTCATGTGCCCTTCAACTCTGACAAAAAAGGCACATCGAGTGTGAACAGAATGAAAAAGGACGTATATGAGCAAACACTGAAACATTTTGTTGTCTTCGCTGCGGGATATAAGCCACATATTGAAAATATCTTTTCGGCAGCATGCTGATACTGAGCTCATGTGTTTACTGGAAATCTGTTTCTAATTGGAAACCTTTCCATACAGCCTGGCAGTTAAGGTCAAATTGAACACCTGACTGAGAGAACAAAGCTCTAATCAGCTGCGATTCACCTTTCAATAAGAGCTACGCTTTTGTTTTTAAAAGCATTTCAATTTTACCATAACAGCATAAACCTTTACAGCACATCTCATCTGATGGTAATTTCTTCTGCCATTATTTTTGAGGGTCACTGGAAGGCATTTAGAGGATTTATTAGGGACATGCTTTAGTCAAAAAATCTATATTTGTTCTCACGCATTTGGACCCATTTGAGATTCTTCAAAGTTCAAACCAAACCACAGCTACAGTTACAAAAAAAGTTATCAAGCAAAACTGATTCTGTTAATTAAGCATTATTCACGTCGGCAGACGACTCCCTTATGTGATATAATAAGCCCATTTAATGGATGGAAGTTAGCTATCGCTCTGATAAAACTTACAAAGTATGGCAAAAAGTTAAACTAATAGACACACAAATATTTTTGTTTTCTTCAAATAAATATGAAAAAGTAGTTTCTTCGTACCGGTTGCTATGCAACAGAAAACAAGCTACATTTCATTGCTATGGTTTTATTCCCAGCTACTTGCTCTTTCGTTAGCTCCACATGGCCACTGTGTTATTTTTTTAGGTTACGTTTCCACTGTTATTAAATAACTGCTGCCTACCCCGTTTGTTTTTCTTTCGATGTTCGATGTGATACTTATCAGTCGCGGAGTGATACTTGTCTGTGAAAAGTTATCTGACGTCGTAACTGTAGATTGTGCCCATTATATAACATCTATGAACCAATAAGATTGCTTCATTTTAGCTACCTGTTTTATAAAAGGTGCAAATCGACTACACTTAGAGGAATGTGTAGACAACTCCACAAACTAGCGCACACATACAATATAGTGGTCAGTTTCAAATTTTGTTGTAAATCTCCCATTGGCTGCATTCATAGCAATGCTTAGTGATGGAAGTTGAATAAGGACTCCAAGTGAATATGAGTCTAAGTTTTGTATTCATTCCAGCTCACATACTGGTGATAAAATTCAATGTTTTATTTGGCCACAAGTGCTTGCAACCCAGCATTCACCAGTATTGGGCTCAACCCCAAGCCAAAATTGGGGTCAAACCAATGCATAAGCTTATTTCTCCAGAGTTTGTGGGACCTCACCAGAAGTAAAGCTCTTTTAATTCCTGTGTTTGTCTTAGGAATTAAAAAGTATGAATGCAATTTCAGGAATTTATTACTTTTTGTCCATATTTTATAGTTGTCAGTCATCAACCTGTCATATTGTGATCAGGGACTTTAATTAACTATTAGATTTTTACTGGTAATGTTGTAGATCAGCGTACCACATAGTTAACATTTGGACTGAGGGTAGAGGGAATTCTATTTGCTGAAATAAGTTATCTAGTGTATTATACAGTGAGACACACATCTAGTCTGTTGTGACTTTCTAAAAAAAAAATAAATCTGATATGATGTATCACTGCAATGTATTGTAATCTACACATCTACACTTTGTAAGATGATCTGTGATGTCCTTTGTGCGGCCTGACATGACTTAGTTTGACCTAAAAGTGGTGTATAAAGAGTCACAGCAGATTTGGCCTGCACAGTATTTGAACATAACACAGCACTAGCTCCTGGAATATTGTATAGCCAGCTTGCTGTAACACAAATGTGGATTAATGAAGAACAAACAAAACATGGTGCCTATAATTGTGAGAAGATAAAGGTAGAGGTGGACACAGCAGTCTTAATCTATTTTTGCTTTTCTAAGCAATGTGCACTTATTCGTAAAGGTACGGTCCATTTCTTTGATGTGATAAGATCTCTTTTTCCTATTTCTTTATTTCTTATCTGTTTCTGTTTGTTTTGCGGCTTTAGCAAAGAGGTGAACGGAACAAGAGGAAAATGAGAGAGCAATTTCCATATAACAGTTTTGCTTCCAGGTGTTTTAATGCATATATAACAATGTTTACGCTGGTTGTTTTACTTAGATTTTACATAAGTGTGTGTATCATAATGTCTTTAATAAAGATCTGGCATCGCTTTCTTTGGAAGCGAAAGAATTTTGAGACTGTGTATTGCATCACATGTAGCTAATATCAAAGGCTAAATGTAAATTTACATGCTGAGAAAACTTTAAACCTAATTTTAACACAATTACATTGGGATGTATGATGTTAATGTGACGCTGGGGCTTTGATACAGTGCATTCAGCTTATTTTAAATAGTTGTTCTTGGCCAGACCAAATTGTGTTTAAATGTAAATTTTTGGGGGTGAAATTAACTTAATATATATGCAAATGTAATTGAATTATTTCATATTAATTTATAAATAATTAATTGCATTTAATGTATTTAAATAGAATTTGGGTTTCCGTTGAAGCAATGAGTATATGTAATTAATTTACATATCCAAGTTGAAAATATGTTCATATGGAACATATTGGTATGTTCACAGACAAAATGTCTTCAAATGTCAAATTTTACGATACGATACATATTTGGGTCCGCTATTTTTTATTTTTATTTTACGCTTTTATGTTACAGCTTTGTTAAGGGGAAAGACTTGGGTCTGAAACAGTTTACTTCAGTTACTACGTTTACTTAGATTTCAGTGAGCCCAGTCTTATCCTTGCCTTTCCTGAAGTGCTTCTGTTATCAAAACTTTACAGACCAAGACCGCAGGCAGGCCTGCAACAGTTTTTTTTATTACATGAATTTCTATTCAAGGACACAAGGTTGGGCCAGAAAAGACATTGACAGGGATGGATAGAAAATGTTTGATAATAGGTGATCAATAATACATCATTTTTCCGCTTCAGCTGAATAGATGGCTAATTTGACTTAATAGATTATTAAAAAAATGTGTCGTCTGTGATCGTTATTGTCTGGCTTTTTTTTTTTTTTTTTCAGCTTACCACCGTGATAAACACGTAAACATTTATAGCTGTGTACAGTTCATTTACCAAAAACCTTACCTGTAAGAATACACAGTAAAAGCATGGCAAATTAGGATATTTTCCTTATTAGCAATGAGAATGCAAAAGACTGAGACGCAGCTATGCTAGCTAGATAATTACTTGCAATTGTGGCATCAAAACAGCACAGCACTGAATTAAACATTTACGATTGTTAGTTGGTACATTTAAAGCTGCGAAATGGTTGAAACTTGAATTGACCTGACTTGTTTGCCAAACAGTGTCAAATTTCTTAACTGCATCGATCTCAATATATAATATAGAATAAAAATGAGCAGTATGTTCACTGACTGATTCACATTGAGCATTTGTATAGTTTTCCAACAGTCCTCGCTGGTGGAAAACAGTGGGAGGGACATCAGCATCGCCTGGCTGCACCCAGCTGATACTGTGCTTTTACGTAGGGAGACAGGTTGGGTCCACTGAAGAAAAAAAGAGAAAAGAAAAGGGCAGTTTGTCTCCAGGAGGCAAAATGGAAGGCTTTCAAACCCCCTCTGGGGTCTATCTATCTACCTGACAGCATGTTGACATGTGGGGTTTGTTTTCTCTTAAAAAAATGTGCAAACAGATGGGCAACATCAAGATGACAGCAATCACACCTTGACAGCTTAAACCAAGGATTATTTGCAAGTAAATCAAAAAAGCCTCATGCTTCC
This sequence comes from Remorina albescens, assembly GCA_034769265.1. NCBI lineage: Eukaryota > Metazoa > Chordata > Actinopteri > Carangiformes > Echeneidae > Remorina > Remorina albescens. The sequence goes on from CM068479.1 coordinate 14,984,512, forward strand.
AAAGTAAATTTAAAGAGTGTATGACCAGGGCATCAGTGGACTCCTGCTTCAAGTTTACCCTAAGTGGTTTCAGCCAATATATTAACGCCATTCAATGATGGAACATGCAGCTTTTCAGATACTTTCCCTTATTATAGTGTCTTATGATACCTTGTATTGTAGCCACTGAAAGCATGGGACTGTTCAGGTAGTAGGGATGAGCGAGTACACCGCTATCCGATATTATCTGTATCCGTATTCGTACTCGGAATGGGCGGGACTTAAACCGGAAGTGGGCGTGGTTTATACCAAAGTTGTATTTTTAAGCCTGAAATTGAAATTATGGGTTGATCAGAAGTTGCTATATTTATTGTAAGCCTCAATATATTTTTATTTACAGCTTAATTTGTATTACACCAAGGTAAGAAGAGCCTGACCGGTGAAGAAACGGTGAAAATGAGAAACGCGACGTGGGCTGTATGAAGCACCGCTTCTGTTACGAATCAAGTTTTTACCCCATAACCCCGTAAAGTGGGGCAGATTTGAAACGTTTGGGTTATAAAAAGCAATTTTAAAATGATGATGTAGTAGTGTGGATGTAACCTAACTTATCGCTATCGGGTTAAATGATGATCTTACCAGGGGACCCCATCAGGTAGTTGTAAATATCGATGTATGTCACCTCTGGCTGTTCACTGGGATCATTTCTCCATAAAGATGAAGGCAAACAGAAGGAACAATGAGAAACATCCACATATGTGAGTTTTTCATTGTACCGTTTTTTTCTCCGGTACAGCTAGCGTGTTAAAATAATCATCTGACATGTTGAAATAATGTTTTAAGCTAACTACTGGACAGTGTATTTTAAATTGTGACCCCGATTGTTTTCCCCTCTGGTGGGCGTGGCTTTCGGAGTATGACACGTTGCGCTCTGTCCTATCACAGGACGCCTTGAGGAGGATTTTCCTTCAGCCCGAGCAGGATATTGACTCATATTACTCGTATGGTACTTGTACTCGTCAAAAGTGCTATACCCTCTCAGGTAGGGACACTGGGTTAGTGTTTTCATTCAGACCATGTACACAATACTGACAATATGAATCATTTTATTAAAACTGAAGTAGCTTAAAAATACTTGGCTATATTTTCACCATAATAGCTTGTTACATCTGCTGCTTGACCAACCATTTGTCCATGAATACCAAAATGATTAAGAGGCCACCGGCTGAAAGCGATGCCAAATATAGTCAACAGAAAACCTATGCACTTGCAAGTGATACAAATTTAATGCCAGTACTTCTGCTTCATGCATCTACCCACACCGTGAGATCAGATACTGAACAAACCTATATACATATTAGATGTGGAACACAAATATTCCATTTCTTGCCATCACTCCACGAGATAAATTATATATTTTCATTGGTTGTGGCTTCAGCGAAGTCCCAAGGTATATTACTCAAGACACATTTTTTTTTTTCATAGTAATCGCACAAAACTTAACAGCATTAGGACATCTGAAGGCAAGATTGCTATTTATTTCTCATTGTTTGTCCTTTTTTCCAAGAAGAAAATTAACCCTAACAAAATATTTGGAGCAACACAGGCACAACAGGGAATTCAGACTTTAGGCATTTATCTATTTTTCCATTCTTATTTCGCAAAAAATAAAATAAAAATAAGTAAGTAAAGACAAATATACGAAAAAAGAAACATCCTCAAGTAGCTAAGGCATTAAGGCATTAAGAAATAATATTTATACTTAATTTTAGAATTCCTTAATTAACACAATGCTTGAAAAACATGGTTATTGATTGTAGATAGTCATTTTAATCTTTGAGAATTTTATCCAATGCGCAAAAGACAATAAAATCCATAATAAAGTTAACATTAAATCATGTCCATCACTTTTAGCATGTGCAAACAGCAGCACTGGCTATCTCGCATCTTAAGCAAACCATTTGTCGTTTAAGTGGAAATTCTGGTTGCTTAGAACCAGAAGACATTAGTTCAACATCAAATTTCATTCGTTTACTTCACAAGGGTGACTCCAGCAGTGGAAAGCAAAATGGATGATAACTTGTCTCTATTGCAGCTTTCCTTCTGCAGAAGGTAGCGTGCTAATTAGCTGGGCTAAACCTGTCTCGTCACTTACCACTGGTATTAACATGAATAACTTTGTCAAACAGTCATAGATGAAAGAAACAACATAAAATGCAGATTCCACAGAGGAACGTCGAACCAGTCTCCTGTGTGCTGAGTGCTTTGCATCGATTCCCACATCCTCTTGATGTGGACTTTGTCGATCGATCCATGACTTTGCGATTTCACCTTCACCGCACACAACAATACGGATGCTATGTGTCGGCGAACAACAAACCTCCTCCACAGAGAAACATTTTATATTTTGGTTGTTCATCTGTGTCAATGTTTCCCAACCAAAAGTAGAACCTAACACAACTGATTATTAAATGAAAATCATTTTATTTCATCTCTTTAATTTGAACATCTAATTCTCAGGCATTTTCTTCTTTCTAACTCAAATTAAACATAAAAATAAATAATATGTTGCCTTGCTAAATAAATAATATAAATATATATGAAATCAAAATGAATAATAAACCTGCCTATGTTATATATTTTTTTCATCTGCTTTTGTTATATATAACCCTTGTAACATTTACCACAAAAAACTGGAGCTCCTTTGAATAAATCCCATTTAAACAGGCGTTTAAACTTTAAAAATCAAACAAAACACTTAACAAAAATAATATTCAGACTCACTATAGCAGCTTTGTTTTCTTGAGCTTGCTTGTCTTTCATAAGCTTCTTTTGCAGTGAAGCCAGGACCACTGAGGCTGTGGTGGGTCTGCAGACGTAGAAGAGAATCCATATAAAATATAGTTTTCACTGTACTGCCTTGGTTTAGGTTTGGCCCCTCTGAACCCTCTCCTGAATCCAGAGCAACTGGATGTTTCAGCCATTTATCCATATTTGCCTGCAGGTAAGCGGCTGTTTAGATTTTGGCGCGGCTGTGCCACAGGTTATTGTCTCCCCGGGGAAACAAGTTGTAGCGCATACGTACCATTTTTTTGACGGGCTTATGAAATGACTGAGAATATTTACTTATCATCTTGGAAATAAATTATTAAGTGTTTCCACATGCCCCCTGCAATGTGCTCGCATTCTGCTGGTTGGGAATTACTGATCTATGTCTATGTGATTAGGGTTATGGTTAGGGTTAATTCAATGTGAAGAATTACTTTAACGCTCTTTCACTGTATTTATTAGAAGCCATCTTCTGTCACCCCCCCCAAAAAAAAAAGATTTTTCAATTAAAATGGAAATGGAAAGATTATGTAGTCATTGCCTTGGCTTTTGTTAAGGGGACGGGACAGTTAACCACAGTAGTTGAGCCTTTTCTGGCACTGAGTAAAACTATTGCCAGTGTGATTGTGAAAAACAGGCATAGTATTTGCACTACTTTGAAGGTCCTCATGAAAATTCAATATCAATTTATTTTCACTCCCATCATTGTATTCCTTGAGAGCACCTGTCAAAAACTGCTTTGCAGCACCAGCAATGCAACTCAATATCAACTCAAATCTCTTCTGAATCCCTCTTAATCCATTGCTATTGCCACTTTGCTAGCCATTATGTCCAAGAGGACCGATTCACTTTTTAAAAACCCGTATTCACTATCATGAAATAATACTTGAGCAGGGGAGTCAGCGAAGCAGAAGCCACATGGCAATGCCACCTTACCTCCATCCTTTATTAAGACAAACTTAAATAAATCTTTTTTCTTTAATTCACTTTGTCCCTTGAGGTGAATGTTAACAAAGATAATGATGTGCAAGTTTTAAATCCTCGTGGAGTTGGGGGACAAAGTTTGAGGGCACTGAAATGAATTTGCAGCTTTTTGACATGAGATTGATTCCACCTCACATAGCTTTGATACTCAGTTAGATTGGGCTTGATAAGAAACTTTCCACCTTAGAAAATGTATTTCTGATGGCCTTAAAACAGGGATTCATACAAATGCTTCGTGATATTCTCCAGTGGTGGCTGGCCCAGCTAGAAAGACATGAACTCTTTCCAGGTTCCTGAACACAAACACTGTCAACTATGTTATATGGAGTGCACAACAAAGCTGGGAGCACTACCATCAGGGAATTAAGTCTGAACACGCCACCCACACAGGTGCTTTCACTTATTATGGCTGATTTTCCCTCCTGCCAGAGCAATGTGGGGTTTAGAAACCGTACTTAAACCAGAACATTTAGCAGCACACTAATATTTCACTTTTATTCTCAACATGACTACATCCTGAGCTTCAATCAGATGAACAGCATATTCTGTTTGGACAATATGACTTTGGGCTTATTCCAAAATCAGCCTTTTGTATTTAAAACCAATTAAATATCTGTATTCTTTGTCTACAATGAGCGCTGTCTTTTTTACAGAAATTGGCTGGAAAACACTTTGGAAGGGTATGAGAGAAGTGCACACTTCAACACAGAAGGAGAAACATGCCGAAGAGGTACACAAAATGGATTTTTCATTGTACAATGCATTATATAAATATTTGCTTTCATTGCATGTAAACAAGCTCAATATAGGTATGTTGTGTTTGTAAAAAAAAACCAAAAAAAAACCAAAACATTTTGCACACCTGAGGAGAGCAGCTTCTACCATCTCAGAAAGTAGTCTGTGACATAAGGGGGTCAGTACGTCCAGATCCCCACGTTCAGCACTGCACCCTACCCACAGAGCCGTGGTTTCATGATGGTTTTTTGTGGTATCAGATGCTTGCTGGCCAGCTCCACTTAAAAGTCTCGCTCCAAGAGGGGCCCGTGGTTACCCTTTACGGGGTAAGGTGCTGCAGATCTGAAACTGCCTATTCATTTAGTCCGGCCATTCCCCTTTCCCTTGACACCAAAATTCCCATGACCTCCAAGACACACAATCCCCTCCACCACATTAAGGTGGCATTTCTCCATCTTTCAGCATTCTTCCTCAATTTACAGATTAACTTTGTCGTGATGTAAAGAGAAGACCAGTGTTGTATCTCATTGACCTTTGCTGTATTTTCTTTTTTGCTGTCGAGCACAGTGTGAAACAGAGGTCTTGGGATTTAATTGACCATCCCAGCAGAGGGACATATAGAGAGAAAGAAACAAGGAACTTGATCATTACTGTGATTTTGTTACCCCATGTTGAACGGAGAAAACAAACACACTGAATGAACCATGTTTTCCAACACTGTGTGAAAACAGCAATCTTACTGCTTCACTGAATGTCACACTGTGCAAAATAAGTCTCATAAAACTTTGGTTAGGAGCTGTGGCAGACTGAACCATATCATTTTTATAGCATGTCAGATTGTGCCATGACTGTCTGCTAAACCAACAAAAATTCTTTGCAGCATGGACACATCCTCAAAATGCAACGTTCATCTGCTTGCCTGTTTTGAAAGTTCAGCAAAAAAAAAAAAAAATTAAAAAGAGTGCTGTACTGTCTTAAGAAATGCACATTTTCATTTATGTCTACAGGCACTTACAATGTTGCATCAGTAGCACCAGGTCTTGCCTATTCAAGGGTTTTTATTGTGTAGGTGTGGATTGTAGCAGTTGTGAATTTTACACTGAATTCATGACACCGTTAGACTGTCGGACTGCCTAAATCCTCAGCAAGAGGTTGGCTGCACAACAACTTCGCAAAGAGGTCGAATTTAGCGAAAAAATGTGAGGCAGAAATTGTCTTATCGTGGAAAAGGTTGCTGTATTGACATGATTTGTACAGGCAGTGCTATTTAATTATGTTTCTGCCAAAAGTATTTATAAATGTGGGAAAATATGTAACCTCTCCATGACTACAGTGCTGTGCTGCAGTAGCCCACAGCAACACTGCCCTAAAGGGTAGGAGAAAATGTTGACTGCTTTTAACTTGTAAATACATCCCATTGTTCTGAAAATCTTGTGTTAAAGTCTTGTCTATTAAGCTGATTTGTTTATTTATTCGTTTTATTTTAAGTTATTGAGGTTCTTATCTTAACGAATATTAGGGTAAGATATTTAAAGATATTAAAGATATTTAAATATTTTAAAAAGTAAGGTACTTAATAACAGATGGACAGACATAAAATTTGTCCATTTTACATTGTACTCCAATATCTGCTCCACGGGTTTTTGTTCTCACTGGTCTAAGAGATCTGCACAACTTCCGAAATAACACAGCTTCATTAACATGGACAAAGTTCACTTTGAGGAAAAACCATACCCAGCAGCTGTCCCATCAATTCCATTGCAGTCCACCTGTTGCCATTTCAGCTGACTGGCAACAGATCCAGACAAAAGCACAGAAGAGAGGACCAGTTGGCCTGGCACTCGTCTATCAGGGTGATTTGGTTCTTTGCCAAATCAGACCAAAGACCAAAGTGGAGCCAGATCATGAGTGAAAACAGTTTGCAGATTGCAAGTAAATGCAGAAAGAGGCTGCTTGTTCAACAAAACTCATTCACTAAAACATATTTAATGTCAAATTGAAAAACCTTGGAGAGGCAGGCTCTTGTCTACAGCAATATGAAAATATCTGCACATTTTTACCTGCTCTACTCGCTTCTTTGCAGAGTAGAGCTTTCAGAGAGTCTGTCAGGGCCTGCTTTGCTTTTATTTGTTTTTTTTTAGTTTTGTAAGATTTCTATTAATATTTTGCAATCCTACACTGTATTAAGTGAAACAAAACAGTCATAGATCTGTGCAATGGAGCAGAAGTGAAACCGTGTAGGACTAGATAATGGTTTTTCAGGGGAAATCATTTCAGGAGCATCAAACATCACACAGTTGCACCATCTACTGTAGCCTTTATCCAGCGCTCAATCAGTGCAAGGAGCAGCGATAAAGGCTGCGGACGGAAAGAGAGCTCTATCTTAGTGCCTGTGCCAGTGCCAATTCAGACTTTGTGTCACCCTGTATTTAACCTAGACACTGTTATAAAATACAAGCACCCATGTTTCTCCAACAACAGCCCGCCCACTGTATTCTCCACAAACTCACACATCTAACAAAAGAAAGGGGATAGCCAGAAGAGTGAAAGTATACGGCAGGCCATTTGGATGAGATGGGGCCAGCCTGAGTCAACATAACTCACTTGAACACAATCGTTTCTTCAGGCTTTACTGGTAACTACAGAACCTCCTAATACACACAATCAAATGTGATTACAAGTGTGATTAAATCCATTTCTGCCCATTTTATTTATTTGTTTCAGCTCACAGACTATGTTATTATACATGCTGGCTAACTGACATGGCTTACTGGGATATTTAATGGAGCAGGGCCATCATTAGTGTCATTAGTTCCACCGGTGTTCACTTTTTTTTTTTTTTTTTTTTTGTCTGCCATGATGAGTAGAAATGTTTGCCACTAGAAACACTTAGTCCTTCTCTGTTTCAGGCACTCACTGGAATATTAAGTCTGGTTGAGTGAAGTCTCAGTACAAGTAGGACGTTGTGGCTTTCAACATGTCCTCTTAGGATTTGCATGCTCTCTGTTTTTTTTTTTCCCTTGCAGCTGCTTTTCAACTCTTATTTGACAAAAGGTGCAGCAGAAAATGGGAGAAAAGAATGTGTTTCTGTTTCCCTGCTACAAATCTGAGAGGCCAAGAACATCAAATTCTTTTCAATGCATTTGAAAATGGTTCCAGCACAATGAGTGCACTGAAACTGAATGTGGCATATGTGAAATCAAAATGTATGCTTTATGCTTCCATAATTATCCATCTTTTTTCCAAACCACTAACCTGGCCATGAACCATGAACACTGGGTGGGACATGTATCACAGGGCTGCTATGGCAACCATTTCATTTAAAAAACAATAAAACAATAAATAAGTGGAAACACTCCTCAGCTACAAAGGACATGTCTCTCGCTTAAGTAATCCTAAATACGGTGCTGTTGAGTTTCTCTCAAACATATTGTAATATTGTAAAATTGTAATGATTTGGTGCTGTATAAATATAGTTGAATTGACTTGGCTCAGTGCATCATTATGATTACAAAATAACTTTTATGTTTTAGATGATGATTTTTGAGCGATTAAGGAAACAATATCAAACTTTAAGGTGGGTCCTCTGAAGGTTTTATGCCCATCATTATGAGACTTTCAGGGATTGCTTTATGATCCCGAAACTCCAGCCGCTGCAGTTAACATCACAAGCTACTATGGTGAAAAACATGGAAGCACAATTTTGGACCCTCTGTTTAATCATGGTGATCAGAAACTCCTGTGATGTGTTCAGAATATATCAGTGATATAACAACAGCTTGTGGTCACCCAGATCTGAATTCATGTGAGTTCAATCTCAGCTCCCTTCGACTCACCTCAGTAATTGTTTTCGTTACAATCTACAGTGGCTGTTAAGCTATTCATAAAGGAGCGCCGACATCATATGGAGTCAGAACAGTGTCATAAATGAATGAACTCTCGTGGGGCTTTTCACGAATGCACATGCTTTGTTTCATAGTCGTATTTCGGACTCTATGATTGAAATCATATGGCCCCTTACATTTCTTCACACTTAAACCGTTGGCGATCGTCGACGTTAACAATAAACAACACGTTTCATAGCATACGGTCACATAGTTTATGTTCATTCAAACATTTAACTTTGCTAAGCAGGACTCTTCAACTAATTCAATGACATTGCATGATTTACAACAAGGGGACAGTCAGATAAATGTTACTGACAGGTTGATGTTGATTAAGTTTCTCCATGCGATTGGCTGAAAGCAAACACACCTGACTGGCTGATGATTCTGTCAATGAGAAACATACATTTGATTGACAGCTTTATCAGCCAATGGTGACGTTGGTTGACCTACAACGTCAGATCAGGGGTCGCCACAGCGAATCAGTTGCAACCATCTAAGCCTGTCTTCTGCATCCTCTTCTCTCACACCAACCACCTTCATGTCCTCTTTCACCACATCTATAAACCTCCGCTTTGGTCTTCCTCTAGGCCTCCTGCCTGGCAGTTCAAAACTCAGCATCCTTCTACCAATATATTCACTATCTCTCCTCTGGACATGTCCGAACCATCTCAGTCTGGCCTCTCTGACTTTATCTCCAAAACCTCTAACATGTGCTGTCCCTCTGATGTACTCATTCCTGACCCTATCCAACCTGGTCACTCCCAAAGAGAACCTCAGCATCTTCATCTCTGCTACCTCCAGCTCTGCCTTCTGTCATTTCCTCAGTGACACTGTCTCTAGACCAAACAACATCGCTGGTCTCACCACAGTTTTGTACACCTTTCCTTTCATCTTAGCTGAAACTCTTCTATCACACATCACACCTGACACTTTTCTCCACCCGTTCCAGCCTGCCTGCACACGCTTCTTCACCTCTTTTCCACACTCTCCATTGCTCTGGACTGTTGACCCTAAGTACTTCAAATCCTCCACCTTCTTTATCTCTTCTCCCTGTAACCTCACTCTTCCACTTGGGTCACTCTCATTCACACACATATACTCCGTCTTGCTGTGGCTAACCTTCATTCATCTCCTTTCCAGGGCAAACCTCCACCACTTTAGCTTCTCCTCCACCTGTTCCCTGCTCTCAATACAGATCACAATGTCATCTGCAAACATCATAGTCCATGGAGATTCCTGTCTAACCTCGTCTGTCAGCCTGTCCATCACCATAGCGAACAAGAAGGGGCTCAGAGCTGATCCCTGATGCAGTCCCACCTCCACCTTGAACTCCTCTGTCACACCTACAGCACACCTCACCACTGTCTTACAGTCCTCATACATGTCCTGCACCACTCTAACATACTTCACTGCCACTCCAGACTTCCTCATACAATACCACAGTTCTTCTCTGGGCACCCTGTCATAAGCTTTCTCCAGATCTACAAAAATACAATGCAGCTCCCTCTGACCTTCTCTGTACTTCTCTATCAACATCCTCAAAGCAAATACTGCATCTGTAGTATTCTTTTTTTGGCATGAAACCATACTGCTGCTCACAAATGCTCACTTCTGCCCTTAGTCTAGCTTCAACTACTCTTTCCCATAACTTCATTGAATTTATATTACAAGTATGCCTCAAAATTACATTTGTGAAGTCCGAAATATGACTACAAAACAAAGCATGTGCATTCGTGAAAAGCCTTGCAAGAGTTCATTCATTATGAGACTGTTCTGACTCCATAACATCGCCGCAGGGAGACCTGACTGAGCTGTAAACCACAGTGTAGGTCCAGCAGTGTGATGCTCTCACTTAGAAACAGCAGAGGGGGAACACTGGGGCTTTCATTGCTCAACGTGATTAAATGGGGAAAAAATATTTAAGATAATGGACACAGGGCTAACCACCACAGGAGGGGTATTCCCTTATAAAGCTGACCTCATCAAAAGCCAGCCAATTATACACTGAACCATTAGTAGCTCAGTTAGGGAGAAAAAGTATCAGCCTTATTCATAGTATAAGTAGTAGTAATAGTTCTCACAAAAAATACACTGAACAGCCCCCTCACTCATTCCTTTTTCACTAAGGAGAGCTGAGTGTGCAGAAAATAATGCTTCAGCTGCCTGAAATACCACTACAACACAGTGGCACCAACAAAACACTATTAACAAAACAAAGGAAGTTCATTTTTTCAAAAAGATACCCCTTATAAATAATCATTTTTGCCTCTCAAATTTCAATTAACGGTAGCTATTGTTATAGAGCTAAGGTTAGCATTAAGAGTGTATAGGAACATGAGTTCAGCATCAAACTTCATTACTCAGCACGAGTTGTTTCCAGTGGAAAGCAACGCACACGTAAACTCTTATTTTTATCACGTCTTTTCTTTGCCTGAAGTTGGCACGCTCACTAGCTATTGTCGCTTCCCAAGGACACCTTGTTGAAGCCGCTAATCTTCCCTGAAAATTTAAAACATCAATGATTGGTTCAGATGAAACTTTGGCAGAGTGTTCTCTTTATTTTATTATGTTTACTTTCCTCACATCGATATGATCCCTTTGGGCTTTTGTTTTTTATTATGTCTGAGACAATTCAAGATGTCATGACAAAAGTATTTTTTTAGATTTATATGGAGTCAAATAGTAGCAGCAGAGTGACACTTTCATTAGTGGGGGGCATTCTTCTCTTAAAGTAGTTCTTTTGCAATCTGCAATATATCACTGACAAACTAGCAATCCAACTGTAACAATAGAGCTTAATCCATTCAGTGCCTTATGGGAGGAGGATGTGTGCTGCAGCAGCTCATTACCCACAGCTTTGGGTAAACACGAGGACTGAATTCAACAATTGTGTCACTGTCTGTTTTCTGAGTTAGAACTATGTTGATATGGAGACAAAGTATGCTAACAGTATTTTATTTTATTTATTTATTTTAAAGGGTATGGAGTTGTTTATTTCCATCTGAAATTGTTTTGAAATATGCTGATTAAATGCAAATGTGTTAGTCTTCTCCGTTCATCTGTAATTATTTTTACGGGCAGAAACTCCTGACTGTCTCTTCAAGACAACCCCTTGAGATGATGTGGAAATATATTTGTCAGCAGAAAAGTTAATTCATTGTAAAAGGGATTTCTTTAAGATTAAGTCATTTAATGCAACAAAATTACCAAAGATTTGCTGATGTCACCTTGTGAATTTATATCTGCCCCTTTTAGTCCTCTTTAGGTTTCTGTGTCAGTTTGAAGATGGACTCAGATTGATCATCTTTACTCTTTTTTGTATTTACAGACTGAGCAACTGTAAAATATGTAATATTGCGTGGTTAAAATGTTTAATATCTTAATGAGAAGTGATAACTATCCACAAAACCCCTAAATTTGCAACTAAAGTACACTTTGGGTCACATTAGAGTGAAAAAACTGGCAGCCTTGCAATAAACACTGACAGCTATATTGATTTTAAAATGGGAGTGTAACTGAAAAATAACTTTGAAACTCTCAGTGTTGCAAATTTGCAACACCCATCCTTAGAACTTTTGTGAAATATAAAAACTTAGCTCTTCTCTGTGTAATTAGAAATGTTGCCAATGTTTAAGCAGAGATTAATATCCCTCATATTGCTCGCCAAGCAAATCAACTGTGTAAACATAATCTGAAGGGGGAGGGCAAAACACAAACTGACAAAACGGGTTCTGGGCCTGACAAACAGTGACAAGGGAAGAGGTGTCCTGGATTGATTTCATATGGACAACATGATGGTTCATCGAACGTCAAATGAAGCCTGAACACAAACTGCAACATTCAAGTCACATAACAACTTTTTTTTATTTTTTTTTTTACATAATTTGTTTCATTTTCAAAACATATTGTTTTATGCACTTCAGCAATATGAATTCATAATAATTTATAGCTCAGTTATCATTGACAGCAATCAGCTGTATTTGTTGGACAGTTAGCAACCTTCGGGCAATCATTTCATCATAGGATGAACGTGATCTTTTGCTTGCAGTCACAGGTTTTCTTCTTTCTCCAACCAGAGTAACGAAAGAATCAATAAAATTAAGCCACAAAAGACCCCTTTTATTTTTTATTATTATTATTGTACCCTGTTGGTTTCCATGCTATTTTGTTCATAGCCTTATTTTCTCTCTCCTTTGTGATTAAGCCACTAAACTTCCGGAGCTCGTAGCTTGTCACTTCATTCCATTCAGGATGGGGAGTGGACGAAACACAATGAATGAACAGTCATAGAGTTGCTGTGCAGTAATGTGAGGGGAATGTCGAGAGACAGAGAGGCTAGTCGTGATGTACTGTCACAGAGGATATTTTTGAGGCCTGATCAGCCTCTTCTCTGCAGGCTAGATGATCATGCAGACACACAAAGGCATTCAGTCTTTCTCACACACACAGACACACATTCACTCAAGCCAAATAACTTGCACGAGGCGCATTGGGCTATATGCAAAACAAGGACATTGCATACCATCTCCAAACAAGCAGCGATTGACTCAGGCTGTGAGGATCCTGAGGGTCTGGCATTTCATCACAGTTCATCATTCTTCACTCCCTGTTGATGCTGCTGACAAGGTCACAGTATTCAAAGCGTCTTCTTGGCTCAAGCCACATACAATTTCCTGAGAGGAACTGTCTTATTCTGTTTTATTCTGTCTTATTCTGTTCTATCCTCATGGGTGCTGACTCTGGACTACTTCCCATCCTTATCCTTCTTGATTTGCAGCCTTTGATACAATCTCCCACACCATCCTCATTGACAAGCTTGCCTCCATTGGAATATCTGAAACACCCCTGGACCAGTTTAAATCATATCCCTCTGGCCTTACTTAGTTAATTCCAACTTAAAACATTTGTTCCCCAACCACCACCACCCCCTCATCTTCTCTGCTGTACCTCAAGGTTCTGTCCTTGGGCCCCTCCTCTTCTTTCTCTACCTCCTCCCTCTTTGTCATATTTTCCAATTTCACTGCTACACGGATGACACCCAGTTCTACCTGTCACCTTCAAGGCCATCAACAACCTCGTTCCTCAGTAACTTATTGAGCTCCTGCATTCCAACATACCCACCCATACTCTCAGGTCCTCCTCCTCCACCCAACTCACCCTCCAATCAGCTCGCTTAACCACCATGGGGTCGAAGCCTTTAGCCAGTCATTCTCCCCACCTCTGGAACTCTCTGCCTCAGGACATATAACACTCCAACTCTCTCACCACCTTCAAATCCCATCTTAAAACGTACCTTTTCAGACAAGGCTACTCCATTTAATGAGTTTATGTGTGTACATGAGACTGGACTGACTTCAGTTTCACTTTTACTTTTTACCATTTTACTCCTCTGTTTGTATATTTTACATCTTTTTGTATTTGTATAATCCAATTGATTGTATTTTATCTACTGTTTGATTTTATTGTCATGTTTTTTAAAACGTCCTTGAACGTCCAGAAAGGCGACAATAAATAAAATGCATTATTATTATTATTATTATTATTATTATTATTATTCCACTAACACTTTTTAACAGTGTTTGATTGACAGCCAGAAATGTTAAACATTGCCAAGCTGCCATTTGATGCAACAATAATGTCAAACTCCAACTTGAAGCACTGAACTGACATATTCACCCTTGGGGGTTTGTATGGGAATGTGGAGGGTGGTTGGTTGTAACATGAGGTCCATGTGCAGGCTTGAATAATAGTGTTCATAATCGATTTGTGGTGTTTGCACTTGTATGAAATGGCTGACTGAACCCGGCAGACAGTGGACTAAATGAAACAGGGTAAAGAGGTAGCTCTTGTCTCAAAGATGTTAGTGGTAACTAAGAAGCTTATATAAACCGTATGTCACACTCAGCCCACACACACTCACCTCCTGCCTCACCACCTCATCACTCACAATCTCCTGGACCTGGTCTCCCCAGCTGAAGCTCCGGTATATTAACGGCCCAGATCCTCACACACACTTCCAGAATGTCATTGCATCATGCACTACTCTCCAGCACTCTTTTCTGGACTGATCTCTCGGTATCGACTCTGTCTGTCCTGACCACGTCCCCTCGTCTCTGCCCGGAATTCTGACATGCCTTCTGCCCTTTACTGTGAGCTCTGCCTGTGTGTTTCCTGGTTCTGGTCGCTTTGGCTCTGTTGGGAGGAATTGTCTGCTCCCTGTTTTGATACTCTGTTCCCGCTACCCCAGCAAACCTGTCCTGTGGCTGAGTGGTATTATCATTGACTGCCACTTTGGGAAAAACTAGGTTCACATCATGACAGGGACACTAACTGAGCTCTGAAGATTCTTGTAGATTGTTACTCAGTTGCTACAAGGATTTGTATAAATACTTTTTATATCTATGCTCCTGCTGTTTTGCTATTCTTGGGTCTGGCCTAAAACCGGGGCACCGTAGTTGTGCAATATTTGCATAATGTTGTGCAAAATAATTGCAGACGGGAAAAAAATGCCTTTTTTCTGAAATAGAATTTGGTTTCAACTTTTATTATATATTCATTACTCTTGTCTGATAAATCTGACAATGGAGGTAATTCTTTTTACATGCGTCCTGACGGTATATTATTTGAATACATTTTTAATATATATATATATATATATTTCTGCCCGGTTAGATGTAGTAATGAAGTAAAACTTGTTAGTTGTTTTTTCATTTTCAAGTCAAGTCCTGGTAGGTGAAAGCTAGAAATGGAGAGAAGACTTATTCTCAAGTGAAAATCGCTATCTACAGGTTGGCCCAGTTGGAGTAGTGTAGTCAGCTGCCTTTTCAAGCCTTCAGCATACCCTGAGTCGATATCAGACAGTTCAGCTTTCACAGATGCCTGGGAGGGCAATTGTGATGAAAGGGATAGAAGGTGTTTGTGAGGAGAAGGCACCATGTTCAAGAAATTCCCTGCACAAAGATAAGAAATGTTTCTAACCTTCTCCCCTTACTCACACAATCACGTAATGTCACACCTTACTCACAATACCAAGAGTATGTTGCTGCATTGCCTTGGTCTTTGAATGGGGAGTTATCTACAATAAGTGATGTCAGACTATTTATCAATAGTACCTCGCCGTCAACCAAACATTTAAATTTCATCTGTGTATAATGTCAAAAACTTGTAGGTTGTGAAGAAATGTAAAATTTCCACGTTTTTGCTAATTTTCCCAACATTTCCAATTCAACAATAACGCAGCGTGCGATGTGTTTTAAACTGCATGCTAAAAAGGTAGAGTTGAGTCAGTTCGTAGGCAGACACCCTCTGTAAGTCATGGCACAAATCGGACAAATCTTACAAATCAGAGATGAATTTTGTATATATCGCCTGTTCTTATGTGGTCCTCTGTACCACCTAAAGGACCATTCAAATTTCAAGCCAAGAATTGAAGGGAAGAGGTGGTTTGAGGTTGTTTAGATTTGCTGCCCCACTCCTCCAAGACATGCATCTTCTAAAAATGGAGGTATCCCAAAAAAGGTGTCTTTAGGACAGTAGATAATTTGTTACACCAAATATGAACTGCACTGAACCTGCATACTGACTAATATCAATGTTTAGACCAGGGGTCGGCAACCTTTGTGACATGGAGTGCCAGTTTGAAATTTTCTTCTCAATGAGTGTGCCATTATTAACAATATTGCCAAGTTAAATTATGACACAAAATACAAAAACAAACAACATGCGCAGTGCGATAGCTTGCTTCTGTACCATGATTTTTAGCAGTGGTAAAAACTTTGAGGGAGCTAGCTTGTTTGTCATACCTGGACACATCTAATTGACTCTGCTTTGTCAGCTTGGTCTTTGAAAGTCTCCTTGTGCTTCGTCTCAAAGTGCTGCTCAACACTTGACGTTCGACACACAACATTTTCACAACAGAAAGTGCACACAGCACAGTCCTTTAAAAATACAAAGCCATAATCTTGTGTCCATGAGGACACAAATGCCCTAGTTTTGGCCTTTTTAGAAGCTGGTGGCATTGCCATTTTGACAACATCTGTAATGCGCGGGTCTCGCGGAATGTGGGTGGGACCGCGGCTACAAATCAAATCAAATCAGACTTTATTTTTATAGCACTTTCTATACATTAAAAACGCAACTCAAAGTGCGCTGCGGGGATTGTGGGTGGGAGCTGTCACTCAAACCCAAAAATCAGGACACACATAAAGCGTGGATCGTCATAACACTGAGGTGCCAGTGTGCCAGTGCACGTGTGCCAAAGGTTGCCAACCCCTGGTTTAGACAGAGCATGGTAGTAAAGTTGCCATTTAAAACAGTGAACCAACTTGAAAAATTCCACTTTCACTCAAATCCCTTTCTCCCCAATCCTCTTTCTTTTTTGTTTCTCTGGGCAGGACAAAAAGGAGAAAAAAAAAAAAAACCATTAAAATTTTGTTTGTTGCTATTTATATCATGATTGTTTTGCCACGATGCTGATGCAGCTGCTCAGAGGTAGACCGATGTGGGGGTGAATGATGAGCTGGAAGATATTATAGAGGAAAAAAAGGGAAGACTGGGATAAGAATGAAGGAAAATGAGCCACCAGCCGGAAGAAGGTCAACAAAAAAGACAAAGTGACCCTGAAAAGCGGGGCATCCAGCCACACTCATTAGTGTGGCTGGATTTCAGGCAGCGTCTTCAGTTGATCAAAGCTGACTGAGGATTCTGCTTGCAAATTAAAAAGGAAAAGAAAAAAAAAAACACAACAAAAGTTTCATCCTTTGCTGTCAGATTGGGGAAAGGATTATGAAAATCAACATTTAACACTGGCTGGGCAGAAGATTCAGGATTAAGTATTGCTCCTCATCTCTTGCTGTATAGCAAAGTTGGAAAGTCAATGTTTTTTCTAGAATTTAAAGGTGGCACAACCTACACTAGACAGCATGCTCCATATCCAGTTTACAGCTTGTTAGTATCATCACTAAACTCCTTGAGCTGGATGGCTTTTTTTGCCCTTATGGCAAGTCAGCAACAGCACAACAGAAAGCGACATGCTGTCAAGGCCATGACTATTTATTATTTACAGATAAATTCTACACAAGAAATACTAAGTGCAAATATCCAACATAAAGAGAGATGATAAAGTACCAGAGCTTTTTTTTTTTTTTTTTGCTTCAGCATAAATTTGCTAGTTTTGTGAAGTTGCGGACCAGAGTGGCATTTCTTTTTTTCTAAGTGGTTGCCACTTTCAAATCATCTACTTGTAAATATTTGGCATAAAATAACCCTGACAGGACAAAGCCGTACATGCAAAGGAGCAGGAGCTGACAGCAGATGGAAAATTTTAAGAGCCACATTGTGTGTGTGTGTGTGTGGGTGGGTGGTTAAAAAAGCTTCAGGAGTGCAGTGGAGAGATTCCAAAGTTGCTAAGAAAAAGCTGAGGCAGGATTTTTTTACTCATCAAAGCAAGAAGTCATATGCTGAGGATCGAATGTACCTCTGCTAGGAGGAAGAGTGGGAAAAATCACAAAAACAGCCTAAAACATTCATCACCGAGGTAGCAATGCTAATTAGCAGCTTTGTTTATTTCTTCCATCAGCTTAAGTACCAGAGATCCAGATGAGACTGCGTTCACCCAGGGCATACAAACATGACTGACAGATCCGACAGCTGTTGAATTTTAGCCCCTGAGAGCGCCTAGGCAGGAACATGTGTAGTACATGTTCACGTAGTGTAGACTGTCTGCACAAAGAAAATGCCAAGCAAAGACTCTGAGGATTTGCATTCTCACAAAATGGCAGTGCACTGGTGAAGAAAGTTCAAAAGAGTGAGGAAGTCTGAAGGTTGAAAGATTTCAGGGTTTATCACATTCATGTGAGCTGAAAAGCTACAATACTCTGTCTGTTAACTGTCTAAAGATATAAATAGATGAATCCAGCTATATGAGGTACGTGGCCATGACTCTTGAGTGTTGTCATTGAAAGTGGTCATATTTAGCAAGTAGATGCCACAGAAGCACTTTATCCTTAAATTAAACTTAATTAACAAATGATCTAGCACTATTTTACAGTTGGGGCAGCACGGCGGCATAGTGGTTAGCGCTTGTTGCCCCACAACAAGAAAGTTGCTCGTTTGATTCCCGGGCCTGGGGCCTTTCTGTGTGGAGTTTACATGTTCTCCCCATGCCTGCGTAGGTTTCCTCCGGGTACTCTGGTTTCCTCTCACTGTACAAAGACATGATGTTTAGGTTAACTGGTGACTCTAAATTGTCTGTAGGTCTGAGTGTGAGTGTGAGTGGTTGTTGGTCTCTGTCTGTCTCTGTGTGTTGGCCCTGTGATGGACTGGTGACCTGTCCAGGGTGACCCCACCCTCCCCCAGAGAGCCAATCCCCAGCTGGGATTGGCTGCAGCACCCCCCGTGACTCAGAAACAGATAAGCAGTAGAAGACAAATGAATGAATATTTTACAGTGAGTGTTTTTCCATTTGTCTGCTGACAATGAAAAATGACTGTACACACTCACACTAACTCGTAAGAACTCCACTGTTCATTTTCCTCATGTAGCCTCATAGCAGTCAAGAGGCAGTTGAGTAATGGCTCACCAGGCAGCAGATATTTCAGATTTCCAAACTCTTATGGTGTTTATTTTCTTAACTACCTTGACAAGGCAGGTAACCATAGAGATGACTACAGCAGCTGCTTGGCCATAATTCATTTTTAAGGTGCCACTCTTAACACTGCACTGCAGAACTCTTGAGAAAACGTTGCTGACAGACTAGTAATGCCGGCACACGATCTCATCTATGGAGTCAATGCAGACAGCTCCGAGCAGCACTACCCAATTATAATTTTCACAACTAATTCATGAAAATGTAAAATTCATGTTGAAGAGAAGCAATTAAGTAAGTAAGATTAATACTCTCTCTGGAAATTTGGATGCTGCTCTTGCACAGCGATGTGTAAAATCCAGGCTTTTTGCTTTTGGACACCACTGGCTGCACTAAGCAGCTCGGCCAGTGGAGCAATGATGGTGATCAGAAATAAACAGGTCCAGCTGCACCATCGGTGCTTTATTTAGGCAGAGCACGAATTTATCACATTTACAATGAAGTATTATTGTAACTAGCTGACTAGGAGGCAGAGGACGCAAAGAGCAGAGTCTGAGACAGGCTGGAGTAAAAGGCAAATCCATTTAATACAGTCCGGGGTCAAAACCAGTCGACAAAACACACGCAGAGGTTCAAAATCGCTAGACTTGCTCAAGGAATCCAAAAACCACAGCAAAGGGTCAGAACACGAAGGAAACTCACAGAAAAGAATGCTGGAACACTCACTGGAAACAGACAAGAAGGCACAGAAGGGAAGGAGGGCATGACGTATACACACGAAAGGGCAGGGAGACAACAAGACAGGTGAAACACAAGAGGGTAATCACAATGGAGGCAAACTTGACAGCAAGTGGGGAATGACAAAGACAAACTGCCAAAATAAAACAGGAAGTGCACGGATAACTAAACAAAACAAAGAATAAGCATCTCAACAGGACCCGACAATTAGCAATAAACACCAAGGCTGATTTGTTAATTTAACAGGTGTTAAGTTGTAAAAACATAAGTTAGGTGTCTTTTAGTGTGTCATTGGCTTAAATAGTTATAAATATGATAGATTATTTTGACATATACCGTCTGTATTTGGTATGGAACCAACGAAAGCAACTGCATAGATGGGTTCATCATGTCACCTTAATGTAAAAGACTGATTCTAATACCACCTCAGGAACAATCTTTATGGTATACAGAGATACTTTTTGCTACTGATGTGGTCCTGCCAATAATGCCAGAGCAAAAATTTCAAAATTACACCGCACAATGCCAAGAGGGAATTTAAAGAGGGAAAATAATTTACAAGGTAAACACACCTGTACAGTATAATCAGATGGAAATATTTTCATTTTTCAAAATGAGAAACATTTCAGGGAAGTCACATACAGTGAATGCCATCCTCATTCAGCTGGACGTATCATCAAACAGCATAAACAAACCTGGAAGCCAATTTAGGTCACGCAAAGTTTGCAGAAAACATGGTCAAAGTTTGAGCCTGTTTTATAGATTAAGGCTGAAAAAGATTTTTGAACATGAAAGAGCAAATTAGGTTTTACATCGCTGATGGTTAAATGTGTGGATTAAGTCAGTTTTCTCTCATTGTTTTGTTACTGCGTTAGTTTGTCAGCAGGATCGCACTAATACTGATTTGCACCACATATAATGGAGTGTAGTGGCTCATGGGGCATCACCCAGGAAGAATCTGTTCAATGCTGGTGCCAATCTGTTAAAGAAATCTAAAAGTAAATCACTCTATCGTCTGCATAGATAGGAATGAGAACTAAGGAGTAATGTGTCTTTGTTACATTTCATTTGTCTTCCTGGGCTCCAGGCAAGTCATTTCTGTTAGGTATCTAAAAAGAAACGTCTATCAACCTGCCCTCACTTCACAATCAATAGACAACAGCCCCTTCCTTGATTTTACAAATGTGAACTGAATAATCATTCTCTCTTTCACCTTTGGTGGCATGCCATTGTATTCTGGCCTATTTCCAACCTTGCTTATATCCAATTAAAATGATTTTCTTCAACCTTTTTGTCTTACATCTGGTCAACAAACACCTTTCTATTTCGCCACTCTGAGTGCTTTATGGGGCAGGCATTGTGAAAGATTTGTTACTTTTCAAATGTAGTAATTGTTATCTACTCCTGCAAAGTGCTCATTATTATTGTAACCCTTGCGTGGAATGCGACCTTATGAGGGAAGTGTGCTCTGCACTTCATCATGGCCTTTTACAGCAGGTATCTGCAGATACTGCAGCCTTAACCTTCTTTGTTCGTCGTATATACTGTATATCTGCTGAGTGCTTTAGGAAGGGGTCACTCCTCACTCCTTGCTACAGAGTACTGAACCCGGTGTGACTGAGTGCCTCTTGCTGCAAGATATGTAATAAACAAAGACCAAGATGCCAAAGTCTCCTCATGTCATTCTCACCAGAAGAGTTTAGTGGCTTTGCCTCCACCACAGCATCCAAACACAGCCTCCTTTCATCACCCACTACCACTACTAGAAGATTATACATATAAAGAGATGCCCCTCCCCAACCTCATTCCTTTTCTTCCCAGTCCAAGCTATTCAGTGAAAGGATTTTTTTTTTTTTGGGGGGGGGGGCACATATTTGTGTGAAACGGAGAGGACCACACAACACTAGTTGCAGCTATCGAACACCTGAATCAGTCCCCTCAACCTTGCCTGTAACTGATAAAATCTTGGCTCATGACTATGCCTTCATGTTTTTAGAAGGGTTTTTCATGTCGGGTTTTTGTGTTTTATTATTTATTCTATTTATGGGGTCCTAAAAACATGAACCCACATCACCTGCTGGGCCTGGCAGCTTTGTAAGGACTCAAATTCAGGACCACACTTTTTAAGGCAGTTTGAGAGTTCATGATCTTAAGATTCAGGTTAGAATAAGGTTAGAGTTGGACTAATGCATTATGTCAATGAAAGGCAGTTATTTATTCCTCTATACTGAACTTGCAGCAGTGAACTTTACATTGTAATTGACTTACAATGGCATATGTAGGATCCTGTGATATATTTAAGAATATTTTATCTGATTTAGGATTTATTTTTCTGCCTCCCAGCTTCCTGTTTTTGTGTGGGGATCAGATGTAGATGGATTGCAAATTAAAAGCAGAAAACACCTCAAAACTTAAGACCATGTCAACATCTTTTGCTTAGTTTGCTTTTTGGAAGGAAGCATTACATTCTGAAGGTCCCACACAAGAATAACCACATTAATGTTATTCAACTCTAATGCCTATTATAATGTACTTTAAATGTTGTGTAGATAGGTTGACTCACTGCATTCACAGCCATGAACTTGTGAAGGAATGTCTCATGGCATATCTAGGTCAGCACAAAACAATCTTAACCAGGACTAGCAGCACTGGATTTCAGTTTAAGAAGAAAAACACCCAGAACAGCAAGACTTGTATAATTTTCCTTTAACCCCATTTCCTCCCGAAGTCTGTCGACTGAGGTCACTTTTTTTTTTCTTACAATTTAGTTCTTGTGCTTTTAATTAGGCTGAACATTCAACTCTTTCAAAAAATCTCTAAGGTCATATGGGACAGGGACCCGAGGCCATTGAGATTATTATTTGTTAATAACTAATAGTATAAAATATGCATGCAAGATGATCTCATACTTATGCACATCACAGAATTAAAGTGGACTCCATCATTACCGTTTTCTTTTAAATATATAATTGAAAGGTGCTTGGATAGGTACTTTGTTTTCCATATCCAAAGCCATAGTCCCATTGATTGATCCACAGCATTTACTTAGCTTGTGACCTCAACAATGAAAGTCCTGTAAATTTAGGGAAATTCAATCCAGACTTTTGTCCCTAATCCCAATCTGACCAAACTGTGACTGCTTCATAAAGTAAATGTGACGCTTTATGTTCAGCATATTGGTGCAAACTTGGCATGTTTTTTATTATAACCATGATGCTGTAGGTTCAGGAGACCTGCCATTGCAGGTGATATGAACAACAGAAAAAAAAAACCATATAAATTGTTTAGGTTTGAGATTGGAGTGATATTATATATATTATTATATATAATATATATATGAAATATTAAATAAATCATTGTAAAAACTGAGTTTGAAACCATTTGGTTTCTGTTAGTCTCTTCAAACAGCCTTTAGTCTGATAAGCAAAGCATTTGCTGCTATTAGATGCCAATCTGTGGTTCTCAAATTTTTCTGGTTTGTCTAGCATGAAAGAGAATGAAGCATAGCATTCAGCTTGTCATGCCTGATTGGTTCTGGTTCACACAGCTGTGGCACCTGTAACATCCAATAATAACCATGCAGATTCACACCGTTTCCAATAATTTTTGCAGCTTCTGCTTTCTTTTCGACCCCAACTTACTAGGCTTGTATTCATGTTTATTTTCTGAAGGTATTATTCTTTCAGCAGAATCTTTGTCAATGTTAAATCAGCTCAGGCTTTTCAGGCCAAGTCTCTCTGTATTATTATTAATTATGAATGGTCAGTTTCTTGATGCATGTGTCTCTCAAAGAAGTGACCATTTTTCAACATGTCGCTTCACTCAGAGCAGAACTGTAGTACTTGTAGTTCACGTCAATTGTATATTGTTTCAGCTGGTTTTAATATATAAAAAAATGTAGCGTGACATGTACTGCCTATGGCTCGCCCTCCCTCAATTATTTCAGCCAAGGTAAATCTCTGTAATTCAGTTCTTTTTCCTTACCCATAGCAATAGCAGTATATATTAGCTGGAGATGTTCATGGTCCTGACTTTCTGCTCCTGATTGGATACAGAAACATGCAAGATTTTTTCAAGATTTGTTAGGGGCGCTCTGACCTCTTGGCATCACCTCTTGTAATGATACTCATTACAACATGAGTAGGATTGTTCTCATTAGGCTTGAACGAGCACTCGGAGCTTGTAGTCTTTTTCTGAAGTTTCTGAATTTTCATCAGTTCATAGCGTTGTGTCATTTTGGATAATGGCAGCTGATGGTGAAAGCAATTTATCTCAAGAATTAAAAAAAAAAAAAATAGAGAGAGAGAGAAATTCTTGACACAAGTACTTAAATCAACCCAGGCCCTTCTAAATGTGCTGTTTTTATGGGAAACAGACTGCATTGCCCTCCTCTTTCCTGAAGAGCCCAGTGAGATTATTCAAACACAGATTTTTTTGGCATTGATTACCATGGCAACAAACAAATGTGGGTCAGCGCTGACAATAGCACAAGATGATCCTACTGACAATTGTTTTCATCCTATTGATAGCTGATTTTTTTTTTTTTTTTAAAAACCCTTCATGAGTAGGCTGTAGAGGGCTTTGTAAGTGTTTTGCAGACATGTAACATTCTTCATGGACCCTTTATCTAAGCTCCTGTGAGAGAAGATACTGCCTTTTGTGAACAGCAGGAATGCATAAATAAATTACCTTTGCCTCCAACTGTGGAGGGCCTTTACTTAGATGTACTGTGTAATATGACTTCTTTGAGATATAAAAGCTGGAATTATTGCTGACAAAACTGCCGATAAACTTTGCCTGCACTTTATGATGAAAATTACAAAATCAGTAACAATGTCCAGTCCTCACTCTGCAGTGCTTTTGCTGTTAAACCCCTTATGGTTTCAACGGTGAATTAAATTAGACAAATGCAATGCATGCAGGAAATAAATACTTAATTAAAAAAAAAAAAAAAAAATAGAAATCAAAACTAAAAAAATCTCTGCCTTTCTCTGCTTTCATGATCACTAGTTCATGTCCCAGATGAGGTGTCTGCCTGTGTTATCCTGTTCATTTCATTTGCGAAGAGTTGAGCCCGAGCCAGATTAAAAGAACAAACAACCATATAGTTGTTTAGGTTTGAGATTGGAGTGATATTATTTTTACTATTTTAAATTGTTTTTTATAAAGGCATGACTATGCACATCTGTGCCTCACAAATGGGCTTTCAGGAAACCAGCTTTTTAGTCAACTACATTAGATAGGTCATTAAGAACAGAGCCCTTTTAATTTCTCCTATCTCCGTAATTAAACATAATCTCCTTGTCTGTCAGTATATAAGATAAAAAATAAGAGATATTGTTGGGTACTCTGCAGCGACAGAATGATTTAACTGGAGGGCTTGTCATTCCCTTTTAGTTATTTTAGATAAGGCACAGTTCTCTAATCTCACATTAAGGATGTCTGTCACATGAAAATGAGGCATCCCACGAGCTCATGCATGCCAGTCAGAGCAGCAGAATATTTCAGAGAGGTGCAGTGGTTCCATGACAGACTGATAACTTGCTTTTTCTGCCAATGATGAAAATGTACATTTTGTTTTCCGTGACAAAATATAAGGAGCCTTGAAATGTCTTTGAGCGAGTCAAAACTTCCGTGTTATGAAAATATCCAGTCAAACTAAACACTGACTTGTCACCATCCAGGCAAAACTTATTTTGAAGTCAAGGATATTTGACTTAATGACAGAAGGACATTTTACGCAAGTCTGTCTTGTAAATACAAAGATGGAAGAAACTCTTGTTAGTCAACCATCACTGCCAAATGCTCCTGACGAGGAACCATGTTCAGCACCATGAAACTTTACAAATAGATGCTTAAAGTTTAGTAATTGCGTTTTATCTCATTATTTAATCCATACAGAAACCAACCCTAACCCCCCTCCTTCCCCCACTTCATAAAAGTTAATACTCACAGTTTGAATTTTGGTTGTGTGTAAGCATTCATATTAAAGTCTTGAAGTGCTAGACCATCTTGTTCAGTATCAGGGCATATTATTCTGATGGGGTAATGCTGTCAGTTTCTGGTATTGTTTATTCCTGTATTGTGACAGAAATTGCAAACTCAGTCCATAACTCTGCCGTCCATTTATATTGAGGGTTTTCAGTACTACCTCACCTTACCGTCTGCTCCACCTGTTATCAGCTGGCCATTCAGCCAACAGCTGCAGTCCACCAGCCAGCCAACCATCCAGTGCACAGCACACCAGATGATTAAGGGCGCCGGATAAGGATAGAGATGTGCTCGACTCATCTGAAGCTCTCGTTAATCTGCTGTTGGCATTGGAGTTTTCACTGCATTAGCATTATTACAGTGTGTATCTGCTGGTTACAGGAGGTGCTGGTGGTACTGGTAATAGAGGGAATGGGGCTGATGGGGACACAACAGTAATTCCAACTCCATCTAAGGTCGACTTAAATACTTGGTAGCATGAGACTCTAGAGAATGTGTCGAATTTGTGATAATGAACAGCTTGGCGCATGCCCATAGTCACGTTGCAGAAATGTGTACCGTCCTTTTTCAGCTTTTTGTGGATTGAGAGCATTGACTGATGGCACTGGGTGGGGGTGCTGTGATGGCCAGATGTCCTGCAGATTCTTCCAGATGTGTTTGTTGCCTGATGCCAACATGAATTACTGGAGGCCCCAATGAGCCCAATATGTGCTTAATTTTACTATAAGCAACCAGGTAGACTTTTTTTTTTAGTAATGCATTCCCAAAATAGTACCAGGGAGGGTTGCATATTATATCATGCAAAAAAGTTTCCAATGAGAGCATTGATTAGTCCTGATTTTCTTTCCCTGGAGACTTTTTTGGGCTGCAGGCATAACTTAGAAACTGAGCCTAAACTTTCTAAAACTAAAATGTTATTTTGCAATCGGATGCAATTCCCTGCCAGAGAACTTAGTGAACAGATCTTTGTCCCTGCCTGTCACAATATAAGTAACACATGCAAACAGTGATGTAAGGCTCCCCTTTTTGGAGATTGGAAATAATGCATTCATTTTGAGAAATTAAAGGTTACTAATTGCAGAGAGGTTTTCAAACTCATCAGTTATGCAGTATATGAATCATGAATTGCATTCCAAAAACTGAAGAATTAACTGAACCTCAGTGTTAAAATTTTAATTAGACTTGATGTTATTTCACATGACCTTTCTTTCATCCATTTGTAAATACAAATGATTTTGCCTTGGATAAGCTCACGAAAACATAAAAGCTCATGTGTAAAGTGACAATCTTGAAGATTTTCATCACAGCCAAGTACGGTTTCAGTGTGTCTGTCTGTGTGCATGTGCCACCACTGTGTGTATGTTTCAAATGGCGTACTGTTATTTTTTGCACACAACTGTGAAGTCATTTATCAAATCTTGGTGCCCATGCATATGGATGCATGGAGAGAGGGCATATATTTTGTCTATTTGATTAAGGAGACCTTTGACAAAGGAGCCAGTACCGCAGACTGACAGCCAAAGCTCTGTGGGTTTACACTACATAAAGCCCATCCTGAGGGACCAAAGTCTAGTTGGAATTTCAAGCAGCGCACAGAGCAGTGGAAGTGCTGCTGGAGAACTGATGAGATGGAAGCTTTTTCAGGTCACTTACATATTCAGTGTAGGGGGATGCAGATTGGGCACTTCTACTTTGCGATGAATACCAAACAGTTACCTTAAAACCTGTTCTCTTCATCAGCATGTAGAAGCATGACAAGCTATGGCAAGAGGTAAGTTGTTGTTCTGAGAGAGAAAAGGAGAATCTACCCAAGAGTAAGTATAGTTCTTTGGAAAATTAAGGTAATTATGAAGAAGGTGCAAAAAAAACCTTCCTGTTACGAAGGCAAACAGCAATTAGAACATCTTGGTCTGGTTTCCAAAACATATGAGATTGACGTCATCAAAATCACAAAATAGCCATGTAATTTGTTGGACGTGTGATTGTAAACCACGATTAGATACATAAAAAATCTAATTTTGACTCTGAAACATTACAAGGCTTAGAAAGAGTGACTGAAAGTAATCAACATGAACAATTAAGTTCCCAAAGTACTTTTAAGCAATCACTAATGATCCCTCAGATTTTTAATTTTAGACATATTATAATTATTTTAATAGTAATAAGTCACTTACGAGGTTTTACGTGTTCAAATGTTCGTCACAGAAAAACAAATGAGGGATCTCAGGAAAACTACATGCTTTGTCGGTGGAGATCCACACATGATGTGATTCAGTGCACTCTGTACAGAGAACTGGTCTGTGCACACTCGGAGTCCCTTATCCCTTAGCCCTCAGTCCACTGTAGCATTCTGCTTTCCCTCAAACTTTAAATTATTAGACAAATGAGACAAATCAGTGCAATCATTTTCAAAAAATCCAGGGAGAATTGTTTCCTCAGCTCAGCTTTGCTAACAACTAAACATCTAACCCTGTAGTGTTGTTACCTTCCCATGGACTCTACACATCTAATGTTGTCTGCATGTGGTTTATTAGAGGTCAGGATCCACCCAGTGAATGTGTGACCTGCATGAGTCAAGTTCATATACAATAAAAATATGAATCTATGGGCTCCTCAGTCTTGTTACTGAAATCATTGTTTTATTCAGAAGATATTTAGAGGAAATATTTGCAGCCATTAAGAGTGCATAATGTGATGAGTTATGTTGCATGCTATCATTTTAGTGTAACGGGGGGGCAACACAAGGGGGCAATTGCTGGATTTGGATTGGTTAATGTCCACAGACTTTTGCTACATGTGCTTCAGTTAAGGACTGACATGAGAGAACGACTGTTGTACTGTCTGGGAAAACCTTATATTTCATCACTGGATTCAAAGCAGTACTCAAATCTATTCATGCAGTAGAAAAATACATGATCAAATATGTGTGTGTTAAAAGGCACATAATGCAGTACAGTAATCTTTCGCGGATTTTTTAAAATATTCAATGGAAATTAATAACGCGGTTCCCTCGGTACATCGCGGGTTTCTGCAGCCGATTGAAATTTGGCTTAGTCTTCCCAGATGATTTCGTACATGCCACACTATTGGCCAATAGAGGAGACACAACCAATGAGAGCATGCT
The DNA here is from genome assembly GCA_034769265.1 of Remorina albescens. Taxonomy (NCBI): domain Eukaryota; kingdom Metazoa; phylum Chordata; class Actinopteri; order Carangiformes; family Echeneidae; genus Remorina; species Remorina albescens. The sequence goes on from CM068479.1 coordinate 15,013,364, forward strand.
GTTCAGTATCCTGGGTGCGGATTGGCTTAGTGACCGCAGCCTCAATTCCCAGCATCCTAGCTTTCATCATGCCACGCCGCTCAGTTTGCTTCCTACGCACACGTCCGTTACATCGCTCAGCATCTTTATTTGTGTTTAAGAGTGTAGAAAAGGTTTATAAGAGTGTGTGGAGGCTTTATAAAAGCTTTTATATATAAAAATATTAAAAAATATACATTACAATACCCTGATGAATCACTTTAGCCAATCCTGTTTCTACTTGGCGGATTTTCACCTATCGCGGGGGGTTCTGGAACGTAACACCCGCGATAGTCGAGGGATGGCTGTATTTCAAAATATGTGCTTAGAGGCATGTTTCTTTACACAGGAAATCCGTGGTGCCCGATTTTTAAATAAGAACCAGACAATCCTTGCGCGCATTCCAGGTTGTGAATGAAAAATGCCAAACAAAAAACCAAGCATCTGCATCATGTGTGCACTGGCATAAAGATGATGGGGAAAGAAGATCAGAGCCAGCACGCCTTCCATCCCCCAGCCACGAGCATGCAAACGCTTTATTTAACCAGGCATGTTATGAATCTACAGACCCTTTTGTAGCATGGTCAAGAGGAACCCTTTCACTTAACAATGTGCTAAAATGCTATCGCACTGCAGCAGATGCTTTTGGTTCAATGTGGGAATGTGTTCCTTGACAAGACCTTCATGAGCAGTCACAAACCTTACCAGGACCTGCTCTTAAAGGTGTCGGTAAATTCATTTAAAAAGGCTATAGCTGTACATTACCATCACAAAAGTGGCTAGAAACAGCCAGTGCTCCTTTGCCTTTATATTTCAAGGTTATTGTTTATTTGACTTAATAGTTTGAATATTTGCTCAAATGACAGAAGAGTTTGAGAGTCAGGGTCATCTCTTCACTATTTAAGTGGCTCACTGTCAACGGAAGTTCTTCGGATAAAAAAACAAAAAGCTTGTTCATTGCCTGCATTAAATGAAACAGATGACATGACAGCTCGTCAACATCCAGAGCACTAGAGCATCTCAGGGTGAATCTCACTCCCTCTGCCACTGAAATTCAGTAACCTATTCCCCCGTGGTCTTCTGTCACGATTGCCTTTCTGCAACAGTCTAGGTTTGCCCTGAAAACTTGAAAGCAAAGCCTGACTACATGTCACAGGCTCAGCTTCTGGTGCAAGGTTCAGGTCTGGAATGTGTACTCTTGAGAATAAAAAAAAAATAAAAACTGTGAAAACTGTAAAAGAGTCAATAACTAACCCAGAGCGAAGGGTGAATTTGGATCCATGTAGCTGCTAGTTTTGTTTCCAGTCATCCTCCTTTGATATAATTTCACTATGTATGCTGAAAAAAAGATATGTCACATATAGCTTATTTTCATTTCATTGCCAGTTTAACATTGTGTAACCCTTTTGGTTATTGAAACCCCTTTTTATAGCTCCACATTGGTAAGTAGTGAAATTGAAAATGTGATGGCTTTTTACGGATGTTGACATTTTAGAGAATTGTTACACAGCAGTGACGATAACACTTTTGTGATGAAAGAAAAGAAAATGAAAAGGCAGAAAGCAAGAAGCATTGGTGAAAGATCGCATCAGTCAGTCACTTCAATGTCACAGTTTTTAATGGTATTTATTAGTAACTAATAATCCTCATTAGTGTTGAACAAACGATCTCAAATGATCAGCTATGTGTTGATTGGCATTTGTGTCATCATTTGTGAAGTTAAGTGTTCACACCTCTTTTGAACTATCAGGACTACAGTTATAAAAAAAATAAATAATAATAATAATAAGTCTCACAGGTTTCTTACTTCCTATTGAGCCAGCAGGAAGAGTTTGTGACTCATCAATGACTATATGTGCCTGGCTGTACAACAACCCTGGAGGTTTCTAAATGTTAACTAACTCTACACTCGTGGATTTTGGTTGCAAATATTTCACAAGCACATCTTCTTATCCACTATGTTGAGATTAAACTTTTTAGTGCATCCCTTCTCTGTTTGTTCCTCACTTCCTCACTAAAGGTGCCTTTTTTTTTTCTTTTTTTTTTTTTTGCTTCTTCCTTCCAGACAGCCCACCTACCTGTCCCATATGAAGAATAGGGCTCTAGGTGGCCTGGAGACACGGCTTTGCAGAATCACAGGAGCCCGAGGCGGTGATGTTCATGTGATGACTTCACTTCAAAGTGTGAGGAGAAACTGGGTGCCACAAAATCCCTCACACCGACACTCCTGGTTTTCTTAAAGTAGAGTCAGACAGGTAGAAATAACATGAAGCCCACTTAGACTGGTGAGCTACAAAAACCTGCAAGAGGCTTTCATAGGCAACAAACAAACAAACAAACAAAAAACCTCATTAAGTAACAGTTTCATGCAATGCAATCAAACACAGGCTGTGTCTGAAACCACCCCCGAATCACTATATAGTGCACTATATAGTGATGTTGAATGTTTTGCGACAAAATGTAGTGCATTCAAAGTATCCCACAATGCATTGTGAAAAGTAGTGAATAGTCGATGGTCACTAGCCCAAGCAAGGTATCCCATGATGCATTGCGCTCGCGGCAAAAATAGTGATTCCAGCAGAATAGTTTATTTTATAGCACATTTCAAAATCAAGGCCATTAAACGTACTGTTTACATGAATGTAAAGAGCATTAACATCGTGCAAAACACAGTATAATCGGACATTCAAGTAACGTTAGATTACAATTAAAACTGTTACCTAAGAGCCAAGAGAATAGAAAATAAAAATAATAATAAAAGAAGACTAAATACGAGAATAAAAATTACAGTGCAGTGCAAGATTATCAAAAGCCTTTAACAAAATGCAGTGATAAACAGAAAAGTTTTTTTGCTGTCTTTAGCCGTGAGTTGGGTACCTTTTAATTGCACAAAAGCGATGACGCAATTAACGTCGCCAAAAGTAGTGTCCGATAGCGATTGTTCATTTTGTGAATGAGTTCACTATATAGTCCACTACATCCATCTCCCTATATAGGGAGTAGGGAGTGAGGGGGTGGTTTCGGACACAACCATCATCTTTTTTTTTTTTTTTTCCTAATGCTGGATTGATTAGGTTGGATGTAGAGAGCAGGTATGGTTTGTATAAGGAAGAGGAAGAAGCAGGGCACAGCAGGTCTGAGTGTGTGATGTGGCAGGCAAGAGATTGAGCATCATGAGTGTGTGTGAAAGAGAGCTAGAGAGAGAGAAGGAGGGAGGGAGAGAGAGAGGGGCAGGTGGAAAAGGGGGAGGGGTCTGGGGTGGTCCAGATAGTCGGTCCTTGAGTACCTCACACACTCTCAGCCGCTGCGCATCATTCAACGGTAGCCCTGCCAGACGCTCTCTCCGGCCAGTCTGCTCCAACTGCCTGCCTTACTTAACAACAATCATCATAACATTTTTTTTTTTTTTTTTTCATTTCTACCCCCTGCTTGCCTCTGAAGCCAGCCGGTTCACTTCATCCCTCCCTTATATGGGGAAAACCAGCTCTGCCCGGTGCAGTCTTGCTCCACAGCCCGAGAAGAAGCGCACGGTGGGAAAAAAAGGCAGACGAATAACAAACGAAACAACCGTGCCGTGCTCACAGCACATCATGACGATACTACAACTACCAACAAGGTATAACCGCATCACAAGTGTGAATGTGCTCTGAGGTGTGTTGAGATGGTTGGAGACTTGCGGCTGGGTGGGATGCGTTCATTTGTTCTGTGTTGTCTTATCGCAGCAGTGCTGAGGATGCCTGCATCGCGGAATATCCCCCCCTATGTTTTCATTCATTCATTTATTCAAAATGTCTATACGGAGAAAGCCCCGAGTCTCTCCATCTGGGCACAAGTTGCTCTCGGTAGCCGCATGTAAGTCAGTATTTATTTTACATTGTCAACTGACAACCATCAACGTTCAGATCCCCTTCACACGACCAGGAGGCTGAAGTGTGTCTATGCGGGTGCTGCTGCTGTGCTGATGTTTGGTTTTTCTTTGTTTTGTTGTTGGTTTTTTTTTGTTAGTTTTTTTTTTTTGTTGTTGTTGTTTGTTTGTTCATGAGACTTTGCAAATCTCATGCATGGCTTCTGGAGTGATCACGTTGAGCCTTTATTTTGTATACACCAAAAAAAAAAAAAAAAAAAAGCTCAAAGCTGTCTTGAGACCCTAGAATACAGTCTGATACTGCAGTAATCTATATTTAAATATATATATTTATTTATTAAAAAGAGAGAGAGAGAATCTGCGCCTGAATGGGACAGATCTTGTCTGATAATCCGATTCTTTAACTTGCAGCATCATTTCCCTTTGACATGACATTGGCAATTAACCTTTAAAGTAATGTTGCACTGGATAATACCCCCCCCCCCCAATTTTATTTTCTTGATAAACAAGTGGGACACTGCACAATGTCGACTCTCCAATCATGCTAAACAAGGTCCTTGAATTAGATGTAGACGTGATTGTGAAGACAGAGAGCTTGGGTGAGTGTGGGCTGTACTGCAGCGTAGTGTAGTTGGTAAAGTATCCTCTGTTCCTAAAAGTGATGACTATATGGTAACTCTTGATGCATTTTAATTGAAACCTCTCAAGTTATAAATTAAAGTCGGGGGCCAAATTTAAAAAAAAAAAGAAAAAGAAAAAGAAAGAAAAAACAACATTGCTACAAAGGCAAAATTTAGTGTCTTGCAATTTTAAGTCACTGTTTCTGCTTCACTCCACTGTGGTCTGGGCTCCCAGACTGCTGTACATGTTTTTTTGGCAGTCAGTTTCAGCTGATTGGAAAGTAACCAAAAGTTCAAGGCTCAAAACGCTTTTCTTAATCTATTTTCATTTTGAAACAAACCAGGCTTTAGCACCAGAAGGAGGAACGGGAGATAAATGGGATAATTAAGTTACTTGATTCTGTCTCATGGCTACAGTAACCTTTTAAGGGAAGCTCGTCTCCTTTCTTATTCCAATATACAGTTAATCTTCAATCCTGCCATTACCAAGGACCAAAGGGAATAGAAAATTTACCCTCTTGGCTGCTATCGTTAATAAAATATTGCCTACATAGAGCCCATAATCACATTCGACTAATGACTCACCTTCCACACAATCTGGGGCCATTTGTCCCACTGTTAAATCGGTATATTCAAAAGGCAATGTTGTATATTCACATTGTATTGCAATGTTGTCGTGACGCCCTTTGCCTCACTGTGGTCAAGTCATTTTAACTGAACAACCTGTATGAATATATTCACAGACCTGAACTGAAAACACAAAGGGATAATTCCTGTGAATAAAAAGAGAAAAAAAATTCTTTGTTCACAGGGAGGACCTGGCATGGACCGCTGTGTCTAAATGAAGTGGCTCAGCCATGCAATGTTCCTGGAAGGCAGTGATTCTGCTGGCCTTGGCCTCCATTGCCATCCAGTACACGGCCATCCGGACACTCACCTCCAAGCCTTTCCAGCTGTGCCCGTTGCCCAGCCCCCAGAACTGTGGCCTGGGAGGCCAAGAGACAGATCCTCCCTTTGAGCGGGGTGCAGTGGGAGGTGGAGGCTGCGATGACTACCCTTACTTTTCCATCAACGCCACCCGTAAAACGCACATCCTGGTCCTGGCCACCACCCGCAGCGGCTCCTCCTTTGTCGGCCAGCTGCTCAACCAGCACCAGGATGTATTCTACCTATTTGAGCCTCTTTATCATGTTCAGACCACGCTGATCCCGCGTTTGTCACACAGCCGAAACGCTGCGGACCGGCGCGTGATGCTGGGTGCCAGTCGAGACCTCCTGCGCAGCCTGTACGGTTGTGACCTCTATTTCCTGGAGAGCTACATCAAACCAGCGCCTGCAAACCACACCACAGATAAACTGTTCCGCCGTGGTGCCAGTCGCGCATTGTGCCAGCAACCTGTATGTGATGCGTTTGGTCCTGCTGATGTAAACGTGGAGGAAGGGGACTGTGTAAAGAAATGTGCGTCTCTGAACATGACCTTAGCTACAGAGGCATGCAGAGAGAAACGGCACGTGGCAATAAAAATAGTCCGCGTGCCAGAAATCGGAGATCTACGCGCCTTGGTGGAGGACCCACGGCTGAACATTAAAGTGATTCAGCTTGTCAGAGATCCACGTGGTATCCTGTCATCACGGATTGAGACCTTCAGAGATACCTATCGTCTGTGGCGTATTTGGAGGGCAACAGGGAGACGGCCCTATAATCTAGACTTGAGTCAGCTTACAGTTGTCTGCGAAGACTTTCTCAGTTCTGTTTCAACTGGTCTCAGTCATCCATACTGGCTAAAAGGGAAATACATGCTGGTACGCTATGAGGATTTGGCTCGAAATCCGCTTCAAAAGACAAAGGAGATCTATGACTATCTAGGGCTGCCTATGGATAAAAATGTGGAAGACTGGATACATGCGAACACTCGGGGCAGCAACGAGCCTTCAGCAAAACACAAGTTTGGTACAGTGCGGGATTCAGCAGCCAATGCAGAGAGCTGGCGCTTGAAACTGTCTTATGACATGGTAGAATACACACAGACTGTATGTCAAAAAGTACTTCACCAGCTTGGATACAAGGCTGTGAAATCAGTAGAGGAACTGAAAAATATGTCACTCTCACTGGTACAGGACAAAACTTTTGTACCTTTTTTGTAACAAAGATAGTTCTCTATTGACTATTTTTGATATATTTATAATTGTTACCTTATGATTTCCTTAGTTTATTTTTTGTTCCCGTAATTTTGTTTCTTCGAATTTGCACTAAACTTCAAAGATGTTCAATGCACAGAGGGAACTATGGATTATTCCCCCATGTTAGGGAACAGCACACTTAAAACACAAAGTAATGAAACAAGCTAGTTTACAAATGTCTCATCATTTAGTTTTTCCATCCATAGAACTAACGCAAGATGCCGTCTTTATTATTCTCCTGGATGCAAGCTGTTGTTTCAACAAAGTAAAATGTTGCCCTTCAAAAACATGGGATGGGAGTTGGAAGGTTTTTTTTTTCTGTGGGTTTTTTTTTTTTTTTTTCAGTCCTCTGTAGGCAAAATTTGGATTGTACAAGCCTTACTGTGCAATAAATAGTGAATGTCGCAGTCAACCTTTACCACCATGGCATTTGTATTCACGTGGGAAGGGAAGAGATGCCTCTGACAGATGCCACACTTGCGAAGGATAATTGCAGACAATTAATAGGCTTTCAAGTTAAAAAGGACAGAATCCCACTGGAGGTCGTAAGTGTATCATCAGAGGATTTATGAGCACCTGTGATAGACAAACACAAACAACTGAGAGGTAACACTGAAAATGTCATTACCGTCAGTGTTTAGTGAAAAAAATCATAATAAATATTAAAAACATGGATGTAGACATTATCATCGTAAGTCCTAGTCTAAGCAGACATGGAAGCATACGCATGAGCTGCATTCATCAGTTTAATCATTTATGTATGACTTTATTTTTGAAAATTGTTGAATCTGGTTAATTGGAAATGATTCAATGTGAATTTCACCCTGACTCTTCTGCCTACAGTTAAAAGGATCATGGCACTCTCACCCATTGGTAAATCACTTTAAGAGTACCTTCTATTGTATTTCATCAGATCAGCAATGTATGAAAACATCGCACAACCAAAATAGCGTGCGCATTTTCTTCCAGGTAAGATAAAACAGCTATTAAGACAATGTTTATCCTCCATTTAAAATAATAATAACCAATATGACTTTGTAGAACAGCTTGGACTGCAGATGCTCATTTTGCAGGGTGTGTGGAAGGCTTGTGTTGTACAACACAACCACAAATACAAACTATATCTACACTAAATGTATAGAAGGCGTAAGAATGAGATGGCTACACATAATCCGGGTGAAATCCTCTGATCAGTAGAGTAACAGCTGTTATGTTTCTTGCATATTTTGTTTCACTGTGCTGACCCTTTGAATTTCACATAACACGCTCTTTGTTGTCCTGCACCCTGAAATAAGGCTATCCATACATATACGTATAAATATATACTGAACAGCTGAACAAAAATGGTTTCTTTATAGTTATTTTTGAACGGAGAGAGGTTTTCGGTTTTCGAATCCAATTTGCTAATTCTCTAATCTCTCAAAACTCAAGCACATATAAAATCAAAATAACTGCCTGAATTATTCGATGGTGAAATCATCCATATTATAATATTGTTTCGTATTGATGGATTTTTGGTGCAAAAATAAATATGGATTTGAGACCCCAACACGGCCCAAAGCAGCACAGATATTCCCAGATTGCTTTAATGTAATGGTGTATTTCCCTGTATAATATACTATCCACCTGCTTGGGCAATTGTCCTCCCAGTCATTGTGCACAATACAGCCAGTCAGTCCATGCTGTGCTCAGTTTTTTCAAATCTCCCTCTGTTAGTGCAGCAGCTTAAATTGAATGTCAGCTTGCATTATCCAGATCAGACGCTGTCACAAATGTGTAGACAAAACATAGCTGCAGCTACAATATACAGAGTAGACGCTGCTTAAATTTCTATTGGGGAAACATGCAGAGTTTAAAATGAATATACCGCATTTGAACACAAGGCAGGTTATTCAGGGCAAGAATTAAATATTGTTTCTGCTTAATTACAAAACAATGCCAATATGAAGGAAGTAAAATGGCCTGTTATGCAATGATTAAATACAAAGCAAAATAAATTCTGGCCTTTAAGTTTATCCATAATGCCATCTACAGCTTGGAGGTTTTCATTTGAATTACTGAAGTTGTAACAACACTGGAGAAGCGATAAACGTGCAGGTACACTCTGAGTGAAGATTAAAGCACAATCAGTCCTCCACACTGGTAAAAATGGTTTTTCTTTTTTGTCAGTTTAGCCTTTTTACAAAAACCTGACTTTGAATTCTGATTTCCACAATATCCAACTGCAGAAGAATAACACGGGGCAAATGATGCTTACTGATTTTCATGCAAGGAACACTCGTCTGCCCATAAGATAGAAGCCCTGTGAATGGAGCATCACACACCGTGGCTCATCAGTATTGGTGACTGGATGTCCATTGAGATGCAGAGCACAAACCTTTGATCCTCCTCTGTGCTGAGGCTGGAGGCAAACTCCCTCTCTCTCTGTCTCTATACCTCTCCCTTTCTCTCTTCCTGGTTGTGCGTTCTCCATCATCCACCTTTCTTTCTACTTTTATTTTTTTTATTTTTTTTATTTTTTTTTTTAAGAGATCTCAGGGGATTGTTACTGTGCTTCAGTGCTCACACTCTGTTTTCACTTTGCCTCCTCTGGATGCACTTGGCATACTTTTAATTTTAAAACTGAACTCTCTTGCAAAGCTGCACTTCACTTCTGTGCATGCACATTTTTTCTTTTAGCAATGAAAAGAATAGCTTGGGAAATACACTGATTTTCTTTCTGTCGGCAACTTCAGTGGGAAAGCTGCTACGAGTCTTCAGCCGTTTAACTTAGCTAAGCACAACAGACTATTTCTTGGCTAGTTTCCTCCTGTTTGCCACATTGATCCAACCAGCGGAGGGGTGTGACTACATATTTACTGTACATTCATGCAAGTGCTATCAATCTAACTGGCAGAAAGTGAATGTGTGTCTTTCCTGAAATCTCAAACTGCTCATATGACAAGCCGTTTTGTAACAGGCAGTCTTCAACCTGACCAGAGTGACAGTAGACATCTTCATCAGCTTTATGGATTCAAGATTGCATGAGGAATGCCTGTGTCCGAAAAGTGAATTTAGCCTTTGTCTTTGCTGAGTTATTTATAGTAAATTTACTTACTGTTAAACAATGAGGACTAACATAATCAGACAGATGGTCAATAGTCCTTCGGTTGAGTGTCATCTCAGCCAAACATGCAAACTTCTGAATTGAAGTTCTAATTAAACATCACTTGGCCGCTTGCTTCCAAAGCCGTACTGTGACAGTTCTGCCTGAACCCTGCACACAGTTTGCCGCCTGCTTCCCATGTGTCTGTTTGCATTGGTGCGTCTCTGGCTCTTGCAGAGCCCCTTGTGTTATTTGTGTCCCAGGGCTGAACATATGGTTCACAAGCCTCTGGAAGAAAGTACAGCAAATCCCTCTCTCACCATGTCTCCCTCTCTCTGTTTCTACTTTTTTTTTTTTTATATTTGCATCTCTTCATAATGCGACCTTAATAGTCTGACCCCATGTGACTGCATGACAGAGCAGGGAGATGTCTGCTGCCTTGTGCCTACCGTTTACAGAGCCAGCCTGACAGGACATGTCCTGGTAAATTCTTAGTTGTTAGCAAACAAAGACTGGTGAGAGACAATATATTTAGAGAGCGTGCAGTAATAAAGTGATCATTTGAACAAAAGAAACCTGGGTTGGAAATGCGCTGTTAGAACTTCAAAACATGTCTTGCTTTTGTCTTTGTTTGAGTGAATCTGTGAGTGTGACTGCTTCTCTTCTGCTGCTTAGTGGGTCGTTGTCTAGTTATGAGGTGAACAGCTCGCTGAACTGAACAAATCCTGCAAATCCCGGCAATTAATACATGCCGGTGTGCCTGCACCTAAGTGAACGGTGGATACAGTATGTTCCTTACAGGCATTTATTCCCATTATCTTTGACCTCTCAACACGTCACCTTGTATTGATGACTGGACTCTCAGCAGCCTGCATGTTTCAGTAAGTTATGTGATCAGGTGACTGCTTAAGGTCTCTCCAGCTCAAAGCTGTGGATGAAAGCTGAGTGTTGCAATCAAAACTATTCATGTGAAAACCATGAGACAGTTTTGTTTGACTTTTCTGCACAGGTTGCCCAAGTTGTGATTTGATTGCTGATAAAATGGCAGTGAGGGCTGAGCAGGCTGGGCTTTGCCAGAAGCAATATGAGCAGCTTAATTGATGCTGTCAGCAGGTCAGTGAAAGAGAGGTATAGCAACCAGGTCATCATGTAGTTAGAGATCCAGAGCAGCCTGATATGTTTAATGGACAAAGCAGCTTTACGATGGAATTTTAGCAGGGACTGTTATCTCTTCAGATGATAGAATGTTTGTGGCTGGATTGAATTCATATGCCAAACTTAAATAATATTTGTGTATGTTAAGTTAAGGTGCCCTTCATTGTTGCTTTAATGTTGCACGAAGCATGTGCCAGAAAATTCTCTAAGCCTGAAATGAATATGAAACACACAACAACCTTTAATATATTAAATCATTAAATCTTACAGTTTGTATGGACTTATTTTTAAATAAGAAGGGGGGTGAAAACTGAAAATGACACTCTGTCCCTTAAATGGTCCAACTGGAAAGCATCTCTCCTGCTTTCACAACCATACATAACACACACACACACACTGAGGAGCAATAGAGGTTTATTTTCTTCATGGAAATGTTGGTGTAAGTGAGTGGGAGTTTCTCTGTGTGTGTGTGTGTGTGTGTGTGTATTTCTGCACTCAGCATTGGTCGGGCCTGTCGGCGCATCTTACGTCACTGTGGTCATCTGTGGCTCTCTTGCTTTGCTGCTGATGCTCAAATTCTCCCCTCAACCGGCCTGAAAAGCTGAAATGAGATTAGCACTCACGCATGCCAGCAAACATATCTGAGCTAAAAATGAAGCCCTCCACGCTGTGGAAATAGGGGACACATTTGAAATATCTCAATTTAGTAATAATTTGACATTGGTGAATCGCAGATAGATGAGAGTTGTGTCTCTTCCATACCTTGCGCAACATTACCAGCACATCATAAAAGGCTAAAACCGCGGTGGGACAGTCTCTCTATGTTTGACCACATCAATCCTAATCAAACTCTGAACCACCAAACACACATTTGTTTTCTCAGACACCATGGCTGTAAATCACAGCTCTAAGGGTGCAGTGGTGAAGCACAGCATTAACATAGGTCTGAAAAAATGTTTTGTTATATAATAGAAGTCTTCCTTATGGGCTATTTTTGTGTAATAATCTGTTTTGTTTGGGGTTTTTTTCTTATATTCATATAGAGAAAAAGGAGGAGAGTATTTCTCATAAATCCCTTCTGATATGAGCACTCATTGTGGGGATTTACATGAAAACCCCTGCAGGCAGACTACAGACTTTTTGCCTTGACTTTGCATCAAGGTTTTGCCAATTTTTCTAAAAAAAAAAAAGAGAGGAGAGGGTTAACTCCATGACACATCTTTAAATCTGACCAGCAACATATGTGCCTTTCTCCTATGATGTTACTGGAGAAAAGCAGAGGCTGGCACACGCAGTGTCCACACTGAGCCTTTGATTTGTGTCCAACGTTCATTTAATACAGGGTTTCCTTTTACTTAGATAGTTCCTGTTGGAGAATTTTATTCCAACATAGTCACAGCCATTCGGGATTTGAGGCTTTTTTAAACGATGACAGTTGATGTTAAAACAAACAAAAACAAATCACACATCAGTATTGGCTTTGTAAACCAACAATAGACTGATGGATATAAATGATGATCGATGTATTTTGATAGTACATCCACATTTTTAAAAAGGGCTTATGTGATGTGCTTGAGCCAATTTATGACTTTTAATGTGAACATTTTTGCATGAAAAACATGATTTGAAATAATATATTTTAAACCCACTTGTGCATTGCATTTTTTTTTGAGAAATTATGAAACAGATATATCTAAACTAGTACCTCACTTTTAAATCTTATGTGATATTTATAGAGGCCATCTCCTTCAACATCGTTACAACCTTACAGCTCTGCCAAGTGAAATGGTGTAAAAGATTCATACACCATTTCTACATTCATTTCTAGATGGATAACACTCTTTTGTGGAGAATGGTAGTGTGTTTTCCTCCTGCAAACCTGAGTTTACATACTCCTGGGAGCTCCTAAACACACTTTCCTGTCCATTAATTTTAGTGCCTCTCATTAATTTGCTCTCATGGTGAGCTCTACAGCATGGCTAAAATGTCTGTTAAAGAGCTAAAGGGAAAAACAAGGCACTCCCTCACAGTGTTATTAGATTAAAACCTTGGTAAGATTATCTGCAGAAAAACTAACAAAGCAGTCCTTCTAATGCTCACCTTTCATTTGCCTTTAGGACATTTCTTTTTTTCCCTAGCAGAAATCAGAATCATTAAAAACACAGCTCTACAGTACATGCTCTAAGCAAGGAGACTACACTAAGTGTGGCTACAGACAAGGCCAACATGTCAAGACAAACTGCAGTTTGGCTTTCCTGAACCTCTATCTTTATGGTCATGTAATTTGCATATCCCAGACAAATCTTTTAATTTGAATATTATCAATCATAACACATTTAAGTGTCAATATCCTAAGCTAATTATTGCTCAGGGAACATCTATCCACAGGTACGCAGGTAAATGAATCAAATGCAGTTGATGATTTTGGGATTATTCGGGTGAGAAAATATCCTCTCATCTAATAGCAACAGTGCTGACAACCAGTACAGATAATCTTGGCACTTGTGTTATCTGCACTTTTATTTGCCTCGATTAGAAGGGAGGCACTTTCCCACACTTCACTTAACCAATTTTGATGATCATAAAACTGCTGTCATATTATGCTGTTTTTTTAGCTCCCACTAAGCCTCGAAAGCAGTAGGCACTGTGACACTGCACTTTAAACAATTTTTGTGATGACACAGAACATTTTCCAAGCTCAATCTGCCACCAAAGCAGCCAAAAGAGAAAACTGTTGCCCTTGTGCAGCAAGTGCAGATCTACTTTCAGTGAAAAATATGCCAACTTAAGTAAACCAAAGGCATCAGGTGATGTTAAGAAGTCACACGTCTATTCGAGTACAGGGTGAAATGGACAAAATGATGTGCTCATTTCATTCAAAATGCTCTATTCATTGTAAATATAAACTTATATACGAACTATACTGAATTACATTTCGGATGCTTCACATCATTCATTATCGTGTGTGTATATATAGTTTTGGTGAATTATGGCACAGTCCAACAGAAGCTTTTAGAGTGTTACCGTCCTCATTTTTTGCCAACCCATCAAAGTAGCACCATGTTCTATCTTTAACTAGTCCTGAGATGCAGGAACAGCCTCGTCGTACTCTTTGTCACTGGAGACTCATAGAACTGCCTGACTGACTCATCCTGCAGCTCCCACCCAGCTTGGTTTTTTTTTTTTTTTAGAAAAGTTTGTCACCACCACACAAGTCCAGATATGAGATAATATGTCTCTTTTTCAGCTGTTCCTGTGCTTTGAGTCGGGAAACTAGGAAATACGCTGTGTATAGAATCCAGATCTGCAAAAGTGAAGATGTGAAGTGCCTTAAACCTGCAATGATGGTCATTGGCCAATTACCATTGGGGGGGACTCCAGTGGTTGTACAGAGAAGTCGGAAGGTGTTGAAGTCTGTAGGAAACTGCCCATTCTTCTCACTGAATTTATTACCTAAATAAGCATTTTCCTAATGAGTTTATGGTCTCAGCTGTTAGTTTTAAGTCTTCAACATAACACGGTTCAATATAGAGAAAAATAGACAGTAATGCATATGTTTGACAGACCGTACCATACACAGCAACCTGCCTGACAATCAGGATTGGGTACAAAACAAGTCAGATGCACCCCTCACTCATCCTCAGGTTCGTCTCCTGCATATGCATTTTCTTCTGGTTTCAATAAACCAAGGTCCTGCAACTTGATATGACACATATACACAGTCCCCTCAATAATATACCAATATATAATGGTTGAATCCAACAACATTCAGCCAAGCATTAGGATTCTACTGGCACACTGACATGCTGAATTTGTTTGTTGCCACATGCAGCGCATGCATGCCATGGAGCAACATTACCAGTCACACATTACCATATTCAATCTCCAATTAGCAGTAGTTTTCCATTAACTCCTGTGGCCAAAAAAAAAAAGGAAATCAGGCTCTTTAGCTGCACTATAAACCAGCAAGTCACTAACTTTGCCTGTTTGTCTGTCGATTTGGAGGCTGACAGGTAGCATAGGCTTTTTTTCCAGCATTGTATTTCTCATGAGAGCGGAGAGATTGCACCAAAACTGCTGAAAACCAAAACAGAGCCGAAAGATTCACAAAGCCGAACTGCAGAGGTGGCTGATATTTCTCTGTGGGTTCATCACTGGAAGACAGAGAAATGTGGATGTGGTTATGTTGTTGATGTAAGTTGATTATATAACAAAAAATCAGACCCTGTTGCACTCTGACCACCATTCATCACCTTGGCCTTTGACAAACACTTGTATTTGGACACAATGAGAGGTCCAGGCCAGCTAGACAAAGAAAAATGCTTTATTTCCTCTCTGCTCTTTGCATTATTTAGCATTCAGTGCACCTTCTCTTTCCTTCCCAGTCTTGGATATCTTGTTACAGTGGAGCTGTGACTCAACCCTGACTGGGGAGCAAAACCAAGATGTCAAGTCCTTGAAATTCAAGGATTGTGTATGCCCGTTGGCAGCAATGTCCCGGAGCTGTATGCGCAACCCTGGCACCGTGTAGTAACGCTATGCAGTACATATACTGTAACGTAACGCACATTCAGGCTCATGCACACTGACACTTGTGCACACACACATATAACTTGAGGCAGTCTGTGTTGGACGGTTTTTTTAAATGAAATTATCACAGTGAATTTAAACACCAGTTGATATCTTGAGCAGAATATTATACGATTTCTTTTCTACCTATGCCTTGGTGTACGTTTTAAAATGTGTCTTCATAATGTCCAACATTTTTCAATTACTGTATAATTCTCCAGTTAAACAAAAGCCAGTTTTATTACAACCTCAGTTAAATATTTAATGTTTATGTGAGAATTTGTCCGGAGAAAATAATATTGTTCCTGTGTTTTAAGAGAGCTGCCCTGTACATTTTACATTTTTAAATCGTGCCATTGCCTGGACCTTGGACATTATAAAGACTCTACAGAAGAAAACCAGAATGCTCTTTTCCACACGAAATTCTCAATGAAATGGGATGAATAAGTCAGCTCTGCAATAACTGCTCAAATGTCACAGGGCAGCAGTTGAATTAAGGCTGAATTTCAGTGATTCAGTGATTCTACATTAATACCTCAGCCATAGTCTCCCTGAGTTGCTCATTTTCAGATCAATTTGTTGTGGTTGCTTTATTGGCAAACACAGAGACAGACTTGGCAGGGAAAGCCTGTTATATGTAGCATAGCATGTGTCAAAGCCTTTTTTGAGCGCTTTTCAGGTCAGTCCTGACAGCAACAGCTGTAGAGGGTGATATATTTAGAAACTTGTGACATGAGTGGGCAAGCTGATCTCTTGACATTGGTATACCGACGTAATAGAGAAAACAGAAAAGGGAAAAAATTAATTGTGTCTGCCAGTCAGATGTTAACATGGGGAAGAGCACGATTATGATGTGGTTAAACACTGTCGTGGCTTTTAATGTTATTGATTCACCATTAATTACATAATGTCTTGGTCTGTAAACCAAAGAGCCACTATTAATCAGTCCTTTATTCCATCTGGCATCTGCAGCAAACAGCAAAGTTTTTTGCAGATAGGGATTTTTACTTTGAAAATATGTGAACAGATAATTAAATGATTATTTTTATAAAATGATGAAATAGTTATGCTAATTCCATGTAGTAAAAAACTCCACCTCAGTAACCTCAAATGTAAAAAATGATGCTTATATGTTACGCAAATAAAAGAACTGTGCACCATAATTAACATTTGATATCTCTTTTGTGAATTTTCTAAATCAGCGTAATTGGATGGTTCCAAATCCTGGGATCTTCCTTCAACTGTGGCACAGATAAGAGACTTTGCTCAGTGAACTACGTGAAGGGATCAAGATCCAAGTGTGAAGGATTTCAGAGATATATAAAGAACTAGCAAGAACAAACATTAAGGATTTAGCGTGTCTAGAATAATTTCTGGTTATGCCTGTGAAATAAGGACTGTTACACAGGCAATCCCAGCTGCAAAACTCTGGACCATCTGGACTAGCATAAAAATAATCAAAACACAGTCAAATGCACTAATCTATACATTGTGCAGCTAATGCATGAGTGACTCATGTCAGGTATGTGAATAGGAGAGAAGGATCTAATCCTTTGTGTAAATCGTGATAATAATATTAGAAGATGAAATATTGATGATTTAAAAAAAAAAATAGTACAAAAAACAAAAAACAAAATCAAAAATCCTGGTCTACCTGGTCATAATTTAAGCCATCTGAAGTTCAACATTCAGTCATGAAAGAATATACAATATGTCTTCTACTGATTTATTCCCATCACACTTTCTTTCTTTTACAGCTACTGTCTCCCCTGTATCCTACTTGCTTCTGACTTCTACAGAAAGAAGCTCCAGGCACCCCCCAATATTCAACACAGGGAAGTACTTTCTGGGAAGAAAATGTTATTAATTCAGTGGTTAACAACCAAAAAGGCATTACTGTTTTAGGATGAAGCCATGGAGTGCTGGTCTGCCGGCTGTGCATAGCTAAACAGAAAATCTCCTGTCATGCTTTTCGCTGTAATATAATTGAAAATCCATATCTAT
This sequence comes from Remorina albescens, assembly GCA_034769265.1. NCBI lineage: Eukaryota > Metazoa > Chordata > Actinopteri > Carangiformes > Echeneidae > Remorina > Remorina albescens. Next base: position 15,030,860 of record CM068479.1, read on the forward strand.
AATTACATAGAACATTGTACTTCACATTATTTAACAGAACCACAGCAATAAAAACTGTGTCTGATGTCAAATCAGCAAAGCACTCGTACATACACATTCATTTGGAATACTCTGCCGCTGAAAGAATATTTGATTTTTTTACAAATTTTTAGTTTTCGTATGTAAACTATATATACACACGATAATTTATTTTTGATATTTTTACTTCCTATATATAGATATTTGTACTTCCTTAATACACCAGCTTTTTATTTTGTGTTTTGATTTTTGTCACACAAGTTATAGAATGATGTTGTGCAGTTACAGAGCAGCACAACATGACAGACACAGAACTTTTTGGTTTCTAAAGTTATATTTGAGAAGAAATATGTAACTTTAGGGAAAAATATCTCACTCCTAAGATGTTAGGTGCAGTTTGATATTTCTTAAACATTGGGATAGCTGGATATGTTTTTTTATAATTGGATTTAACTTTCTGAAGTCAGGTGACTCTAGCTACAAGAAACAAGGACTGGGAGACTGAACCACACAGTAAGTGTGTTGTTGCTGAGGAGCTGAGATACTAAGAGCAACTGTAAAGTTTGACGATATTCTCTAAGGCTTTGTCACTACAAGCAACTGCTTTTAAAAATACAGAAGTCATTTTAGTGTTATAAAAAAAACATTGCAATGTACAGAAAGGCAGAAATTACAGACAGGACTATATTACAGTGTTGATCCAGAGCCAGATTCTTATTTTAACATGCCACATTTATATTTTCCCTCAAACTAAATTTTCAAAGGAAGAAATGTATTATCTAGCAATTTTTAATTGAAATTTCCTGTCTGATAGCAGGGCAGCATGTAACATGTAGTGGTTTTTTTTCTTTTTTAGATTGTCCTATTTTTCATTCTATTTATCTATTTTCTATATATGTTTGGCATTCATTGTGGACAGCAAAAAAGATTTTCATTGCACAGGGAAACATGTTTCTCTACTGTACATATGATAATAAACACTTTGAATGTTTAATCTTGAATCTTAAATCTAGTTTAAGATCATTTTCTTAGTCCACCCAGTCTCTCAGTGCCTGTTCAAGCTATAATTATTGTTATTAAAATCAGAGCTGAAGCTTAGATAAGGGATTCATACAATAAATGGAGAAACATTCACAGCACTGATTCTATCACCACTGTCATTATTTTCCGTCCTGGGCTGTTGCAGTTGGTCTCCTTTTTTTTTTCATCATCTATAAAGTAACACAATTAAATAAATGCTTCAGAGACACTGATACACATCAGCATTCAATGTGAATGGTATTGTGTTAGACTCTCATTGCACATGGTTGGCATTATAGTTAAATGTGGTTGAAGGACATAAAAAAAGTACATTTGCCATCCCCTGGCGTCAAAGACGGCTGTTTCCGGTGCCAGACTGCTGCGATGCCATAACGATGACAAAAACCCAACTCTTCTCTGCTCTGAGTTTTTCAGATGGCTGTCCGTAGTTGGCCACAGTGAGTTCACGATGACAGAACGGGGACTGAATCTCGTGCCTCACATGACCTTCATGATTCACTGACCCTGGCAACATTTGTTTCTCAGCTTGAAAAGGACCACTTGCAGCATTCATCAGTACACGAGAGACATCTGTGGTTTAAGTCATGCCAAGGGTAGTCAGAAACATATTTTTGTTGGGATCTGTGTGTGTGTGTTTGGTTTTGTGAGGAGAGGGTTGGGGGTGAAGTAACTGGATTGCCAACACGCTGCATGCGAACCTCTCTCCCTCCAGCCACCTTCTGCTCTTTGGCTGCAGCAGGTCCACAGTCCGAGCTCACTGAGAGCTGAATGGCTAATGTATGTTTTGATTCACAATTCCCAACTAAAAATTGTTATCTTATCGGAAATGCGCCATCAAATGGTATTTTAAATTTCCAGAGAAAGAGACAAACGTGGTCTAATTGCCATTTTGGTTTGCACTCCCGAGATTTCTCCCGAGGTTTCTTTCCCGAGATTACTGTGTTCGTGTGTATGTGTGTACATGTGTGTATCGTTTCTGCTGCTCTCCCCAGACAACCTGCCACACTGACTTAACGGATCAATCCACACCTCGCAGGTACACCAGATGGGTATCACCTCAACTTCAAAATTCTAGGCTGTCTCTGGCAGAGTTGGTTTGTATGTGACAAACTAAAAAACAAAGCAATAAAGAAATAAATGATTACAGCAGCCGTGTTGCAGTATGCACCCATTCAAAAATAATGAAAGGGTGATTCACTGAGAGAGTGAACGGACCCAGAAACCGGTCTTGATGTAATATGCCTTCCATTTCCGGAGACATTTTATTTTACCTGGCTGAATGTAATCATGCTTTGCTGCAGCGCCAGCACTGATGAAGAATGCTTCCTATACTCTTACTGTTATGTTTGGTTAACTCCGTATAAAGTGCCTGCATTCAAAGAATTACTTTAAAAATGTCTGCTTGCTGGAAGCTTTCATGGCTCCACGTCAACAGAATGTATATTTTACTTTCATGTGAAGGAGCTCTCTAACAGCTGTAACAGTTATTATGGCTTGACACAGTCCTGTAAATTAAGATGGATGTAGTTCTGCAACATCATACACAGATTTCTAAAGAGCGGTTTTGAAGCTGAGAATGGGCCGCTTCACCATTCACCATCGTGGCAGCCTCTGAGTAATCAAAAAATGGACAGAGAACTGGGCTATATGTGAAATGGAGAGTCTGTGGTAAGAATAAAGCCACCCCCCTCTGTGACTCTAATGTCACAGCCATATCTGTACAGTTGCCATCAAGGTGGACATTAGCTATTTGAACAAGTCTGTAAACATGCTAATTTCTGCTTTTTTTTTTTTTTTTAATTAGCTGTAGGAAGCCTGTTTATATCTCCAGTCATATTCTCACATTGGCCGATGTTTGAACGTCAGTGGGTTTTTTTTTTTGTTTGTTTGATATATAATTCTGCTGCCCATATTGTATTGTTTGCTGATAATTTTATCTTGTAACTTACTGTTGAAAATTTTGTTTCTGGTACCAGTTGTTGTTCTTCTATATATATATTTTTTGCCCATTTTCAGCAGTTTCATCAGAAGGATAAATTTGTAACGGCAATCCACTATACAAAGCTGATAATGAATTTACAGCAGAAAATTGGAACCCGTTGTCTTTTGTCATCTAATTCGGAACAAATAAATCTTTAATTTCATCCTGCACCATTTAATAAATTGCAAACTTTCCTCTGGTGTCCTTAAACCTTAAAGCACATTCATGATTGATAATAGAGCTTTGGGGGTCCTCCCTTTTTTTTTTAAATTTATTTTAGAACATGCAATATTACATTGAAGGCCAATGCTACAGTAAGCTGTATGTGGGCTTTTGTCGACTATTTTTAGTATGAATGAATTCTTCTCGGTCACCCGAACATGGTGAGTGACTGGTACATCTCCTCAGATGTTATGCAAAGCACATCTTGCCGCTGACACACAGAGAACTGGATGTCCCAGCGGAGCTGGGGGCTGCATGTGCTTGACTGCGCCCTTCTGACATCGCTCATCACTCTTTTGTAGCCGGAGACCTCTTTTACCCAACCTTCCCCTCTCTCAGAAGGATCTGGCAGAGTTTTGAAGGATGAGGTCTACCCTGGGGACAGCTTACCGCGCTGGGATGAAATGCCTCCTGTAAGGAACTATGACTTCTGGTTTGGTCTTGTCCAAAGCTTTTCTCAAGTGGTGCAGCCATGAAATGCAATATATTAGTTTGGATAGTAAAAGAAATTGCAGAAAAATATTACATGAGAGCCATTATTAATTGAGCTGTCATTTGGTTGTTTCTAATTTCTTCACAGCTTCTCATTTCTTCACATTTTTCCCTTCAGTAACACTGTCATCCCTTTCCTCAATGTTATTAAAATTTTACTTCCATTTGACATCCGGTCAAATATAGTCCTTATTTTAATCCCATCTGTTAACTGTATTCTCTCTCCCTGTCCCACTTTGATTTTTTTGAGGAAATAATTCATTTTCCTGCGCCTTTTAGACTGCAGATTGTAAAGCTCATGCTGTGCTGAATGTCAGTGCAATTGTAGAGGGAAATAAAAATAGCTTGGCATGTCAGCAGGGGTTTATGATGGCCTCTTTTCCTCAGAGAACTCACATTAAGTCCTACCGCCATCTTATACGAAAGACTAATGTAGCAAAGCTAGTTCAGGCTGACAACTTGGACGAACGCTTTGCGTTTCATCTATCTTGGTAAAGCTTGCCATTGTCTGTTTGGTATAACATAAAGAAAGGCAACTGAATTTGCCTTTGCAGTTTTTGTAATCTGCAGAACGTCAGCTTCAACTAAACACTTGTGTCCATTAAGCCATAGTGATGCTGTTGGTGTGAATATGAGCATGGATTGTTTGTCTCTATATATGCTTTCCCCAAGTGTAACACTGTGTGTTTTGGGATATCATCACCCCTCTTAGTGTGACTCTACAAGAACTAACAGTGTGGCTAATGGATGGATGGATCTGTGTTATGGTGACGTCCCTGATTTCTTGGGACACTCGCCAATTTGGGCGACCTGTCCCCGGTTAAAGCTGGGGGGGGGGGGGGTGAGTGCGCGCAGACTCATACTCCAGTTACTTCGGTATCCAGTTAAATTAACATAGTGACGTCACAATCAGAGAGCACGCGCGGCACCCGGAAACACAATACACGGAAGAATAGTTTACTCTTGGCTGCTACGCTACACACCAACAATGTGGAGTTTCACGGCAGGAGAGACCGGACACCGGAGACCGGAGACCGGAGACCGGCTTATGGTGAGTTGTGTATGAACCTATTTATTTAGCGACTTGCCTGCGTGTGGGTGAGGTGAGACAAAAGTCAGGATGATTGTAATACAGTGCGTCTGTTTATCTGAATTGAAGACCTGAACTGAAGCCACAATGCTAACGCCAAACTGTTGTTGGTGAAGGAGTAGATAATGATGATGATGTTAAGATAACCATGAGATGACAATAATATGATTTTATTTTTCTCTATTGTAGATTTTTTTTTTTTTTTTTTTTTTGAGGCAGAATTCACCGTGAGACGTTGGAACTCTAACTTGGGTTGGGACTACCAGTTTTGAAACTTCTTACTGGCTACTCTTTTTTTTTTTTTAATTATTATTATTTTTTATAAATATTGTCAAAGAGATGAAATGTAATTGCCCCTATCATGTATTTAATAATAATAACATTTGATTTTTCACCAACGCGCTGAAAATGTCCCAGATTTTCATTCAATCTAGTCACCGTAATCTGCTAGCTAGAACAAAATACTTGTTTATTTACCTTGTTAATACTTCCCGGGTTCTCTTCAATCAATAATACAATAAACCTTTCAAAACTATTGTAAGGTTGCACTGTAACAGGAGCTCCCTAATGGTTTCTCTGTGTGGGTCTTAGGCCATGTTTGCAGTTGGTGTTTCAAGTATCTCCTACCAAGCTAAGATTTAATACACTTTTATTTAAAGTTAGCAACATATATCTACATCTCTTAGTTAGGTCAGTGTGATTATTTGAGCAACACTGACACACGGACCGTGGTGATAATGCACCATGGCCTGTGTCTAAGCTGTTCAACAGGTATAAACCTGGTTCCACCAATATTTATGCATCTGGGTATAGTCTAGCTATTATCCTCCAGTGTTGACTGACAGCTGGAAAATTTTCTGGTTCTGTGCCAGAATTGGTCCAGATGCTGATGGAAATTGCATCTGGAAATAATGCTGTGTAATGCCCAGATTTGAGTAATGAAACTAGGGAGTGTATTGGGACAGAAGAAAGAGAAGCATGTGGGCCAAGAATAGGCCAGATGTATCTTGCCATCTGTGCCATAGATGGACTACAAACAAGTGTTTGTTCCCTTTACATCTTTTCACCCAAACAATGGTCTGCCCTAATCACATATATAGTCCAATAGTCACTGCAAGTTTGTGTTGAAATTGATGAAAATGTCATCTCTCCGTTGCCTTAATGGGAAAGATTTAACAATAACTGAATTCAGGGTCTTCTTCCTCTTCTTCCAGGCTATTTGAGGGAGATGCTGTTTTCCTTGTTTTTGTTGAGTTTTGGGCTCTGCGATGTTAGCATCTTCACAAGTCTTTTCTAAACAAAGTCTGCATTTCAATTCTGTGCCTACATTTGAGCTTTATGATTGCCTATTGAACATAAAAGAAGGAGGATGAGAATCCTGTTTTAATCCATAAGTTACTTGAGCAGAGCATCACATTTACTCAGAAAAAGGGTACCTTACTTGCATCGGATGCAATTACTTAATCAGCTCAGTACACTTTTTTGAGGCTTTCTCCAAATGTGACAAGCTTTAGGACGAGCACCCCTAGAAGGGCCACCCCTTCTAGGGGTGCTCGTCCTAAAGTCTGGTTGCCCTCCGAAGAAAAAAAAGAAAAAGTATGCAGAGATCATGCAGTGAAATTGAGCAACGTGAAGAGAATAAAACTAGCTTTATCTGATTGGCTATTCATAAATCCCTTCTCCACAAATCCTAATTCAGTTGTGATTGCTCACAAGACAGTCTGACTGACATTATTCGTCCTTTTTTGCATTCTGAGCAGTGATTAGACTTTCCAATGATTACCCCCCCCCCCCCCCCTCCCCCTTTAATTAGTATATCAGACATACACTCGCCCACTTGTTCCTAGTTTGTTTCTCTGGTCTGTGATTGACAGTATCTAAAAGCATAGCACACCACGTCATCTTTTTCTTGTTCACACACATCAATCATGTGATTATGTGCTGTGACAGGACAGAGCAGGTGGTGAACGGTGACTCATCTGAAGACATAAACAATATGGAGGACACTATTTAGTCAAGTGATGAGAATGTACATAACTATATTGTAGGAGAAATTATATACAGTAAACAGCGTTGGGGGCTTCGTGTTCCAGCACTTGGACTCAGCCCAGAGGAAAACCTATTATCATTCAATTTATGTTCAAAATATTAACTTTAGCTACTAATGTTTATAACTTAGTTTGGAGACTGGGGACAGGTGACCTGTATATTTTCATGTTTTACTGTGTTGTTGTTACTAGAGAGGATAACACAAGTGGTAATTTACTTCCAAGTAAAAAAAAAATAAAATAAATCCAACATCTTTGGTAACAGTGTACTAAACTAAACTTTATTGTTGAGACTGCACTGCACATTAGCTGAAAAAGAATTGCAATTTTCTTACTTTTTCTCTTTTTTGCTCAAGTCAACGTTAAAAAAGAGCAGCGCAGTGGCATAGTGGTTAGTGCTGTTGCCCCACAATAAGAAGGTCACATCTTCGGTTCCCAGGTCGCCAGTCCTTTCTGTGTGGAGATTGTATGTTCTCCCTGTGCCTGCTACAGTTTCCTCCGGGTACTCATCATGTTTGGATTAACTGGTGACTCTAAATTGTCTGTAGGTCTGAGTGTGAGTTGTGGTTCGTCTCTGTCTGTCTCTGTGTGTTGGCCCTGTGATGGACGGGTGACCTGTCCAGGGTGTACCCCGCCCTCACCCAGTGTGAGCTGGGATTGGCTCCAGCACCCTCCGCGACCCGGAAACGGATAAAGCAGTTGAAGATGAATGAATGAATGAATGAATGTTTAAAAAAAGAAAGAACGAAAATTCCCCTTTCAGAGCAGGCAGGAAAAAATAAACTGAGCCATCTAGAAACAAAAGGCACTTGATTAATTGAGAGAAAAACTGACAGGAGCGCAACGTTCTTGTAAGGTTCAGAGAGCCATTGGCTGACAGGCAAATTAGACTGGTCAGTCAAATCACACTTGGCCTTCAGAGTCCACATCATAGGACGGCCCTGGAATCAGCACCATGGACAGCACTCAAGGCAAAAACACAATAAATATTAAGCCAACACCTCAGATTATTTTTTTAAACCATTATAACACTATTCCTCTTTGGGCCCATTAATACTTAGAATTTCACATGTCTCTTATCCACATAAAATAGATAATATGACAGATATGAGAGACTTTCTTTCTCCATTAAACTTATCACAAGTCTGACTGCTATCTTTTTTAGCTTGTCTTGGCTGCATCAGGGTCTGCTCTGTTCCAGTCCAGTGGGTGGTGGTAAGCATGAAACTAGCAGTTAAGTTACAATGACTTTAGCAAGTTGGTGTGTTAAATAACAGAAACATTGGATGTAATCATTTATGAAGCATGACAATAGTCATGGTTTATTCCTTCAGGCCACTCCCTCAGTCATACAGATCAGAAGCAACTGAACCTGATAGCCTCCATTATTACAGAAATAAGGGCTTTGAGAAGCAGATTTTAGTGCCTGCTGTGCATCAACTGTTATGTTCTCCTCATTGAGCAAAAAAAAAAAAAACTCTGCATGTTAACAATGGTGGTTTTCATCATGCAGGTTTCAAGCTGACACGGCTGCTGATCTTTTCAGCCAAAATCATTTTGATGTGTGTGCACAAATGCAAAATCGCATGAGATTAAAACATCTATAAACCACCACTAATTGCACTTTTACAGCTTTATTGTGTTTTGGCTTTAATTATCCCCTGAGCTGATAACCCTTACTCTTACATTAAACCTGCTGCAGGTTCCTTCTAATCTTTCATATATCCAGTCCAACACAAGCGGATCTGCACTAACTAACACAAGCGGCTAAAACTCCCTTGGCCTGCTAACGAGCACCACATCACTCTTTCCTTGTAAACCCCTGAACCCCCCTCCCATTAGTGGTGACCCTGCCAACAGAGTTCCCAGTGATTTGAAGGACAGGAGGCCAGAGCCCTCCAGACCAAAGCCTGGATTAGTTACTAATCCTTGGAGGTATTTCTCTCTCTCCCCTGCCACCCCCCTGGTTTTCAGGAATCTGCTTGGTGCATGGTTTTATAAACTTTTAAGGGAAGGGAGTTGAACGTGGGAGATGTGGTAGTCTGCAGAGGAAAAGACAGTGGGGGAATAACTGTTACTGGAAATATCAGAGATGCAGAGGACAACTCTTCCACCTCACCAATTTTGCCGTTGGTGAAAAATTTCACTGTCCTGTTATTTTTTATGTAAGCACTGGGATCCTGTGCTCTCACACAATCATATAAAAAAAGGCCTCTATTTTAAGCAGAAAATGTGAATGTTCTGAAGGCCAACCTTGGGTGCTGAAGTGCTCCTAAACAACTTGTGCCAGCTGTGATTCCTCCATTCAGATCCCCAACTCATTTACACAACATGCATGCTAATGCTTAATAGACTAGTTTACCCTGAACATAATTGAGCTGCGTACCAGACATGCATTATGATTTGCTTAACTGCAGTAGCAGTGTATATGTTAATACAGCATGTATTTACAGAGGCATGATCAAAGCTTTGACTTGCATGTAAAAATAACGTCACCTCTTTGACCTTTAATTTGGGCTATGGACGCATTGTTCTGGTGAATATACTTCATTATATCAGCGTGTCAGGGCTTAGAAAACACTAAATGATGAGCTCTTCTTTTTTTCCTCATCATATTTATCAGCTCCAAATGAGCTGTGATTGACATTATTTGATGAGCGCACAATACTGACAATCATCATCATATAACCATCTCGGTGATTAGTGTGTCATAATCACTGCCATCAAGGAATTCATTGCTGAGCCCTCATTTGCAGAGGGTGAAATATTCATGCTCTTCTGGTGGGAGTTGAAAATGATTATACCCTAAAAATCTCTGGAGGGACATGCAAAGGAAGAGCAATTCCAATTGGTTATTCAGGTTTTTTTTTTTTTTTTTTTTTTTTTTTTAAGCATGGTATCTCATAGAATGCGTCAGAGATCAATAGATTATTTTCAAGTAGACAGTGTGATTGTACCGTTCTCATCCTCTTCCTCTCATATAAATTTGGCGAAGCAGATTCAAAAGAAATATGTGTGAAAGGCAAATCTCAGTCATGCACTTGTCAGAGAGACTGGATTTATTTATTTGTTTGTGGGGTTTCTTCTCTTTTGCCCCTTCCTCTGTTTCCCCAGTAGAGCGGATTGGATTATACTGAGCAGAGGCAGTAGAATTAGTGTTGGATCACTGCGTCGCATATACTCCCCAAGGAGAGATGGTCTTGAAGAAAGTGTGTGTGTGTGAGAGAGAGAGAGAGGGAGGGAGAGAGAGAAAGAGTGAGTGACTGAGCAGATGGGTGAATTACTCAATGTTCAAACATCCCTGGGCAGTAATGGGGTGCACATTGTTGACTCTCCACTTGTAATAACTGCAGTCGCATTTCTTACAGCTACATTTCATGCTTTAGTGGGTGGATGATGCACTATGGGCGCATGTGTAACTTCAGATCTGCAGTGATGATGTAGGTCCAGACAAGGATGATCTAAATCTCATACCATGAAGAGAAGCTTTTCTGTTCTAAATTTTTAAAGAAAGTACAAACCTGAGGTTATGAAAGTGGCTTCCATGCAATGAAAAAAGGTGCAAAGGAAGAGCATCAAGGCGGATGTTTACTGCAGCAAGCTACAACATAGCTGTGCGGGAAATTCTATTGAAAGAATTCTACCAATCCTTTAGTAAAAGTTACAATATCCCAGTGGAGAGATATTCCTCTCTGCAAGTTCTATATTCAGCATACAGTGTCGAGAAAAGGACCCTTTGGGAAGATCTGGTAACAGTCAAATAATTGGAGCCGAATGTATTTATCAAATGCACGAATGAAGCGTTTGCAGTGCTCAAGAGGGAAGCAAGTGAACCCTGGGATTTAATAACTGGCCGATCCTCCTTTGGCAACGACCTAGAACATGAGTTTCAAGGAAAAGCTGATCGGAAAACTGTTATGTTCAGGAGGAATTTCAAAATATTATTCCTGCAGATACGCGTCAGCTCAGTCACATTCAGGATGTCTGCTGTGAGTAGCTCTTTTTGGGTCATTCCACAGCATCTCTGCTGGATTTAAAATCTGGGGTCTTGCATGGGCCACTCCAAATGGCGGATTTGCTTCTTTTGAAGTCACTCTGAAGTGAATTTACTTCGTAGAAGGGGCATTTTTAGGATTTGTAAAGATCAGGAGCTGAGACCAGAAAATCACGGGCTGGGCTGTGCACGTGCCTTAAATTCGGCCTGCTTTAATACAATTGTGCATACTCTAATGCGTTTTTTGTCCATCTAAGTCTCATTTTGTCTTTATCTTCTTTTATATTATTCAGGCTGAGCTCAGAAACCAGAACCATACAGTTAGGTTTTGGTATTTTTTACGCTATGCTGACAAAAGCAAAAATGCGACTTATCTTAAACTTTCATAAGTACATTATTTGTGTTACATGCTAGCATGTGTCCATGTTCATCAATCAAATGGTATCCCATGGTCTTATGACTATGCAGATACTCAGATCATTGCAGCCTATTTATTTCACCAAATAGCCTTACACACAATAGCCTACCTTGTTTATTGAATGATGATACTTTCATATTTAATGGATTCATTTCTATCAAACAAATAGCCTATCATTCACACCATGATGAATACCATCTAACTTATAATTATCTGAACTGTTTTCCTCCTGGCTCATATGAGGAGCCAGGGCTGGATTTAGGATGTGAATGGTATCAGCTCCTACTGAAAGGCTGGCAAATCAGGAATCAATGATTCTGATTCTGATTCAGTAAAAAAAAAAAAAAAAAAAAAAAAGAGATGACTATTTAACATTCCAGGCAGAGGAAAAACATTTGGGGCTAAATACCCCAGAGGCTAAGGGCTACTGATGCCTCTGCTTCATAGTACATTTACCAGGGTCATTGTCCTGCTGTGTCACCCTACTTTTAAGCTTCAGCTGACCGAGAGCCACCCTGACATTATCCTGTAAAATACCTTGATAGACCTGAGAAATCATTTTCCCGCTGTACTGCACTGTGTCTTATTGCCTGACATCAGCTTCCAGACCCACTAAAACCTGAATAAGGGCTAAATCTCATTTATAAGGGTCTATTTTGTATGTTGTTATAACAGCAATGCCCATAATCTCACAATGAGATTTTCAACAATTTTACAGTGCATTATATGCATTTGTCCACATACTTATGGCAATATAATGTAGTTGCTTTTGTTCCCTCTTATTTCTGATAACATGGAGCTACCAGCAATTTCCTGGCTCGAAATCCTCACTACATCTGATTAATGTCTCCTCACTTAGACCTCCCTTCTGCCTTCACTTGCTCTCGCCTTCTGCCACAGTTATTAATAGTGGCAGCATCAAGGAGACCTGTTGTGGCACAGAGATTAGGCAGCTGGCAGTGGCCCTCTTGATGACCTGAGGTGACCATCTAGACACTTGTCACGGCAGCATTTGTGGAAAAGAGAACAAGGGGGTGTCACAATAACCACCACAAGGCCTCGTGTTTATAGTCGTGTGTGTTTTTCCTGTCTTCTGTTTTTCCATTTAGTCTGCCTCTTTTACTGCATTTAACAGTCTTTGGAGAGATCAGCAAACTTCATGAGGATTATTTTCGAGATGTCGACTCTTGTTACAAATTGGTGACCTGGCTGCTACCTGTCACCCACCCCATCTGGTAAACAGGATCACAATGCTACAACTGAGCGATTACAATGATTTATTTTTGGGGCTACGATTCGATTCAAAATCGATTTTCGATTCAAAACAATTTCATTCATAATGATTTCTGCTTCAATCTATAGGTGTGCAAAGGATCCTCATGATCTACTCCAGTCTGGTTTGCAAGACAGAATGACAAATGGAGACATTAAAGTGTCTTTTTCACATTTATTAAGTGTTTTATCCATGCTTAGATGGAATTGTTGCAAGTGTTGCATAAAAGCAATATCACATATTGCTTAAGTAACAAAAATAAAAGTGTCTCTTTATAAAAAAAAAAAAATAGTGCAGTTAAACATGGGTTCCCCAAGTGCTTAATCCCCATTTTGCAAACCTTGCACACTGTGAAGCTCATGTCAAGCTCAGTCTTCCCGGGCATTCGGTAAATAGGGCCCTATAAAATCCGCCATCACGGAATCACGGAATTAGACATTAAAAATGGAATAACATGGAACTGGCCGACACTTTACATAAAAGTGTTTTTTGTTGTTGTTGTTGTTGTTGTTGTTGTTGTTGTTGTTTTTTTTCAAGAATAAAAAGGAACGTATCTGCCGGGAAAATTCTCCGAGGGGATCACTAATAATGCACGCCCCCCTACCCATGAATGAATGAATGTGGTGACTTGAGTGTAGCAGGCGCGGTGACCTGAGCAGCACGGTGGGGTAGTGGTTAACGCTGTCGCCCTGCAATAAGAAGGGTGCGGTTCGATTCCTGCTAGGGGCGCCTATGTTAATTGGTAACGAGTGATGTGACTGGGCTACAGCAAGGAACAGCAAGGAACTAGACCAGACCCCTGCCAGAGACTGGACCCCTGCAGAGAGTAGAGACTAGACCAGATCAGACCAGACTAGATGAGACACCGGACCCCCCAGAAACTAGAGCGGACCAGACCAGACCAGAGACCGGACCCCTGCAGAGACTAGGGAATAGTACAAATCAGACCACACTAAACAGGACACCGGACCCCCCAGAAACTAGAACGGACCAGACCAGACTAGACCAGAGACAGGACCTCCCCAAAAACTAGACCAGACCAGACCAGAGACTGGACACCTGCAGAGTAAAGACTGGACCAGATCAGACCAAACTAGACGAGACACTGGACACCCCAGAGACTAGACCGGACCAGACCAGACTAGACCAGAGACGGGACTTCCCCAGTGGCTAGACCAGACCAGAGACCGGACCCCTGATGAGAGTAGAGACTAGACCAGATCAGATGAGAGACTGGACCCCTCCACAGAGACCAGATCCTGGCCTTTTTTTCAGAATAAAAAGGAACTATCTGTCAGGAATTTTCTCAGAAGGGGTCACTAATAATGCACGCCCCCCATCAGTGAAGTGGCCGTCTGAGTGCTAAGTGCTAAGACAAACGAGAGTCACTCACTGAGCTTGACACAAAGAGGTTGACTATCATGTACTTCAATGGAGATGTCAGTGATGGGTGGAAAACCAAAGAGCATGGGGATAGAAGAAATGAAAAAGTTTACAGTGGATTTGATATTTCCACCAAAGTTGTGGGACGTATGTTTCATTGTTTTATTGTTATGTTTTTGCTTAAATGTGTGGAAGCATTAAAGCTTTCAGTTATAATTGAAGAAATTGTCTATATTTCATTACTTAAAACACTGTCTCGGGATTAAATTTGCGAAAAATGCTAAAAATGGAATTCTCAAAAATTAAAAACCAAAAAAAAAAAAAAAACTGAATATGGGAAAAATTAAAACGGAAATTTGGGAAAAAATGAAACAGATTTTATAGGGCTCTAGGTAAAAACCAAAATGAGTCCAAATCTTTGCCTTCAACAAGGACGGGGCCGGTTGAATCTCTCTTTCCTCCATTATCGTAGTTTCCTCCTTGTTTTGGTGCTTACCGCGCATGCGTATGTTCCAGAGCCGGCTCCGTGGTGACGTCAGGATGTCCCGCATACAAAATGAAGGCACACAGCCTGCAGATTTGGTTGATTTTTTTTAAAATCGATTTTGGGACATTTTAAATCGATTCTGAATCGTAGTAAATGAGAATCACGATTCTTATATGAATTGATTTTTTGGCGCACCCCTAACACGCATGCACGCACACACACATATGCACACACAGTATAGTGAACTCAGTCAGCAGTGCAACAGCATCTCATCTTCTTCTCTCGCACAACAAAGGTTTATAGTATGAATATAATGAAACCTGATGTTTGGACATTTTTTGTCAAAAAGTCTCACAACCAAGTACGTTGTGAGCAGCAAGATAAGTTCTTTACTTGTTTTATTATTGTTATTTAACTATAGTAAATGTCATTGTAGACTACTCCAGCACTTGCTAGCTAAAATTGAATTAGACAAACTAATCCGGTATTATCTGTGCAGCAGCTGTCCAAAGACAATGTAATTAATGCAATCTGATGACTGTGGATCTGAAGTTGAAAAGTTTTCCTGCATTGTATTCCATTATATTTTGTATTGTCACATAGTCATATAGTCAAACATGGAAAACCAATGGTAAACTTAAGTCATGTTTGAGATGATCATCATGACAGCTTCTATTTGTGCACTTCTTCTTCTTCTCCTTTCGGCTTTTCCCTTCAGGGGTCGCCACAGCGAATCAATTGCCTCCATCTAAGCCTGTTTTCTGCATCCTCTTCTCTCACACCAACCACCTTCATGTCCTCTTTCACTACATCTATAAACCTCCGCTTTGGTCTTCCTCTAGGCCTCCTGCCTGGCAGTTCAAAACTCAGCATCCTTCTACCAATATATTCACTATCTCTCCTCTGGACATGTCCGAACCATCTCAGTCTGGCCTCTCTAACTTTATCTCCAAAACCTCTAACATGTGCTGTCCCTCTGATGTACTCATTCCTGACCCTGTCCAACCTGGTCACTCCCAAAGAGAACCTCAGCATCTTCATCTCTGCTACCTCCAGCTCTGCCTCCTGTCTTTTCCTCAGTGACACTGTCTCTAGACCAAACGACATCGCTGGTCTCACCACAGTTTTGTACACCTTTCCTTTCATCTTAGCTGAAACTCTTCTATCACACATCACACCTGACACTTTTCTCCACCCGTTCCAGCCTGCCTGCACACGCTTCTTCACCTCTTTTCCACACTCTCCATTGCTCTGGACTGTTGACCCTAAGTACTTCAAATCCTCCACCTTCTTTATCTCTTCTCCCTGTAACCTCACTCTTCCACTTGGGTCCCTCTCATTCACACACATATACTCCGTCTTGCTGTGGCTAACCTTCATTCATCTCCTTTCCAGGGCAAACCTCCACCACTTTAGCTTCTCCTCCACCTGTTCCCTGCTCTCACTACAGATCACAATGTCATCTGCAAACATCATAGTCCATGGAGATTCCTGTCTAACCTCGTCTGTCAGCCTGTCCATCACCATAGCGAACAAGAAGGGGCTCAGAGCTGATCCCTGATGCAGTCCCACCTCCACCTTGAACTCCTCTGTCACACCTACAGCACACCTCACCGCTGTCTTACAGTCCTCATACATGTCCTGCACCACTCTAACATACTTCTCTGCCACTCCAGACTTCCTCATACAATACCACAGTTCCTCTCTGGGCACCCTGTCATAAGCTTTCTCCAGATCTACAAAGATACAATGCAGCTCCCTCTGACCTTCTCTTTACTTCTCTATCAACATCCTCAAAGCAAATACTGCATCTGTAGTACTCTTTTTTGGCATGAAACCATACTGCTGCTCACAAATGCTCACTTCTGCCCTTAGTCTAGCTTCAACTACTCTTTCCCATAACTTCATTGTATGGCTCATCAGCTTTAGCTTTTAGCTGTAGTTGCCACAACTCTGTACATCTCCCTTGTTCTTAAAAAATGGGCACCAGCACACTTCTCCTCCATTCCTCAGGCATCTTCTCACTATCTAAGATCCTGTTGAACAACCCAGTCAGAAACTCTACTGCTACCTCTCCTAGACACTTCCAGACCTCCACAGGTATATCATCAGGACCGAGTGCTTTTCCACTCTTCATCCTCTTCAATGCCCTCCTCACTTCATCCTTACTAATCTTTGCTACTTCCTGGTCCACAACAGTCACCTCTTCTACTCTTTGTTCTCTCTCATTTTCCTCATCCATCAACTCTTCAAAGTACTCTTTCCATCTTCCCATCACACTACTGGCATCTGTCAATACACTTTCATCTCTATCCTTAATCACCCTAACCGCCTGCACGTCCTTCCCATCTCTGTCTCTCTGCCTTGCCAACCTGTATAGATCAGTCTCTCCCTCCTTACTGTCCAACCTAGCATACAAGTCATCGTAAGACCTTTGTTTGGCCTTTGCCACCTGTACTTTCACCTTACGCTGCATCTCCCTGTACTCCTGTCTACTCTCTTCAGTCCTCTCAGTGTCCCACTTCTTCTTAGCTAACCTCTTTCTCTGTATACACTCCTGCACCTGCTCATTCCACCACCAAGTCTCCTTCTCCACTTTCCTTCCAAATGACACACCAAATACTCTCCTACCTGTCTCCCTGATCACATTAGCTGTAGTTGTCCAGTCAACTGGAAGCACTTCCTGGCCATCCAGAGCCTGTCTCAACTCCTTCCTAAAAATCATACAACACTCTTCCTTTTTCAGGTTCCACCATTTAGTCCTCTGCTCTGTCTTTGCCCTCTTCATCTTCCTCACCACCAGAGTCATCCTACACACCACCATCCTATGCTGTCTGGCTACACTCTCAACTACCACTACTTTGCAGTCACTGATCTCCTTCAGATTACACCGTCTACACAAGATGTAGTCTACCAGTGTACTCCTACCTCCACTCTTATAGGTCACCCTATGTTCCTGCCCCTTCTGGAAGAAAGTATTCACTACAGCCATTTCCATCCTTTTTGCAAGGTCAACCACCATCTGTCCTTCTGCATGAGATTTGATTCGCATGTTTGATTTGGCAAAAGTTTTATTTTGGATGCCCTTCCTGACACAACCCTCTGTATTTATCCGGGCTTGGGACCGGCACAATGAGGCACTGGCTTGTACCCCCTTGCGGCTACATTTGCACAAACTGCATAAATATAGGAAAAAATTATCCCAAAATATTGAGATTGTAGATTGTTGCTCAGAAATCTGATCAACTGGATTTTATGAAGCTGGTTGGTGATTTTAAACTTAAGTTTAAAGGTAAAAGAGTGTTAATCAGCATCTTAGGATAATGAAATTGCGTTTCAGTTTCAGTGACAGCTGATAGAAACGCAGCAGAATGAGTTGGGAGTAAAACTGTACTGAACTTTACACTACAGACATTTCTTCAGAGGGTTCAGAGGTTTGTTTTTTATATTTTTCATGTTGCACATCTGTCAGCCATTCTGTGTCTGGATGTATGTTTGTTTACATGAAAGGCTCAATAAGCATTTATTTTATTTTAGTTTCCCCATTACTAGAGCTGGTCATGCTGCTCATCATGCCGCCTGAAGAATAAAATGATTGCACCTGATAGGGCCTTTGTTGTAATTGTTGATTCTGAGGGAGGCCACAACTTCTTACATTTTTCAGAGCTTGCCTCGCTGCAGTAAGGTTGTATGTGTTGGTGTAGACAGCGACAGAAGCAAAGATAGAAATGGTGAGTGAGTTTTCAGCAGAGAAAAAATAGAAGTCACACCTGTGCTGAAAACATGTCATGTAGTGGCTGCAATGTAATCTGGTTTACTGAGGTGACTGTCAGAGGTACTGGGATCTCTTGTGGATTTCTGCTTTTATGGCTCTTCGACGTGGGTGCAAAATTGCTTTTCTGAGAGAAACACATGGTCTGAAGGACTGACATTTAATTGATGTACTGCATTAAATGTCTAAAATGTTCCACCATTTCATACTCACCAAGGGAGTATTCATTCATTCATTCATTCATTTATTCATTTATTTTCTACTACTTATCCATTTCCATGTCGGGGAGGTTGCTGGAGTCAACCCCAGTTCACATTGGGCACACCCAATGCCTGACCTACAGGCAATGTAGAGTCACCAATCAACCTAAACATGCATGTTTTTGGACGGTGAGAGGACACCAGAGTACCGGAGTACCTGGCACAGGGAGAACATGCACATAGAGGCCCCGCAACCTTCTTGTTGCGGGGCAACAGCAGTAACCGCTTTGCCGCCATACTGCCTCCAAGGGAGTATAAAAAAATGTTTTAAACCAAAATAAAATGCACACAGCAAGTGACATTAAGGGTGATTTTTAAGACATTTTATTCTAAGTAAGATGTGCACCATTGTAGAACGGTGACAGATCCCTATAATATCCCCCTTTTTTGTTAAGAATTGATTGGCAAAAAAAATAACAACACCACTCTCACAACTAACTATCCCATGAAGCTGTTTTTACAACAAATGTGTTTGGCTACAGACTCTCGAGTGTGTACTCATTTTGTTTTGGCAGGAAGGAACAATGACATTTAGGTTCTATTCCCTCTCTTCCAACCAGCATTGTAATTTGTCAGGAAAGATAACATAACCATAGTGGCTGCAGGAAATGGCCCAAAACACCAAAATGTTATGAAAGGAAAAGAGTTTTGGAGTGATATCTTACACTGGAAAGATAAAACTGAACATGTTATACAGACTTTTTTGAATACAGAATTGATTTACGTTCATCTTCTTCACACACAAGTTTATTCACTGCTTGCCTAACACTAAACTTGACCTGAACCACCAACTGCAAAATCTCCCTCTTCTTATAAGTAACCAATGACAGAAGAGCACACACACACACACACACACACACACACAAATGTGAAAATCCACCTCTTGTCCTTTTACCATTATATCACCAAGCTACAGTTAGGCAAACGGTATGCTAAAATTCATGATGCAGTTTATTGAAAGCAGATTATAATTTCTTCCAATATGTAATTCATAAGTAATTAGCTCACACCACTGAATGATGAAGCATCCACATCACCAAAATGCTCGTTTTGGCAGTCCTGTTATTAAATAGTAATCAGTGAACAGGAGAACACATATTTCTTTGCATATATGTAGCCTAATTAGTAACAACAATCATTTGATGTTAGTGCTATCAAATGTATTTTCCAACAAGAACAGCAGCAGCCTGCATTCCCAAACACACAGCATCAAGGTGTACAGTACACTACATTAATAGCTTGTTTAGCCCTGCCCTCAGGGTCACGCTGCAGAATTAATAGCCCTTAAAGGCTTGAATGAAACTCCAGTGGATTCCTGAATGCCATCTCAACAGTGCGCAGTGACATTAAATTGATATCAACCCTTCCCCCTGAAGACAGAACTTCAAAATGTGAAATTAAGGGAGCATTGCTGGGGTTACAGCTCAATAATTTATTTGGATCATGCAGTGACAAATGAGAAACACATAGCAGCACATGTGAATATTTTACTGTGCATGTGGGTGATGCATGTTTATATTCCCACGTGTATTTTGTTGCCACCAGCACAAAAAGGCAGTGTTAAACCTATTGCTTGGCCTTGCAGCTGTTATATGTGAAGGGACTTCTACAAAGCAACTGCTTCTTATCTGCTGCACAATGCATCAGCCCCCCACTCTCATTTACAATCCCAAACAACAATTCTGGCCCAACCTTCGGTCTCCCTGGTGCATTTTGTATTTTTATTTGACCTACCTGCTGGGCATCCTCATAGGCCACAGCTTCTATCTTAAACGTGGAGAGTGAAGATAAACAGAAGTCTATTTTCATTTTCTCTCTTTTTGAATCAGTTGACAGTAAGATGCCTCACTTTGTATGACACTTTGTGTGCTAATTTCTTAACTCCATATTAAGTTGCAAACCATTCCAGATGTGACATTCATACAGCATGCTAAAAAGTAAAGGGAGTGGAGGTCAGAGGAGTGCAACGGCATGTGACTTATGACACCAGATAGCAAGGTTTGCATCCCATATCAGATGGCATTATGTGACATAATTTCAGTATTTATTTTTTTTTATATATTTTTTTTAGTCTCTGTCTGTCGCTGTGTGTTGGCCCTGTGATGGACCGGTGACCTGTCCAGGGTGACCTCACCCTCGCCCAGTGTGAGCTGGGATTGGCTCCAACACCCCCCGCGACCCGGAAATGGATAAGCGGTATAGATGAATGAATAAATAAATGACGTTGCCTTTCATAGAATGAATTCATGAATGAATGAAAAAACTAAATGAAAGAATTAAGAACGAAAGAACAAAAGACATTTTCAAAAAGGCCATAATAGTCCATTAAGCTTAATTTGTTGCAAGAGGTTGATCAATTATAAATATCATTAAGTTTCCATTGACTGAATATGTTGGGGTTTTTTGTTGTTGTTGTTGTTGTTGTTGTTGCTGCCCAATGTCAACGCTTTTTTGCTTGGTCAGCTGGATCTGCCTTGAGTCAAAGACTAAGATTGCATCAGTTGCTGCTGCTGCTGCTGCACTTTGCTGTGTTTGTGCAGGGATTATGAGTCTGAGCGGAGGAAACCGAATTGCAACCTGTGTTTACAAGCAATAGACAGAACCTTAAACTCTCATAAGCAACAGTGAACAGGCCGCCAATGTGTTCAAAAACATATTAGAAAGAACTGCTTGGGGCATTGCCCAGATCTTAATGTGACTCATTGCATTCGCTCCTACAGTAAAAGCCAAAAGTAGCTCCCTGCACTTTTGATTTTTCCAGAGCGGTAAAGAGAAGACACCTTTCTGATCAATTACTGTGCAGGAGTGCAAAGTAAATAATATTTAACAATAACCCAGATGGCTCTGCTATAGGACTTCTCCTTTTTAGCTTCTTCATTAATATATGCAATAGTTTTACTTTTATATGAATCTGATAATCCAACAAGGCGTGAACGGTGATAACGCTAGTGAGGCAATCCAAGTTCTACATTTTAATTTTAGATTATTGTTATATTTTATTATATGATATTATTTTTTAGATCTGTTTGAGCCAGCAATGGTTCTACTATACAATGTAATATAACCATAAAAACTTTCGTGGTTCTCACTACGAACCCTGGGACAGCTGATGCTTGTGATGCAATGTGCTGCCGCACTAAAAGAACATTGCGTTTTACAACATAATTTGTCATAGCTCTTTGTCTGTCCTCTGTCCACTGCTGCATCATCTTTGGCATGTTGAGAGGAAATGTCTGCACATCTGCATTGTCAACACATTGAGCCCAGATGGCGTGAGTAGACAGGAAGTGCCAGTTGTTGCTGTCAGCGCTCTCACCTGTTGTTGTCAATTGCTGAAGGCGAGCCTTAGGCGTTAAGTGGCACATCAAACTGTTTTGACACCACTCACCATGAGCTTTTCAGCTTAAATGTCACTTTTAGAGAGTCTATGTGGAGAACACTCAATAGAAATGTCAAATTAAGTGCTTGTACTGCTTTGTACATTCATATATCTTAAGTTTGTTTTTTGTTTTTTTTACTAGAAGTGGAGAGAAAATCATTTCCAGGCGTTCTTTGTGCACAAACAATTTCACACTAATTTTTGGGTCATGCAGTCACATGCTCATTCAGCCTGGAATCATTGGATGCCAGATGGAAATCATGCCGCTTTCCTAAGTACTTTCACAAGTTATCACTGCACTTTTTCTTTTTACACATCATTTGCCTCCATTTAGTCAGTACTGACTTATAAAGAAACATGAAGACATGGAGCTCTTACCGATGAGTGAGTGTTTTTGAATGCCAAAGGAACTTTCAGGACATTAGCTTCATTCTGATGAGGGAAAGTGTTAATGAACAGAAGTAATTCACGACTTGAGTTGGACACCTTTTCTCGACACTTGACAACCAGCAGGGTTGCATGATGTGATTGAAGAGGCTTTCAAGCCAATCAAATTACCATCTTGTTTTTAATTTACTTAAAGAGTGCTATAAAGTGGTGTATAACATTCACAATTTCATTGTAATACATACTAGACTCGCCATGCATGGCAAGTTGGCCGAAAAACTCGAGACAGTGAAGATGAATGGAGTAAGATGTCACAATCATCATTAAGTGCGTTACAAATGAGCAGTGCAGTGTCTGAAAGCTGCCTCATTATGTTCAGCTCTGCCTGCAGGTACTACCAAAAGCTCTCCCTTCAGTGACCTGACCGGTGAAGTAGGTGAGAGCTCCTGAAACATGTCTGAGAGGTGTTTTGGTGCTGCTCCATTTGGCAATTTCAAAACGAGCAGCAGTGATTTAAAGCCAGGTGTTTTTTTGAGGATTGTAAAAAAGTTGAGTGAGTTGTTTTTTTTTTATTATGTGGATATAACAATCTTTTTTTTTTTTTTTAATCCTGATTGCTTCGAACTGAACTGTCATTTGTAATAGAGTGAAATTTTAAGATATCAATCTGTTGTATTTTGGTCAAATTATTAATAGAGATTAATTTAAATTTCAAATAATACATTTTAAATCATTCATATCCAAAATTTGTAGAAGGAAATTTTAGGGATAATAAAAGCATGGTTTTTTTTTGGTTTGTTTTCACTCTTTCAGCTTTTTCCCTATTTGGGATCGCCACAGCAAGTCATTTCTATGACTTGCATGATTGATTTGGCTACAGTTTTTACACCTGATGCTCTTCCTGTCACAACCCTCCCCATTTCTCTGGTTTGCCTTTTGGCTTAGTTTGATGCCAGGGCCTCTGCATCTAAAGCATACAGCTCTACCACTGAGCTATGTCCCCGGGCTACCAGATAATATAAGCATGTAAAGAGTGTTAAATTAATGATGAATTGGTTTTCCATACATTCCTGAGCAGTCTGTAAAGAGATCAATTCAATATGACAGGAGTGCACATGTGCTTCGACCTGAGCTGGGTGACTTTAGGTTAGTAGAATTCTTACACAACAACCTCTTTAACGATTTCCTCACTGTGAAGACTTATAGGTCAGGGTGGATATGACACACTCGACAACCAAGGACAAACAGACATTTGTTTCCAATCGATATGATGAAAACAAAGAAAAATAACCAAAAGAAATGGCTTACAATAGGAATAACTGACATCAGTTTTGTAATGTCCTGCATTGTCCTTCATCAGCAAGATAGTGCCTAGTGCTGGAGGGGGGCGGGCAAACAGATACCTCCTTCCAACATCTTGCTCCAACTGAAAATGCTCCACTGCCGGACAGACATGAGAGCCTGCCAGTGCAATTTCAGGGCACTTTGCAATGAGGAACACATTTTGTTTACCAGCTAAACAAATTATATCCTCAGAGTCTTTCTTAATCACGTTGTGTTTACAACCACGCCTAATTTACAACATACAAACTGCGTGATCGGTAGGCACCACCATTCTAGGGAGATGGGTGTTTTTTTCAATTGCAGTGCTTAATGCCGTTTGGAGCACTGTTGGGCAGATTGAGAAAGCTTGTTCATGCCAAATGATGTCATACTGATGATTCCAGACGCTGCACCTGCAGTTTGTTAGACTCCTCGTTCTGAAGCTGCAGTCTTTCCCTGCATGTGGAGCTTCAACCCCCTCTCTTCTCACTCTGGAGGTGCACCCCCCTCCTCTCTTTTTCTCACTTTGGAGCAGCACCCCCTCCTTCTCTCAATGTGGAGCTGCAGCCTCATCCTCTCTTCTGTTGTAAGAAATGAGAATGCGTGAAGTCCATTTAACTAGAAAAATATATTTATTAATACAGACTGTTCAGTAACCATGAATCAGTGGCAAACAGTTCAATTACTTCCTACCATTCCATATAGAGTCTACATTAAATGATACAAGTACATAAAAAAAAAATTTGTCCTCTGATTTGTCCTCATAGTTTAACACCACAGGGTGTGTCAACTTTTTATGAGATTGATGCACTTATAGTCTTGCAGCTAAATATTTTATTATTTCAGTGTGTGTGTGTGACCATCACCAGCCCTCCCTGGAAGCTAGTTTGTTGATCTTTTAGTGAGTGAAATGACATTTGTGTGGCAGGGAGGGCAGTGCTACACCTCGGTAAATATAGAGGGGGAACAAAGGACGGAGAAGATGCAGAAGGATGGACAGGGGAAGGGAAGCAGGTAGTGCTGGTAGGAATTAGTGGAGTGAAGGATGCTGTGCTTTTCCTGTCACCTCACTCAGGATTATGAGAGTCCAGAGGGTTTCTGTGTAGATCTCTGGAGAGATGGGAGTCCAGATAGGTGAAGGTGTCCCAACAGAGGAGCCGAGTCAAAGATGGGGTACATAGTCGTGGAATGAAAGAACAGCTCAGCCCATTTTTGGCAGGATTCATCAATTCTTCAGGATTTGACCCAACATGAGCTGGCAAGAGAAACCACACATGCATGTGGTCATTCGCTAAATATGAGTGAGACCATCACCAGGGCCCAGAGTTGGGTCAGGGGCCCAGGCTCCCCAGGCCCCCCAGGCCCGCCACCCTGTGTGCAGGAGCACAGGAGGCACCAAACCCAGGGAACCATCACATCCACGTGGCACGCCACAGCGCCTGATGTTCCAGGCAGGTAACGGCGAGCACCACTGAATCACTCAAGCAAGTACACATAGGAGACTTTCGTGAGTGACAGCTCGGCAGCATCAACAAAAGTTTACGGCAGCAGCTGCACTTTTAAGTGAAAGAAGGTTATACATATCAAAAGAAAAGCTGCACAATTTTGCCAATTGCATGGATAGGGACGGTTGTTAAGGGAGAAACTAGCAACCTTAAGATTTTTGTCTCGGAAGAGCTGAAAAACTTGATGAGTTGTTGAAGATATTTTAGGGATAATATGTAAGAAAATGCTAGAATGTCTGAGCAAAGTCACTGCTGGGAAAGATCATGACCACCTGAAAAATGTAAAAGGAAAAATGTTCATGAACATCACTGCCCAGTCCCGTCAAGGGAAAATTTATTCAAGATGGTTTTAGGAACAGGAAGTAAAAATCGCCCTTTCCCTCTGCATATTGGTCATTGTGTCATGTTTCATATCTACTTGTATCATGTTGCTGCTTTATACTGTCCAGCTATATCAGTTTAACATAACATTGATGTTATGAAATGATATATGCAGTAATGATGGATAAACAATCATGATGAAAGCTTATGCAGGCTTAACAAATGACAATGCAATTGTAATTATTTGGTCATTATTCAAGCAATCATATTCATGGTTGTGTAAGTGCTCCCTCACATCAACACTCATTTATATTGAACACTTGGAGCAGCAGGGAGAGAAGCAGTGAACATGGGAGACCAACTGTTCCTTTTACTTTTTACTTTTTTTATTCCTGCAGACATCAAAAAAGCCTGTGTCCTTGAAACTTTAGGAAATGGTCGATAAGTCACATGGTTGAGGCTTTTAGAAGATTGGCGCAATCCAAGAAGGCTGACATCTTCTTCGGTTTACTTCACTTCACCAGATTTAACATTATTTGAAACTAAATGCCAAAATATTTGGGCACTGTGCAAATTGAGCTATTGTGTTGCCATGCGTCTGTCCATCCACATCCCAGACAAACTGTTAATACTGGTACAGCCATGTTTGAAACCTAGAGGACATAATTTGTTAATTCTGTCACAAAAACCAGTGACAGAAAAAAGGTGAATTGAGGCCCACGGTCAGAGACAATATCTCTAGGGAGGCCGTGCAGATAGACTACATGGTACAACATAAGGAAGCAGGAAACCACTCTGTGCTGTGCAAGTGAACAACTGAATAGCTGCGGCTTGAGCTGTCAGCTGATGCTGCACTGAATCTAGACAGATTGTACTGTAATGACTTAGATCCAAGGAACCCAAAAGCACAAACTCAGAGGCAGGGGCAGAGTCCAATAAATTTTAATCAGTCCGAAAAAAAAAACAAGCAGTGGTCAGAAACCAGGCAGACAAATCCAAGGGAGTAGGGAAAATCTCCAAACTGGGAAACAGGCAGGGTACAGGTAACAGGCAAGCTGACAGATAGATGGGGAATGCTGGAAAACTAGACAATCTGGCAAGCAGCATGAAATTCTGGGCCAGCATTTAAGGAGTCACTGATGACCATGATGGGATCCAGGTGAGGAGATGTGCAAGGAAACTCGGGTGGGTGGAATGAGCTGATTGCAGGGCAGATGGGTGTGGCAGGATCTGTAATGACAGGAGAGTTAGGGATCAGGCAGGAGAACCCGTGACACCTAGATCTTATCCCATAATGCTGGTGCACCAGTGAATGATCCTTTATGCTTACAGTGCACTACAGTGGTGATCTATCTACAGGTTTTTACATTTTCAAAGCATGGAGGCGTCGGACCAATATTCCCCTGCCTCCTAATCGATGTGTTACAGATGTGAAAAAATAAATTCGACATGTCATTTGTGCTGAAATTTCATTTTTCCTCCACACAATGGACAACAGAGGCTGGCAAATATTTCACTGCTCAGCAACCATCTCCAGCAGACAGCTCACCACTGAACAAATGTTCCATCATTGCTTCTACAAGTCTCTTTCATGCCACTTTAAAATGATACTATTTATGTTTCTAATCCAGCGCTTTGTTCATACCCTTAATGATCGCTCACTTATCCCCCTGATCAGTCCCTCCCTCAGTCTCCCTCTCTCTGTTCACTACGCTTTTAGAAAGAGGGGGCAAAAAACCCCAAAGCATAAATCATTAAAAGATGTGAAGAAAAAAATAGATCACTGCAGATGCACCTGCAAAAATAACAACGTGTGTTGAAGGGAGAGGGAGATGGGAACAGAAGAGGATGGGGAGGGGAGCATTTGGCTTTCCTTCTCCTTGAAAGACAAAGGATGTGTCCTGTGCCTCACTGTAGCAATTTCATCTTTACGTTAAGTATAGCTGCAAAGTAGCACAATATAAGATGATGATAATTTCCATATACATGTCTGTGTCCTTCCCAACACCTCGACTGCTTTCAATCTTCTGCTGAATCCACTGCACCAGTTTTCAACTTATGGTCACAAATATGTAAAGGACGAAACAGAAACTTTTGAAGAGTAATATAATTTAATGAAAACTAGAAACTAAAGCTGCTAATATTGATTGTGCTTTGTGTGATGTGGTTTGTGGTTTGAGCCGAGACTAGAGATGATAACGTTAAAGGTGGGCTCCAGTTTTCAGTTAATTTTTGAATTTAAGCAGCAGTCTGTTGAGCACATGTAGCCGACTGCTTGAGGTGTATTTACTGACAAATGGTACACTTTGATTTCATTGATGTTGACTTGGTGTGCAGCTGTACAATGCACTTTCACATTGTCCCTGTCAATAGACGTTATTTTTACTTTGTCACTTGTGAAAAATACAACATTTTCCCTGGTTGTTGCTGTTGTTACATTATGAACAGCAAACAAATGTCCCTGGCCGACAAACTGACTGACTGATCATAATTCCACCATTGGTCAAGCAGGTTTCGCCACAAGCTGTTGTGCTATTAAACTAAATCAGTGCAAACAGTTTCTCTTAGGTATTCACTTTAGCACGTTGCTATTTGCCAAGCAAGGCTTTTGAGCAAGCAGCAGTTTGGTCCGAGGAAGTGACCATCAGCAGCCTGTTAATTGCTGGGGCGTTAACACTATTCTAACAGGTGGGCACCATTTCAAACTTGTTGCACTGTCTTGACAGTATGAACAGAAATCTAACCGACACAACTTTATCAAGGCTCTCTCGTCTTGCCGTCAATGTAGAAGCCAAATAAAACAAGGAGTTCCACAGCAGTAATTAACTTCACGAACCGTTTCATTTTGTGTTTACTTACTTTTCTAAATTCCAGTTAGTTTTACCTCCTGCTATTGTTCAGTTTCCCACCAATTCAGCTCATCCTCTCTTCCCCATTATCCAATTGGCACTCTCAACACTTCACCCTCATAGTTCATATCCATTTGCTAGATCACGGTTGTTCCTTTCACAGCTTTTTAGCCGTCATTATTTTAAAGTGCATAGTCGCTGCTTGTTTTGGATTTGTTTTTTGCCTCGTCCAATGTGGTAAATCTAATGCTTTGTGTATACTTTTTGAGGCTTTTTTTGAACTCTGCCGTTTTTCGGTGTTCTTGTCTGCTTTGTTTGCTTCAGTAGCTGCTCTATTCATGTCTGACCTCAAGCTACACAGTAGATTTGGGTTATTTTCAGCTTTTATCCACACTTTTGTTAGATTTCTGTTTTTTTTTCCGTTTTGAGTTCTGTTAATCAAAAATACACAAAAGAAAAAACCAAATGTATAATGAGACAACAGCCAATTTCCTGAAAAATATCTCTTTTATTACTCCTTTTGAGTCACTCTCGGCTTCCCCCTTCCTCTGTTATTACTCCACGGTATGCTTTATAACAGTATTTATGGTTCACACCCTCAATCATATGAGCCCAAAACTACACCTAACTAATCAGCGTGCTCCCTGTGAACCCAATTAGCTGCACTTGTCGGACATTGCTACTGATGCTTGCCTTTAACTGCCCATCTCTAGCAGCATTAAGACTGCAAGTGGAGAGGATATGGGGAAATAGAGGTCATACCTCTCCAATACATTATTTTGTATTACCAAGGTAATTCCCACATTTAGCTTTTAGCCACTCAGCTGATTCTATGTGAGACTGTTAGGTTAAGCAGGTACAGGAAGGAATTGCAACAATTGCAACACCGATCCGAACATGATTATAAAATAAAAGAAGTACCATCTGAGAGCATCCTACGCAAAGGCCAGAGATTGCCAAATGTACTTATTCTGTGAAGTTTTCAGCAGCACCGGTAGTGTGTGTCAGTACATCACTTTGTTCCAGACTGGAAAGGACCAAGGCTGTATTCTACAGCATTTTGTAATAAAGAAAAAAACTGGATTCATCTTGTCGTGTTACAACACAGATTTGAGTTCAATGTTCCTCTAAGCAGTTCTATTTTCTTCTTCTCCACCTACACATGGACCATTCACAACTATTTTCTGGGCATTGTCAGAACTCATTTAAAAATAAATCCGATTACTAAATGAGGTAGAGGTCTAGGAGACAGAAAAAAAGCTGAATACCACAAATAAACGTATCATCTCATGTTCATTAATTCATTCATTTTCCGGGTCGCTGTGAGTGCTGGAGCCAATCCCAGCTCACATTGGCTGAGTGCAGGGTCGCCCTGGACAGGTCTCCAGTCCATCGCAGGGCCTATCGTCCCATGTTTCACTTTCATGTTTACCTCTGTAGTTTACATTACATTTTTATGGAACATTTTTTAGGAGAGAGGCTTTTTTTTTTTTTTCCATTTAAAGCAATTTCATGACTATGTCACAGAGGGAGGTTAAATTACCCGTCATTAGACCACCTCCACCTCCGTCTATGAAGAGCAGGCTTCTTGGTAATTATTCTCTCAGATCCCATGGTGCATCAGTGGTTTTATAGCCTCTCATGGATGGTGTGCTCCTGGGCACACCACCCATTAGATTTAGCTCTGACTTGAAGTGTGTTAAAAGCAAGGAAAAAGACTTAAGACTTTGTTGAGAATAGATTGTTACATTTGTTATAAACTTTAGAAGAGAGAATTTTCACACAGACCTTATCATTTTGCAATTATCAACTGAAAATGTAGGTAAGAATCTTTTCTAAAAGTCTGAGTCATTTCTTGTATGTCCTATACGCCCTTGATCACACTTCCAAACACCCCTCCACCATCATTTTGTTATTATTTAAAACACTGAGCAAGAGAAGCACTCCCAATCTTGTTGTATACCTGATGTAGAACCAGGACACTGAAAACATAATGTGACCGTGAGAAATTGGCTTAAATGTATTCTTTAAATTAAAAAAGGAAGAAAAACAACCACTTATGATTAGGGCTCCATAAATAAGATTGTTTAAGAAGTAATATGACCAGGACATTTACTTTGAAAGAAACACATTTGTTATCAGCAATGTCAATAGCAGTATATCTACAATGAGCTAACTTAATTAAAAAAGAACATATATTTCAATTTGATATTGGAGGGTGGAGAGACAATAACATTAAGCCTTTAAAAGATAGACTCACTCGTTTCTTTTTCTTTTTTTAACTCAGATGTATATACGTACACTGTAAGTACTTAATTACTGGTCATTCATAGAGTGAAAGTGTTGCATCCACCCGCTCAGCAATGCTATAGCAAGTGGCCTCGAGCTTACAGTTAAAAGCAATACTGGCTGCCTCGAACTTAAAACACTCGGCACAAAGGGGAGGCTTATATATGAACCGGCACCCTGTTTGAAGTTCAGTGCCAAAGAAAAAAGCACGAAGAAATGCCTCAGCTGATAAAGATCAGCACTATTATTGAAAAGGGATTTTAAATCATGAATATACATTGAGCATCCTGGGCTCTCTTCTGTACATCAGTGACAACAGTGTTTAAGTGCTTCTAAACTTCAAACAGATGTCCCATATTCTTGCTGTTATTTCCTGCGTGTTGCATCAGATAAAGTCTGCAGTTTTTCTTCATTCATCACGGCGTATTCTCCTTTGGTGCGTATTGTATGTTAGCATCTTTTAGATGGTGTTCAAATTGTCGCCTTTGAACAAGGCAGACAACGTGCTCATATTTAGTTCAGGAGGGCTCTAAAACACTGCTGGACAGCTTTGTTATTGCCATTGCATCACCTTGACTTCCCCACTTAAGACTGCTTAATTGTTGCTTGTGCTCGGACTGCGAACATGGGTGGCGGGCCTCTATTACTGCGGCACTTTTTTACTCTGCTGGACCACTCAACACTGCAATTTTAATGGATGAATGGAGGATTTGAGATGGAAATTTTAATTGTATAAGGGCTCTTTCTTTGGAGTGCAATATAGACAAATATTTTTGCTCACTGTAGTTCAGCTAAGTGTGCAGTTTTTTTAACAGCTTGGGTCTTTAAAGTTGTTTTGCACATCAAGGTAAAGTTGAACGAATGTTATCATTGAGATCATCTCCCCTGTCTCCCTTTTAGTCACTGGGTTCGTGTTGCAAGCATGCCCTACAACTATTGTTTGTCGTGAAATGGCCTTTGACTGGAAGTGCGGTGCTGTACCAGCAGCACATATCACCACTCCATATTGATCGCAATTGCTACTCCTATAGAACCTTTCCATGTTTGTGTATTGAGGGCCCCTGGTGTGTTGACAGAGCAAAGCAATAAAGCACCAGACACGCGTCAGAAGCATGTCAAACAAGATGGAGAGAGCCATTAGAGCCCATGGGTGATTAAACATGATTCATTCACTCTTGTAAGTTATTGATATCTCACAAGTTAAATGAAAAAGAATCACAAAAAGCCTAAGTGCAATGGAACCAACGATAATAATTATAGTTAACTGGCCCTAGGGCAAAATGAAAGATTGGCTTAACTGTTAAGAAAGTCTAAACATAGTGAGGCAGCCGGTCAAAATACCACTGATTAAATTGCCATTAGGGAAATAAGTCAAGTAAGCAAATGATGGCAGATGTGTATCTTTGAGCCTCTCAGCCGACTGGCTTTTTCCTGATCATAAGGGGAAACTGAATTTCCACATCAATGAGCTTTTTCAATTTACACCGCTCATGTTGACCCTTCACTCATTAATTATCAGTCTCAACTTAACCAGGATGATCCACTTTTTAACCATATTCTCAAAGAAGCTGCTTTACATGGAGTTCATACAATACTGTACATGAGCCATGATGCTGATGATAATTCAGCCTGCTGTCATCAAGATATCCTCGTATGGCCGCTACTTACAATTGATTTGGGGTACATCTTACACTCTAAAGTTTGGTTTTCCATTGCAACAAAATGTATTTTGACATCGGTTTTATTTCCCAGCACCAAGCTTGACATTATGTGAATCAGTCCAAACAGCTGCTTTTCTCCTTTCACTCTAAAAAATCCTCATTGCATGACATGTTTCGCAGTTAGGTGCTTTTCCAAGTTGTCACAGGGCCTGTCAGCTATGGTGACATTCAATTACTCCCTCAATGCTGGCCATCTCAAAAGTACCTCACCCAGGGTATTGGAGAGCAATCTGAGTGGCTGCTTTTTGGCTTGGTCAAGTTTTGCAGTCTTAAATGAGACAGTGAGTGACTGACAGGCATCTCAGGAACAATGTAACTGGACTTGCTTTTTGTACATTTGTCCAGGCCTCTGTGGAGAATGTCGCTGAGTGTTACCAGAATACCAGTGTCAATCAGTGATGGGGAGTAATAACTCTCCTGCTCAAAGCCGGAACAACATTCATTCAACAACATTGAATCTAGGTCCAGCCTTCAGATGAATACATGGCACACCTTTGTGTTGTTAATGATGGATGACTGTGTGCTGCTATTCAACTGACCCTCTCTTAAGACTGCGCTGTTTCTCAGGTAATAAGTTCCTTTTGAAATGTCCTGTTCGACCTGCTGTCATTGTAATTTACATAGTACATACATTACTTCCTGAAGCCACATTTTGACAGTTGCTCCTCAGGAAAATAACTATTAAATAAAATAACAATTGGATAAAATGTCTGGTTGTTTTAGGATTGGAATGGTGAAAGGACTTGGAATGGCAATGTTGGTTTGCTATGAATTCTGCTGATTGGATTAGTATTCAAATATTTGTTGAGTTTGTTTGTTTTTTAATTGATTTTGAAGATTTCTGTTCTCATCCTTAAGCTTGGCCTTTTGTAAAATGTCTATTCGATTGAATGGATCAAAATGGAAGTTAGAACAAACACTCCCTTGAGGATAAACTGTAATCACTTTGGTCATCTTGTGGCTTTTCAGCTGGCATGGTGTCAATATGTTAATTGGTCAAGTGCTTTTTTTTTTCTTTTAAGAAACCTATACAAGCGATCAAATCTCTGTCAGCTTCAGCTGTACTTTAGGTTTAGTGTTGGTCCCACAGAGCTGCTAGTATGGTTTTGTTTTACACTTTTTCTTGTAGATCATATTTTTTAAGCATTATCAAATAGATGCAACCTCAGGAAAACAGTTTCGCTCTTTAAGTTAATGATGCACCTGCCAATATGAGAATTTGAAGAGTACAACAATATCAGAGTGTGCTCCACAAACGGTCTCAGACTTTTTGATTCCACGATATAAAAGTGTGGTTCAAACCAGAGCTGTCGGATCAGACAAGCAGTGCAGTTGCTTACATGGTCATATTTCATCTCTTAATTTAAATTAAAAGTAGACATTTACACTTGTTGTAAAAATATAAACTGCTTCATTCCTCAAGCTCCCTGTGTCACACCACAGAGAGGCTTCTGAACCAGTCTGGTTACAAGTTCACTTACTCTCAGGAAACCTCTCAGCTTTATGATGTATCCCTCTGAGTTGAAATCATAAGATTTTGGGATTTGTGCACCATACCAATCTCTGAAAAGTCCAGCAGTGGCAACAAAGTCTCAGTTTTTTTCATAAATATACGCAGATGAAATGCAGAGTTTTCCGTGTGCAGGTGTACCCTGACTGATGTGTGGTGGACTGTGTGCTCTGTGTTTAAAAATCACAGTTCACAATGTAAAACATTATGCTAATCCACTCAGTAATGCTGATCTTGGAGACAAACATTAAAATGTCATGTGGGGAAGCCAGCTAATTTCCTGTGTGAAACTGTGGCTTCCCATTTCTGGCCGTTGCAAATGTCTCTTTACAAGTGTGGAGGTGTGTGTACTTAATTTAAAGTTTTAAATCTACCAGTAGTAATCATCACTCATTTAAGGATAAGTGCCAGAGTCTGTATTCAAATGTTGGTGTTTTTCACTTTTCAAGACAAAATGTATATAATAAGCAAAGCAGAACTACGTCTCCAGAGTAGATGGGAGGCTAAAGTGAGTCGCTGATGAGGCTGGGCTAACAGGTTAGCGTGCTACCTTCAATAGAACAAGAGAAGCGTTAAAATCATTTAAAATAAGTATTGGGCTCCACCTCTGGTGAATTAAGGAACAAAGTTCATCACTGAACACACATTTCCTCTCGACTGGTATTTACGAAGTTTTTAATGCTAATGCTTGCTGTGTAGCAATAGCAAAACTACAAATAGCTCTTTATGGATTTTTATGACGGCACATCAGCAGAAAGTTTTTCTCATGTTCAGTTCTCCAAGATCTAAAGAAATAGCATCATATCGATGCTTTAAGGAAAATGCAATCCTTGCTCTTTATGGTAGGACAGAAAATGATTTTTTGAGTACAGGTCTTGATGTCAAAAAGATAACTCACTAAGTCCCAGGGTTAAGATACAGTTTTTGGGAAGGGTTTCTGTGAGGAGCCAGTTTGGCACCGACACCATCATGTTTTAATGAGTTGTCTGGAGTCACTGTATGACAGTTGTTCACATTTTTTTGCTTAATTTGTGTCACCATACTCTGGGATCCTCAATTTGTCAATGATTTAGGTTCATTTTTGCCAGACAACCCCCACCCTCGCCCAATGGGGGCTGGGATTGGCTCCGGCACCCCCTGCGACCTGGAGGCGGATAAGCGGTAGAAGATGAGTGATGAGTGAGTTGCCAGACGAGTCACGCTTGAATCAAGCTGAAGCAATGTTGAATTCTTGTTATCAAGCTCTCGGTGGATGTGAAAGTGTGACATGTTTGGTCCACTAACATCTTT
Source organism: Remorina albescens (assembly GCA_034769265.1). Taxonomy (NCBI): domain Eukaryota; kingdom Metazoa; phylum Chordata; class Actinopteri; order Carangiformes; family Echeneidae; genus Remorina; species Remorina albescens. Next base: position 15,065,913 of record CM068479.1, read on the forward strand.
GATACCTGGCTTTATTAGCTTTGACTGGATGTGTGAGATGAACTATGCCACAAATTGTCGTCAAATTAAACCAAAAATAGTTACAGTTGCTGTCATGTCGTGTGATGCTTGTCATCAGCTGTCATTCAGACGGATCTCAGCTTTGTGATAAAATAGCATATGGAGCTGCCATTGGTCACCTCAGGCATGTAGTTGTCATTCAATATTCCCTTGTGTTCATTTCCCATGTGCTGTATTTCAAAACAAGATGTCCATCTATGCTAGATAAAAGGAACAGAGGAGCCGAGCTCAAATTAAATTACGGGAGAGTACATTGGAATTTTGGCTTGACTCAGAGTCAGAAAGAACATCTCTCTCCAACAAGTCAGGGACACCATTTCACATAAAACAACACGGAAGGGTGAAGACATTGTACTACCGTCACCAATAAAAAGGTGTCAAGTATTTTCATTTCAGTGCTTGTAAAAATTTGCCTTGAAGCAGAACATAGCCTCCAAATTGAATTTTTAATATTTAATAATTTTGGTGAAATTTCCAATGAAATTAAATTCCACCAAGCTTCCACTCTTAATGCAAGCATGTCTGTGTGCAATATGGGATTAACAGGCATCCTTTCAGTTCATTTAAACGTGAGTTCGTGAGCACAAGTTCCTGGAGCCAGTGTTGTTGGGAAGAGGTCAAGTGACATAGGTACTAGATATTTAATATGTTCTCACTGTTGTCAATTTAACAAAACTGCACAGCAATTTAATCTATGTTGAGATAACGTCCTGAAAAAATAGTAACACCATACTAATTTTAGACTTGATGATTAGCTGTCACAAATCCCACTGTCAGTTTAATTTAGTCAATTTAATTGCTTTTTTTGGGGGCATGGTTACCTCATAAGCTTGAATAAAACGTTGATTCTTTAAGCCGTTATTGCAGCAATGGCTGGAAAAGCCATAATCCAGTTGCAGAGACTCTGCTACAGTCTGCTATAGTATTTTATAAACCCAGACAGTCAAGCATGAGCAAATTAAATGCATTGGATTAAATGTTTCTTGGCATCACAAGCTTTAAAGAAGTCATTTCTACCTTCTTAGCTTTTATGTAAACTCTTCAGCCTACAAAGTATTAAGATGACAAGCAGTTGTGTCTATAATACAACTCTTATCCAAATAACTGTTGACACTTTCAAATGCCCATGCTCAAGTCCAATTTGGCATGTAGTTGATTGTGGATGGCGTACTCACATAAGCACATTTAGAGACAATGTCCTATTTGCACAGGGTTGTTTAAAATGTAATGGCCTGGGGACTCCCAAAATGCATGGTGTATAGTTTAACATGATTGAGATGTGGAACATGGTTTTGTTAGTTAGTCTTTTACAAAGGTTAAGGTAAGGCAATTTATAAATTTAAATTGCAGTTGCTATGCAATTTCTGATTATTGTTGGGAAATGCTCAAGGATTGCTATTCAACTCATTTCATGAGCAAAACAAACAATTTGCTCATGGTTTTGATTAATATAAGCAGCAATTTATTCTTATCAACTAATTATTTTTCATACCTTACCTTACCTTAAAGGGTCATTCTTAGTTGGCTGTCTCGTTAAGACTGGCCAAACTTGGCCATGTAAGAAATCGTTCAGATCTGCTAAAACTAATGAAGTTAACTGAGTTCAACTGGAGGGGGCAGAGTGCACGCCAGTGTGAGATCAGTGAGAACATGAGAAGGGTTTTTAGCATTTAGCATCATATTTACTTCACAAAGCAAATGAGAAGTAAGTGACCCACAGGGCTACAGAGACTTTCAGGAACTATTATTGCTGTGATTGATGATCTGAGAAGATATCATCTGCTCATATCACAAACAAAGAACAAAACAGGAGGTGAAAAAGTGCATACCGAAGGATATCTTTCAAAATCTGTGTGATGTCTAAAAAAATGATCTATCAAGTTGTGAAGTTTCCGGAGTAAGGACAGAAGAATTTTACAGTTGCATCAGACTAACTGCATTTTGTGTACCAGCTTCAAGTTATACCTGTGAGGGATATGGACCATTAGAGGTTTTAAAATTACATGACCAAGCAGCAGATCCATAGTCCAGAGCTCCAGCATGCTTTTTCAGAACCTTTTGGATGATTTAGTCCCAAATGGAAGAGACCACTTTTTATAAATAGCAGTAATGTATGTGAGCTGGGGTTGCCTTGTCTCAGCAATGACTGAATTGAAAGTGATGTTTCCCCCATCTTTATTATATCCACCATTTTCCATTTTCAACTTCAGCCCTTCAAAGCCTGAGCGTTCCACAGCTTTTTTCCTCTGCCTTCCTGCTGTCAGACCTGTATATTTTTGCAGAATTCAACACTAGCTGAGAGGACTAAGAAAAACAGACATCAGCTGTCGAAATTTACTCCTCAGCTTCTGACAGTAAGAGTGCTCCAACTGCAAAAACAAGATGGTTTAGAGAATTAACAGACAAGATGAGAGAACATGAGTTCAGTGTCATGAGCACCTATTGTGTCATCGACTGTCAGAACTGATTTTCTGAAGTGCAGCAAGATGGTCAACTTTTGTATTCATTAACTCTTACCTTGAAAATAAACATAGAGATGCTTTTTTATTACATTTGGCTATGGTGTAATTCTCCAGCAACATACTGCCTCACTGTTTCACAGCCCCAGGCACCAGGCACAATTTAGCAGTTTTCTAAATGGCTGACAATCTGCAGTCCAATGTCTTGAGTAGATCTTGTGTTTTGGAATTTGGACTCTCAGGAGTAATGAGCAGCGATGGGAGTGATGGTGTTAAAATAACCAGCATTTCCTTTTCAGTAACAGCTAATCTAACAAATTCCTGTTTCTACCATTACAGTGCTGTTACCATTTTATACTGGATTTGCTACTATAAGTGAGCTTATTAAACTGTTGTCACCACCGGCTCTGCTCTTGTTTTTGCAACAATATCACTAAGGGGCTCACCAGACATATTTGAACATAATCTTTTGTAACTGGTGAGTGAGATTCATTTTGGTGGCAAAGAAAGGAAAAATTGCACTGTTCAGTAATGACACACTAACTAAAACATTGGGACACAAAATAAACACCAATTACAGTCAGTGAAGAGGAAAAATGGAAGACTGCACTTCTACACACAAAAATCAGCCCCCACAATACAGACCCCACAAAACGCCCAGAAATTACAAAGAGCCAACTGTTGGTATTCACCCTCTGCAGTCACACATTCACAACAAACTCTATGTTTTTTGGGGTTTTTTTTTTTTTTGTTGTGGATGTTATCACAACAACTTCTCTGGCCCTCCCAGCCAGGAAGATTAGCCCCCGCTGAGGGCAAATCACCATTGCCACTGACTGCTGATTATCAAAGCTCAGTGAAACCTGCACAATAGATACCCCACGGTACCCCTGACCACAACAAGCGGGATACAAAATGGTATAAGTTTAATCAAGCTTATTCTTCTGGTCTTTGACAAATTGGTCAGAAGTGATGTTTCATTGCAGCAGGCTGCTGACTGAGCATCCACCTTCTCCATGGCCTCATGCCAGCAACCCTGATATGTCAAGACTGGAAACTCAGACAAATAAGACCTTCAGTCGCATTTGTACTCAAAAGCTAGCTCATGGTGCTTCCTCATGCTTGGAAATGTCACAAATGTCTGCACTGCAAAAAAGAGAATTGACAAAAATCTATAATTTTAATGAGTTTTACTGTTTTAATCAATAGTTTAAATATTTCAGCATGAATTTATTTTGTGTCAACAGTTCCTCGCTGCTCCTTTTCATGTCCATTTGACATGAACTACTCTGATTTGGTCACGTCTGAGAGTGGCTGTGCACGCCAACTGACACGAACATTTCAGTGTATGAGACACTTAGTAATCACTCGCAGCTCAACTTTTGTAAAAATCCACAAATTTCACCCACTTTGGTGGCAAAATATGCAGGACTTTCACTCCTCTCTCAACCTGTTGTGTGCATGAGCAAAGCAACATTTTGAATGCCGTGTGATCTCATCGGTGTGATTCATAGCGTTTTGGCCCTATTTTTTGACAGCAAACTTTGAAACTCAATGTGTAAACAAAAATTGCACAAAGTAGTTTGTGGTTTGAGGAAGGAGGGACATCATCAGACTCATATCTTATTTATCTTACAAGAGATAGAGTCCCTTGTCACTGACAATTGTCAATTGACAAGTCTTATCTTACCTCAGCTAATCTTAGCTGGCTTTAGCCTTAGTGTTTAAATGATATTGCACCTAGAGATAGGCAGTGGAGGAAGAAATTATGCAGCAGGAGCTCATAAAATTCTGTGAGTCCTTTGTCACGTACAATCTAGCTCCACAGTGCAGCAGCAAATAATATCCTTGTCTTTGCATGTCTGCTAAGCATACTGAAGACCAACAATGGAGCATTTCTCAGAGTTTGTATAGTCATGATGAATAGTCATAAGAAAGAGAAAACAAAAACAAAATGCACTGTAGCTAATGAAAATATTAGTACATCAGTTAAGTTCATTAAATGTGTCTTATTACATTTTCATAAAATCAAAAAGGGCTTAATTGCCTCATTAAATGTATCCGACAATGAAGTAAGGACGCACAATGAAGGCAAGTGTGGCAGGTTCAAACTTGTTTGGAGAGTTGTAAATAGGAACTCATGAAATATAGATGGTCTGGGTTGTAAATGAGAACAAAGCAAAGCCAGGTGCTATTAATTTCCTCTGGGCACAGCTATCAATAGTAATCACAGCAGTTACATAAACTACTCCCCTCAGCAGTGGCGATCGTAGGCTCTGAGGGGACGTACACACGTGCCAACTATTGGCAGACACAGCGATTTACAAATTCACATGCATGCAATTGCAGGACACCAGCTATAGCCCACATCACTGGAGTCTCTACGTAACTCCTGGGGGGGGGGGGCTGAGCAGTGGCAGTAAACTGTGTTTGTGTTTTTATGTGAGGTTTTTTTCCTCTTTAAGGCCCCAAACTTTTCACGGTTTTCGCCCAGATAGCTGACTCCTCTGATGTGCAGTCATACAGGAAACAAGGATACATAGTTTTTCTATTTTTTGATCACAGAAGTTGTCATTTTTGTTTTCAGTTCATTGTTTTACGTTTTTTTTAACCGCTCATTGAAAATATTCACACATTAGAGCTGAATCATGACTAACTATTCATCTGTCATCAGGTGAATCATTCATGTAAATTATTCTGTTTATCTGTTCCTTCTCTCCTGCACACCAGTGGCCTTAGGTGTGTCATGTAGTCCCCCATCTGCCTGCCCATCTGCCACTTATTGCCCCAAAATACATACCTGTCCAGGAGTTGTTTGTCTTCTGTACTCGTCCACCCATTTGTTTTGTGAATTTTCCCCACAGGCAAAGTGACTTTTGGTAGCTGTAATCTGGCCGGATGCCTGATCCTTATTAGTATTGTTTGTCTGGGTTGACATTCCATATGCCAAATTACATTCTACCTACTGACAAATGACTTTATTTTTACCTAAATGCTCCTGATTGTAGAGTCAGGTCCAGATTATCAGACTATCTGAGCTTCTGAAGAAATATTTTGAAAAATTCCCTCTCTAATGCGAAGCTAGCCCTGCAATAAAAACCAAGTTCAAATATCCTCTTTATCAGAGGGGATCCGACACTTTGAGGTGATTACAATCAATTTGAGAGCTTTTCATGTCAATGAAGCTTTTGAAAAACAATGAAGGTGACATCAATCTATGATTGTGAAACACCAAGCAGGAACCTTTGCAGTACTGTAGTATGTCGTGATGGACTGAAGTATTGAACTGTATGATCATCACATTTCACCAAGTAGGAATGAATTAATTCCCACCAATGACCAAATCAGAAAGAATCATTTATCGGAAAAGAAATGATCACAGCTGTAATAAAATTAGTAGAGGCAGCAGTAATAATGGTGAACGCTGGATTTGTGTCAGTGCCACCATTGATTGGTTGTTGCATAATGTTAATGATTCAAAATTCAATCAAGTCAAGCTGTGTGGCACAGCACATGTGGAAAAAGTGCCTTCCACTGAATCCACTGTGCATTAGGTTCAAATTGTAGTCGGCAGAGTATTCTAATTTAGAAAATTTCAAGTTTACAAGTATAGTTTTAAATGGATTACTAAATACAAATAACAAAGAGACAGTGAAAATGGAGAGCAGAAAATGATTCAAAGCTATCAAATCAAAAACATAATAAAAATCTATAGTTAAGATTTCCTCTCCATTGAGCGCCTTCAATCATACAGCTCCCTGCACACACTTCTCTGACTCTGCTGCTTTAGTTTGCATGAGAAATCAAAAGATAAGTGTTTGCCATGAAGTAATAAATCAAATTCACTTCAACTTCCAACTTTGAAATATTTTTTCTTGTACTGGCACATTCATAAACACATATTTTTACTATAACAAAGATGCAGCCATATTCAAGAGGGCAATGAATTTAAAAAAAAAAAATGAATTGAGTATTGAATGAAAACTTGTACGTCAGATCAAACTGGCCAGGATTTCACTGAAGAAATGGTTGCACAATAAGGATCATAAATGTTCTCTGTATCTACTGTTGACAGACAAAAGTGGGAAAAGGGGTGGACATTCTTCACACTTGCAAATTAATGCAGAAAACAGCGACGTCATTCTCCTGCTGATCTCATTAACACCTTTGCAGACACTCTTCCCAGAATTCACTCTGAGAGAGCACAAAATGCAATCTGTGTTGGAGTTCATCAAGTCTACTAAGCCATCTTGTGTATGCACTGTGTCTCTGATCAGTTACTGTCGGTTTGTGTAAAGTTTGTAACAGCTACATATTTGATGCTGCAGGTCCAGGTTACTATAATTCATCTTGATGCTCCTGACATGGCTGGGTGTGTTTCCAAATTCTAATTTATCTTTTACCCTCTCTTTTACTCACAAATCTATCCAACTCCTTGAAAGACTTGGAGATCTGGCGCTGTATCCAACAACAATCAATTTCAACATCAAAAGGTATTCAATATGAGAAGAATGAGATGCCTGGAAGAGCTTGACAGTACATGAAAGGTATTTGGTGAGGTTTAACAAGCTTAATAATAAATCGAAATGGCATTTCTATTTGAAAACTTCACGTCATGGTTTACAAAATATGGATCTGGCAGCCAGAGTTACAATGAATTCCATTGTTAGGCTTATTAGTGTGTCCCTCAAAGCTACAATACCATTACAAATTGACAAATGCCGGCAGTGCATTTCTTTACTTTCACTCACTGTCCCAAATTTTGGATGTGTAAAGGGGAAAATGTGTTTGTGCGTGTGGCCATGCCATACTCAGTGGGCCCTAGAAGGCAAGAGAGATGTCACTGCAGGCACAAATCAAACCCAATTACAGCTTTGGGGTATTGGTTTTAAGGGGTCTCACAGTGGGCAGCAGTGAGCGAGGAAAATATGGAATGGGGGAAAAAAACAGGCTCACTGGAGAGAGCAGAGGAGGGAGTGAGCTCCTGGAGGCACCTGTGAAAATCAGTGCCCCCCCGGGAGACCAGCTGAGCTCAATTACCAGGAGAATACAGTTGCAAAGGGAAGCCGAGAGGATACAGCATCGATCTGTCACACACTGACAGCGGGGAAGAGAGCGCGGGTGGAGAGGGAGGGGTGGGTGGCAGACAAGAGACACACTGTAAAACTTTGCACTGGCATCAAAGTTTCCAAACGAATACCGTAAAATTACAGTAAATAACCGTATCACAGAACTACATACAATAACTGTAAAAATACAGAGCAGCTTTTTACAGTCAAAATCAATTAAAATACGGTATATTATAGTTGATAAATTCCCATTATACTGTAAAATAACATACATATGTCAAAAAACATTAAAATCAGATACCTTTCGGATTAATTTCTAATTTCACGGTATACATTATTTAATTTAGGAAAGAGCCTAGTCTATCTATAGTAATTTCATGTTAAAATATTATTTTTTCCAACTACGTTATAACGTATAAAAACAAATTAGGTTCATAAAATTAAAGATAAATGTCTGCAAATGTACAGTATTTATCTGTCATTTTAAAGAATTAGTAGATTAAAAAGCAACCATTGGACAGTGGAACAAGCTAAATACATAACAAATACATCAGAAATAGCTACATTTAAGGAAAATCCCTGTTAATTAAGGGTATTTAGTAGTCATTTCTTGTCCATCTACACTGATTTGTTGCATAATTGTGGTTTCCCCAAGTAAAAGAAAACAATGACACAATGTATAAACAAAATATATACATTTAATCAAATAGAAAATTCTGCACATTTACAGTATTACAGTAGTTATTTTAGAGAATTGGAAAATGGGAAATTAAACACTGTACATCAAATACATTAATAGGTAAATTTAAAGATGCTACCTGTGAATTTAGGGTATTTAATCATTAATCATTTTAGTAAAATGAACAGATATTCACTGGGAGTCATCCTCTATCATATATCAAATATATGTAACCCATCTCCACTTAATGTCTCTGTTGCGTCCCGAGTTGGAAAGGAGACCCAAGAGTCAGGACTGGATCTCTGGATCTTTACTTGGCAACTGTGGCGACAGACAGAAACACACAGAAATTGTGAGCTGTGTGTGAGTTGGAAAAGGCTTTTTAACATATGAAATGTTACAATAACATAATCATTTTTGCAAAGTAAAACTAAATTACAAAAAATAACACAAATTGGTCCTTTAAACAGGTTAGTCTCTGCTTTCAATGCTTCCGCATTTAAAGTTCAACAGGAATCCCAAAAATAAATGACATCGATAATTCTGCCTTTTTTTTTCAATAGATTAAACAATTTAACCAAACTTAAACTCATCTTTGAGTACTCAGAAAAGCGCTATATAAAACCCAGATATCATTATTATTATTATTATTAATATGGTAACCAGAAAACGCATTTCACTACCTCAGTTTAACATTTAAATCCAAATGGTCTAATATCACATTCAGCAGCCATCTCTATCATTTAGCAGCAACAACATGTACACAGCAAATAGACCCAGAGATTAACACTCAAAACATTTAAACACAAACGAACAAACATCTCCACACCTGTGGTGACAGACACAAATAAACTCTCCAGGTGGAAAAAAGGAGCAGACTAGAGAGGGAAGACGGCAGTGAGCAGGCTAACTTAGCATGCTAATGCTAGGAGGAAACTAATTTAAAAACGTAAATGAATGATCTCAGATCTCTACGGGACTCACGGAGGACGAGCGGAACATTACACAGAGCAGCATACAGCAGTTTGACCACATTCAAATCACGAACATACATCAGCAGAGAGCAACACAATTAGACTAACCTCTGGCCATGTTAGAAAAGGCTTTGACCGAAAGCGCGCGTTAACAATGAATACTTTATCTGTAAAACAAAATGACCATCAGTCACTTAGTCACAAAACCATAAAAAACGATAGCTATCCGCTAACAGTAGCTTATGTGAGGGTAGCAATTTATCAGAGGGATGCTAACGTTAGCTTCAAGGCTGTCCACTGGAGGTATGAAAATGAATTAAAATATCGTTCACGTTTGAAGATCATGAGTCCATGAGGGCACGTCCCTCCCCTGTATGACTGACTGGACGGACACGAGCGCTAATCCCAACTAACTGTCATTCTTCAGACTCAGCCGGTTGGTCGTTATGGGCGGGGCCAAAAAAAACTGGAAACAGGCGCCAACTTTGAAATTTGAACGTTAATTAGCCGCAGTTTTAAGGAAAACACTTTGAATGACTGGTTTTCTGTCATTTTGTATGTCTTCGTCATCATGGACAGCAATCTCTAAATTAACACCTCACATTTAATGTAAATTTGCATTTGAATATGAAAAAATATATGTAAAATTACCTTTAAAAATGAATGATAATGTAATATTATATGATGGTTAATCACTTGTAATTCTAAAGGTAAATCTGTAAATTACTGCTAGTATCTGTTAATTTACAGTTATTACATTGTCTTGTGGAAAATGGTAATAAACCTGTAAAAAAAATACAGAAACTTGTATGTAAAATTACAGTTAAAGATGTACAAATACAATAAATTGTCATTAAAAAACATAATTTTAACATAATCTTAAATTATGGTTATTAACTGTAATTTTAGAAATAAAACCTAAAATTACTGAAAATATCTGTAAATCTCCTGGCATTTCATTGTTTTATTGGAAAACAGGAAAACTGTAAAAAATTACAAAACATTTCCTGTAATTTTACTTTTTTTTTTTATTTACAGTGCAGAGTGAGAAAGACATAACCAAAATAGTGTGGTAAAAGAAGGTGGATGTGAGTGACAAAAACAAATCCTGCTGTTTAAAGGTAGGTTGTACTAGATATTTGTGATTGCTAAAAACTGTGAGATTTATTGAAAATTCCTGAAATAAGGGACACATTATAAAATCTGCCAAATTTAATCTCTAAGTAAAAAGACATGCAATGTAGAGTGTTGTTGTAGATGGGTATACTCTCTATAAAAGATAACCACATCATAACAGTTGGGATTTGCATTTGAAATTCCTCGATCTTGTTGGTTCTTTCCCTTTTTGCTAACTCAGCAAAATTATCTGAGCTGTGTGGAGGTTTACTGAATATTTGTCTCTCAATTTTGTAATTGACAGTTTAAAGTTTGCACACATCAACAATTAAGTGGAGGCTGTGTCTGTGTAAATATATAAAGAGATCCATTCATTCACTCATCTTCTATCTGTTTCCAAGTCATGGGGCATGCTGGAGCCTATCCCAGCTCACATTGGGCGAGGTCGGGGTCACCCTGGACAAGTCACCAGTCCATCACAGGGCCAACACACAGAGACACACAGAGACCAATAACCACTCACACTCACACTCAGACCTATGGACAATTTAGAGTTACCAGTTAACCTAAACATGATGTCTTTGGATGGTGGGAGGAAACCGGAGTACCCGGAGGAAACCCACACAGGCACAGGGAGAACATGAAAACTCCGCACAGAAAAGACCCAGGCCTGGGAACCGAACCCGCGACCTTCTTGTTGTGGGGCAAAAGCTCTAACCACTATGATGCATGTGACATGGGAAGTCCAAAGCAAAACTATAAAAAATTTATTTTTTGGATTATGTAAAAGAGGAGCAACATCTTGCAAAGATACCCCAGGCAGGAAAAAAAAACAATCCAATCCAAAACAAACAATTGAATCAACATCAATTATTTGCAATCCTGTTAGTCAGGACTTTGCACCACTTCAATTCACGTAAAGCAGAAACAAGGCGTAGTCGCGATGAGTTTTATGGACTGCATTGCAGAATATCCCGCATGGGATTAATAAAATACTTCTGATTCTGATTACACTGGTGTAAAGAAAACTGGCATTTTGTCTTTACTTATCAGTGGCTATAGTGTCTCTGTGACACTGTTAACACAAAACAAAGCATAACTGAGGCTGATTGGGAGTTTTGCTTCTATTTCTGCTCCACTATTCAACAAAATGAGTAAGTGACTGATGGTGCTGCTGAAGGAAAGCTTGGATGACATGTTAATACAATTGTAGTAATTGCAGTAATGTAGTAAATTCTATTTAACTGTTGTCAAAAGATCTGAAAATCAAAGATGTCAGGGCATCAACAACGTCATTTAGATGAAAGCATTGCTTCATCCTATAGTAATCTATACAGTAACTGTCAAGAAATTTCACAGACAAATAGACTTGCAGCTCTCCCTCTTACACCGATGCTGCATTAGCATGGCTGAAGCTATAAATAAGCCCTGTTCATTCTGTTCCAAACATTCAACAAAACACACTCTGCAGAAGAATCTGTCTTGTCTTTAGATTTTATGAAAACATTATGAAGGTGTCTATACGGCCTGCGATGCATTAGTGGAACTATGAATTAGTCATGAGTTCGCTGTTGACCCCCCACGACCCAGGAAGAGGCTGCTCACCATGGATGATCTACAGCTGTCTGATTCGCTATCGCTCTGTCTCTGCTTGCTTAATGGGCTCTGAGAACATACAACTTATGTCCTTGTCTTGACCTGAGCACAATTTCAATCTTAGTTTTTACTCTCAGACCAACAATAAAGGTTTCTTGCAGAGTCCAGCACATGAGCATGTTGTGAGTTGACAATTACAACAGCCCCAAGTAGATCCTTAAAGTAACTCAACTGTCTTTTTGTTCGTGAGCATTAGGGAAGGCCATAGAAATCCAAGTGTGCCAAATAAATTAATTTTGCTATTTTAAAATCAATGGGGGTGTCACAGCCGCAGGTGTTGGCTCAGGCTCAATTATTAGATTGGATAAGGAGGGTATCTGAGTATTCATTTGTGGAAAATCAGTTTTCATAGGATTTTGATGGCACCCACTGTTACAGCAGGGTAAAGCAGCAGATATTCAAATGTTGACTGGGGTGTTTGAGGAGGAGACAGTCACACTTGTTTGATGACTGATTCCCTCCAGCATGTTTTTCTGGCTCTAATGAGGCTGTCTTTTATGTGGGAAACTGTCACAACCATGTTTATTTTTTCAAATTAAGATGCAGGCCCTCAGTCATACGACCAGTAATAAAACTCAATATTAAGTAGAATGGGAAATTGAACCCGTGCTTTTGAAATAACTGTAGTGAAGTTTTTCAGTTAAACACTGAGAAAGTAAGCTGTAATGGGGTTTGGGTTTGTGGTTTTGAATCAGGTTTAAAGTCAGAATTTGGATCGGTGGTCAGTCCAGAAAATCCAAACTTTTTGATATAGCTCTTAGAATTACAGAACTAGGATTAGAGGAAAGCCGAGCAAAAGCTGAGGGTTGTTACTCTTTAAGCTTTATATTGAGGAAATATGATACAATTGTGATATTTATGCTTTATTGTTAGTTTAGTATAGTAGCCAAATTATTTTCAGTCAGCTCAACCATTTTATTTTGGAACCACAATGCTAACCTATGATTTCTTTTCTTTTCTTTTTTTTTCAATAATGAACAGAAGCTATTCTGACAAAAGGATGGAATGTCTCTTACTAACATGTCGCTTCCTCACTTCTCTTGGTGGGCATCACCTGGCCTTGATATTCTGGGCAGCAGCCCAAAAAGTTAGATTCAGCCTAAAGTCATTCGCCATTTTAACCCTTTACAGGGCACTCATTGAAATACTTTGAAATTCAAAATTTCAACCTTAGATATTTGTAAAAAATGTTGAATTTCATGGAGAAAATCAAAGTCAATGAAGTTACCATATTAGGTTTCTTGTCCTGAAGCGGTAAAAAAAAATTCAAAGAAGCGTATATTTAAAAAATACAAGAAAAACATATATAAGGTACATAGAACATGTATTTAATAACACTGAACATAACTTTTAAAGCTTTACTGTCAACACTCACATTATAGTTTGAACAACCTTTTTTCATGGTATAATACAAAGCAGTTACACTTGCTGTTCATGCAAAGGTGGACTTTGCAGACCCTGCAGACAACATTTGACCTGAGAATGTTACCTTTTCTGCTGCAGTACTTGCAGGTCTGCCATTTGGCTTGTACAGGGGCATGGAACAGGGACAGATCAAAGCGCATGCTGTCATTTGGGGTATGACTGCGGTGTCCCTAGACAGGCTGAGGGCTGAGGGACATCATCACTGCTGGTCAGGCTCTCACCAGATGAAGATGAGCTTCTTCTGGAGCTAGACTGGACTGGTCCCTTGCCGCTGGCCCCCTTGTACGCCTGGATTCTGAAATCTTTCAGAGACTGGCCATTCACACCAAGGGCCTTGCAGTCCCGCTTGTACACAACCCAGGCATTTGCTATGCTGACATCAATGATGTATGCAAACAGACACATGTACCACCTCTTGGACTTCATTGGGGTGCAGTAAAGGTGTACCAGCATGTCAGTCTCATCAATGCCCTCCATGTGAGCATTATAACTCCTGATGATAGCTGGACAGCTCACAGGCTCCTTTGTCTTGGTCTTGCTGCAGTATCTTAAGCTCAAGGACCTTGGCTCCAACCCCATGTCTGTAGACAGCAAAGTGACTGCTCTGTTGTCCTTCCACCTGACAGCCAGTACCCGTCATCACTGGTGATGTAGTCACATGTTGACTCGAGCGACAGCCTTCTTCTAAGGACCAGAGTGGAGGTTTTCCAATTCTGTTGTCCCTGGGTGTCCCTGTGTACCTGCAGTTTTGGCCCTCAGAGGTACCTTACTAGCTCCAGGCTAGTGAAAAAGTTGTGTTGGTGGGGGAGGACATGGTACTGGCCCAGCCAGATTTCATCTGGCTGGTGGGACCCAAAGCTTTTTGTTCAGGTGTCAGAGGTACACCGTGGGCCTCCAGTGTAGTCTTGCCCTGGTATAACACCATGTCGTGAATGAAGCCATCCTCAGAGGCCTTTGCAAACAACTTAAAACCCCACTTGTCTGGCTTGTTTTTTTATATTGCCTAAGGTTGCCAGCTGTCTTACCTTTGTAAGCAACCATCACCTCATTCACAGACTGTTTGGGGGTCTGTGGCTCACGCCAGAAGGCAGTATTGAGGAAGCTACACAGGGGCAGGACTTTGAAGAAGCAGTCACTGGTGCCAGGGGTCTCAGTGGTGTTGTCATTAAAATGGATGACCCTTTTCAGCAGCCTGAACTTCTTTGATGACATCAAGTTGGAAACTTGAAGGACCCTGGTCTCCATGGCACAGTAATGTAAGGACACTGAGCAAGTCCCTACTGTGCTGAAAGTCAATGAAAGAACACAGCTGTGTTGTATTTTAGTAAGCAGATATTTTTTATTCAATTTCTTTTTTTATTTCTTATTTATTTATTTATTTATTTATTTATTTATTTTACAGTTCAGGGGTCAAAGCTGTTAAGTTAAGAGGACGTGATGGGTTATGAGTTACACACAGCTAATTTAGCCAGATAAACTGCTCATGCTCAGTTTGGCTTCATAGCTCGACGGCTGATTGTCCTCTGCTTCCATGAAATAAAACTTACAACTTGCTGAACTGATGGTGTTAGTCTAAGATATTAGATTTAACCCTTACACATTGTACAGGTCAAATTTGACCCATTTTGACATTTGACAGCAGGAAAAATACCCTAAAAATCTTTCTTTTAGCCTGAAATTTGATGAAGTCACCCAAAGTACCCAAAAGTGACTTTTTTTTTTTTTATTTTATACTTTTGTACAGGTGCTACAAATTATTGCACACTGAGTCCGATCAGGGTCAAATTTGACCCGCATCTACTCAGATGGATTTTAGCTCCACCAGTGTGTGTCAAATCAAGGAAAATGGTGCTTTTAGGGAATCTTGAAACTGAGAAACTCTACAGGCCATGTCTGTGTGTGCTTTCTATGGGACAGAGGTTACAGAGTTCAAGGGGGGCTTTGAAACTGTCACCTGTCGTGACACTGTTGTGACACCTTGGCACTGTGAGGCGGAACTAACCTGAGTTGCCGCCCGCTCTGATTGCAACAAGGGGGAAAGAGGTCTTTTCTTCCAAGTTTTCTTTCACTGAGGACACCACAGTTGTCTCATATTTGCAAAAGAAGAACAAGAAACATACAGCTGCAAGAGGAGGACCGCCCGCTGGCCTCTCATGCTATTCAACAATATCATTGATGTATCAGCCTACGATGCCTTTGTTATATGGACTGAGCTGAACCCTACCTGGAGGGCAAGCAAGAGGAACTGGAGAAGATACTTTTTGGAGGAACTTGGAAAGATCCTTGTTACTCCTTGCATTGAAATACAACAGCACCTTCCTTGCACGGTAGCTACAGCAGTACCGGTAAGGGCTATGCAGCAATCTGAGCCGAGCCCTGATCAAGTCCCACAAGAAGCCAGCACAAGGGGACAGAAAAGAAAGTGATGCAACTTCTGCCCTGCAAAAAAGGGACAACCTGCTGCAAATGTGGGAAATACGTGTGGAAGTTTCACACAAGGAAAGTTTCCTACCATTTGTCTTCTTCTTCTTCTCCTTTCGGCTTTTCCCTTCAGGGGTCGCCACAGCGAATCAGTTGCCTCCATCTAAGCCTAAAGTTTCCTACCATTTGTAATGGTTATAAATAGTTATTTTGTGAATTCCAAATGTTCCAGAACATTCATTCAATTTTCATTTTCAACAAAACATATTTAAGTCCCTATGGCTGTCATGTTTTCATTTCTTATGTAAAACAAGACATGATATTGTGTAATAGATGTTTGGCTCCAAAAAACGAATTTAGCAAAACCTAAAAAGTACACTCTCCCTGCTCTCTGGAACATATTTTAAAGGTTAATCCTGCATTTATTAATGTCAGATAGGCTATTTAATCATTGTAAATATATCTGTGGTTCATAATTTGGTGTAGACACTTAATATGAGTGAATTCATGGGGTTGGTCAAAATTGGCCCTCTCCTTACCCAAAAGGTTTCCGATATGTCTGGTTTTTAAGGGTTATCTATGGAATTCAACAACGCTGACTCTCAGTGATGTGAATGGGTGACACAAATCATCAGCTTGATCTACAATGGCAAAAAAAAAAAAAAGAAAAAGGGTGAAGGTAGACTGAGAAAATAGAAATTCGAAAGAAAGTTGGGCCAGCAGTTTTAAAAAAGATGGCCTAGTTAAGTGAAACCAATGCAGTTAGAGAGGAGTTTTCAAATGTTAATGTGGAAAGTATAGCACTTAGTGTCAAAGCAATAATAAATCAATAATAATAAAGAGGTGTTTGAATTTTTTATGAAATATTTAGCCATCACACGGAAGAAGGAAAATGCACAAAAACAGTACATTTCTGAAAGATTTTAGACAGCGAAGGACCTGACTCAGAAAAATCCATCCAAGCCCCCTTCTTATTACAAACTTTATTAGTTCATCACAGTGTTCTTCTGTGCATTGTCAAAACTAATTCTTTCTCTCTTGACTTTAATCAGGAAAAATATAACTCAGGCTCTTCAAAATTGCTTTTTGATTTGAGAACTGAAGTACCATCCACACAGGACAAGCTTCTCCCAGGCATATAAATGTATTAGCTCTTAGGGGTTTTTAGAGTTTTGTGCTCTTCATCACAACCTCCTGAACTATGTCAGATTACCTGGCCTTTCGGGGGATGGAGGGGGGGATTTGGACCCTCAGTGGTGTGGTATTCATTTGTTCCCTTTGTGATGATGAGCCTTGTGCTAGAAATATTGTGAAAGTGTTGATACGGTGATATGCCTTGAGGACAACTTGGAATGTCAAGATTTCACTCTTTTTATTAGTTCTGTATACCCACATTTTTAGGTTTGGCACATACTTTTCTTCTTCTCCTCCTCCTTCTTTATGTGTGGACTTCTTAGGCTTTGTCGGTAAAGTTAACATTCTGAGTCACCAAGATTTTTTTCTTTCCACTTTCATGATGACAAGTTTGATAGCACCTGGAGCACATTAATTATTTTTTACACCTCTGCTTCTTTCCCTTGAAGACGTGTTATTTTTGTTTTATGTTGTTATGCTTGTGGATGTTTCATATTCAAATTTAATCAAAAATAGACCAAGAATGTTTAAATAGTCTGCCACTGACAGCAGCAGCTGGGCTTCAATTAACCGGCAAATGGCGCTTTTAACTTCATTGCTCGTTAAAGGGCTAATCTTCTATACCATATTGTAATTGCATTGTAGTTGTAAAACCTTTTCATTTACAGATAGGGTATGTCAGAGATAAATGCCCCTGAATATACAGCCAAGAATTATCTGTCTCTGTTTATACAAAAAATGGCAGCGCATTAAATCTTTAATCTCTAAAGTTGCAGTGTGGGACTTTTATATATAATTTTACGTCTGTTACATTAAAATCAGATGATGCTGATTGAACATAAGACGTGTCAGGTATGTGTGGTGGGGCTTTGGGAGGGACCCTCGGTTAAACAACAGCAGCGATGCATTTGATGTCAACCAGGAAGTTTGCCAGATCTGAAGAAGTGCAACTGTGGCAGCGGAGCGTCTAGGGAGTATGGCCAAGTGGGATCATCCCTGCTTTATGGTCTATTTTCCTCTCATTAAAATGTTAACACTACGTTGTATCGAAAAAGACTTGAAAGTAGAGAGCGAGGCCATAAACTCATTGGCAAAACGTTTACTGAGCTTATAAATCAACTAAGAAGTGGGGCCATTTCAACCTAGATTTCAATACATTTGGATTTCGTTTTGTAAATAGTGCTGTCAAACCCCCATATGGTCATAAGATAGAATCAATGGTTTCAATTTTCAGGCCTGGGTCTATGTCCATTTTTATATCCAGTCAATACTCTAAGCATATATAGGAAAAATAGCACCTTAATACTCCCTGTTAGTGTGACTTTATCTCATCGAGGGGGGGTGCTGCTGAGACAGACATGGATGTTGCGCTACTGCTCCTGGAGAGGTTGGCAATGATAAAATACCTGGAATAGGTTACACAGCAGTTCCCTTTACTCTATAATTAATTATCCTCTTGGAACTTTGGTAATTTCCCCTTACTGGACAATGTTATGGATTCAACGGTGGATGGACTACAATCAGCAGAAAACCATGTAAGGTTTGGCTTCAGAGCCAGAAAGAGAAATCTGACATGGTGGAGGCACATGACAGGAAATCAGTGTTTATTTATGCATTAATGGAACAACTTCAGCTAAAGTAAAAACAAGCAGTAAATGAGAGGCTCAGTATATTTGGAGATTATCCATCCATCCATCCATCCATCCATCTTCATCTGCTTATCCGAGGTCGGGTCGTTGGGGTAGCAACTTCAGCAGGGAGCCCCAGACTTTCCTTTCCCCGGCCACATCGACCAGCTCTGACTGGGGGAGATTATCCAGGTTTAAGAATTTGTCTTCAATCATCAGCATTATAACACTCTCATCAAGTCTGCCAAGTGTGAGTGCACATGTTCATCCGAGCCAATGCTCCCCCCGAGCTGTATTTTCATGTGCTCAATGATTAGCCTCTGAGTGTGTTTGTGTGTGTCATGCTGCTGTGGGCCGGGGAGACATCAGGTGCTGTTTCAGGTGTGTAGACTGCTAAAAAGAAATTGTGAGGTAAATCAAACGCTGTGTCACACTTGGAAGAAAAATAAATGAAAACCCAACTAACTTAAAGTAATGCAACTGAGCTGTCTGACACAGCTGCATAAAATAACATCAATATGGAAGAAAGGTGTTATAAAACAAAGCTAAGGGCAAACTGAAAATCACTTCAGAATGGTTGTGAAATATTGTATCAGCAGCTCTCTTATCAACGACTATTACAAATTGCCTTTCCTGTTTTGTGTTACATAAATCCAGATACATCATAAAACTTACGTAAATGGAAACAATTTATTTAAAAACAAAATAATTGTGAAACAGGATAGCAATTACCATATACAAATGTTGAGGATGCCTAGAGGTTGAATCCTCAACATTTTCATGACCCTCTATACTTTTTCTGCTTTAACACATCCACCAGGTGAAACTTCTCACTCTAATGACCTCAGAGTTCATTCTTTACAGGGAGGACAAAGAGTGTCCTATGACTTCTTCAGTTGTGCAGCTTTGAGGGAGAAGCACAATAACAAAAACAGCAAGAAGACACTCAAAATAAATTATATATTTGCTTGAATGAGTAATGTTTGTGATGTGATCGTTGTTTCGTCATTAAATAGTGATCGTGTTTGTAGGTGACATCACTTTTTAAGTTCCGCTTTCCTCATTTCCCTCATTTATTGTACTTTCACACAA